>CM018681.1:43218009-43830509 GCA_009363875.1 Mikania micrantha | reverse complement strand
CTACTAGTTATCAAACACAAATATGTGGGTTTTCTCATAACTTTTCAAGTTACCCAAAACCCATCCATCTCAATTTCATCAACTAACTAATAGTTTATTGATTTAAAACACATAATAAACATCAATTCATTTTTTCTAACTCATTTTAACAACTAATTTCAAGATTTGAGCTTAACCCCAAACATGTTCATCTCAAGAACTTCAAACCAACATCAAGTAAAGATCTAAATACACTTACTAGATATTGAGGATCACCAAATAAGAAGGTTAAGCTCTTCAATTTCGAATTTGAACCATGGACTCAACTAAAATCACCAATTTGGAAGCTAGGTTTTTGAGTCTCTCTTCACCTCTTGCTCCCTCACGTTCGAACACACATGCATACATGAAAATTCTGGACCATTGACTAAGTCAAGGGTCTTATCCCCTCATTAACTCACTTTGCCCATTTGGCAAGTTTAGCCCCTCAAGTTTTTAATTAGTTAACTCACTTAACCAACCAAAACAAGCTAGTTACTAGTTAACTATAATGCCCCAAATTTTATTATGTCATTATCACAACATAATTTAAAATATAATAAAATTTATTTATTAACACACGTGACCGTTAAAACCGGTCATTAGAAATTCTCTTCCCCTTACAAAGGTTTCGTCCCCGAAACCGTTTATACATCAAAAAGGAAA
Organism: Mikania micrantha; assembly: GCA_009363875.1. Lineage (NCBI taxonomy): Eukaryota > Viridiplantae > Streptophyta > Magnoliopsida > Asterales > Asteraceae > Mikania > Mikania micrantha. The sequence goes on along the minus strand of CM018681.1, from coordinate 43,829,825 downwards.
GGATAAAACTTTCTAATCTCTTCTTCTGACTCCCACATGGCGTTAGATCCTTACCTCTTCTCTCTTTTACCTTTAGCATGTTTTATGGTTTTTGTAGCTCAATTATTTTGTTAATTAGTCATCGGGCCTTCTAAGACCCTTCAGCTTATCAACTATTTCCATATCCTCATATGGAACGTAAGCAAACTCTTAAGCCAAAACCTTCTTCAAGTATAGTACATGAAGAATTATCCCTCATAGCTAATTGTGGTAAACAATCGAGCTCTGCTGAGCTATAACACATAGACTTTATTATTTTCCCCGTTCTTACAAACATACTACGTCTTCTTCGATAAAACTCCAAATATTCCTGATTTCCCCTGTGACAATCCGACTTTTTACACTAACTTTGTTAACGGGAGATGGTAAGATCATAGGCCCAACAAAGATAATGTGGGCCCAACAGAACTAAGATAGGTCCAACAAGGCCAATGAAGGCCCAATAAGACCAATGAAGGCCCAACAAGCCCAACAAGGTCGATGAAGGTCCAATAAGGTCAGTGTAGGCCCATTGAGGTCTAAGAAGGCCCAATAAGGCCATTGTGGGCTCAGTAAGGCCCAATAGGGGCAAGTGAGGCCCAATGTAAACAAAGTAGGCCCAGGGAAGGCCAAGGTAGGCCCAGGAAGGCCCAGTGAGGCCCAATTGTATTTAAGAAGCCTAAAAGGATTAAATTAGCCAAACAATGTTCTAAGAAGGTCGATTATTGACAATTCGATATTCCGGATAAATTTTGTTAACTTTAGAATTAACCGTAATGATGGAATTCATTTAAAATCGAACTAGAGGGATGGAAATTGATCAAAAGCGGTCTTAGGATGTTAAAATTTCAAGGATTAAGATTTCAAATTAAGAAAAAGTCCCAATTTTGACTTTTTAAGTCAAAATTCGACTATAGTGTAATCGAGAGTCTAAATTCGTATCAATTGGATGTTAATAACTGAATTAAACCCTCTAGCAACTCATTAAGAGGATGATTAATAGTTAATTATCAGTAACAAGCATATAATGGGTCGAATTTAACTCAAATGGGGTTGAGAAGTCGTAACCGTCACTTGGACTTATGGTGAATATATAATTCGACTTTAAACGCACAAATTGAGTATCCAGAAACGTTGGTCGGCATCTTTAGAGACTATTTTACCTTACAATTTGGTTCAAGAAGCATTGGGTCGAAGAAACCAAGTGGAAGGTGCCGAAACTCAAGTCCATAATCGATCTTGTGCAATTGGATAGCAAAACAGGTAAGAATTCGTTCCTACACCTTCTAACAGGGCCGACTAAGGGTTATCCTAAATCAATTTCAATTGATATCATCGTTTTCATAAAGTTCAAATGATTAGGGTTCATATCAAAACTGATTTGGGGGTTTTGATCTTAAAGAGTTTAAGAATCAAATTAATGTTCATGGTTAGTTCCAGAAGGTCTCGATTAAGCTAAAACATATATCAATTTTAGTTAGTTATAACGAATTGATGGAGTTCGATTCTAGGGTTCATGATGCAAAGAGATTTTGGGGGTTTCGGTTCAAATAAGCTTGAAAATCAAATTAAATGATGTTATTAGTTTCAGATAAAACCGATTAGGAAGAACCATATGTTAATCGTATTAGTGAATGTCGAATTTAATGGATTTAGATTTAGGGTTCTTGAAGTAAAAACGTTTTGGGAAAGATGTTGTAAACTAGTCTGTGAATCAAACTAATCATCACAGATAACTTCGAAATTTCTTTTTGAATAAAAACCATATGAAATCTCAGTTTTTGTTAAAAGAATTCGATCAATTGAATGATGATTTGTTAATAACCATGATTGCATTATGTGGGTCTTGAAATTGAACGTTTTGTTGAGTAATAATCGAATTGGAATCACGATTATACTCACATGAGCCTAAGGAACCATAGCCCTATAGTTTTAGGATTAACCAGGTTTGAATTGAGAACCAATTGATTAGGTTTTGATTCGGTTTAAGTGTCAAAAGAGGAGCTTGATTGATTTGGGATTTAAAAGAATTGATTTTGAAGTAGGTTACAAAAGCTTGAACCGGGTTAACTGGTAGAGAGTGTGGGTGTTGAGTTGAAGGTCACGGGTTCGAACCCGGCCTTCAACAGTTTTTGTAATTTAAAACAAATTTTTGGGTTATAGGCTATAACTTCTTCGTTTTAATTCCGTTTCGACCCGTTCGAGTTGCGTTGGAAACGTAACGAGAATACGAACACATTAGAATGTTAAAATTCATATTTTAATACGAAAACGAAATCGCGTATAATTACGTTTAATTTAATAAAATCGTACGTTTAATTTAATAAAATCGTATGTGATTTTATTTAAATGATTTCAAAAGCACGCGTACTTTCGTATGCGCATTCTTAACACTCTAACATACGTGTGTTGACACGTATGTGATTTCAAGCACAAAACGATTATTCGAATAACACTAGGTTATTGTTTAAACACATATTCTTCGTAGGAGGATTTCTTACACGAGCTTTTAGTGTGTGATCATTCTGCTAAACTCAAAGGTGCGTACACGGCCCCTTTCTTATTTTAAACTGTTTTGGGGGAGAAAACATGTGCAACAAACTGTTTTAAGATACATATTACTTGCATGAGTTAGCTGTTTACATTATGTGAAAACATATCAACTTGAAAGTCCTTACACACCTCGAACCGTTTAGTTTGCTGTAATGCAAAGCGTGGTAGTTGGAAATAGATCTATTAGGTTTGACAAACCTCACCTGGTAGATGGGATCTACGCAGGTGTTTGACTGACCAAACACAATTTTACTATTGTTGTGATAGACAATAGTGGCAAGGCGAAAACATGCTATAGCATGGCAATCCGTCAGCTTCGGTGTCGAACACGTATGTAAATAGTTTATATGACTAGCTATCATGACTGTGCATGTGTGATTATGTTATCTACAATCTTGTTATTCAAACTGCTGTTTTGAACATTGTGATTACTTAAAACCTGTGTTATGCACCAACCTTTGTGTTGATTTGATTTGCATGTTTTCTCAGGACGCTAAGGCGCGCGTTAAAGCTGGCATGGACTAAGAGATAGAGTCTCATGCACTATAAACACTTTGAATATTTGAATTTGAACATTTAAGTATTTTGTTTTGTAATGGTTACTTTTCAACTGTTTATGGTTTTTAAACGCTTCCGCAACTTTTGTAAACTCTGAATATTATGTTTTAAAGACCAAAGTATGTTTTGAAATTCATATAGAGGTCTTCGCTATGTCTAATGATCTGAGATCCTGGTTTGTCACGTTCCCAAACGGTATGATTCCGTTAGTTGAAATTGGGGGTGTGACAGATTGGTATCAGAGCCATTGGTTATAGCGAACTAGGTTTGCATTTGTAGACTTAGACTATGACTGTTAGACATTAGACACATCTGCTTATACGTATTGCTTAGAAATTACATATGACATTATGTAATTGACTTGTTTACGTATTCCATGGCACTGTACTTACATATGGTATTATGTAACAGGCATGGCATCATCATCGGTACCTTATATTATTATTGATGATTCCGAGGACGAGGAGCCGATAGTTCTGGCACCACCGTCATCACCACCACCACCTATTCCATCACCTCCACCATATGAGCAGGATGACTCAGATCCGGAGGAGGATCCGGACGAGGACCCGGAGGAGGATTCGGACGAGGATCCAGACGAGGATCCAGAGGAGGATCCAGACGAGGATCCGGATGAAGATCCAGAAGAGGAGCCTGAGGAGGGCACTCAGCAGATCCCTGCTGAGGGACCTTCTACACACTCACCACCGGTACTAGATGCTCCTGAGCCTAAGAGGCAAAGGACGGACGCCGAGGAGATCGCCAAACTGCGCGAGGATTTGGATGTAGCAGAAGATAGGATCATACAGAGATCTCAGGAACTATGGGATGCTATTGAGAGGCAAGAGGAACTTGCCCATTTGGTTCATGATATGCGGGATGAGATGATCAATTTGATTGGTCGTCTAGAAGAGTCAGAGAACCGAGAGGAGATCTTGGCAGGCAGGGTTGAAGCCTTGGAGGATTTAGTGGCCTCTGAGAATGAGGAGCAGGATGAGGATGAGGAGGAGGAACCAGCACCAGTTGTTGAGTCCGATCCTGAATCCACTGTTGAGGACGATTGATTTTCTTTTCTTTTCTTTCTTGTTTTGTTTAAACTTATTAGGAACGGGTTGTGTTCCTACATTAGTAGTTTGAAAACTTGTATTTCATTTCAAAAGTATTGTACTCAAAGAAAGTTTCTGTCTATTAAAGAGTTATCATTTATTTCCAACAACTGTGTTGACTTATATTACATGTTGTGTTTGTTGTTTTACTTACACATGTCACATTAGATTTTGACTTCGTGCTAACACTTCTTGTAAATAGGAAACTAATGGCTGAGGGAAACGTACATATGACTGTTGCTGAGCTCAATGAGCTAATTAACAACAGAGTTGCAGAGGCAATCGCACAGATGCTCAGACTCACAACACAGGGCCACAGGGTCCAGCTGGGGGATTGATTAACCCACAAGTCTGCACGTTCAAGATGTTCTTGGACTGCAAACCTCACAATTTCAAAGGGTCGGAGGGGGCCATTGGACTCCTTCGGTGGATTGAAAAGGCTGAGTCTGTATTCGAAATGTGCAACTGCCCTAACGAAAGCAAGGTGAAATTTGCTACGGGAACATTGGAGGGTCCAGCATTAACCTGGTGGAACTCGAATGTTCAAACTCTAGGATTGGGTGAGGCAAATGCCTTAACATGGGATGACTTCAAAACTTTACTGCGAGAGGAGTACTGTCCTCGCAGTGAAATGCAAAAGTTGGAAGAGGAATATTGGCACCTCAAGATGGAGGGGTCAAACATTGAAGAGTACACAACCAGGTCACACGAGTTGGCCAGACTGCTACCACACATGGCTACTCCAGCCAGTAAGTGGATTGAAAGGTACATTGGAGGACTAGTGCCTCAGATTCAGGGGTTGGTGACTTCAGCAAATCCCACCACCATCCAACAAGCTGTTCGTCTAGCGCATCAGCTTACTGATCAGGCAGTGTTGCAGGGGACTCTGCCCAAACGAACATCTGCTACCAAGGTGGGAGATCATAAGAGAAAGTGGGAGAGTAACAACTTCAAGGGTAACAACCAACAATCAAATCAGCAAAACAGGAAGCAGGACTCAAACAAGTCCTATCATAATTCCAGCAGTGGTCAGCAATCATCATCATCGGGGGGCTATATTGGTAAGCACCCCAAGTGCAACAGGTGTGGTTATCATCATGCGGGTAACCAGTGTGACAGAGCTAAGTGCCAGAGGTGTGGCAAGATTGGGCATGCGGCTAAAGATTGTCGCGGAGAGCTGCAGAACAACCATAACAACCAGAATAACAGTCAGAACAACGCGCAGAAGGGTTGTTTTGAGTGCGGCAAGATGGGGCATTTTAAGAAAGATTGTCCACAGCTCAAGAAAGGCGGGGACAATAATGCCAATGGTAATGGAAATGGCAACGGTAATGGAAATGGCACCAACAACAACAACAACAATAACAACAACAACAACAACAATGGTGCTAGAGGCAGGGCGTTTGTGATAGGAGGACGTCAAGCGCGGGAGGATCCCAACATTGTTACGGGTACGTTCCTCTTAAATAATCACTATGCCTCTATGTTATTTGACACCGGTGCTGATCGGAGCTTTGTATCTAGTTCACTTGCTAAGTTGCTAAATGTTAGTCCCACTGCCTTAGATAGTCCATACACTGTGGAATTAGCTGATGGTAAGTTGATTGTAGTGGAAAATATTTTTAAGGGATGTATCCTTGATTTGATGGGACAAACATTAGAGATTGATCTTATGCCTATTGCCTTAGGCAGTTTTGATGTAGTTATTGGCATGGACTGGTTGTCCAAGAATCAGGCTGAAATCGTATGCCATGAAAAGATTGTTCGCATACCTCTTCCGCAGGGAGAGACATTATATGTACAAGGCGAGAAGAGCAGTACGCCACTGCGTCTCATATCTTGTATGAAAGCACACAAGTGTCTACGTAAGGGTCATACAGCAGTTATAGCCCTTATAACTGAAAAACCAGTAGCTGAGAAGAAGATAGAAGATATACCTGTAGTTTGTGAATTTCCGGAGGTGTTTCCAGAAGACTTGCCGGGATTACCGCCTATCAGACAGGTGGAATTCCGAATCGACCTTACACCAGATGCAGCACCGATAGCTAGGGCGCCTTATCGACTTGCACCATCAGAGATGCAAGAGTTATCTACACAATTGCAAGAATTGTTGGATAAGGGTTTCATACGACCTAGTTTTTCACCATGGGGAGCTCCAGTATTGTTTGTAAAGAAGAAGCACGGGACTTTTCGTATGTGTATCAATTATCGGGAATTGAATAAGGTTACTATCAAGAACCGGTATCCGTTACCCAGGATTGACGATCTGTTTGATCAGTTGCAAGGTTCGAGTTACTACTCGAAGATTGATCTCAGGTCGGGTTATCATCAACTAAGAGTCCAGGAGGAGGATATTCCGAAGACAGCATTCAGGACACGCTATGGCCATTATGAGTTCTTGGTCATGCCATTTGGGTTGACAAACGCTCCAGCTGTATTCATGGATCTCATGAATCGTGTTTGTAAACCTTATCTTGATAAGTTTGTCATAGTTTTCATCGATGACATTCTCATCTATTCAAAATCTGAGGAGGAACATGCTGAACATCTTCGATTACTGCTAGAACTGTTGAAACAAGAACAATTGTACGCTAAGTTCTCGAAATGTGATTTCTGGATGCGAGAAGTACAATTTCTGGGTCATATAGTTAATGAAAAGGGTATACATGTTGATCCAGCGAAGATTGAAGCGATTAAGAATTGGGAAGCACCAAAGACCCCTACTGAGGTACGACAATTCCTTGGTTTGGCGGGTTATTATCGACGATTCATTGAGGGTTTCTCAAAGATCGCTCAACCACTTACAGCTCTTACGCACAAGGGAACAAAGTATAACTGGACGGAAAAACAGGAAACTGCGTTCCAGTTATTGAAACAGAAACTTTGCAGCGCACCGATTCTGTCCTTACCGGAAGGAACGGAAGACTTTGTGGTGTATTGTGATGCATCTGCACAGGGTTTGGGATGTGTGTTGATGCAACATGATAAAGTGATCGCTTATGCTTCCAGACAACTACGAACACATGAAAAGAATTACACTACTCATGACTTGGAGTTAGGAGCAGTGGTTTTTGCTTTGAAGATTTGGAGGCATTACTTGTATGGAACTAAGTGTACTATTTATACTGATCATAAGAGTTTGCAACATATCTTTGATCAGAAGGAGCTTAATATGAGGCAACGACGATGGGTTGAGTTGTTGAACGATTATGAGTGTGCGATTAAGTATCACCCGGGAAAGGCTAATGTAGTAGCTGATGCTTTAAGCAGAAAGGATACTTCAACAAGACGGGTTCGTGCACTTATGATGACAATACACACTGACTTACTTGACAAGGTGCGCAGTGCTCAGATCGAGGCCTTGAAAAAGGAAAATTTGATACAGGAATCTTTACGAGGAATGGAAGAACAGTTGGATGCGAATTCTGATGGAATTCGTTATTTCATTAACCGAATGTGGATACCTTTGTATGGAGGTTTAAGGGAACTCGTGATGGACGAAGCACACAAGTCTAGGTATTCAGTCCATCCGGGATCAGACAAGATGTATCATGACTTGAAAGCACTGTATTGGTGGCCTCACATGAAAGCGGATATTGCTAAGTACGTTAGCAAATGTTTGACTTGTTCGAAAGTCAAAGTTGAATATCAGAAACCATCTGGTTTACTGCAACAACCAGAGATACCGATGTGGAAATGGGAACAGATTTCGATGGATTTCATTACTAAGTTACCCCGTACACCGAGTGGTTGTGATACGATATGGGTAATTGTCGATCGATTAACGAAATCTGCACACTTCCTAGCAATTAAGGAAACTGATAAGATGGAGAAACTGACTCGCATTTACATCAAGGAAGTAGTAGCACGACATGGCGTGCCAATCTCTATCATATCAGATCGGGATGCCCGATTTACTTCCAATTTTTGGTAATCTCTTCATAAGTCATTGGGGACTCGCTTGGATATGAGTACCGCCTATCATCCACAGACCGACGGTCAAAGTGAACGAACGATTCAAACACTCGAGGATATGTTACGAGCTTGTGTCATTGATTTTGGCGATAGCTGGGAGAATCATTTACCGTTAGTGGAATTCTCTTACAACAATAGTTATCATACAAGCATTCAAGCAGCACCGTTTGAAGCTTTGTACGGTCGCAAATGTCGTTCACCAGTTTGCTGGGCTGAAATTGGTGACAGTCAGATAACAGGTCCTGAACTGGTACACGAGACGACAGAGAAAGTAGTTCAAATCCGGAACCGTATGGCAGCGGCTCGGGATCGACAGAAGAGTTATGCAGACAAACGTCGCAAGCCGTTGGAATTCCAAGTAGGTGACCGAGTTCTTCTAAAGGTATCACCTTGGAAAGGTGTGATACGATTCGGCAAGCGCGGAAAGCTTAGTCCACGTTACGTAGGACCTTTTGAGATTCTGAAAAGGATTGGTCCGGTTGCGTATCAACTCAAACTACCAGATGAACTCAGTGGAGTTCATGATGTCTTTCATGTATCAAACTTAAAGAAATGTCTTTCTGACGAGACATTGATTGTACCGTTGGAAGAAATACAAGTAGATGAACAGTTACGATTCATTGAAGAACTGGCAGAACTCATGGACCGAGAGGTCAAACAACTGAAGCAAAGCAAGATTCCGATAGTCAAAGTTCGATGGAATTCAAGACGTGGTCCTGAATTCACATGGGAACGGGAAGACCAAATGATGAATAAATATCCTCATCTATTCAAAACAGCTACTGCTAACACTGAAAGCGTACGTTAAATTTCGGGACGAAATTTCCTTCAACAAGGGGATGACGTGATGCTTTCACACATCAACACTGCAAATTTCAAACTGTAAGCACAAACATTTTATTTATTCAATTGATTTTATTACAAACATTTGTGCTACATTACATTCTATATATTTTATGTGCTACATTTCATATGTTACATGTTATGGTAGTACATACATGATTGGTTACACACATTTTGCTATGTGCGGGGTTACATAGTACAAACAGTTATAGACACTCACTATGTGTAAGGTTACACAACATTGTATGATCAGACACAAACAGTCACAGTTAGGTGAACTAACTAGTGTACACGCAAACAGTCACATTGAACGATCACAATTGAGTTGTGATGTTGCAAGCATTAGACTTTGTGTGTGAGTACACACAAGCACACAGAATGATCAAATCACACTAACACGTACGATTTAAACTCGTAAGTAGTTTCCTAACTACTCTTAACACTTACTAATTTTCGGGACGAAAATTCTTTCAACAAGGGGATGATGTGACAATCCGACTTTTTACACTAACTTTGTTAACGGGAGATGGTAAGATCATAGGCCCAACAAAGATAATGTGGGCCCAACAGAACTAAGATAGGTCCAACAAGGCCAATGAAGGCCCAATAAGACCAATGAAGGCCCAACAAGCCCAACAAGGTCGATGAAGGTCCAATAAGGTCAGTGTAGGCCCATTGAGGTCTAAGAAGGCCCAATAAGGCCATTGTGGGCTCAGTAAGGCCCAATAGGGGCAAGTGAGGCCCAATGTAAACAAAGTAGGCCCAGGGAAGGCCAAGGTAGGCCCAGGAAGGCCCAATGAGGCCCAATTGTATTTAAGAAGCCTAAAAGGATTAAATTAGCCAAACAATGTTCTAAGAAGGTCGATTATTGACAATTCGATATTCCGGATAAATTTTGTTAACTTTAGAATTAACCGTAATGATGGAATTCATTTAAAATCGAACTAGAGGGATGGAAATTGATCAAAAGCGGTCTTAGGATGTTAAAATTTCAAGGATTAAGATTTCAAATTAAGAAAAAGTCCCAATTTTGACTTTTTAAGTCAAAATTCGACTATAGTGTAATCGAGAGTCTAAATTCGTATCAATTGGATGTTAATAACTGAATTAAACCCTCTAGCAACTCATTAAGAGGATGATTAATAGTTAATTATCAGTTACAAGCATATAATGGGTCGAATTTAACTCAAATGGGGTTGTGAAGTCGTAACCGTCACTTGGACTTATGGTGAATATATAATTCGACTTTAAACGCACAAATTGAGTATCCAGAAACGTTGGTCGGCATCTTTAGACTATTTTACCTTACAATTTGGTTCAAGAAGCATTGGGTCGAAGAAACCAAGTGGAAGGTGCCGAAACTCAAGTCCATAATCGATCTTGTGCAATTGGATAGCAAAACAGGTAAGAATTCGTTCCTACACCTTCTAACAGGGCCGACTAAGGGTTATCCTAAATCAATTTCAATTGATATCATCGTTTTCATAAAGTTCAAATGATTAGGGTTCATATCAAAACTGATTTGGGGGTTTTGATCTTAAAGAGTTTAAGAATCAAATTAATGTTCATGGTTAGTTCCAGAAGGTCTCGATTAAGCTAAAACATATATCAATTTTAGTTAGTTATAACGAATTAATGGAGTTCGATTCTAGGGTTCATGATGCAAAGAGATTTTGGGGGTTTCGGTTCAAATAAGCTTGAAAATCAAATTAAATGATGTTATTAGTTTCAGATAAAACCGATTAGGAAGAACCATATGTTAAATCGTATTAGTGAATGTCGAATTTAATGGATTTAGATTTAGGGTTCTTGAAGTAAAAACGTTTTGGGAAAGATGTTGTAAACTAGTCTGTGAATCAAATTAATCATCACAGATAACTTCGAAATTTCTTTTTGAATAAAAACCATATGAAATCTCAGTTTTTGTTAAAAGAATTCGATCAATTGAATGATGATTTGTTAATAACCATGATTTCATTATGTGGGTCTTGAAATTGAACGTTTTGTTGAGTAATAATCAAAGTGGAATCACGATTATACTCACATGAGCCTAAGGAACCATAGCCCTATAGTTTTAGGATTAACCAGGTTTGAATTGAGAACCAATTGATTAGGTTTTGATTCGGTTTAAGTGTCAAAAGAGGAGCTTGATTGATTTGGGATTTAAAAGAATTGATTTTGAAGTAGGTTACAAAAGCTTGAACCGGGTTAATTGGTAGAGAGTGTGGGTGTTGAGTTGAAGGTCACGGGTTCGAACCCGGCCTTCAACAGTTTTTGTAATTTAAAACAAATTTTTGGGTTATAGGCTATAACTTCTTCGTTTTAATTCCGTTTCGACCCGTTCGAGTTGCGTTGGAAACGTAACGAGAATACGAACACATTAGAATGTTAAAATTCATATTTTAATACGAGAACGAAATCGCGTATAATTACGTTTAATTTAATAAAATCGTATGTGATTTTATTTAAATGATTTCAAAAGCACGCGTACTTTCGTATGCGCATTCTTAACACTCTAACATACGTGTGTTGACACGTATGTGATTTCAAGCACAAAAAGATTATTCGAATAACACTAGGTTATTGTTTAAACACAGATTCTTCGTAGGAGGATTTCTTACACGAGCTTTTAGTGTGTGATCATTCTGCTAAACTCAAAGGTGCGTACACGGCCCCTTTCTTATTTTAAACTGTTTTGGGGGAGAAAACATGTGCAACAAACTGTTTTTAGATACATATCACTTGCATGAGTTAGCTGTTTACATTATGTGAAAACATATCAACTTGAAAGTCCTTACACACCTCGAACCGTTTAGTTTGCTGTAATGCAAAGCGTGGTAGTTGGAAATAGATCTATTAGGTTTGACAAACCTCACCTGGTAGATGGGATCTACGCAGGTGTTTGACTGACCAAACACAATTTTACTATTGTTGTGATAGACAATAGTGGCAAGGCGAAAACATGCTATAGCATGGCAATCCGTCTGCTTCGGTGTCGAACACGTATGTAAATAGTTTATATGACTAGCTATCATGACTGTGCATGTGTGATTATGTTATCTACAATCTTGTTATTCAAACTGCTGTTTTGAACATTGTGATTACTTAAAACCTGTGTTATGCACCAACCTTTGTGTTGATTTGATTTGCATGTTTTCTCAGGACGCTAAGGCGCGCGTTAAAGCTGGCATGGACTAAGAGATAGAGTCTCATGCACTATAAACACTTTGAATATTTGAATTTGAACATTTAAGTATTTTGTTTTGTAATGGTTACTTTTCAACTGTTTATGGTTTTTAAACGCTTCCGCAACTTTTGTAAACTCTGAATATTATGTTTTAAAGACCAAAGTATGTTTTGAAATTCATATAGAGGTCTTCGCTATGTCTAATGATCTGAGATCCTGGTTTGTCACGTTCCCAAACGGTATGATTCTGTTAGTTGAAATTGGGGGTGTGACATCCCCACCTGGAATTACACTTGTCCTACACACTTATTCATATAGGGTTTATCGCACACCCCCTTGTGTCTCAGTCAGACTTTATTGTTACTAGTACCTCGAGCCGTGACACTACCTCTTTCACATATACCCAAACTTTCCTTTTAGAAAAATAAATCCCTTGAATAGATGTAATATGAACACTCTCGATCCACAGTATATTCCCATTTTCACACAGGATTCTCAATGGTTACCACATGCTATTTAATCTCCGATTCTCTGCTGCCACCAATCAACTAGCCATACATCTTCTCACATGCTTAGCAATGTCACATCTTCTATTTGGTCGCTTACCATAACTTATATACTACACTCAATTTCTCAAGATCTCTTATTAATTCCCAACTGGAATCCTCAATATCTTGGTTGATTTTGAAGCACATTCGAGTCATTTCATAATGCTTACAGCATATAATGACCACTCCAAAAGTTCAATCAACACATATTGATCTTTTATAGTCCTCACATATCAATCATAACATGCATGAAGCGTCTCTCACATCCTTAAGTATATCCACATACTATGTTTGACACTCCAACTTGTCACACTTACATATATATTAGCCCCATGCGAATTACTCAATATTCTCATTATAAAGGATTTCTTACACCCATGTGAATCAATCCAACTCATTGCTTATAACGACGTCTACACTCGTGTAGATTATTATAAGATTCAGTTCAAGCATACGCATTTGCCTTTCCACAAATCACACCACTAAAACACCTCTTTTGTATATCTTACTCAACTATGTTCACATAACATGTAAATTCATAGCCAACCATATATATGTGATCTCACTCTTCTTTATTTCAAATAGTTCATAAGATTATCACTTAATTGACATCTACTTGTCAACGGATTCAACTTTTATTTATAGCACTCATGGCATAACATTAACACAGTCTATTTCTCCACTTCAAAATTACTCTTCAAGTAATTCTCTCAGTTTGTCATCACAAATTTATTCACCAATTTCGATAAGTTAATATACTCATCCTCTAATACAGTTTATATAATAATGCAGCGACCCTTACCCTCTTGCTACTCATAGCTAACATATCAATCCAGGCATTGCCTCCACACATAGGAGAATTCTACCTTGATCTAATTCACTCGATGAACTCCATCCCGATATTGGTAATCCAAATTCACATAATTGATATTAACACTTACTCAACTATTAGTCAAATTGTTAACTCTTAAAATCAGGCATACTCAAAGGCCACTCACACTTATGTATACCACTCAAATCCTCAACGGCTCTAGGCATTATCTCCACTCACATGTGGATCTCACAACGCTTATGCCTTAGTTAACACTACTAATCCCTAGCAACACAAACTAAGGATTTATATAAATCAGAAGGTATACACATTAACATTGTTAATGGGTTAGCTCCACACAACAATTCTCATCACTACTCGACATGGTTTCTCATTTATCCTCATTCTTAACTAGACATCACTCTTGTAGATCAACTCAACTCTTACATTAATATAGGTGTCTATACCATTGTATATCATCCCAGCTATTGTTATTTGTATAGGTGCTCACACCTTGTAATTCACTTCGCTCGTTACATTAATAATGGAAGTCTATACTTGTGTAAATCTTCATATGTTACCATCCACTTACTCTTCTCACATGTATGATGATCACATCCTTTTCCCTATATCATGGGTTTACACTTCTCCCATACTCATGCGGATTATCTCATTTTAATTTAGATTTAGAATTAATCATAACCTTCACACAATTACTAATTATAAAGAACATCACATACTAGAATTAGATACTTTCTATCTTTACATCTAGTTTACACCTAACATCTCATACTTATAACTCGTCACCTTCACGTTAGTGACAAAACAATTTCTAAGATTTCTCAGTCTCCTCTCTTATTTCTCTCTATAGCTTGGAGACATCAGTTTCATCCATCTCTAGATGATGCTCCTTAGATATTTTATGATTGTGACAGTGCAACTCTACACTAGTCTTAGACACTTTACACCATACGTATACATTTCTGTGACGTTCTTGGATTTTCACGGCGATTTCTATGATGCATATTCCATACCTTTCACACTAGAGATCGTTTTGGGAGTTGGGAGATATTGATTGCTCAGTGGAGCTTATGGTCATTAGAGGTGTCATTGGAGGAAGAGACATGGTTGTCTCAACTGAGCATATTAGGAGAATATGCGTTTTTCAGGATATGCTTGATCATCCTGTCCTTTTGGACAAGCATCTTGTTCGAGGATGTTTCCTGAGGTGCAAGTATGACGGAGATCTGACAATTGGAGTTCTGAACAAGGCTTGACTCAGTCCTCAGTTCAAGTATCTATGTCATGTTCTACTTTATTGCCTGGGATCAAGGCGGGGAGTATTTGATGAGCTGAGGGAGACACTCCAGTCAGCATTTGTGGCACTGATCCTAAACATTCCCTTCAACTTCTCAGAGATGGTATTTACGCACATGATGGAAAATGAAAGTTCGAAAGGAGACAAGAAGTACCTGATGTATCCAGGTTTCTTCAGATGATCTTTGATGCACAGTTGCCTGATCTCCCCAAGACAAACGTAGACATCATTCCGTTGGAGCATATGACTGACACTACGCTTAACCGCGTCAAATACTACAGGCAAAAGGATGCCAAACCTGCAGATCGTCGTCTCTTTGGACATCTCATCAATACCGATTATGTGGAACCTGCTAGGAGGAGATAGAGACACGATAATTCTGACTATGATGTTGAGGACATGATTGTTCCTCAAGGAGATAGTGATGAGGATGATGATGGTGATAGTGATGGGGCTGGTGATGGTGGACATGATGATGAGGCTGGTGTTTCTCATCATGATTTAGATGTTAGTACCGCTTCTGTAGCCACCGTATCTGCTTCTGTAGAGATTGGTGCTACTACGTCTGCTGATGAGGGGGATGCTGCTCAAGACACTAACTTGGAGAATATTGATGTTAGAGCAGATGCTTTCTCTAATGATTCAGACTCAGAAAGGACTGACACTGAGTTTACTGCTACAAGTGTTGGATCTGAAGTCATCTGGATCAGGAAAAGGACAAGAAAACAGAGTGAGGAGATAGAGTTTGATATTGCTTCTCCTCCTCGTACCTCCACAATTAAAGCTGCTCAGACTTTTTCCTCACCAGCTGCCAAGAAGAAGAGGACAATATTTGTCCTGCATAGGAGGACATAGTCAGTTTCTGTTGCAGCTTCCACTGCTACACCTGCTACAATAGTTCTGACTTCTTCACTATCCAGGTCTGGGACTATTCCTACACGTCTTACTGCTACTATCTCCAGACCTCCTCTGCTGCCGCTTCCATATTCACAGTTGCCTCTCTTGCCCTTCCCTTACACGTACATATACTTACATACCAACTACTTCGTTTGCTGAAAAACTCAGCACACTAAGCAGTTTGGCTCTTTAGTTGATGGAGAGGAACCATGAGCAAGAACAAGCCATTGCCCAGTTGACACAGAGAGTTAACGAGCAGGATGTTCTACTGTTGCAGTAAGCTGATTAGAGGGCTGATTTGAGGGCACATAATGCTGATCTTAAGGATTGTCTGCTCAAGTCTGTGGATGAGCACAATCAGCTTGCACAGACTGCACATGGGTACAATGAGAGGTAACTAGCCCTAGAGACTGACAATGAACGTTTATCTGAGCCAGTTGAAAGCCTAAAGGAGTCTACACCCATGATTGAGGCCTCCAAACCTGATTCCGATGATTTAGAGAAAGAAGATGAAGAAGATAATGACGAGTCTGATGAGGAACAGGTTGATTATGATGACACTTATGATAAAAATGACGGAGCTAGGGATGCCGCTGCCAGGTCATCTAGTACTTCAAGGCAGTCATCAACTGGTGAGATTAGAACCAATAAGAAACATGATAAAGCTCCGGAGTCATCTTCCAAGCCAGCAGAAGAAGGCAAAACGACTAAGGAAGTAGAAGATGTGCCTTTGAGATGTCGTCATAACGACACGTTGACCATGATTCTTGACGCTCAGGGCATTATACAACACTCAGTGAGCTACGACAAGGAAGAGGGAGAGATCATTCACTGCCTGACAAAGGAGCAGATTGCTAAGCTATTCAGGTTACATCCTTACGATGTTGTCGTTGATGACTCCTCCGTTCCTGCTTCAGATCTCTCAATTCCTAAATCATATGATGACATTGATGAGGTCATACTAGAAGACCTTGATGATTAAGATGTTGTAAAGTACACTTCTATAGAAGAAGAGCTACCAACTTACACTGATCTATTCCGTCAACATTCAGAGGATGAACTCAAGCGTAAGATTGACGAGAAGGAAGGGGATAAAGAAGCTTCTGCAGAAGACCTTCAAAGAAGAAAGGAGGAGTGGGCTGCATACTGGCAGACACAAAAAGAGATAGCATTTCCCCATTCCAGTTCAATACACGAAAGTCTACAAGACCAAATGATACAAATCCGGCGGTTGCATTCTGAGTTGGGCGTACTTCAAAGATTTGGGATGCTATGGAGTGAAGAGGGAAAGGGGAATTCAGTATTTTAAATTCCCGCATGACTTCAAGACATTGCCAGGATTCGAGGTTAATCAGTTAGTATGTTTGAACATGCTTTACTGTAAAGACTCTGGGATGTCGTCTTGGTTTGCCAGGCAAATTAGAGTTTGAATACAGAAAGAGATTGATGAACTTCAAGCCTCAACAACCTGAAAGATTCTACCTGCCAGAGATTGATTCTTAGACTAGGAAGCATAAAGTCATCCTGAGGTGGCTACCTCCCAAAGTTATGAAGACTATTCCTCTTAGGAAAATGCCTCAAGGCTTTGCAAGTAGCTTCCGATGGTGGTATTATGATGACAGAACTTCAGAGGTTGTGATAGTTCTGTGCAAGGAAAGCAAGTGGGATTTGATTAGGGTATTTGACCCCTATGTGGTTGTCCAACTTGATAGAGGAAGATTTCAAGGTTTCTACAAGTGTCAGATTTTCTTTGACATTTCAGATATGGAGCAAGCACTATAGTACATGAGTGTGATCAGAATCAGCTTTGCTTTTGATGTCTATGCTGGTGCTGATTGGAAGCTCTTTCAGACAAGTTCTTGAATACTGATGCTGACAAAATATAGAACTAGGTCCAAGGGGGAGTGTAGGAAATCAGTGAACTAAGGAGAGACTGATTTAACCAGGAACAAGAGCTTTAGATACTTAGTCAAAGCCTTTGGTATTTGCTCCCTCTAGGGTTTTTCCTTTTAGTTATTTTAGTGTTTAGTTTTCTTGTTTTTAAAGAAAAGAGATAACAGAAAACAGTAAGGCAACACAAAGAAGATTCAGAAAAGTGTTGTGTTATACAGTTGATGTTGGGGTATAAATAGCCCCGACATTTAATGTTTCAGGACAAACATAGAACAAAGACAAAACATATAAGACTGATGACACTATTACAGACACTGTAGCATCAGAATAGTACAAATGCAAAGTCAACTTAGGATCTTCAAAGATCTTGAAGTCTTCCGAGGTTCAGACATTTGTACTGATGCTAAGGAGTTATTCTTTCGGAAGTTCTTCATAGGAAACTAATTAAATGAATAAGTTATCCTATCGGAAGCTAAAGAAGGAAACATTTATTATTTCATCGGAAGCTGATGTAAATACATAAGTCTTCTGAAGTAATGTTTTTCTTCCAAAGCAGATGTCTTTGGAAGTCTTCCGAAGTAATTGACTTTTATTCTTCGGAAGAAATTGTTAGTGTCTTCTGAGGTTTTGTCTTCGGATAGAGTCTTCCGAAGCATCTTCTGAAGCTTTGTCTTCGGAAGCAATTGTCTTTTATTTAGTATCTTCCGAAGCCTCTTCTGAAGTTTTGTCTTCGGAAGCAATTGTTCTTTTATTTAATGTCTTCTGAAGCATCTTTTAAAGCTTTATTCTTCATGTCTTCGGAAGTTAGTGTCCTGCAACATTTATTCAAATTGATTATTTGAAAGGTGGTTTTGATTCGTCAGTCCTTATTTTCCAACAATCTCCCTCTGGACTGATGAAGCCAAAACCACTTAGCTTTAGAGCCCAATCAATTTCTAGAACATCAGACTCAGTTGGGAAAGTACATGAGAATGGTTCAAATGGGGTCTTAGTACAGCAAAGGCTTCTTTGTTTATTTAAGCTTCAGTCACCTTTTGAGAATGGTTTATGTACATGAATCAATCTCCCTCTTTTTGGCTTTATCAGCCGGGAGGCAAGGCAGGGAAGGAAGAGAGGTTGAAAGAAGTAAGCTAAATGCTCCTCGAAAGGCAGTGGAAGAAAGGTGGTAGTAGTGAAGGTGGTTGAAGAGTTTGGAAAACCTTCAAATGAAGGTGCCTGCATTGGGTTGGATTTGGATTGCAGGACTTTGGACATTCGTCAATTCCTTAATGTTGTGAACTGATTCGTCCATCATTTTACAGATGTCATCCGAATCCCTGACTTTGAGGGTCAGTTTATCATGACCTGAGTCCATCTCAGAGATGTCAAAAACCCCTTTTTCTTGGTTCTGGGGATTTCCAGCCTTAGTTTACAAGAAAACTTCATTGGCTGTTGCCATACCTGGAGTCTTATTGCCTAATCCATTCAAATGAGAATTCATTGGATTTTCATGTGAAATGGATGCTCCTGATATATGATCAAGAGGTCTAGATGGACTTGACATCCGGATCGCATCCTCTTTTCATAGGTAAGAGATTTATTAAAGGATAGTGGGGGCTTATGGAAAGAACAGAGATGTCCCTGGGAGAGAGGACAACCAGCTGAGTGTCAAATGACATTTCAGTGGTTAGGGTAAGTGTCGAACTGTAGACAAGGTTAGCGTAAGTGCTTCGTGCCAGGCGACATGCCTGACAAGTGATCATCCGTAGCCATGAGCATTGCTTAGAATTTTCAAGATGATGAAAGGTTTCTTGATAACCAGAGGAGCAAGAGGGTTTAAATAGATTCATGGTGAGATAGATGAGAAATAAAGGAGATGATTATTGATTTAAATAAGATTATTGGTTATTAAGATGATGGTAAGTATCTTCTCGAGCCGTGGAAGTCAGCATTGAGAGTTGGATCTTGCAGAGAGATTGACAACTGTCACATCAAGTGCAAAGCTCAAGATTTAATTTGCAGATCGGAAGAATCTTATTCTTGGAAGCAAGTTAAATGATCATGTGATAGTTTTCGGAAGGAAAAGAGATCATCGGAAGGAGAAGGAACCAAAGTAGTTATAGAATGTAACAATGGAAGGTTTAAACATCAGATAGATATGAAGCAGTGACCATATTACCACTAATCCTATCCGTGTACTGAGATAACTACTGAAAGAAACCAAGATTTCTTTAACAGTGGTTTATCCGATATCCATTGTTAGGACAATTTATAAAAATTATCCTTTTATATTTATGTGTACAAAGGTTAATAAACCTAATCTTAACTACGTTTATTAACTCATATTTATCATGCCCAATTTTGCCACAAACTTAGAGAAAGTTGAGGAGTCTAAGGGCTTGGTAAATATGTCAGCTATTTGGTCACTTGTAGAGACATGTTCTGGAACAATTAGTCCCTTTTCAAAACTGTCTCTAATGAAGTGATGTCTTATTTCAATGTGTTTGGTTTAGAATGATAGACAGGATTCTTTATTATGTTTTTGGCAGCTTCGCTATCTATTAGAAGAGGTGTTTTTAGTTCAGTTATTCCAAAATCTAGCAGTTGGTATTGTAACCAAAGAATTTGGGCAGTGCAATGGGCTGCTGCAATGTATTCGGCTTCAGCAGTTGAATTTGATACTGAAGTTTGCTTCTTGCTTTGCCATGACACTAAGCAACCTGCAAAGAACTGACAACCTCTTGATGTGGACTTTCTGGTGAGCGAGCAGCCAACATAATCACTATCTGAAAAACCAACAAGCTTACAAATTTGATTAGAAGGATACCAAATACCTAGCACAGGAGTACCTTTGAGATATCTGAGTATCCTCTTCACAAATGAAAGATGAGATTGTTTGGGAGCAGATTGGTATCTTGCACAGACACATGTTGCATACATGATGTCTGGTCTTGATGCAGTAAGATACATCAGAGAACCAGTAATGCACCTGTAGAGAGTTTGATCTACAGGTTCACCATTGTCGTCTGGACATATGCCAGGACTTGTTGCCATGGGAGTAGAAATTATTTTGCAGTCATTCATATCAAATTTATTTAGAAGATCTTTCACATATTTAGATTGATGAATGAAAGTCCCATTTGAGGTTTGTTTGACTTGAAGTCCTAAAAATGTTTTTAGTTCACTTAAAGCACTCATTTCAAACTTAGAAGACATTAATTTAGAGAAGTGTTCACACATGGAAGGTTTTGTTGATCCAAAAATGATGTCAACAACATAGATTTGGACTAGCAAGAGTTCCTTATCTACCCTTTTCATGAACAAAGTCTTATCAATGGTCCCCCGAGAAAATTTATTAGAAAGAAGAAACTTAAAAAGAGTGTCATACCATGCTCTTGGAGCTTGTTTTAAACCATAAAGTGCCTTGCTAGTTTGTACACCCAATCAGGATGATGAACATCATCAAATCCTGGTGGTTGACACACGTAGACTTCCTCTTTTATTGTCCCATACAGGAAAGCACTTTTTATGTCCATTTGGTATACCTTTATATTATGGGAGATGGAAAATGCTAGGAAGAGTCTGATGGCTTCCAATCTTGCCACAGGAGCAAAGGTCTCATCATAGTCAATACCTTCCTCTTGACAATAACCTTGCACCACTAATCTGGCCTTATTTTTTATTACAATGCCTCTGTCATCTGTTTTGTTTCTGAATACCCATCTGGTTCCGATGGGATATTTTCCATCGGGCAAGGGACATAGAGTCCAAACGTTTTGCCTTTTGAACTGCAACAGCTCATCTTACATTGCCTCTACCCAATTATTGTCTTTAAGAGCCTCCTGATATTTAGACGGCTCAATTTGGGATAGAAAGGCTGCATGAAGACAAAAGTTTGAAATCTGGCTCCTAGTTTAAACTCCTTTACTTAGATCACCTAAGATTTGTTCTAGAGGATGATTTTTGTTGAAAGGAATGATGTCCAAACAGTTATTTGAGGAGGCAGCTTCGGAAGAGGGTGAGTTTTCGATGGGGCTCAGAGAGTTTTCTAGATGAGAGTTTAGAGTATGGTCAGGAACGTCTACAGATACATTATCCAAGACAGGAGATAAGGAAGTAGATATTTGATTGTCTTGGTTTTGAGAATTTGTTTCTTGAGAATTTATTTGATAAGAAGGAAAGGAAGTGAAGAATTTTGAAACAGAACATTCCCCAAGAGAAGATAGATCTTCAGAGGTTTGACATGACTCTGATAAAGGAGAAGAAGAGGAGATAGGAGGGATGAATGAGAAGCTTTCAAGATCAAAGAGATCATCAGGTGCAGAAGGGAAGGATGAGGTTGATGCTGATTCATTGAATTTTACATCAATAGATTCCTCAATGATTTTTGTTCTGAGATTGAAAGCTCGATATGCTTTAGAAGTCTGAGAGTATCCAACAAAGTATCCAGAATCAACTTTAGCAGCAAACTTGGACAAAGAGTCTTTTGTATTTAAGATAAAACACGGACATCCAAAGACTTTGAAGAAGGAAATGAGAGGCTTTATTTTATACAGGATTTCATAGGCAGTTTTGTTATGTCTTTTTACAATGTGAACTCTGTTTAAGACATAACAAGCAGTGTTTACTGCCTCAGCCCAGAATGATAAAGGTAATCCTGAGTCTGCAAGCATGGTTCTTGCAGCTTCAATTAGTGTCCTGTTCTTTCTTTCTACAACTCCATTCTGAGCAGGAGTTCTAGGAGCACTATATTGTCTAAGGATTCCTTTAGAGATACAGAATTTATCAAGAACTTGATTCTTGAACTCTGTGCCATTGTCACTCCTTATCATTTTAACAGGAAGACTGAATTGTCTTTCAAGATGAGTGATGAGAGCAATTATTTTATCAGAAGTCTCATCTTTGCTGAAAAGGAAGAAGGTCCAGCAAAATCTTGAGTAATCATCCACAACAACTAAACAATATCTTTTTCTTGCCAAACTAGCTACCTTCACTGGACCAAACAGATCCATATGAAGCAGATTAAGACAGTTAGTTGTTTTGGATTCCTCAATGGACTTATGTGAAGTTTTATGTTGCTTTCCCTTTAAGCAAGATTCACATTGACCTTCAAAGTGAAATTCTTTAGAAGGCAATCCTCTTACTAAAGAAAGGATTGAAAGCTTATGAAGAGTTTGGTGATTAAGGTGACTGAGTCTCCTGTGCCAAAGATTAGTTTCAGAAGATGATGCTTTGGCTATCAAACATGTAGGAGATGATGTTTGAGAGTCAGTAGTCATATCTACAACATAGACATTTCCACTTCCTCTAGCCGTTAGCAAGGTGTGTTGATCAATCAAGACCTTTATTTTTGAGTTTATTTCTGGAGAAATAATTTTGCAACTGTCTTTAGTGAAAAATGAACTAAAATTCTTGTCAGCTAGTTGAGAAACACTCAAGAGATTAAACTTGAGGTTCTCAACTAAGCTAACATCTTTAAATTTCAAATTTCCACTTAAGACAGAACCAGACCCCACTATCCAACCTTTTGCATTGTTTCCGAAGGAGACAGATCCTCCATTTTTTGGAATGAAGTCATTTAGAATGGATCTGCATCCTGTCATGTGCCTAGATCCTCCACTATCCACATACCAGAGATGATTTTGGTTTGAAGAGGGTTTCTGCACATGAGGATTAAGTACAATAGATTAGATATGGGATGTTTTATTTTATTTTATTTGTTTGGTTTATTTTGTTGTGTATCATTCATCAATTTCTGCATCATTAACAACAGTTGTTGCTGATTCTGTTGGAGAAGATTGATTTGAGAATCCACGGGAGAAGAGTTAGCACCATTATGAGAGTAAGGAACTGGGTTCACCGTAGAGTAAGGAGGTGGAGTTCCCAAAATGAAAGGTCTGGAGTTAGCAGTCAAGGAAGAGGGTTAGATAAAAGAAGAATGAGGGTGTGACCCAACAGATTGGTTACTTGTTGTTCTTACTTTCTTCATCTTATTAGGGAGGTTCCCTTTAGATGAAGAGGCATGATCAGCTTTCAACTTATTAGCCTTCAATCTAGCTTTCTCCAAAGGCGTTCTTGTTCTGCAGTTTTCAGTAGCATGATTGTACTTAAAACATTTTAAGCAGGCTAGAGAAAGAGATGAATAATTTGGGATGAAAGGTTTGTTTACTTTCATTGTGGGGTAAGGAGGATGAGGATGAGAAGGAGGAAACTGGATATTAATCATAGGTCCTTTTCCTTTTTCAAGATTTGACTTGAGGCTAGAAGAGAGACCCGATTTTGTTGTTTCTTCTGAACTATGAGCAGAGCTCATATCAGGAGCAATCTCATTTTGTTCTGAAGAGTTATTGTGTTGAACTGAGTTCAACTGAGGTTTTTCTATTCTTATCAGATTTGTATTAGTGGGGTATACAAACTTAGAAGAATAGTTTGGCTGATACACCAAAGGAGGTGTATATATTATTGGAGGAATTTCATCAGGAAGAAAAGTTGGTGAAATAGGTTCAGGAGTGGTCTCTTCCTTATTGTTGTCGATTGGGGTGTAATCCTCTGGTTGAGCAGTGTGATTATACCCAATCCCAAATCTTGCTTTGCTGTGAACTTGCTTTTGTAAAAGCATTTTGAATCCTTTGCAAGACTCAACCCACTTTTCACAGCTTACTTGAGTTTGAGATAATTCATCTTTACAAGCATAATATTTTTCTCTTTGTAGATCAAACAATGCTTGTAAGTTGATTTTCTCAGTTTTTAAAGCGCAGATCTCATTATCTTTTATTTTTATTAATTTTTCCACTTCAGAATTTTTATTGTCAAGGAGTTGTTCCAACTCCTGATTTTGCTTTTGAAGCAACATATTGGCTTTCTTTATTTTTGCAAAAGCCTCTATGCAAGCATTGGAACATAGTTTTTCTAAGGTAGAAGAAGATACCTGAGCATCAAAAATACCTGCTTCAGGTTGAACCGAAGAACAGGAGTCTTCACCAACATCCATGAGAGCAAATTCTGTTGGTTCAGAAGTGATAAGGGCATAGCCAACATCTTCAGGAAAGCTGCTCCAGTCTATGTACTCTTGAGAGAAAAGAGCCTGTTGACCAGATGATGAAGATTGGACAGCATGGCCAGGTGCATTTATTTATGAAGAAGGAGCTGCATGAGTTGGTACATGTTACCGTTTGCAGCTTGTACATATTGCACATTGGTGGAAGAAAAGTTTTGTGCAATGTGTGCTGATTCTTGAGGATTATTGGACCTTTTGAAAGAGGATGAGGAAGAGGTAGATGAATATGGTGTTGAAGAGGTGTGTGAAGGTATGTTTGGAAAGGTCACATAAGAAGAAGGGTTAGAGTTTGGAACATTAGAGCATTCCCTGGCAAAATGTCCAGTGCCATGACACCTATAGCATTGGACATTAGCCTTGTTTAGACCAATCCTGGTTTTTCCATGGATACCAGGAAATTTTCTTCCTGTCCTCTTGTAGAATTTGTTAGTTCTTATGCTCAAGAGAGCCAGTTGATGGAGAATGTCCATCTCTTCCAAGTCATCACTTGGAACTTGATGAAGATCGTCCATGATAAAACACGGATGGTCAGAGGGGACATAGTGGTCATCACGAGAAGAGAATGAAGAGGTGATGCCAGTAGTTATGTCAATGTGTTCATCATAACCCTGATCATTTATCACAGAGTTATGACTAAGAAGAGCTGTGTTCCCTTGAACATACTCTTCAGTTGATTTACCAGATTTTATTAGTTTTCTTTTCTGGTCAATCTCTCGCTCAAAGGTGAGCAACATACCATGAAGTTGGGTAAGTGAGAGTTTGCCAAAATCTGGTGAAGATCTCATGACTATAGAATAAGTTTCCCATGTTTCAGGAAGAGATCTTAAAAATCGATTTAGAACTAAGACAGGAGGGTACATTTGACCAGCTAATTTTAGTTCACTTAAGAGAGAAGTGAACCTTTCAAATTGCTGAGTCAGTGACTCATTATTTAGTTGGCAGAAAGTCTCATATTGTAGAGCCAATATTTCCCTAGTGTTGGCTACAACATCATCGGTACCACCGAATTGCTCTTTTAGAGCATCCCATAAGTCCTTAGCGGACTCATGGTGAAGAAGACCCGAATAAATTTCAGTCGGAAGGGCCATAGCCAGCTGAGCATGTGCCTTGGCATCAAGCTCCAATTTCTGAAAGTCTTCTTCAGTGTAGTTCCGGGGGTCCTTAGGGACATCATCTCCAGTCTCTGTGTCCAGGACCATTGGTTTATGAGGTCCAAACATGACAGACTTCCAACATCCTGTATGATTATTTGACAGAAAATGTAACATCCGTCTCTGCCAAATATTATATTGATGCCTAACCAAAATTGGTGGCTTTGTGGCAGAACCGGTGTTATGGGGGTCTAAGGTGAATTTTTCTGCCATGTGTTCAAACAGTTATGAGTAAATCAACAAGTAATGATTACTCAAGGTAGCTTGGTTGAATGATTCTTGAACACTTTAGAGTTTCAAAAATCAATCTTCAGCAGATTATGAAAAGAAGATGAACACAGAAAACTAGATACAACATATCAAAGTGAGCTTTGAATTTTAGCCTTGATGGTTAAACCAAGACTAATGAACAAGGCTCTGATACCAATTGTAGGAAATCAGTGAACTAAGGAGAGACTGATTTAACCAGGAACAAGAGCTTTAGATACTTAGTCAAAGCCTTTGGTATTTGCTCCCTCTAGGGTTTTGCCTTTTAGTTATTTTAGTGTTTAGTTTTCTTGTTTTTAAAGAAAAGAGATAACAGAAAACAGTAAGGCAACACAAAGAAGATTCAGAAAAGTGTTGTATTATACAGTTGATGTTGGGGTATAAATAGCCCCGACATTTAATGTTTCAGGACAAATATAGAACAAAACAAAACATATAAGACTGATGACACTATTACAGACACTGTAGCATCAGAATAGTACAAATGCAAAGTCAACTTAGGATCTTCAAAGATCTTGAAGTCTTCCGAGGTTCAGACATTTGTACTAATGGTAAGGAGTTATTCTTTCGGAAGTTCTTCATAGGAAACTAATTAAATGAATCAGTTATCCTATCGGAAGCTGAAGAAGGAAACATTTATTATTTCATCGGAAGCTTATGCAAATACATAAGTCTTCTGAAGTAATGTTTTTCTTCCAAAGCAGATGTCTTTGGAAGTCTTCCGAAGTAATTGACTTTTATTCTTCGGAAGCAATTGTTAGTGTCTTCTGAGGTTTTGTCTTCGGATAGAGTCTTCCGAAGCATCTTCTGAAGCTTTGTCTTCGGAAGCAATTGTCTTTTATTTAGTATCTTCCGAAGCCTCTTCTGAAGTTTTGTCTTCGGAAGCAATTGTTCTTTTATTTAATGTCTTCCGAAGCATCTTTTAAAGCTTTATTCTCCGGAAGTTAGTGTCCTGCAATATTTATTCAAATTGATTATTTGAAAGGTGGTTTTGATTCGTCAGTCCTTATTTTCCAACAGGGAGTATGATGCATACAGTGTCCCTAGTTCAATGTAATATTCTATCTTGATTGTACAAAGTCGATATGATTAATGAAATCAAGTATTTTATATTGTTTGTTTGTATTTAACATATTTGACTGTGACTTTATATGACAAACAGGACCATTCGTACGAATGAACCTAAAGTTGAGTTCATTCGCACGAATGAACACCTAACGAATGTCCAGTCTAGTGAATGAATCAAGAATCTAATTCATTCATGTGACAGGCTCATTCGTGGATTGTCATTCGTGTGAGTGAGTGATTCGTGTGACTCATTTGCACGAACTGTTGTATCCGATAAATACCTATAAAACCAGAATGTTTATAACTTCTGAATATTCCCCGTCACATCACTAGGTTTTCAGGGCCTTCCTTTGCATTCCAACTTCGTTTTCCTACCCATGGTGTTCGATTTCATCAAAACGTTGAGTCTCAATCACAGGATTACCATGGGGTGCCTAGATTTCGATTGGAAAACCCACAAATAGGATTCTGCACTATTCGAGGGCCTGCTAAGCAGAATCCGCAAGGAACTTTGTTGTTTCTGAGGTCCTAAACTGCAGACATTCTTTGATGATCTTCTCAGTAATGTGACAAAGACTTCCTAGTAATGAAGATAGCTAAGGAAAGAGATATGTTTCAAAGTATATACTTGATTTGGACAAGAAAGAACCATGGATTTATGACAAGTATCCTCCTTCAAATACCGAAAATCAGTCCCAGTATCATGGAGGGTGCCTGATAACTCGCTGAAGAAATTCGATTTCTGGTACTTTGATGAGAAGACATTTGCAGCAGTTATCTTGAAAGATGAGAAAGATTTGGATATCGTTCTGGACCCGATGGACTTGCTAAAATTTGGAAGAGATGACATGAAGGTGTTTCACGAGAACCCCATACGCACCTATGGAGGTTATGATCAAGAGGCGAAGCCATGTACACGAGTCGTTGTGTTGGCGATGGCTAACAAGCTTTACGCAGGTGCTGGTCCTCATTTTGTTACGATTGCATTTGATTGATTTCATCAGTCTAGGGGGAGTTTGTAGAGACCAATCCAAAGATGAAGACTGACAAAATCAATACGTGACTGGATGAAGACCAAGTTTTTCAATTTCCGTGTACTTATGTATTTCGTTTACCTTTCATTTTCGTGTACTTGTCCATTTCGTGTACATAGGATCGAGTACTCCTAGATGTAGTATAAATAGGCGCATTTTGTACCGCTCTAGTGTTGGATTCCTGAGACATAGCACTCTAGACGTATGGAGGTTGTTCTTGTAAAGTTCGCGAAGCCCTGAAGTACTCTATGTGAGGTACATGAAGCAAACTACACGAAGTTCCCAAGCGCTCGAAGTTTGCAATGTTCTCGAAGTCTGTGAAGTATCCAAAACTAAGTACTCGAAGCAGAGTAATCGAAATCCAACTATGCGAAGTACATGTACTCGAACACAAGTACACGAAGCTAAGATCATGAAAAGCAAGTACCAGAAGTCAAGATCACGAACTTATGTACTCAAACTGAAGTAATCGAACTGAAGATCACGAAATGCTGTACTCGAACTGTAGATCACGAAATGCTATAATTGAACTAAAGATCACAGAATCAAGTATTCGAATCCATGTAGCCGAAACCCAGTACACGAACACTGGTACACGAAACACTGTTTTCGAAGTGGAGTTCTCGAAAAAGTCTTGAAAGATTCCAGAAGAAATTTCTTCTAGATCTAGACCTCCAAATTTATATAGCAGCTAGATGGAGTGGAAATGAACAGGAAAGTAGCAAACTTGATTGAAAAAGCTAATACCTTGTTGTTGAAAAGAGCCTCCATGCTCTGATACCACTTGTAGGTCCTCAAACTGATCAAGAACGAAGCTTTATGGCTCCAAACAGCACTAGATGCGTCTAAGATGTGCGGAATCCAAGTTAGAAGCAATAGATGTAATAGAAAAGTTAATTTCTATTATAAATTCGTGAACTTTACAAGACCAGCCTCAATATGTCTAGAGTGCTCTGTCCTGGGAATCCAACCCTAAAGCAGTACAAAATGCGTCTATTTATACTACATCTAGGAGTACTCGATCCTATGTACACGAAATGGAAAAGTACACGAAAATGAAAAGTACACAAAATACATAAGTACACGAAAATTGTAAAACTTGGTCTTCATCCAGTCACGTATTGATTTTGTCAGTCTTCGTCTTTGGATTGGGCTCTACACGACTGCCACCTAGTCTTAACCTAATGAAAGAATACTTGTTGTGTCCACGTGTCATTATCACAAGAGCTTTTCACTTTTTTTTCCCGCTCATTTCTATGATCCACTACTAAAAACTACGAAGATCTAAGGCTCGCAAAAAAGACCCGTACTTGTAGTTCCTGTTTAACCCTAAAACACTTTCATCATCGTTGTTCGTCCCCTTCTACAACTTCATCTTATATCAGCGGCGGTAGAGGTGACCAAGTTATTCTGTTCTCCTATGTTATTATGTTCTCCTGGTAAAGCAGCAAGTTGGTCGTTTCGGGTTCTACAGTGACACAAGTGTCGATGTGCATATAACCTACTTGGATAAATCCATAGCTATAAGTTCATCTGGTGCTTCAACCTCTCGCTTTCACTATGCAATTTTTGTGTTATTATTCACACTTTTGTTCTTTGTTGGTTACAGACTTTATTGTGAAAATCACCTGGAAATTTACGATATAGAGTTTTGTTGTTCTTTGCCCGGAAGATTGCGATACAACTTAAAAGGTGTACGGTGTCCCACTAGTAGTTCTTCGTCATTCTTTTCCCAATCGGCTTCTTCGCCATGACAATTGAATTCCACCAATTGTCGGATGATTATTGACCTCCTTCCATGTTAAAAATGATTAATTATTATACAAATGTTATAGTTAAGTGTTTTACAAATGAAATTGTGTGTTTGCATTTCAATTTAATTGAAAGTTTTGTGATTGTTAAATTGTTTGTTTGTTTTACGTCAGTTAATGATCTCAAATTGCTGGTAATTGTATTTCTTTTGCAAAGTTGAATTAGGTCACTCTGCTTCATTGATTGTTATTGGGAAACAACATATATATGCCAATTTAATACTATTCAAAGTTAAGGATTATGAGATGTTTTGTTTGGTGAATTGATTAGCTGATTGGCTATGTTTTTCATTTAATATTTAAGATTTGTTCATTTAAATAAGCAAGCTTAAGTTTTTTTTATCACACTCATTATCTAGATGACCTTTTGAATTTTCTATTCAGCTATTTTAGTATTTATAAATGAGAGTAAAAAATAAACAAAAATTTAAACAGGTCTACCTTAATCCAATTCGATGAGTTTTTGTAGTTGCTAATTGTGCCATTTCATTTTCATAAGAGTGATGTGATTGTATTCTTTATAAATAAGAGTTTAAATATCGAACATAAACCGACTACATGTCAAAAATGCCATATGCACAAATTTGATAACAACTCTATATGCAATTTGTGTCTAGAACTACATTAAATATTCAAATTACTACACACTCTATGTGGTAATAATTAGATTTTGCTAAGGAAAAAAAAGTATTTATAGACAGGAAATTCACTATTTAAGTCTTCTTGACACTATTGCTCTGTTAAGATTATATTGTTATACTTGAGACTTGAGATAATCATTTATTCCACCAAAAGAAATAGTGACCCAACTACTAACTCTTAAGAGATAAGATGTAAACATGTTTTTGCAGCCATCATATTCAAGTTAAAAATAAGAGAACTTTGCATAGATATGTATCTAACTATTTTATAAATTAATTATGGATCTCTCCTAAGCAAACTTTAGGAAGTTATTACACCTAAGGTTAGAAAATGTTGAGCAGAGCAACAAGGCGCTTGGGTTCATGCTTGACCTAAAGAGGTCACATCAAACTAAGGATGCTCAGATATTAAGTGCTTTTGGCTTCATGAGCCCAGAGGGAGATTGTTTCAAAATAAGGACTGATGTGCCATAAGCACAACCTTTCTATCTTATTCTTTCCTAGCTTTTAACTATTCTTGCCTTAAAAGTTTTGTTTCCAATCTTTGAGTAAAACAACCCTTGACCCTTAACCTCGAACACAAACCTATTAATCTGGATCCCTACATTCTCCCCTCTGAGTTACTAACTAAGGAAGAACGTGAATAAGCCATTGAGCACAACCATGGATCCTAACCCTGGAGGGCATCCTTGGAGAGAATTATCTCCAAACCCTATAAGATATCATCAGAAGAGCTTTCTTTTAATAACATCAGAAGAGTTCCTTTAGAATAATATCATGAATCTCTTTTTGTGAACAACATCGGAACCTCTCTTTCTCTGAATAACCACGGATAAGCAAACGCGGATCAAGCACTGAACATAACAAGCGAAAGACAACCTTGGGAGATTAAGACTGAACAACCTCGGAAAACTTTAGTCTAGGTTTATGTTTCCATTGCTGTATTGTAATAATTCCAATGTTATGTTTTTCTCTTTTATTCAGTGCTTGTATTTACTTTATTTCGATGTTGTATTTCTGTTTGATGTCACGTCACCCTTTGTACTATTCTCAGGTATTTAGACCCAAACATTCTCTGATTATAATAACGATGTAGGTCCGAAAACTGTTCAAGATCCAAGCTTTTTGTTGCCAAACATCATCAATCACCTCTATTGTGTGCGGAATCCATAATAGAGTGAAATAAGAAGCAAGATGAAACAAGAAGAACAAGAAAGATCAAAACTTTGAGTATATTCAGTAAGTATTCGAAAATGTGCCTCAATACGTCTAGAGAGCACACCTCGGGATTCGTGTATTACACTGTACAAAAATACGTCTATTTATACTAAATACATCAGTATTCGAAGTTCAGGTTCGTGTACTCGAACCAGGTTCGTGTACACGAACCTGAGTACATGAAATCTATCTGAAGTCTTCCAAAATCTCTGTGTTGACTCTTCCGTGTTGACTTTGTCAGTCTTTATCATTGATTGGGCTCTACAAACTCCCCCTAGACTGGCGAAGTCATCCGATAGGAAGAGTAACACTGTGTGGCCCTGCTCCAGCATACAGCTTCAGCTTCATGGCATAAGCAACAACTCGTGTAAATGGCTTAGCCAGCTCATCATTTCCGGAATATACTCGTATAGGAGAGTTGTGCAGCTTCATCATGTCATCCTTACCATACTTCAGAAGATCCATAGGGTCAAGAATCATGTCGATGTCATCAATATCGTCCATATTCCTAAGAATGACTGCAGCAAGGTTCAGATCATCAAAATACCAAGATAGAAATTTAGCCAAAGAGTTATCAGGAACTCTTGGCGAGACGGGGACTGCTTGCTCTACATGAGGAGGAGGGTACTTATAGTACACCCAAGGCTTCTTTGTCTTTGGATCTATGATGCACGAAGAAACAAATCGTCGTCCTTTAGCTGTGCGCATCACAGGAAAGTTCTTCTCACATTGATCTTTAACAAACTTCGCGAACAGATCAGCCTGTGAATCCTTAGAAGGGTTAAAGAACATAGCCTTGTCCATACTTCTGATGTCGACCTTAGGCAGTGAACAAAAATCTTTTGGTCTTTTGTAGAACTCGACTTTTCCGCTCATCCGTTTCACCAAGTAGATGTCTCTCGGTTTGTCATACATCCAGCAGCATATATTTGATCTATCGTTGCGAACTGCAAAAAGGTTTTGGTCATCAGAAATGAATGTATGCTCTGGATGTTGATCTCCCATTTCTTTGAACCATGCTTCCTTATCTACAGGAGGAGCTGGCGTCCAGTCTTTCTTGCGGTCAAACCAGCTATCTATCACTTCATTCAGTGAAGTGACCTCATTTCCCAATGCATCGATGTATTTGTGAGCATACAAATAATCAATATAGGGGTCTGAAGAAACGTTGCCAAGGATGATGTTTTCTGGTTCTTCTTCTACAGATGCCCCTGCAGAAGATTTGGCTTGATCGTTCTTCGCATCACTCGGAGATCCAAAATCAAAAGTATCTGGAAGATCATCAAAAATGCTGTCAAGTCTGGATCCAGTCTCGTCGGGCTGTACACAATCGCCAAAAAGGATGTCATCTGGAATGTCTCCAAATAGATCATCATACAGACCAGAAGGCTTTTCGGAAGATGATGGATTCCCAGAGTCTCCACCTTGATCTTTGTCATCAGGAGGACCTTGGTCTTTATCTTTGTCATCTCCATCTTTATCATCTTTGTCGCCTTGGTCGTCTTTATCATCCTTGTCCTTCTTTTCATCTTTATCTTTCTTTTGATCTTGTTCGTCATTTCCATCATTATCATCATCATCACTGTCGTCACTGTCATCACTGACATCCATGACTTCATCTTCAGACTCGGAGACTTCTTCTCCTTTGAGTCGTTTGATATCCCTCTGCATCTTGTGGTTCTCTAATAAAAGAATTCTGATGAATTTCTCATGCGCCTTGACCTTTCCTCTGCACTTGTTCAGATGAGAACATATTTTGATCTTCCCTTCACGCAGGTTCATGATCATTTTGTCTTTTATCTCCGCATCTTTCTCTAACTGATAGACTCGCTCCTGAAGTCCAATGAGATCCACAGGCACCTGCACAGGCTCGTAGGGTGAATCGGAACGCAAAGGAGATTTTCCTTTGCTGCTTCCGGAATGGGGTGAAGGTGATTTGGTATTGGTTTTGGCTTTAGGCGGAATGGTGACTGATGGACGTGTGGAGGGAACTCGGATGATGAGTTTGGTTTTCGAAGGTTTGGATGCAGGTTTAGATTGTTGAGAAGGTTTAGGCGGTGGAGGTGGTAATGTGACATGAGGTGGTGATTGTGGTTTAGTGACGTGAGGTGGTGATGGTGGTAATGTGACATGAGGTGGTGATGGTGGTTTAGTGACGTGAGGTGGTGATGGTGGTAATGTGACATGAGGTGGTGATGGTGGTTTGGTGACGGGAGTGGGTTTAACGGGTGCCTGTGTCATGACAGCAGCAGCAGAAGAGAAAGATAAACTTGAGAACATCTTTTGAAGTCGAGGATCTCTGGTTCTCTTAGCCATTGTCTTTTGCCTCTTCTTCTTTGGCGAAGACTCAGGAGTTGGAGTGTAATCCGTATCTTGAGCTTCTTCTCGTTCCTGTCTGGTTGGTGGCTTTTCAGGAACAAAATCTTTGCTTGAAGAAGATGAAGAATCATTAGCAGCAGCAGCTTTACTGGCTTTAACACTTGAGCCTGTAGCATGAGTATCATGCTCCTCGGCAACTATTGCCACTGGGGTTCCAGGCATGTCTTCATCTACGCCTTCTCCCACGAATCTTCCAAACTTGATTAGGGGCCTTTGACCAATGTACTGTTTCTTTCCACGTTTGTTCATCTTCATGTAGCCGAAGATATCGTCTCGCATCCTCTTAACTTCCAGTGAACCAAATGTGCGTTGCAGGTTCGGATATCTTTTATCCAGAATAATCTGAATGAATCTTGGAAAGGCCAGGAATCTCTCTTTCCTCTTGCCTTTGATGTTCGCGTGCATATCCTGAAAAATCATCCTTGAGAAGTTGAAATCTTCTCCAAGTGCTAGGGCCACCATACAAGAGCTAAGTGTCTGGTTGAGTACATCATATCCCCTTTTCGTCCAGAAAGACACTGTGTCACCACGTGTGCTAGATATCTCCAATACGGATGCAGTAGTTTCTTCTCGGTGGGTGGGTAAGCGCCTTCATGTCCCATTTGATAAACAGTTTTGTTTACCAGCTCTTGATCTAGCTCAACAGGATCAGATTCTTTGTCTCCGAACTGCAGGCAATCTCTAATAATTTGCTCTGAAATAGTGATGGGGTGACCCTGGATCTTTCCGACTATACTGATGTTTCCATCCGCATCAATACTCTCCTCTACTGAGCTCCAGAAGTCTCGAATAAATGAGGTAACGATTTGAGGGTACTCCATGATAGCGTAGTTGACGGGAGACAGTATCAGGCCTTCAATCATGCTCTTGAACTCTGAGTGTTTGGCTGGAGGTTCCCCAAGAAATGCTGTCATGTTGTGATCATGTACAAACCTTAAGTCAGCCATCTGAAATAGAAAATGATCAAGTTAGTTCAACAAGTCAAGTATACGAAATAGAAGCCATACACGAAAAATTGAAAAAATTTTCTAAGTGTTGATCACTTCTCCTCGGAACAACAGGTGTACACGAAACAGATCTAGTACACGAAGTAAGTTGTGTACACGAACTGAGTTGAGTACACGAAGTTCATTATGTACACGAAGTTCATTATGTACACGAAATGGAACTTGTACACGAGATGTGATCTGTACACGAAATATTGGTTGTACACGAAATATTCGTGTACACGAAGTTGAGAAATTTCGTGTACTCAAAAATCCTTAGAGAAGTTTATCATTTTGGCTCCTTAGAACTTCTAAACCGATTCAATATACTCGGAATTGAAAGGCGACCAACATATTTACAAATTGCCTTTCAATTTTAAGTATTTCTTGGTCAATTTGACCAAAAACCTCCTGTACACGAAATTTGCGTATTCGAAAATCATTTTTGACCATAACTTTCGAATCCACGGTCAAAATTTGATAAAACTCTATACCTAAGGTCGCCTAATGATGGTCTATAGGATAGCCGGAGTAGAATTTTGAGATCGGGTCTAGAAATCGAGATCGCCTCAGAGCACCAAGTCTGTACTCGAAATGAAGAAAATGTGTACACGAAAATATGGTACTCGAAATTTAATATGGTTGGACTATTTATAGGGTCATTTCGAATACACGATTTCGTGTACATAATTTTCGAGTACACACTTATTTTATTTAATTTCGATTTTAAAATTCTAACTTTTATAAAATAAAGTAAAATAAAATAAAATAAAATAAAATAAAATAAAATAAAATAAACTTTGAACAAGTTTTAAAGTTTAATCGGTTCAAATTTGTGGGATCAAATCTGTTATCAAAATTTTAACTATATTAGATAATTTCTTAAAGAAGCACAACCTTTAAATAGCTATTCCCTACCAATTATTTCCACTCGTTATTCCATCTCTTAAAGGTCAGTTATATGATCAAGTTTTTCTGAAAATATCTTTTTGGGAATTTTTGTGATCAATTAGATTGTAAGACTAGATTAATATGCAACCTATCAGTCTTGTTAAATCCTTTGTTTCAAACTTTGATTGTGTTTCAACGAACTTCAAATTATTTTGACAGAGTTTTAAGATGAGAAAAGAAAAGAACAGATCTAGTAGGTTTAGAATCAAGAACAAGAAGGGGTTCTATCATCTTGTGCTCATTGGCATCTTTTATTTTCTGATCTGCAGACACATTGGCCTTAACGTCACACATCCAGTTCTTTGCTTACGCAAAACATAGAATGCTTCAGTAGGTATTTCCCGCTCTTTGTTTGCACAAAACATGGAAAATACCCGAGTTTTTCAAACACAATTTCAAGTTTATGGAAACACAATCTTGTTTTGATTCAAGGATTTAAACAAGAAGTCAAATAGTTGTCACACGTTTCTAGTTATCTAATGATCACAATTTCACACTTATTTATCTATTTATATGTATTTTAAGTTTGATCAAGTCTGATTATTTAAGTTTTGAAAAACTCATTTCAACTTCTTAGCATAGAATAGATATTCAAGGTTGTGATTTCTTTTGAGATCATAATAAGATAGTGAAATTCTGATCCTTAGAGATTATTTCACTTCCCAAATTGATCGATTCACTTTGCTTGTCCAAATAAAATCTTTTTGTATTTTCTTAAGTTTTGTAAAGTTAAAATTTTTTTTAAAAAATGTTTTTGTAATTTTCTATGAATAGTTAGAGACAACATCTCCTTTTCTTAAGATTTCAAAACTTAACTCCCCCTAAACTTATAGATTATCTTAGACTGACTCAAAGACCGAAAATCTTTTTGTTGTTTTTGTAAATTTTCTGACTCAAAGAATGAAAAGTCTTTTTGTTGTTTTTGTAAATTTTCTGACTCAAGGAATGAAAAATCTTTTTGTTGTTTTTGTAAATTTTCTCCCCCTAAATTTGTGACTATGGGAGGACACAAATTTTAATGTATTTACAAAAATGCTTTTAATTAAAGCTTATTAATTTGAGAGAGGCAAGCAGGTGATGGAATCGTGCTGTATCGAACGGTTTTGTGAAAAGGTCCGCTAGATTGTCATCAGTGGGGACCTTTTCAAGATGAATCAGCTTTCGTTCGAAACAGTCACGGATGAAGTGAATCCGGATATCAATATGTTTAGTTTTGGAATGTTGTACCGGATTCTTGACGATCTGTAGGGCTGCTTCATTGTCACAATAAATAGGAGAGTCAAGAAAGTTCAAACCGTAATCGAGGAGTTGTTGTTGCATCCAGATAACCTGAGAGCAGCAACTGGAAGCAGCAACATATTCAGCTTCTGCGGTGGATGTGGATACGGTGGTCTGCTTCTTGCATTGCCATGAAACAAGACGATCTCCCAGATACTGACACCCACCCGTGGTTGACTTCCTATCCAGGTTACATCCATCAAAGTCACTGTCTGAGTATGCAAATAATTGAAACTCAGAGTTCTTTGGATACCAAAGTCCGAGCTTAGGTTTCCCGACTAGGTATCGAAAGATTCTCTTGACAGCTATGAGGTGAGATGCCTTCGGATTTGCCTGATATCTGGCACACTGACATACTGAAAACATAATGTCTGGACGACTAGCAGTCAGATACATCAGAGAACCAATCATCGAGCGATAGAGATGCTGATCAACATCTTCTCCTTCCAAATCCGATGTCAGGATAGGACGTGCAGCCATGGGAGTGGTTGCCGGCTTTGACTCCATCATTTTGAATTTGTTCAAAATGTCTGTGACGTATTTTCCTTGGTGAATCAGCACACCCTTACAATCTTGCTTTACCTGCAGACCCAGAAAGAAGGTCATTTCTCCCATCGCGCTCATCTCAAATTTCTTCTTCATTACCCCTTTAAATTCCTTGCATAACGCTGAGCTGGTGGAGCCAAATACGATGTCATCCACATAGATTTGAACGAGAATTAAATCATTCTTATCTTTGCGGACGAACAAGGTCTGATCAATAGCTCCACGAGTATATCCATTTGCGAGTAGGTGATCAGTAAGCATAGCATACCATGCTCGCGGTGCTTGATGAAGGCCGTAAAGAGCTTTGTCTAACTTGTAGACATGCTCTGGATACTGAGAGTCTTCAAAACCAGGGGGTTGGCACACGTATATTTCCTCCTTTACCTTTCCGTATAAGAAATCTGTTTTCACATCCATCTGATATACCGTAAAGTTCATATAGGAGGCATAAGCCAAGAAAATCCGTATGGCTTCAAGTCTCGCAACCGGTGCAAAGACTTCTTCATAATATATCCCCTCCTGCTGATAAAATCCTTGAACGACCAGTCTGGCTTTGTTTCTGATAATTACACCAGAATCATCTCTCTTGTTTCTGAAAACCCATCTGGTTCCTATAGGCAATTTTCCCTTGGGTAGAGGAACTAGATTCCAAACCTTGAGCTTCTGAAAC
The DNA here is from genome assembly GCA_009363875.1 of Mikania micrantha. Classification (NCBI taxonomy): domain Eukaryota; kingdom Viridiplantae; phylum Streptophyta; class Magnoliopsida; order Asterales; family Asteraceae; genus Mikania; species Mikania micrantha. Next base: position 43,791,082 of record CM018681.1, on the reverse strand, counting down.
TGCATCAACTCTTCTTGCATTGCCTCAACCCAGCTGGACTCCTTTAGAGCCATTTTGACATTCTTGGGTTCAACCTGTGAAATAAAACAAGAATATAAACAAGAGTTAATAGGACCTGATTGACTTCAAGTGAGTGTCTCTTCAGGCAACGCGTTCTGAACTGTAATGGATTTGCTTCGAGTGAGAACGCCTTCTGAGAGAGGTCCAATAATATTCTCCACTGGATGATTCTTGTTTACACTAAGTGTTGGCACTTCTTAACAGCCAGATTATCTAGCAGGTTGCTGATGTTATTGACTTGTTCTTCACTTGAAGAAGAAATGTGGTCAATAGGAGCAGTTTCACTTGCTTCAGCTCCAGGATCCACACAATGTTCCTCAGGAATGCTATCTGAGAAGAGTGGATTATCAAAGGTCTGGTGGGAAGAGGATGAGACTTGATCCGCTTCTGGAAGTGGTTGAACAGACTGAGAAGTGTCAGGTTCTGATGGGAGAACTTCTTGTACAGGGGTCGGCTGAGCTGGAGGGGCACGATTGTACATGCCAGGAGGATCAACTGTCAAATGATTTGGATCATATGGAACATAGTCAACTCGATAGTCCACATCATCATCTTTGTAGAAATCATCCGCTTGCTCAGATGCGCTTGCATTCTCAGATGGAGTGCTGAAGGGCTTAAAAGTGGAGTCATACTCAAACAGCCAGTTTGGACCAGAACCAGCATCAGTAGAGTTCATTTCTTGCCAATCTATGTAGTATGATTCCACAATCATCCGAGTTTTCTTGTTATAAACTCTGTATGCTGCCCTTTCAGACGAGTAGCCCACGAAGTAACACTCATCTGCCTTATCATCAAACTTATGATTAGGCTCTGTATGAAGAAGAGTGCAAGGGCATCCGAATGACTTGAAGTGTCCAACTTTGGGCTTCTGATTGAATAGAATCTCGTAGGGAGTCTTATGATGACGCTTGTTCAGAAGTGCTCTATTTTGAACATAGCACGCAGTGTTAACTGCTTCAGCCCAGAAAAAGATTGGTAGCTTTGATTCTGACAACATCGTTCGTGCAGCTTCTATAAGCGTTCTGTTTCTCCTTTCAGCAACTCCATTTTGCTGAGGCGTTCTAGCTGCACTGTATTGCCTAGCTATCCCTTTTTCATCACAGAAATCTATAAGAGTCTGATTTCTAAATTCAGTTCCATTATCAGTTCTAATCACCTTGACCTTTAGATTTTTCTGATTTTCAATCAAGGTAATGAACTTCTTCAAAATCTCTGGAGCTTCATCTTTCTTGGCTAGAAAGAACACCCAAGTAAATCTGGAATAATCATCTGTCACAACGAGACAATATGACTTTTTCCCGATACTCATTACGTTAATCGGTCCGAAAAGATCCATATGAAGAAGTTGAAGAACTGAAGAGATGGAATTGAACAATTTTGGCTTGTGAGGTCTCTTGTGTTGTTTCCCTTTCGCACAAGCGATACATTTCTCAATAGTGGAGAAATCTTTAGAAGGTAGACCAATGACGTGATCTCCCTTGGCGAGTCTGTTCAGATTCTTTAGGTTCACATGACCCAGTCTCCGATGCCACAACAGACAATCATGCTCCGATGCCTTAGAAAACAAGCAAGTGTTCTCTGTAAACGAATCTGAGCTCATGTTGATAATGTATGCATTGTTTATCCTTGGAGTTCTCATCAGAATCCACTTCTCAGGCACTACAAAGCCAGGCTTCAGAATAAGACATTCTTTGTTTGTGAAGTGTGTGGAAAAACTCTTATCACAGATTTGAGAAACACTCAGAAGACTGTGATTGAGCTCTTCAACATAGTACACATCTTCAAAACTAAGAGTTCCATTAGTGACCGTGCCCTTCATGCTTATCCTTCCTCCCTTGTCTCCAGCAAATGATACATAACCTCCATTGAATGGTGTAACTTCATGCAACTGAGAGAAATCCCCAGTCATATGCCGGGAACAGCCACTATCTACATACCAAACATGTTTAAGCTTGCTTGGCTTTCCCTGCATAGTATACATTCAATTAATGAGAAACAGGTACCCAAATCATAACAGATTTAGGTGTTTTGGTAATAGAAGAAACTCTATCCTTGGGTTTGGGTTTGGGTCTTTCTGAATTGAGCTTAATATGTTTTGTCATGCTTCCACTGCCCTGGTCAACTGGTTTTGTCTTAGTTTTGAAAATTCTTTGATTTTGCTTACGAAAACCATATTGTGTTTTGTTTGATTTCTTATGTCTTTTTGCAGTGGAAGGAGTCTGAGTCTGAGTCCCCTTTTGAGAGGTTGCCTTAGGCTTGGAGGATGGTACAGTCCTCACATGTTTGTTAACTAGTTTAGCCTTAGGTATGACCTTCTGATTCTTCCCATAGAAAAATTCAGTAGGTCGGTGCAGACAGTGTCTAGCAATGTGGCCTGGTTTCCCACATGCATAGCAGCAGACCTTTTGGTGAAATTCAATTGGATCAAAGGGCTTAACATCACATTTACTCTGACCAGAGGATAAGTTTGAGAAAATTTGTTCCAAGGACCCAGTTGGAACATAAGGTTCACAGTTGGGATTCAACTGTGGAACCCTCTCTTTAGTAACTGTGGAATGAGCCTTGACTGCCTGCTTGGTCAAAGGAGAGGAAGTTGATTGTGAGACAAGATTTATAGCAAATGTTTTCTGAAAACTTTTTAACATATCATTAGGCTTAATATTAATTTCATCAAATTTTCCAACAAAATCAGTTTTTGGAACAAAAGATGATTGTCTTGTAGATGTTGAACAATCTGTGCTCCTCCTAGCACTTCTTTCTACCTCCTTCTCCTCTGAACCTGAAACACTTAGTTTTTCTGCACAAACCTCAGAATCATTAGTCATAATAGGGTCAACTGCAAGAACAACAGGATTTGTGGGAAAATCATAAGTACAATCAGAGTCTGATTGCAAGTCATCAACAGATGTGTTGATCCTTGGCATGCTTGAGTAGTTATGATTAAAAGGTGGTTCACACTCAGTATAACCAACACCCTTACCCTTCTTTACCCGGTATTGTATGTTTACCATGTTTTCTAAAACTTTGCTTGAGTAATCAAACTTTTCGCATTTTACTGAAGTTTTAGAAAGCTGAGTTTTAACTTGGTCCAACTCTAAAGTGAGTTCATCGATTTTGCGTCGAGCATCTCGATAGTTGGACTCTTTGTCACTTAAAAGTTCCTTTAGCCTTGCCACATCCCGACCCTCGGCCTCAAGTTTTCTTTTGAAAATACCCTCATTTTTAAGAAATTCTGAGTTAAAGTATTTAAGTTTAGTTACTTCTTTGATTAATGATTCATTATGTGATCTGTATTTAAATACTTTATCAATGCATGAGGTAGAGCAAAGATTTTCAGTTACCTCCTTTTGTTTGTCGTCCACCTCGGCCATGAATGCATGACTTAAAGTCAGCTCTAATTCCTGCACCTGATCACTCCAGTCATAGGAGTCAGTCTCCTGAGTCACCAACGCTTTAGATGTGCTAGAGCTTCCTCCTGCAGCTGCCGTTCCGGATTTCTCTTCAGGTTTCTTCTCTCCTTCTTTATCCACCTTTGGCTGCTTACATTCTCTGGCAAAGTGACCCGGTTGGTCACAGTTGTAACATCGCAGCTTTGACTTATCAAAACCAAGCTTCTTTCCTGGATTGTTTCCAAAGCTGTTTCTTCCATAACGCTTGATGAACTTCTTAGCTCTGAAAACTGCCATTGCCATCTGCCATGAGATATCCATTTCTTCAACATCGGCTGGATTGATTTGCTCTAGGTTGTCTTGAGTGAGATTGGATGGTGCCAATTCTCCTGCTATGAAAGCATTGTAGCTGTTCATGAATCCTTTAAACAACAGCAGATTCTCTTCACTTTCTAGATTGACTTTAGGTACTGATCCGGTTTGTCCAGATGATAAGAATGCTGTCTCAAAAGGAATTACATGTGATGAAGAAGGCTGATAGTGCTGCATTCCTGATGATTGATGATTGATTGCTGACAGAAGGGCAGAGTTTTCAGAGACAGGAGCGATGCCCATTGAGCTGGCATGATTCAGTGCTCTCTGCTTATCATCCATATCATAGGAGTTGATGATTGAGATCAGCTCACTCAAGGAAGTCTTGTACATATCTTTGGTCCTTTTGATTGTTGTACAATTTGAATTCCAAGTATAAGGTAATGAGTTTAGCAGCTTCTTGTTTACTTCTCCCTTTGTCATCTCAATTCCAGAACTAGTCATCTCAGTCATCAGATGTGTAAATCTGTTAAGTTGTGCTTCAAGAGACTCTCCCTTGATGTGATTAAACATGTTAAATCTCTGCCTGAGCATATCCTTCCGACTTTCTCGCATGTCCTCATTTCCTTCAAATCTTTCAACCAATGCATTCCAGAGTTCCTTAGCAGTCTTGTGCTCCTTAAATCCATGAGCAACATCAGTCGATAAGGCCATTGTAATCGAAGCATATGCCTTTTCATCCTTTTCCATCATGAGTATGTCATTGTCGGTGTACAATTCCGGATCCTTGGGAACAAGAGGACCATTGATCTCACTCTGGTATGAGGGTACATAGGGACCCTCCTCAATCGATCTCCAAAGCTTTGGATCGGTATACTTGATGAATGACTGAAATCTGAACTTCCAATCTTGGAAGTTATCTCCTGACACGAGCCTTGGTGGCTTTGTTCCGGTGCCGATCTCATTGTCCAAATTGAGTAAATTGGACAAATTTGTCAGATTCTTTGAAGTCATGATGAATCAGAAAATTTTCTAAGTCCAGTACACGAATTCCCTGTAGCTCCCTGTAGATACTGCTCAAAGTTAAACAGACAAATCTGTACTCGAAAATCCTTGTAATCGAAAATATCCATGTACTCGAAAATATTCTTGTACTCGAAATCCTGTGTGTATTCGAATCTGACACTGTATTCGAATCTGTACTCGAAAAGTATGTACACGAACTCCTCTTGTACTCGAAAAGTATTTATACTTCGAACACTCTAGCTGTACTCGAAATAGCTGAACTCGAAAATTCTGAACTCGAAAATACTTAAGAAAAATTTTATAAAAATATTTCTTAAGATTTGGAGTCCCAAATTTACACAGTAGCTAGATGAAGTAGAGAAGAATGATAAAGTATAAAACTTGCTTCAGAAAGTTGTTACCTTGATGATGAAAAGAGCACTCAGGCTCTGATACCACTTGTAGGTCCGAAAACTATTCAAGATCCAAGCTTTTTGTTGCCAAACATCATCAATCACCTCTATTGTGTGCGGAATCCATAATAGAGTGAAATAAGAAGCAAGATGAAACAAGAAGAACAAGAAAGATCAAACTTTGAGTATATTCAGTAAGTATTCGAAAATGTGCCTCAATACGTCTAGAGAGCACACCTCGGGATTCGTGTATTACACTGTACAAAAATACGTCTATTTATACTAAATACATCAGTATTCGAAGTTCAGGTTCGTGTACTCGAACCAGATTCGTGTACACGAACCTGAGTACACGAAATCTATCTGAAGTCTTCCAAAATCTCTGTGTTGACTTTGTCAGTCTTTATCATTGATTGGGCTCTACAAACGATGACAATTTTTATTCTCCATTATCTCTTAAATATGTGTTTTCTCTGAAAACCTTTTTCTTCTCTATCAAGATAACACCATTGCTAACCTTGAGAGGAGATCGTCTAAAAATAACAGTAATCAAGCGGCTTGAATCTTCTGATCACGACTAGCAGGTTTTCGATCCCTGCATACAGATGTTACAATTATGTAGTTGTAATATCCGAGAATTTCCAGTAGTAATTTCGACGATGTTATTTGATTTGTAATTATGACGAACGATAATAAATACTTACATGGAATTTATCTCGGATTATCATGTTGCAATTCATACATACATGTATTTATGTATACTATTATATATATATATATATATATATATATATATATATATATATATATATAGGTATATTATGTAACTTTTATTATTTACTAAGAACTAATAAATTCATTATGTTTTATATAAATAAAAAGTTTATAAATATAATAATCTTTGAGAATAAATGTTAGTAGTAATAAAAGTTAAAGTTTATAAAAGATTATCAAAAGATTTAAACATAAAACACTAATTTATAAATTACAAGGACCAAAAGTGACAAACTCTTAAACCTTTACCCTACCCCCCATTGACTTTCACATTTGCCGGCGGCTCAAGAGTCGGTCAGCTGCCGGAATCCGGCCAAGGCTCCGGTTAAGCCTCTAAACCCATTTTAATGCTCCATTTAATCGGGTATTTAAACCCTCATGACCCAAATCGAATTCCTAATGTAACACGTTGACTAAAATGTGATAATTAACATTTTAACCACGAAACCGTAGATATTAACCCTGAATTAAACTCGGCTCTTCGGGTGAAACTAGAACCGATAACTATAGGGCTTTTCTTCATTTCGACATTTACAACACAACTATACTCGAAATTCAATCTCAAAACGCTCTGAAATCGGGAAACCATTGAAGCTCAGTCACATCTATTCTTGTACTCGAACTCGCTCAAAACACGATCAAACTAAGTTAGTTTATACATCTTTGGATTCAGTTTAGGTGTAGAACCAAACCCCCTTATCAATTTCTATGATTAAACGTTCGTTTGGTCAATTTAGGAATTAGGGTTCATATGGATTTGGAAAAAGTAGACATTTTAACATAAAAAGATACTAGTCTGGAAACCCTCTAACGGTTTGAGGGTTTGGTCAGACGGTAAGAGTCGGGCTGGACGGAACAAAGGTCGCGGGTTCGAACCTCTAACTCAAAGCATTTTTATTATGTTTAACAAATATCTTCTTAAGTCATTTAATCCATTTTTAAAATCCGAAAATTTTTATAAAACCTGAAAAATTTAGTAAAGAAATTCTTGTTATTTAATTATAAACACTAATATTTTATTTTTATAAATACATATTTAAATCAAAAAACATATCAAATCTATTTTTAAAATTCTATAAAAATTACACAACACTTCTGGAATCTTTATAATTCTATACAAAAATTTTACTTTAATTTTTCTGTTGTAAACCTATTTAATCTAATTTAAAAGTATTAAAGACATGCATTATAATCCCTTAAAAATACTTAAAATATTTTAAAAATTATGGAAAAATTATATAATAAATTTGAAACTTTTATAAACCTGTAATTATTTTTTTTTAATTATTATGGTTGAACACTATTTATCACGATTTAAAAGCATTATAAAATTGAATAAATAATTTATTAAAAATAGTAAAATACATTTAAAAATTCTGAAAAATTTTATATAAGTTATTTGAAATAAAACTAACTCAGAAATATTTTCGTTTAAATAAAAATATTTTATTTGATTAAAAATGCTATTTAACTTGAATTATAAATATTATAAATCTATATCTTTATCTTTACTATTATATAATAGAGATTAAAGAGAGTGTTGAAAAGTCTTAAAATTAAGAAATGTGTAAGCCTTAAAGCATAAGGTACAACGCCTTAATACACCTTCTATGTCCTGTGTAAACATTTGTGATTCCCGGGCTCAAACACTGCTCTCCGCACACACTATTCCATTTCAAATTTCAAATGCTTACATGTGCTCTCCCTCTCTGTGGAGATTCTACTCATCTCCTATAAAACCCTAAAATCCAAGAGACGCAGGGACTTATCATCATCACCCACAACCACGACTATTGGAGGGGAGATCATCTTGGTAACTTGACTTGCCCATATGCTTCTATCGGTGCTGGTGTTTCTAATTAAGCCTAATTTTGTAAGCGATTTGTAGTCGGTTTATCCTATGTAATCGATCTACTGAAACTTTTTTGTAATCATGTTCTGAAATTGTACTAATTTTCGTTAGGTTTTCAAGATTTATGATCGTTCACAAAGCTCCTTAGGTTTTTATCTATTGACGCCAATTTGGGTGCTTATACAACTAAAATTCAAGCCTTTATATATGCTCAGGGGAGAGTTCGGTGATTCGCATCAAAGTTCAGAACAAGGAAAAAAATTGTTCGAGGTGGGATAATTTTTGTTCTACTTCTTATTTCTGTTGATTAGTAATAGTTAGTTTAATGTTTAATTGTATCTTGCACAAGATTATTATATTAGTCTATGTTAATTGACTGAAATTTAGCATGTTTAGGGCTAAGTATGTTGATGTTGAACGATGTCACTCTTAATGAGATCGCTATCAAGCACATGATAGCAACTTGGCTTTACGTTGATATTAAACTCAAGATTTTGGATAATTGTGCATTTAGATGATGAATAGGAAACTGGTGGTTGTGGTTGATTATAGTAAATTTGCATGAAAGTTGGATCACCTCATCAATGGCTGCCAGTGCCCATGAAACCCTCCATTGTTGACTTTTTATAATCCATATTCAGTTCTTGAACTAATTTAATTGAATTTCTTTTGTTCTTTCACTATCTTTCTGACAGTTTGAGCGGTCAAATTGTCAAAATACCCTGTTAGCTTTTACTCTGTGAGGCTTGAACCCACAACCACTATTTTTGATAAAGGCTACTGGTGAAGGGATCTTAATATGTAGTTGATTCCTGTGAAGTCAAAATGTGCATAACTGTAGAAAGAGGCTATACATTTTTTCAAAATAAAAACCGAGGACTTTATGCTTTTGTTTCACTACATTGTTTTTAGGTAAATACTTTTTTAAATTTCAAAAAAGTTGTAATTTGAGCTTAAGAAGTCAAACTTAATATTTTGTGAAGAGCTAACATACGCCAAAGAGCTTATTAAGATGATATTGGAAGATTCTCTACAACATAAAATGTAAGAACATATATTTTTGAATAGAGTTACCAGTGACCAAGAGTGTTGACTTTCTGAACTCTAATTTTCTGCATGGTGTACCCTTGAAAGCACATTCAAAAAATTGAAGCTATTTTTTTTTTTTATTTTATGTTTTTTAGTTAGGAAAGAGTCCCCTTGGAAGGTGGTTGGTGATTCATCTGGGTTTTTGGCAAAGTTAAAACTACTTGAACAAGAGCTTCAAAATTTGGAAAATATTGGTGCAAATAATTTGTCAAAAGTTCCATCATTAATTGAAAAATTGGCGAAACGATATCAAGCCCTTGCTGGAAAATCGATGATCTTTGCAGAAGAATGGTATTATATCAACTCTGTTATCTTGCTAAATGCTATATATATATTACCCGCTCCGCCTCAAATTATACTGAAGTTTTTTGACGAAAGCGTTGCTATTAGTCAAATTTATAAAAATTCTTTCAATGATGACTACTATTAACAACGTGAGATGATTAGTAATAGGAAATATGTAATATTGGGATTGCCTGATTGCTAATAGGTAGTCAATCACATAGTATCATAAATATCATATCAAATTCAACACAAAATTAACCATCTTGATTTCAAAGATCAAGCATATCAAAATAAAAAAGCTATAAGGAAAAACAAGCAAACAGTTTGAAAATTCCCGTAATCTTAATCATAATCTTAATTTTTTTAGACTTATTTTGGATGTTTATAGGAGTGTATGCATTGTGAAACAAATTATCTCATTTTTGCACCTTCATTTTTGTTGTTTGGATGAACATATTCAGATTCTATAACAATGATATGGGGTGACAGGTATGCTATTGTCATTATTGATGATATACATGTTACATATGGTATGGTTTTGCAAAAATTAATTAACAGCATTTTCATGCATGTTGATGTAAATTTTTATGTGCTCTCTCCATAGTTTCTAGACAGCACTGGTGGCGATTCCAGATCCACCCCATCTCTGATCCTTGCAACCCCAGACAACCACTGTTTATGATCGATTTAGTAGAAATCTTGATCTAAGGTAATTAATTCAAGCTTTCATATAGACGTTTGAGAACCAAGTAAATATGTACAATTTGATTTGTAGGTTTTCGTTTGTCTACGATTTGATCATGTGTTTCCTTTTGTTGAAAGAAAGAATCTCATTCTTTCCAAGCATAGTTGCCACCTATGCTCTTTTTCTTTCCATACATAACAAGACAGTTCTGATGGATATTCTAGATCAACCTATTAAAGACACCATCTTAGATCCCAAACAACATTGGACAACCACCTTTTTTTGTCAGGTGTGCAAAACCCGTGTGACTCTTTACCCTCCTCTAATTTACAAGTAATTTGATCAGTGACTCATCTTTTGAGTTTTGGTTGCTTGGGGTTTTTTGAGAGCTAATGTTTTATATACTTCAGTGATAAATTTCATGCAAATTTTAAACATTTTTACTTCCTTGGTTTACATTTTTATGTTATTTTAATATATAGAGAAAATATATTAACTTTTTTCTTTTGCCGGTACATATTTAGAAACAAGAATAAAAGAAACAGAGCAAGAAAGTTTGATGAGCATTAAGGGTCATCTACAGAAGTGACTTTCCTTGTGTACCTGGATCAAGTGGATACGTCTTGTAGGTAAGGCCCATCTCAAGCATATGATTGCAATTTCTTGCCTATACAGACTGTGTGAACTCACTGATAGAAATTCATGAATGATATGTATTACCAAATTATATTTATGCAAGACAAACTTAAAAAAGGGTCTTAGAATTGAAGAGTATCAAATCAACTATGGATACTTATCTTGATTTATTACGAGCAAGCTACCAGCTTATATTTGGAAATTGGAAACAAATGAAACCTTTAGTCCTTTATTACATTGAGATCTTGTAATTTAGAATTTTGAGCCAAAATAATAGGAAATCGATGCCCATGTTTCAAACTATCATGAATGATTAACTAGCTTAATGTATCATAAACATTGCATTATCATAAATGCGTACATAATCTGGAATGAATTTTTATGAAAAGGAAAAATATTATATGATATATGTAACTTTCAAGAGAACAAAGACTGAAATGAAAATTAAAATGAACAGATGCTAATATACTTCTATAAAAAACATGAAATAACTAATCATCCTGAATTAACTATAGAGTTTTTTTTTTAAAATTCAACTTTCCATTAGCAGTGTAACACACTGTACAGATGTGACAACTAGTACCTGACCGCCCGGTAAGTCCGTATGGTATGTGTACTTGCATACAGTAACTATGTGTACATACGTATTTGTAAAAAGTTTTTGTATTAACAGGATTCTAAATACAAGAACAGTTGTACGTATTTTCGTGTAAACTTAAATACATTAAGTACAACGTACATTTGAAACATTAGTTGTGTTTATTAAGTGAAAACTTAATTACAGTTAACACAACAAATCATAAGAAACAACGGTGTTCAAACAATTATCAGAAACAAATCGGTTGCGATTTGAGGTCCATAGATGACAGGAATCAGATGGCCGACAATTCAATGTGAAAACAAGATGAAAACAGGATGTTTAGTTGAGTTCGACAGTGAGGAAACGCAATTTAAACATAAACTGCAGTGTCGTTTCAGAATAACGAACTGACAGTGTGTTTGCGTGGGTGACGATTCACACAAACATATCTGTGAGTTTAACGTTCTGAAATGATGACTGGAAAGTAGAAAACAAAAGTCGGAAAGCAAAACCATCGTCGTGTTCGTTCGAATGACGATTCGAACGAATACGCGCGATGGTGACGCGATTCGACATAACGAAAGCGAAAAACGACACGAAACGAATTTAAATTTAATAAAATAAAATAATAAACATTTTTACAATTTTAAAACTCATTAAATTAATTAAAAGAACATTTTTATTTATTTATTTTTAATTACGCGTAATTTTCCGGATACGCGACAAATTAACGAACCGAGCAACCGAAACGGACCCGGACACCACACGTGATATAAATAGGCTAAATGGGAGTGTTCTTTCATTTTTCATTCAAAATCCTCTCTCTCTCTTCCAAATTTCCGGCCACCAACCAAATCACCATTTTCACACCTTCAAATGCTCATAACTTCCTCAAATCTTAACCGATTTGAGTGATTTTCGAACCCACGCGTAGCCCTTGACGTTCTCTACACGAAAGTACAACGGATCTAAGCTTATCACCACTGAAAAACGAGGTATGAAGTATTAAAGTTCACGGATTTTAGGGTTTTTAATGGGTTTTGTTAGACCCAAGCTTTAGCCGGTTCTAAGCTTACCCACTTCGAGCCACGCATCTCTAGCCATCTTCTATTATGTAACATCAACCTGGATAACCAGCCAAGACCGGTTAGTTGATGATAACGAGCATGGAGGACCAGGGTTCGTGGAAGAGAATGAGCAGCTACGAACCTGCATGGTTCCAGGCCGAACCCTGTGGTCGTCAGGGATGAACTAACGAACCCCGGCGCACCCTAACAACTCTAGTGACCGAACCTTGATCCCAACAGACGAACCCTCGTGATGGGTCTACCTCACCGAACCTCCCTCGAACTCACGAACCATTTTGCAGCGAGCCCCAATTGCTTCCCGAACCAAGCATGCACAGTGGCGAACCCTTAACCTTCGCCGAACCTCTGGTGAAGACGAAGGTCCATGCCGAACCCTTCCTACTCACGAGCCTTATGGAGACAACCACGAACCCAACCCCGACGAACCTGCTTCACAAACCTTGGCCGAACCCATGGCAGAAGACCCCAAGGTTCGCTGCCTTGGAGATTTCTCTTCTTGAATTGCTGACCAAATCAACCGGCCAACCATCTGTGACTTCGATTTAACATTGTTAGATAGTCATAACCTAATTGGGCTAATAGTTTATTGTATCAGGCCCACAGAAACTACATGTTATGGCCCAATTTCAGTTGAATAAGTTCGGCCCATGCTATTTCCTTTTGATTCCATTTGCTGCGGCCCACATACGCCATTGACTGGCCCAACGGATTTATGCAGCCACACAATGGGCCTAACTTTAATTTCAGCCAAACTCCTAGCCACTAGCCCAGTCGATCCAATTCTAATCTCTTGGCCCACCTATTGTTTAGGCCCAATAGCGGTTTTCTAGGCCCAACATCTTAATTATTTCGGCCCAATGATCCATGAAATTTAATCCGACCCACCTTGGCCCACGTAGCCCAATACCATGTTCTATTCGACCCGTAACTCGTTTCGACTCAATATCAATCGATCCACATGAAAAAGAAATAGTATTTTACTATAAGGGCAACAAGAGTTGAGTTGGATCATAACACATAACCTATGACATTTCAAAGGTGTTAGATAATAATTTTAAGTTTTATACTTAGAATATTTTTATTATGATAACAAATCAAGTAATCAATACATTAATAAACAAAAAGAGTGTTAGGTTAAAACAAGTGGATTGAGTATTATTGAGTTGATTTGCAAGTTAGTTGGGCCAAATAGCAAAGACTGAGACCGAGACACACGGGTGTTAACCAACTTTAGGGTTAACACATACACTCACACCAATTACAATAGTTTGATACTTATGAGTCGAAAACAAATTGAAATCAATACAGAAGCGTGAAAACTACCACAAGATAAAAAAAAAAGAGCGCGTGCAATCTTTCATTTAAGCTAAGTCAACCCTACAACAGCAAGGTGAGTTCATATGCCCCTTTTACTTTAAATCTTTACTGATTTTAACTCTCGGGGCTGAGAAACATGTTTACTTTTATTTACTTAAAAGTTTTGCTTAACATGTTATTTATACTTTGATTTTGATAATATTAAATTGTTTATTATCGCTTATCATTGTATGCATGCTTGTATGATCATGAGATAACAGGAAAACTTAGAAGATTATGATAATGTACTTTCATAATCATCAACACATGGGAATAACACAGTTGTAAGATTTATCTTATAACACTTGGTTATTCCTACAGAAACGAACATTGAGACAAATCATACACAAACGAACAATGAGAACTATTACAGTGAAACATGGTGACACATCACAGCACATGGATGATCAGAAGATAAAATATCTTTTGAATATCATTCCACATCATAAACGATTAAGTGTGATAAGTCAATTTCTTATAACATTTGATCAACACCCTAAAAACATACTACTAGGTAGTATGATCGCATTGATTATCCACCACCTGCGTCACTTAAGGGTACTAAGACTTGTTCTTACTACGGCTTAAGGATTACATGGTGACCATATGGATTACTGTGAACGGCGACCATGATAACGTAACTTCATGCCTATCACTGCCAATCACACATAATTAACATAATGTAATAAGACTAGTTCTTATTCGACTTTGTTAATTACATGAGACAATTCCCGTAAAGGCCTTGGGATCACACGGTGGGATAGAGGTGAATGGAAGGCATTGGAATCTGATTATGTGAGGATTACAATGAGTTCCATTTGGGCTCTATACACTGCATTGGACAATACATGACAACAGTTAACTAACACTTTTAATTAATTAAAAGTGTAACATAAAAGTTAACACACAGACAATAGAATAATACAAGAAACAGATTTACTAAATCTAACATCCTTACTATACAAATGGTTGTCAATACTTCGGTTTGATAACTACAACGCTATCATTATCTTATTCTATTCATGGAAACACAGGTGATCAACAATGGGACAATCAGGTGACATGAGAATGAAAATCAATAGTTGTATTACAAGTAGTGTGGAGTTCTAGTTGTGATGTGGTGGGATGTTGGCTAGGGCTTAGTTCCCTTACATATGCCCTATATATAAGCATCACTAATAGGATAACATAGTGCTTGTAAGTATAACTATTGAGGAGCCATCAATTGAACATATGAACATTACACATACAAGCAACATAACAAAACATTGGGACAATGCATGTGTTTGAATCAGAGTTTTCAACTAACTTACTTATGAACTCACCAACCTAGTGTTGACTTTGTTTAAATACATGTTTTCTCAGGTGACGAACAGGTGTAGAGACATACATGCAAGGTTTAAGCTAGAGGACTTTTAGAAGACCTAGCTTATTTTGTGTTGCATGCTTTTGGTGCCTAAACATTGAATCATCTTTTGTATATCTTGTACATATACAAGATATAGTTACATTGATTCTTTTGGTAGATTTACTTGATTAAATTATGAACGATACAGTGTAATTTAATCTTGTAATTCTATATCATTGATGTATTAGCATTTCTCAATTTGATTATCATGTGCTATGTAACAATCTGATCATTTGATTATCACTCAAAGATATCGCGCCCCGAGAACCTTCCGCCCGACGGGAAAACCCGATCCGTTCCCGCCGGCTCGGGGTGTGACAGATTGGTATCAGAGCCATGGTTATAGAGAAATATAGGTCATATTACTTGAACGGTTTGGCCTAGACTATAACCTAGGGACCCTCATGTAGAGTTCTTATGATATTGGATTCTATTTGCATATGTCTTCTGCTTCTGATCACTGCACTAACCGATTTCCTTTCGGTTATGATCAGAATGCCGCCGCGAAGACAGCCTGCTATACTGCCACCGCCACAAGATTTGGCACCGCACTCTTCTACTCCTTCACCATCTGACTCTCCTACACAACCGCCTCCACCACCTTCTCCACATGTCCCTCCACCACAGCCGCCACCACTTCAACAGGTGGACCCTGCTACTGTGGCATTGGCCACTCTTCTGACAAACCAGCTGAGGGATGTGATTCCCGAGATGATGAACCGCATCGACAACAACAACAATAGCAACAACAATGTCGCTAACTCATCTGGAGAGGGAAGTGGTAACACTCGGCTTCATCAAGACTATTCCTACAAGAACTTTGTAGGATGCAAGCCACCTAGCTTCAGTGGCAGTGAAGGTGCCGTCGGCTTAATCCAATGGATTGAGAAGATGGAAACTACTTTGGATATCAGTGGATGTCCGGACCAACACCGAGTGAGATATGCTGCTGGCTCATTCAACAAGAGGGCGTTGACTTGGTGGAACGCTCAGATTCAAACTAGGGGCAGGGATGAGGCTCTGTCAATGTCTTGGGATGATTTCAAGACGATGCTGAGGGCAAAGTTCTGCCCGAGAAATGAAGTAAAGAAGATTGAGACTGAACTACTCAATCTTGTCATGATTGGTGCTGGGCATCTGGCCTACACCACACGTTTTCACGAGCTTGCTACATTGGCACCGGACGTGGTGCCAACCTTAGAAAAGAGAATCGAGAGGTATGTTGGTGGACTACCTCCCTGCATGCAAGGGCACGTGATTTCTGCTCGCCCTACTACCATGGAGTCTGTTGTCTCTCTGTCAGCTACTCTAACTGACGTGATGGTCGCCTCCGGGGCACTTAAGAAGGAGGTTGACTCAAACAAAGCTGGAACTTCAAAGAAGCAGGATAAAAGGCCTGCAAAGAAACAGAAAGTGGTTAGAAACTTTGCTGCAACCACTCAAGCTCCTATGCTCAATCAGCCACCACCATTGCAGATTAGGAAGCCATATACTGGCACTGCACCCTTGTGCAATTCATGCCAGTACCACCATTTACCGAATGTGCCGTGCAGACACTGCACCAACTGTGGAAGATTTGGTCACTTGGTGAGTCACTGCAGGAGTCCGAAGACTCAAAACAGAAACAACAACGCAGCTACTACTGCTGCTGCTGCAGATCCTAGGTCTTGCTACAACTGTGGCGAACCAGGACATTTCTCTCGGGATTGTCCCAGGAGAAACCAACAAGGGGCTCAAGCACCAAGAGGAAGAGCCTTTCAGATAGGAGCTGCTGCCGCACGACAGGACCCGAATGTTATTACGGGTACATTTCTCTTATCTGACTTCTATGCATCAATATTATTTGATACTGGTGCGGATCAGAGTTTCATCTCATCCGATTTTGCATGCCATCTTAATTATGATAAGGAATTGTTAGACTCCCCTTACACTATTGAGATAGCAAACGGCAAACAGATCACAGTAGACACTATATTCAGGAATTGCCCACTAACACTTGGCGATCATACATTTTCCATCGACTTGATACCGATGGAGCTGGGCAGTTTCGATATCATCATCGGGATGGATTGGCTATCTCTTAACAGAGTCGAGTTCATCTGTTCCGATAAGCTACTACGCATTCCTGTGGAGAACAATGAGGTCTTGGAGATTCGTGGAGACCAAGCGAAACGCAGTGTCAAGATAATATCGTGTATGAAGGCTCGCAAGTGTTTATGAAAACAATGCATTGCATTTCTAGCTCACGTGGTTGAGAAAGACAAGAAGGCGATCAAGATTCAAGATGTACCAATTGTGAGAGATTTTGCAGAAGTATTTCCAGATGATCTACCAGGACTGCCACCCGAGAGATCGGTGCAGTTCCGAATCGATTTGATTCCTGGAGCAACTCCTGTAGCCAAGTCTCCCTACAGACTCGCACCATCGGAGATGCAAGAGTTGTCCAACCAATTGCAAGAACTTCTCGATAAAGGATTCATCCGACCGAGCTTTTCCCCGTGGGGAGCTCCGGTTCTTTTTGTTAAAAAGAAGGATGGAACTTTTAGGATGTGCATAGATTATCGAGAACTCAACAAACTCACCATCAAGAATCGGTACCCGTTACCGAGGATTGATGATTTGTTTGATCAGTTACAGGGAGCACAGTACTTTTCAAAGATAGACCTAAGATCAGGCTATCATCAGCTCCGGATTCAAGAAGAAGACATACCAAAGACGGCCTTTCGTACCCGATATGGTCATTACGAATTCATGGTGATGCCATTCGGTTTGACGAACGCACCGGCTGTGTTCATGGATTTGATGAACCGGGTGTGCAAACCGTATCTTGATCAGTTTGTTATTGTCTTTATTGACGATATACTGATTTATTCAAAGAACAAGAAGGAACACGAACAACACCTCAAGACAGTTTTAGAGCTTCTGAAAGAAGAACAACTCTATGCCAAATTCTCTAAGTGTGAATTTTAGTTAAGAGAAGTTCAGTTCTTGGGTCACGTGATTAACAGTGATGGTATTCACGTGGATCCTGCCAAGATAGAAGCAATCAAGAACTGGGATGTGCCTACGACACCAACGGAGATCCGATCATTTTTGGGATTGGCAGGTTATTACCGGAGATTCATCTTGAATTTTTCTAAGATAGCCTTGCCTCTCACCAAGCTCACACAGAAGTCTGAACCTTTTGTGTGGACTCAGAAACAAGAAGAGGCATTCCAGACATTGAAACAAAGATTGTGCAATGCTCCAATCTTAACACTTCCAGAAGGCAATGATGACTTTGTAGTTTACTGTGATGCTTCCCATCAGGGACTCGGATGTGTTTTGATGCAACGAGACAAAGTCATTGCTTATGCCTCACGACAGCTAAAGATACATGAGAAGAATTACACAACACACGATCTTGAACTGGGAGCTGTTGTATTTGCATTAAAGATTTGGAGACACTACCTGTATGGTACCAAATGCACTATCTTCACAGATCACAAGAGCCTACAACACATATTTGATCAGAAGGAGCTTAACATGAGACAGAGACGTTGGGTTGAGCTCCTGAACGATTACGATTGTGTGATCAAATACCATCCGAGCAAAGCAAATGTTGTTGCAGATGCTTTGAGTCGGAAGGAAAAAGTCAAACCCTTACGCGTTCGCGCAATGGGAATGACTGTGCAAACAAGTTTGAGAGATCACATTTTGCAAGCACAACAAGAAGCAGTGGTAAGAGACAATCTGAAACGCGAGCTCGACTGTGGAGCCGAGAAACACTTTAAGACAAAGCAAGATGGAGTTATCTATTATCTGGATCGTGTTTGGATTCCAGCAGTAGATGAACTTCGAACACTCATTTTTGACGAGGCACACAAGACACGTTACTCAGTTCATCCTGGTGCCGATAAGATGTATCAAGATCTTAGGTCATTTTATTGGTGGCCGGGCATGAAGAAAGACATTGCCACTTATGTCGGCAAATGCCTCACATGTGCCAAAGTCAAAGCCGAACACCAGAAACCTTCGGGTTTGCTGGAACAACCGGAGATACCACAATGGAAGTGGGAACAAATAGCTATGGATTTCATTACCAAGCTACCCCGCACTTCCAGCGGATATGATTCTATTTGGGTCATCATTGATCGATTGACCAAGTCCGCACACTTCTTGCCGATCAGAGAGACATACAAGATGGAGAAACTAGCAAGACTATACATTGATGAAATAGTAGTTAGGCACGGGGTGCCATTGTCTATTATTTCTGACCGGGACAGTCGATTTACTTCGCGGTTCTGGCAATCATTGCAACAATCCTTAGGGACAAGTGTTAACTTGAGCACTGCTTATCATCCACAAACGGATGGACAAAGCGAGCGCACCATTCAAACCCTAGAGGATATGTTGAGAACATGCATCCTAGACTTCGGTGGAAGTTGGGATACGCACTTACCACTCATTGAGTTCTCCTACAACAATAGCTACCACAGCAGCATCGGATGTGCTCCTTTCGAAGCACTCTATGGTAGAAAATGTCGGTCTCCAATTTGTTGGACCGAAGTGGGAGACAACAGAATCACTGGGCCTGAACTTATTCAGGAAACTACTGATAAGATTGCCCAGATACAACAACGATTACAAGCAACACGTAGCCGCCAAAAGAGTTACGCAGACAAACGGCGCAAGCCTTTGGAATTCGATGTGGGTGACCGAGTCATGTTGAAAGTGTCCCCATGGAAAGGCGTAGTTCGTTTTGGGGCTAAAGGCAAGCTAGCACCTAGGTATGTCGGACCGTTTGAGATTACTCAACGTATAGGTCCTGTGGCATACAGACTCAGACTCCCTGATGAGCTCAGTGGAGTACACGATGTGTTTCATGTATCAAATCTCAAAAGGTGCTTAGCAGACGTGTCATTGATCATACCATTGGAGGAAATACAAGTTGATGAGCAACTACACTTCATTGAAGAACCCGTAGAGATTATGGAACGTGAAGTTAAGAAACTGAAACGTAGCCGTATTCCTATTGTAAAGGTTCGATGGAACTCTAAGCGTGGACCAGAATTTACTTGGGAGCGCGAGGACAACATGAAAGCAAAGTATCCCCACCTGTTCGAGAAGTAAAGACCGATCTTTATGCTTAAATTTCGGGACGAAATTTCTTTAACAAGGGGAGACTGTGACAACTAGTACCTGACCGCCCGGCAAGTCCGTACGGTATGTGTACTTGCATACAGTAACTATGTGTACATACGTATTTGTAAACAGTTTTTGTATTAACAGGATTCTAAATACAAGAACAGTTGTACGTATTTTTGTGTAAACTTAAATACATTAAGTACAACGTACATTTGAAACATTAGTTGTGTTTATTAAGTGAAAACTTAATTATAGTTAACACAACAAATCATGAAAAACAACGGTGTTCAAACAATTATCAGAAAGAAATCGGTTGCGATCTGAGGTCCATAGATGACAGGAATCAGATAGCCGACAATTCAATGTGAAAACAAGATGAAAACAGGATGTTTAGTTGAGTCCGACAGTGAGGAAACACAATTTAAACATATACTGCAGTGTCGTTTCAGAATAACGAACTGACAGTGTGTTTGCGTGGGTGACGATTCACACAAACATATCTGTGAGTTTAACGTTCTGAAATGATGACTGGAAAGTAGAAAACAAAAGTCGGAAAGCAAAACCATCGTCGTGTTCGTTCGAATGACGATTCGAACGAATACGCGCGATGGTGACGCGATTCGACGTAACGAAAGCGAAAAACGACACGAAACGAATTTAAATTTAATAAAATAAAATAATAAACATTTTTACAATTTTGAAACTCATTAAATTAATTAAAAGAACATTTTTATTTATTTATTTTTAATTACGCGTAATTTTCCGGATACGCGACAAATTAACGAACCGAGCAACCGAAACGGACCCGGACACCACACGTGATATAAATAGGCTAAATGGGAGTGTTCTTTCATTTTTCATTCAAAATCCTCTCTCTCTCTTCCAAATTTCCGGCCACCAACCAAATCACCATTTTCACACCTTCAAATGCTCATAACTTCCTCAAATCTTAACCGATTTGAGTGATTTTCGAACCCACGCGTAGCCCTTGACGTTCTCTACACGAAAGTACAATGGATCTAAGCTTATCACCACTGAAAAACGAGGTATGAAGCATTAAAGTTCACGGATTTTAGGGTTTTTAATGGGTTTTGTTAGACCCAAGCTTTAGCCGGTTCTAAGCTTACCCACTTCGAGCCACGCATCTCTAGCCATCTTCTATTATGTAACATCAACCTGGATAACCAGCCAAGACCGGTTAGTTGATGATAACGAGCATGGAGGACCAGGGTTTGTGGAAGAGAATGAGCAGCTACGAACCTGCATGGTTCCAGGCCGAACCCTGTGGTCGTCAGGGATGAACTAACGAACCCCGGCGCACCCTAGCAGCTCCAGTGACCGAACCTTGATCCCAACAGACGAACCCTCGTGATGGGTCTACCTCACCGAACCTCCCTCGAACTCACGAACCATTTTGCAGCGTGCCCCAACTGCTTCCCGAACCAAGCATGCACAGTGGCGAACCCTTAACCTTCGCCGAACCTCTGGTGAAGACGAAGGTCCATGCCGAACCCTTCCTACTCACGAGCCTTATGGAGACAACCACGAACCCAACCCCGACGAACCTGCTTCACGAACCTTGGCCGAACCCATGGCAGAAGACCCCAAGGTTCGCTGCCCTGGAGATTTCTCTTCTTGAATTGCTGACCAAATCAACCGGCCAACCATCTGTGACTTCGATTTAACATTGTTAGATAGTCATAACCTAATTGGGCTAATAATTTATTGTATCAGGCCCACAGAAACTACATGTTATGGCCCAATTTCAGTTGAATAAGTTCGGCCCATGCTATTTCCTTTTGATTCCATTTGCTGCGGCCCACATACGCCATTGACTGGCCCAACGGATTTATGCAGCCACACAATGGGCCTAACTTTAATTTCAGCCCAACTCCTAGCCACTAGCCAGTCGATCCAATTCTAATCTCTTGGCCCACCTATTGTTTAGGCCCAATAGCGGTTTTCTAGGCCCAACATCTTAATTATTTCGGCCCAATGATCCATGAAATTTAATCCGACCCACCTTGGCCCACGTAGCCCAATACCATGTTCTATTCGACCCGTAACTCGTTTCGACTCAATATCAATCGATCCACATGAAAAAGAAATAGTATTTTACTATAAGGGCAACAAGAGTTGAGTTGGATCATAACACATAACCTATGACATTTCAAAGGTGTTAGATAATAATTTTAAGTTTTATACTTAGAATATTTTTATTATGATAACAAATCAAGTAATCAATACATTAATAAACAAAAAGAGTGTTAGGTTAAAACAAGTGGATTGAGTATTATTGAGTTGATTTGCAAGTTAGTTGGGCCAAATAGCAAAGACTGAGACCGAGACACACGGGTGTTAACCAACTTTAGGGTTAACACATACACTCACACCAATTACAATAGTTTGATACTTATGAGTCGAAAACAAATTGAAATCAATACAAGAGCGTGAAAACTACCACAAGATAAAAAAAAAAGAGCGCGTGCAATCTTTCATTTAAGCTAAGTCAACCCTACAACAGCAAGGTGAGTTCATATGCCCCTTTTACTTTAAATCTTTACTGATTTTAACTCTCGGGGCTGAGAAACATGTTTACTTTTATTTATTTAAAAGTTTTGCTTAACATGTTATTTATACTTTGATTTTGATAATATTAAATTGTTTATTATCGCTTATCATTGTATGCATTCTTGTATGATCATGAGATAACAGGAAAACTCAGAAGATTATGATAATGTACTTTCATAATCATCAACACATGGGAATAACACAGTTGTAAGATTTATCTTATAACACTTGGTTATTCCTACAGAAACGAACATCGAGGCAAATCATACACAAACGAACAATGAGAACTATTACAGTGAAACATGGTGACACATCACAGCACATGGATGATCAGAAGATAAAATATCTTTTGAATATCATTCCACATCATAAACGATTAAGTGTGATAAGTCAATTTCTTATAACATTTGATCAACACCCTAAAAACATACTACTAGGTAGTATGATCGCATTGATTATCCACCACCTGCGTCACTTAAGGGTACTAACACTTGTTCTTACTACGGCTTAAGGATTACATGGTGACCATATGGATTACTGTGAACGGCGACCATGATAACGTAACTTCATGCCTATCACTGCCAATCACACATAATTAACATAATGTAATAAGACTAGTTCTTATTCGACTTTGTTAATTACATGAGACAATTCCCGTAAAGGCCTTGGGATCACACGGTGGGATAGAGGTGAATGGAAGGCATTGGAATCTGATTATGTGAGGATTACAATGAGTTCCATTTGGGCTCTATACACTGCATTGGACAATACATGACAACAGTTAACTAACACTTTTAATTAATTAAAAGTGTAACATAAAAGTTAACACACAGACAATAGAATAATACAAGGAACAGATTTACTAAATCTAACATCCTTACTATACAAATGGTTGTCAATACTTCGGTTTGATAACTACAACGCTATCATTATCTTATTCTATTCATGGAAACACAGGTGATCAACAATGGGACAATCAGGTGACATGGGAATGGAAATCAATAGTTGTATTACAAGTAGTGTGGAGTTCTAGTTGTGATGTGGTGGGATGTTGGCTAGGGCTTAGTTTCCTTACATATGCCCTATATATAAGCATCACTACTAGGATAACATAGTGCTTGTAAGTATAACTATTGAGGAGCCATCAATTGAACATATGAACATTACACATACAAGCAACATAACAAAACATTGGGACAATGCATGTGTTTGAATCAGAGTTTTCAACTAACTTACTTATGAACTCACCAACCTAGTGTTGACTTTGTTTAAATACATGTTTTCT
Source organism: Mikania micrantha (assembly GCA_009363875.1). Lineage (NCBI taxonomy): Eukaryota > Viridiplantae > Streptophyta > Magnoliopsida > Asterales > Asteraceae > Mikania > Mikania micrantha. The sequence goes on along the minus strand of CM018681.1, from coordinate 43,767,167 downwards.
CAGGTGACGAACAGGTGTAGAGACATACATGCAAGGTTTAAGCTAGAGGACTTTTAGAAGACCTAGCTTATTTTGTGTTGCATGCTTTTGGTGCCTAAACATTGAATCATCTTTTGTATATCTCGTACATATACAAGATATAGTTACATTGATTCTTTTGGTAGATTTACTTGATTAAATTATGAACGATACAGTGTAATTTAATCTTGTAATTCTATATCATTGATGTATTAGCATTTCTCAATTTGATTATCATGTGCTATGTAACAATCTGATCATTTGATTATCACTCAAAGATATCGCGCCCCGAGAACCTTCCGCTCGACGGGAAAACCCGATCCGTTCCCGCCGGCCCGGGGTGTGACAACAGATGCATCAAGTTAAAGCTAATAAATCCAAGTGAAACAATTCTCAGCTTATCAATTTTGTTATCCGTATTCATTCATCACCAACTCATCCAGATAGAGGATATCATTATAAAAAGTATTTTTTATGTAAGTAGATATGGTGGAAGTTTGCATCATCCACAATAAACCAGAAGAGATCCTTTACTATAATGGAACATCCAATAAAATATACATACATCTGTATAGATAAAATAACTTTCCGAATAACTTGAAGTTTTCGGAGCATAAATACTAGAGGTGGTAATTTTCACCCAAATCAAAAGAAATGAGTTAGTTTGGGTGAGCAATTATTGTATTATAGGTTGAAATGGGTAACATCATGATATATAATGAGTTGAGATGATTAACACTTAAACACAATACTGGTCAAGATGGGTAACGTGAAAACTATGTGAATGCAATGGATTTAAAAACTGAAAATGATTCATAACATATTTGATGAGAAAATCACTAAAACTATCCTAATGGACTATTTGTTTAGGTATAACACGTTTTAGCTTAAATCAAATTGTTGTTTTTTAAAAACAATCTATTTAGACCCGAACACCGTCACCCAACCCAACCCAACTTGCCCACTTTACCAGGCATAATAAATACACTGAAATTAAGCATGTATCCACGAGCATAACCTTTAGCTGCAATAAATAGCCATCAACAAGAAAAAGAGGTAGATATTACTCAATTGGTTACACAAACAAAATGAAGTTAACCTGAGTTACAAAAACATGATCATAGACCATCTATGAAATGCTATGTAACTAAGATCCTCATTTCTACAATAACCCTTACCAAAATATTCTGTGTTTGAGTGTGATCTTGGATTTTTTTTATTTGCTTTGTAAACTTTATATGAGTTGTTGAAGGTGATTTCAGTCACTTGATTGTCATGCTTGATTAATTTTTTTTTTAAATTGGCTCGCAACAATAAAACTTTGTTTAAGAAGAAAGTGTTGTCGACTCACGCTTAACTTTTAATTAACGATTGACCACTTTCAAAATCACTGTGTTTATAATAAATTATTTTCTTATTTGTATGTATTATTAAAAAAAGATTTGTAAAACTCATGGCATATATAGGCACAATGATGTTATGAAAAAGAAAACTAAGTAAAGCATTATTTATATTATGAGAACATTGTTTTATATTGTTGTTGATCATAGACAGTTAATGTGGTCATTAGTATATTTATTGAAATTATTAAAAATTTTAAGTATCCCAGGTATAGTCACTAGGATCGCGGTACGGTTCGGTACGGTAACGTGGTACGGGATCGCAATTCGCTAGGTTCCTAAAATTCGGTACGCGAATGGGTAGGCTCATTCTGGTTCGCTCTGGTACGACGTACCATACAAAGATAACAAATAAACCAATTAAATAAGATTTAGGGTATGTTTTAATCAACATATAATTCTAAGGGTTAATAAAGGTAAGTTTAAACATAGTTTTAACTTAAATATGTAATTCTGAAAACATAAATGATAAAATATGTTAGGTTCCTAACCCTAAATTGAATGAGTCGTCATCTGTTCCCTTCATCGAAGACGCCAGAAGAGTTCATCCTTCGGTCATCCTCCTGCGGCCAGCCATTCATCACGACTGTGTATTTTAACCTGAAAACTTACTCCCCAAACTACTCGAGCACCTTCAATGTCTAGATCGGAGTGTTGCAAAAACTCTTCAGGATTCTCCTCCGGCGGTGAATCTGGCGAAGAAAACTGCATCACTCAATACACGTAAGTTTTCATCTCACAAGCAGAGTTTTTGGAACGCCACTTTCTTGATTCAAAATGCGATCACGAGCTTGTGAATCCTTGAATGGGTACATGCGAACTGGGTCGGAAATCGTGGGGTTCTTAGCGATTTCTGTGACTATGATCCCAGGAAATAATGTTTACAAGGTGATTCTTGTCGAATTTTTTTAAAAGTATGGAACCATAATTTCGCAGCTTCAAGCTAACTTTTTAAAAGTAGGGTGCCATAACTAGCAATATGGAAATAAATTGATGCCGCCGCATCGCGCGGGTTTCCAACTAGTATATATATATATATATATATATATATATATATATATATATATATATATATATATATATATATATATTTTATAAAGATTTTAGAAAAATACTTTTAATTTCTAAAATAGTTGTTTATTACAGAAAATATTTTTATTTTTATTTAAATCAAATAACAATTAATTTAACTTAAAAACTTATACCAAAACATAAAAAAAAATTAAGATTTTGTATTTGGTAATTTATATAATCATTTGCATTTTGTATAACACTTTACCTTTTAAATATTTCTAGAATAATCAACTTATGAACTTTAGATCATTATTTTCTTAACTTATAATAGTTATATTTAGCAAAAAATACAACTTATCATATTTATCAACCTAATCTTCTAATTTAGTTTTGATTGCTTCAAACCTATTTAGAACCTAGATCTTGAACCTAGAATCTCTTAGAACTTTATTTAGAAACTTGTTGAACTTAGAGAACTATGAACTTGAAACTATAGATTTGTTGTGAGGATTATTTCTTGCAAATTTGGATCTACAAATACATGTGCTTGCTGTTAGTCCCAATATAGGATCTAAAACTGATATCGATTAACACAACACACGTGAGAGTGCGGAATGGTATCACATGTGTTCAAGAGCAATAACAATGAAGAATAAGATGAATAATGCAGTGAATACTTGAATGATTGCACTCGGTTTCAAGAACTGATTGATACAATATGATGACTATAAGAACAGAGAAAAATAAGAACAAAATAATGAGCCAACTCTAATAGGACTTACATACTGGGTTTATATACTACCCACATATCAATATAGGCCTCTCAGCCCATCAGCATTTAACTAAACCATATAGACAGAAACTCGACAACCAGAACCATAAAACATCTGAAGAACCCAAAACTATTCGAGAACCATTTCCAATCCAACACTAAACTCGAGAACCACTAGGATTATCAACAGAGAAACAATAAAACTTATTTACTTCCCAACAATCTCCCCTAGTTTTGTGTTTCCTCAGCACTCTTTTCCTTTTCAGGTTTATCAGATTTACCACACTTTATCATCAACGTACACGAATTCCTTTTCCTCCTGACCAACCTTCATTCTTTACGATAACTCTAACATACACAATGAACTCCAGTGCATCTTCCAGATGATCCTGATCCACTTTCATCTCTTGATAGTTCAGAAACTTGATATCCTTTTTACTTAAACACATCAGATCAATTGGATCATAAAATGTTTACTCCACTTCTCCAAAGTTAATGATCATTGCATATGTTTGATCGTCGAAAGCCCAAAAATTGAAATCATCCAAAGCTCCTTCAGGCAGATCAAGAAGAATAGGCACTTTCTTCATCCAATCAGTGGTTGGCCATCTTACTTCAAAGATATCTATATCAATTGGATTTCCAAGAGAGTTCGTCTTTTTCTATGTTCTGATGGATTGGGTAAGAGTCATGTCTGAAAAACTTTCTCCTCGTGTATTCTTTGTTGGATTGTAAAATCTTTGTCTTGCTAACTCATCCATATCCACCACAGTCAATGATTTGAATGAAGAAGGATGATCATAATGCTCAATTCGCTTGGTTAACTTTCTGCGCATCCACCACAACTCCTTAACCTCATCATAACCCTAGCAGACAATTCCAGATCTATGCCCTTCATAGTTGTAGTTACTATCTCCAACATCAACAATGAATATTGTAGGTTTGAACTTTGCTGCATCTTTTGCCTCTTGAGTGGTTCTGTCGGTGATCATCATGAGCTCTCTGGATTTTGCCATGCTGACCTTGAATCCGGTATCACCAGCAAAGTATTTCCTTAGTCCTTCCACGCGGCTTCTAGTGAGCTCATCAATATCAGCTCTACTTATCTCTGGAGCAGGTTCAGCAGTAGTTGATGAACTGGATTCATCAATAAACTCTCCCATGATTTATATTGTAGCTTTTGCTTCAAATCCAATACGATAGCTGATAAGTGTTCCGTATTTGTCTCAAGGTCCTTAATCTTTTTGTCATTTATTTCGTTGTCAGTCTTCAGCTCTTGAATCAACAAAGTATGAGATAGAGAGTCTTGTTCTAACTCAAACACTCTGCTCTAAAGCTTCACTATGTCAATTGGTTCATCATCAGGCAAGACATTCTTTCCTTTATCAGCTCTAGTCCATGTTTCTCCAACCAAAAAAGAATCATAATCAATATCTTTAGTGTGTGAAGAAGATCCAGTAGTAGATTCTTTAAACTGCGGCAATGGTTCAGTTGGTACAACGGTGATGGTCTGTATCTGAGTTACTGAAATAGGTTCCATTTCTGGATCTCTAACAATAACCCCTGGCATTGGGTCTCTTCTTCTTCTCTTTCTTGGAACTAGATCAGCACCAGCGTCTATAGGTGGCTCTTGATCAGCAAAAGAAAGTACAGGAGGAGGATTACCTACACTCCTCTTGACATGCTCAAGAAGTGCCTCAAGATTTTCAGTAGTGAGTAGGTTCACTTGCCCAGAAAGATCACTCTCAACATGTATTTTTTCCGTCTCAAAATCGAAATCCAAATCAGGTTCATCTCTAGTCACAACATCTTCATACTCTGGCAACTTTACCACATAAACATCTTCATCTGAGGGCTTTTAACTAGCAGTTTCTACATCATGTTCCTCTTTTACAAGCACATTTGGAATTTCAACAGCATCCGCATCTTCTATTTTAGCAAATTGACCAAACTTCTTTAATGGGTGCAAACATTCAAACTTGTACTTTCCACCTTGATTCTGCATTATCAAAGGAAATGTTGATTCATTTAACAGTTTCAGATCTCGCGTCACGACTCCTCTTTGCAGACCAGGAAATCTCTCATCAAAAATCATTTGCATAAATCTGGGATACATCATAAACCTCTCTGATTTACTTCCCTTTAAGTTTCCTTTCATCTCATTTAGTATGAATTTTGAGAAGTTGTATCCCTATTTCATGGCCATTGCTACGAAGGCAGTTGATTGCTCTTTGTTCAACATATCAAAAGTTCCTATGTTTCCACTCATACCTACCATGAAGACATGAGCTGTATATCTCCAATAAGGAATCAGTAATTTCTACTGCAGCATCGGATAAAGTCCTTCATAACCCATCTCTGACAAGACATCCTCGATCACCCCTTTCTCTAGAGACACAAGATCAGTCGGTTTGTCAGTAAAGGCCATAACTTCTCTAATCATAGTCTCTGAGATCACAATCTCTATATCTTGAACTCGTGCAGTAATAGTTCCTTTTCCACCATCTCCTTCTTTGTGTAACTTAGCAGACAACCAAAACTCTTCAACAAGGTTCTCATGAATGACTGGGTTCATTCTCATGCATGAGAAATTTTGCATGTGTTGAAACTGTGGATTGCAGATGCAAATTGTTTCTGACTTTCCGGTGGAGGAGATATTAACAATGCCAGATTGTGGTTGTCCTTCAAGAGAATCTGCATTTGTTGTGCCATGCTAATCTGAACATTTTAAAAAAAAAACATCAAAGATTCAAGTTAGAAATAGTTCTTTTGAAACATAGTAAACGAATCATTAAATTTTGAAATTGAGTTTCAACTTTGAGAATGAGCCAAAAGGATTCTCAAGTTTGAATAATTTATTGCCGTTCTCGAGTATTCAGGACCAATCTCGAGTTCAAATTGGCATTCTCGAGTTTAAACATGGATTCTCGAGTTTATTTCTCTTTTCTCGAATTTTAAAAATGGATTCTCTAATTCCTTTTCCTTTCTCGAATATTCGGTCCATTCTCGAGAATTTAATTCGAGAACCCTTCGTCTTCCTCGAACGATCTCGAAACACATTCCAAAAACAAATTCTCAGCTTTTTCAAATCCAAATCCAACTCAAAGCAATTTTAACCAGCAATTTATCATTATTCGAAATTATTCCTTAATTTCAACACTTCATTTTGATTTACACATTTAAAATCACCACGACATAAATTCCGAATGAGGTTTTATCTTTCACGTTTAACCTGCAAAATCATACCTTCACAATCAATCAAATGTTGCAGTGATTGAAAAGACGATGAACAGTGATCAGCAATTCAGAACTCGAAAACGCAATAGCTACTGTGCCTATTCGAAAAGACAAAGAATTCAGTTCAAACAACTCGAAACAGATGTGTGAAAGTCGAGAATGAGAGAGAGGAATATTTTGATTGCCAAGAATTACTTAACCCTATTTAAATCCTTCCCTTATTTATCTCCCAAGCCCAGTTACCATCAACTGGCCCATAAAGTTAAAGCATTGACTTTGAACTAATCATATGTGATCAACTCAGACTAACCGATTTTTTTTTTGGGATCAAGTTGTTCTCAAGTCAGTCAAAATTTCCCTCTTAATACTAATCATTATGAACTAGTCATCACGATTGCCGATATATTTTCCATCGAAACCCAAACTTAAAAACCTTTTTCACTTTACTATTTGTGCATGTTTATCATGTTTTTGTACCTTAAGTGTGTTACGAGGGAATCACACTAAATCCTAGATACCTATGGTGCATTCTATCAAGCCAAAGCGTTCCTACTTCAAATTTAACATGCATCCGATTCTGATTGTATGTCTTAGAGTTAGAGAGAGAAAGAAAGAATGGATCATAGGTTTTAATATACAAGGCTTAATATACAGTGGAGCTTGGGGTTTGGACTCTTAAGGGTCTTTTTTAACATGTTTTTTGCATTATTGTGCTCTGATGCATCTTTTATTGGTGTGAGCAGATCCAGATTTTATGGCACATACTCATGTATGCAAGTAACATCTTAGGTCTCTACGTAAACAAAACAGAGAGAGCTACACTTCTCAGGTCTCTGTGGAAGCATACCAGAGAGAAGACATCCATGAGCACTGCAGGTTTTTATGTACAGACGTAAAGCGCTTTCAGAGAAAACACTCGTTTTTCGACATATTTTCAGAATCTCGTGCATATCAAAAATGTTATAAGATCTCTAAGATAGTCAAATAGGTAATACACTCTTCTGATTAGTGATATTTCGACAACGCAACACACAATTTCTTTAGTTTAGCAAAAAATAGATCAACTAATTCAGTCAAGTGAGCCTACCAACATATCATTTCAATCCTAGCTCATTCAGATATAGCATTTTTCAGGAATTTTTAAACTGACCCTTTATCACGAAAGTTTATATCATTTCCCAAAACAAGTCTTGACTTAATTTCTTTTTCATATTTCTCCCCCTAAATTTATTCATGGTATGAAAAAACTTATTTAAAAGAAATTTGTAAGAAAAAATAAGAATAAACTCCAAAAGAACTCACATCAATCACCTCAAGTACTCAATCCTCAAAAACAATCATTTTCAATAAATTTACAAGCACATTGAAGGTTAAAATGCTCACCGACTTTGTGAACATGTCAGCCACGTTTAATTTTGTGTCAATTTGTTCCATTTTAATGAGTTTGTGGTCATAGCACTCTCTGATAAAATGAACTTTCATGTCAATGTGCTTGGTTTTAAAGTGTTGAACCATGTTTTTGCAAATTTGGATTGCTGCATCGTTATCACAAAAAATAGGAGTGTTATTGAAATTCAAAACATAATCCAACAGTTCATGTTGCTTCCATTTCACCTGAGAACAGCAGGCAGAAGCTGCAACATGTTTAGCCTCTGCAGTGGAGATATACACAGTTTGTTGCTTCTTGCATTGCCATGAAATGAGGCTGTCACCCAGAAATTGACATCCAGCAGAAGTGGACTTACGATCAATGTCACATCCTCCATAGTTACTGTCACTGAAAGCATAAAGATCAAATTTAGAATTTCGAGGATACCACAAACCAATGTTGGTGCACTAAATGTTGCTAGTTCAGTTTTGTATGATCATTGATGTATAAAGTTTATGATATTAATGAAATCAGTCTTTCTATATTATTCTTAATGTTTATTTTAGTTTATCTGTGTTTGATTATGTTTAACTTTAAATTGATATGTCTTATAGACCCATTCGGGCGAATGACTCTAAGAATGAAGTCATACAGCCGAATGAACGCCTACAGAATGACTAGGGCGATCGAATGAGTCACCCGCATGACTCATTCGGTGGACCAAGCTCATTCGGCTGAGCCATTCGCCGAATGAGTTGTTTCGGCCACTCATTCGGCCGAATGAGTACAGTCTATTTATACTAGTTCAAACAGATTCAAACCTAAATTTTCGGAGCCCTCTTTCCTCCTAGAGCACTCTAGTGTCAAACCCTATAAGTTTTGAGCGGTTCTTGCCTGTCCAAGTTCGATTCTTATCCCGTGGTGTTCGATCTCGATTCAAATGTTCATACTTCACCTTCGGATCACCACGGGTGCTGTTGGTTTTTATTAGAAAACCATGGAATAGGATTCCGCACTATTCCAGAGTCTGTCGAGCAGATCTCCATTGGAACCGCGTTGTTTTCGGGCTCCTAGCAGGTCCTACAAAGTGGTATCAGAGACTTGGCTCTTGATTCTGTTCGATTTCAATTCCAAATCATGATATCTTTGATTGCTCATTCGAGATTTGAAAAAACCCTAAGTGCATTGCCCTTCAAGTTACTGTTTCATTGCAAATTTGTGGGTTTTTGTGGTTGTTTTGTCAAATCAATCATTCCTATTGTTTGGTAATCATGTCTTGATGTTCTGTACCAAATTTGGTGCTTAGATTTGGTCTAGATCGAAAGTTATCGTGATTTTTGTAGCTGAAAACCCCAGATAGTCCGAATGAGCCACACGACCGAATAGATAGTCCGAATAGTCCTCATTCGGCCGAATAAGCTTCATTCGTCGAATAGCTTCCATCAGCCCATTCTTTCGGTCCTCTACTCAGTCGGTCGCCCATTCATTTGCCAGTTTCATTCGTTCAGTCCTTTTGTCATTCTGAGTTTTTCATTCGGCTCTCTAGCTATTCTGCCCTCAATCATTCGCCAAGTTAAGGTTCTTTCGGTCCCCGACATTCGGCCAAAGAAGAGTCATTCGGCCATCAGATTTCAAATTTGTCTAAGTCACTCGGCCATTAGATTTCAAATTTGTCTAAGTGTTGGGCACTTTTGTTCTTGACATTATGGAGGACTTAGCTTTGATGGCGAACCAGAATCATCGGATTCAGACACTGTTACTCACTGAGACAGAGACAGGGAACTCTAATATAGCTCCCAAGCTGCTTTCATTAGATGATTATCCCCACTGGAAGTACAGATTTGAAATCCACATCAATAGAGTTGATACCAACTTGTGGATGATGATAGGGAGTGGTTATCTGAGACCTTTGAATGAAGATGGGACTCCAATGTTAGTCACACGGATGACTGAACCACAGAGGAAACTATATGACTATGAGAAGAAAGCTTATGCTATTCTGTCCCAGTCTATTGCAACTGATATCTTTCATCAGTTCAAACAGTTTACATCTTCTAAGTTTCTGTGGGATGCTCTGCATCAGAGATACGAGGGAAATGATGCGTTGAAGAACATCAAGTCCAAAGCTTTAAGGAAGGAATTTAACAATTTCATGTATGTGGGGAACGAGTCACTGGATGACCTAATTGCAAGATTCTACCATATTTTGAGTGAGCTATTTAATCATCAGGTCAAGACTACAACTCAAGAGAAGATTCAGAGTTTGGCAGATGCTCTTCCTCCAAAACGGGAGTCTTTTCTTATGGTTTTAAAGCAGAATGAGATGATGGCAAGTATGGACATCAATGATTTCATCCAGAAGTTGAAAGAGCAAGAGATTGAGAACAAGTGGAAGGCCAAAGGAGTTGCTCAAGTTTAGGACCCTTCACTGTATTATTCTACTCCTACTGTAGAGAAAGCCTCTTCTCATGCTCCATTGAAGACTGGTTTTGTATCTCAGACTACTGAAGCTCTAGTTTCCAATCAGATTCATTTCAGTCAATCATCCTCATCATCTAGCTCTCAGAAAGAAAGTAGTCATCATGTCACCAGTCTGAAGACAGACAACTTTGATAAAGTGACTATAGAGATTGCAAAGGAGCATATGGGTCTTCTGTCTACTTGTAACATCAGTGCCGGAACCGTACCGGAACAGTGATCTCAAACAGTAACATGAACAGTAATCAGTTACGAACTATACATGTTTCATTTTATGTCATGTTTATATCATATGTCATTATCATTTCGTGCTATCAAACAGTGAATTCAGAATCATTTCAAAGAAACAAAACTCAGAAAACAGGGTTCATTAGTCAGATAATTATCTGGCAACACAGAACCCTCATGTGATTTATTTGTTAGGATTTATTATGTATAAACGTATGTGAGGCTTTATAAAACAAAACAACACGGATGTCGTTACGTGAACGCTAAATCGACGGATTATTCGTATAGGTGACGATCTGTATGAATAATTCTGAAAGTTTAACGTTCTGAATGATATCCGATAATTAGAAAACAATATTGAAAAGTATAGTTATCACCGTGTTCATACAAGTGACGATTCGAATGAATACGCGCGACGACTTTACGATTCGATTTTAAACATGTAAATTTAATATTTTTGAAAATTTAAAATAAATGAAAGATATTAGTTAATTTACTAGGAATAACCACCTAACATAATTTTGTAAATCTTATTTTAAAAATCGAGTCGTTCGTTATGAAAATCTATGAAGAAATGACAAACTACGCGAAACCGAACGAGACCGAACCTATCGGGTAATTGTGAATCATTTAATATGTCATAAATGACACAACCACCACCACCAACCTCTCTCTCTCTCACAAATCTCGTCTCCCTCTCTCTCTATAAACTCTCCACCTTCTCTCTAAGATTTCTCCCTCATTTCTTCACAAAATCGCGAGGTCTTGGTGTCAAAACGACCATCTCATCACATAGATCACGGAAGTACAAGATATTCGAGCTTTTATCCGTGATTTTGAGGTAAACTTGTAGTTTTATTTTCGGTTTTTCGTGTAAACACATCGTAAGCACATGGCTGTAAGTATTAGGCTAGTTTAGAGTTACTCCTTGTAAATCGAATTGCTATTGAGTGAAGGGGGGGTTTATGGGAATGAACGGTAGCTAACTGGGATTGATTTGCATGAAAAAGATGATGCAGGTTCGTGAAGGCCCGATCGGCCGAACCTTAAGATGCTTAGCCAAACCTTCCATGGCGGCCGAACCACTTGACCAACGAACCTTACTTCCCCTAAGTCCTGCTAAGCTACGAACCTCTGACCAATAGCTCAACTGAGCCGAACCTTCTGGGCCGCGAACCTGGACCCAGCTGAACCACCGGTGCCACGATCCTACATTCTTGGTCGAACCCTCAGACCGACGAACCTGGAGCCCCGAACCAATTAGGTTCGCCTGGGATAGATAGTTGCCGAACCCAATGATGGCCGAACCCCTGCCATGCGAACCCTAGGTGAAGCAAACCTAATTTCAGCCGGACCTTTGAACGAACCAGTGTCACGAACTTAGGCTGAGCGAACCTAAACTGGCTAAATAGATATCGGGCCGAACCCTAGCAACCGAATCTTGAAAATGTTAAGTTCTTGGGGCAGCGAACCTTTGGTTGCAAGCTGGGTGTTAGCCGAACCTCCTGCTTAACCCTACATAGGCAGCGAACCTAACCTTCTATTAACACACCTAGGGCCATGATCGAACACATGGGTTGTCTGAACTTGGGTTGGTCATTTAGAACTTGAAACGAAGGATAAACACGCATACTTGTATGTTTTAGAAACATTCACCATTTTACATAATGAATACCAATTTGCATGTGTGTGCATGGGATGAGTAGGTGAAGCATGCATGGGAGATTAATGCATGTGTATGGGAAGCTTACTAGGACTATCTTAATAATCAAGGGCAACTAAGGTGATCATGGGTTAGTTATATTTTTATATCAGGGGTTTTCTTTTAAAACATCCTAATAACTCAACAGGAGTGTTGATATCCATTAAATCATCTATGCCGAGATATTCAAAGATTTCGATTAACGATTTCTTTTGAAATCAAAATCTAGCAATGGGCCGAGGTGGGCCCAATGGGCCTAACCTAAGCCCATCATATGTTAAAGGTTAGTTTAATTAAAGATAATGATATATTAACAAAAGAAAATGTTTTATGAACTTTATTGAATTAAAAGAAATGATTTTAAATCAATATTTTAATTAAAGTAAAATTTAATTTAAAACATGTTAATTAAGATTGCTATGCTTAACTGTGGGATACGTGTTACGATTGGGTATTTAAGTTAGATTAGTTAGATAAAATCCTAGAATCACATTAGTACATAGGACACTTAGTTGCACACTGAGACCAAACCTTATATACGACGACTAATACGTATACTTATAGTATTCGAATGCTTCTAAAACAACACAGGAACTGAAGATACTTAATCTACAAACAAAGAGCGCGCATTTTGTGATAGTACAGTGCACAGCAACACAGGTGAGTTCATTGCCCCTCTTCTAAACATTTTTATTTTCAAACACGGGGCTGAGAATCATGTGTAAATTATTTTCGCAAGATTTTATTTACTTAAATGCTTTTACTTAACATATGTTTGTTTGTATAATTGCTATCCTAGATTTTGTTTACGTATACAATATATAGGAATGCAAAATGAATTATTTATTCATTATGAGTAAATAACTATTTCAAGTCAAAGAAATATTTTCAAATATCTATTTTCAAAGGACTAAAGATCTTAAACAAAGAACTATTTCAAAGCTCAAATTTCAAAGAACTAACGGTCTAATCAAAGTACTATTTTTGGTGTTGTGTTGTCAAAGAACTAACGATTTATTTCAAAGAACTATGTACAAAGAACTATTTTCCAAGGGTCTGACTGGGAAATATCAAAGATAGCATGTGCCAATCTCAGGTATGAAAGATATCCTAGCTCGACTGATCGAATATGAGACGCATGTTTGATGATATTTACAGTATTCCCTAATTGTTAGATGCGTATTTACAGGAACAAAGAACTGAAGAACTAGTGAGTTAATGATGGGGGTAAAATGCTTAATTATCATTAACAACAATGCCATATGTGATTTAGTATGTGGTGGGATGTTGGCTGGGCGGGCGGTAAGTTCGACCCTACATATGCCCTATATATAAGCATACCGAATTGTATATTGCAGGTGATGTTAATGAGATTAAGGTTGTTACCCGAGAGTTTAACAAATGTTTTGGTGTGTATGTAGAACTATGGTGGAATGGAAATGAATGGGAGGTAAAAATGCTTAATTATCATTAACAACAATGTCATATGTGGTTTAGTATGTGGTGGGATGGCGTTTGGGCGGGTTGTAGGCTCGACCCTTTCGTATGCCCTATATATAAGCATACCGAACTGGACATTACAGGTGAAGTTAATGAGGTTAGGGTTTTTACCGAAAAAGGGTTACAATGCTATTTTTCAATTACTAAACTATATGAACTCACCAACCATGTGTTGACTTGATCTTTTTGCATGACTTCTCAGGTGACTAACATGTCAATTAAGAAGTTATTGCTTTTGGACTAGGACTTCAGATAGAGGAACTAGTATTTTTGGACCTGCATACTTTTGGACATCATTATACAATATATTTTGTATATCTTGTGCATATACAAGGTAGAAAATCTTTGATGTTGATGGTAGATTTACATTGTTAAATTATGAACGATACTGATGTAATTTAACTTTTTAATTCTATTTTATTAGCATTTCTCATTTATATCATGTGCAATGTAAAAAATCTGATCATCACGATTATCACTCACGATATCGCGCCCAGGGAACCTTCCGCCCGGCGGGGAAACCGATCCAACCCGCCGGCTCGGGGTGCGACACTTCTCTTGTTAGCTCCTTTGATGGATTAGTCGTAGGACAGATTGGCAATCCTTACTTGACAAATGATGATTACTCTCAAATAGACCTAGATGACATGGAGAGGATAGACATCATGTGGGCTCTAGCTAGTGCTGTGAGAAGAGCAAAGGATTTTAGGAGAAGGACTGGCAAAGACATCAACGTGAATAAGGATTCAAAATTTGGTTTTGACATGGCATCTGTCGCTTGATATAATTGTGGGGGAGAAGGGACACTTTGCAAGACAGTGCAAACAACCAATGAAGTCTGGAAACAAGAATCCTTTTTAGCATCAGAGATCTTCTGCATCAAATCCGGAGAGAAGACTTGTAGCTGTTGATACTCCTGCTCATGCAAGTTCATCAAATGCAAGCAAAGCATTGATGGTACAAAATGATGAAGGTGAGAATTGGGATTTCAGATTCAAACCTGATCAGGGAGGACTGGATAAAGCTTGTGTTGCTAAAATTCAGAAGATTGATGAGTCCAGTGAAGAAAGCACTTCTGAAGAAGCAAAGATCAGTCTAGAAGAAACATCTAGTTCAGAGTCAGAAATCATCTCAGACTCAGACACTCAAGCAGATTATGATGTTGATCTTGAAGAACATGTTACCCAGTTTGCTTTGATGGTGAACACATATGGTACTTCTGCTGATACTTCACAGTCAGATCAGGTATTTGATGAATGTTCATCTTCTCATTCTATATGTTTTAACTGTATTGATCATGACAGTAAGGTTATGGCTTATCAGAAGCACAATGTTGTTTTGATCAGCGATCTCAACCAAATGATTGAGGCAAACAGAATTTTAAAATCTAATGAAAAAGATTTTCAAGATAAAATTAATTTGCTAAACAGACAGCTGCATGAGGCTGAGATTGCTGTGCTCAACAAGCAGGATGCATTTACTTCTTATCTCAACACCATAAATGAGACTAAGAAGAAACTTGCCATAGTCGAGTGTGACTATGAGACATTAAGCCAGAAGCATAAAAGCTATGAGAGCTCATCTTACATCATTGAGCATATGATCAGTAATGGGACTGATCAGGATGGGAAGGATAAGGAAACAAGATACAATCACTGTCCCCAACCAGTCTTGAGTAGCTTTGTCAATTCCCCGAATGACAAAGTGGTTAAAGATTTTCAGGTGAAAACTCCATTAGTTATTGATCCTATTGGGATAATATCTGATGAGGGTTCCTCTATGTCTGAGGAATCTTATGTGGAGGGAGTGGTTGAAGATTGGGTGTCTGATTCAAAGGATGAGTCTGATATTACTCCTCAAGTATCATATGTTAAGAATCAGACATCTGTTGACAAGAAGGCTGACCCAATCTTGCCCAAGGTTAACATGGCTTCTAAATTATCCAAAGCCATTTATTTTGTCAAGTCTTCACAAGATAGTGAAGCAAGTGAGACCAAGGAATATGTTAAAATTGTTTTTAATGGCACAAGGGGTTTGGGTTTTGTTAAAGACAAGACTAAGAAAAATGTTTTTCAAACCAAAAATTCTCAGTCTAAAGCCAAACAGTTTTCTTTCAAAGATAAAAGAGTTTGCTTTGAGTGTGGTGCACTTGGACATGTTGTTAGATTTTGTCCCCAGTTGATCAGACATAAGGTTGCACCACCCAGAAAACATAATCAGAATGTTAACAAACCGGTTAAATCTGATTTTACATCATCTCAAGCAAAACCCAAACAACCCATTCTGGTTAAACCTTTGGATAAGGGCAAAGGGAAAGTGGTGAACTTGGATGCTCCCAAGGTGGTTAATGTTAATCAATCAAAACCATCATCCATTTACTTGAAAAACTCGTTCAGTAAAAACACTGTCTGGAAAGTTAAGTCTTCTGAGACTTTAGTTTTAAACACTTCAGACAAAACAACCCCTGATGGTAAATGGATTGATGTTTGGATCCGAGAATCATTGGGTCAACCCAAGACTGTAAAGGCTTGGGTTCCCAAATTGAACTAATTGTTTGTGTTTGTGCAGGTTGCCCCAACAGCTGCTCTTAACAGCTCTTGGACCGTTGATAGTGGGGCATCTAGGCACATGAATGGAGATATTTCACTGCTTACCAATGTTAATTATATTCGAGGTGGTTATGTAGCGTTTTCCGGTGATAAAGGCGGGTTCATTACGAGAGAGGGTATTCTGTCAAACGACCAAGTTTCGTTTGACAAAGTCAGATACGTGAAGAAATTGGAGAACAATTTTCTTTCAGTGTCACAGATTTATTACAAGCAGTACAAAGTTCTCGTTGATGACTCCAACTGCTACATACTCAAGCAAGGTGTTACTATTCCTGAAGATTGGATTTTGATGTCAG
The DNA here is from genome assembly GCA_009363875.1 of Mikania micrantha. Taxonomy (NCBI): domain Eukaryota; kingdom Viridiplantae; phylum Streptophyta; class Magnoliopsida; order Asterales; family Asteraceae; genus Mikania; species Mikania micrantha. The sequence goes on along the minus strand of CM018681.1, from coordinate 43,750,544 downwards.
CACCCCGTAAGCAGAACTTGTATGTACTCAACATGGCTACAGCTTCAACAACATCCTCCACAGCATGTTTTATGTCAAAGGCCACTGAGAAAAACTCTATTATTTGGCATAAGAGGATGGGCCATTTGAGTCTAGGCAAGATGAACCATTTGGTACACAACAACTTGGTAGAGGGGGTCATTCTGAAGAATTTTAACCTGTCTGATATCTGTGTCTCATGCAAGAAAGGAAAGCAGACCAAGCAGTCTCACAAGCTGAAAAAAGTTTCATACAATCACTGTTCCTCTTGTGTTTCTCCATATGGATTTATTTGGTCTAGTAAACCGCAATAGTATAGCTAGAGATCAATATTGTCTAGTCATCACTGATAAGTATTCCAGATATTCTTGGGTTTTCTTTCTAAAGGAGAAATCTGAAACGTTTGAGTGCATTCAAGTGTTGGTGACCAAACTTGAATCTCTTTATAAGCTCAAGATTCGTATGCTCAGAACATACAACGGGACAGAGTTCAAGAATCACAACATGGAGAACTTCTGTAATGCACATGGCATTGTCCAACAATTCAGTGCTCCATATGTCCCGCAAATGAATGGTGTTGCTGAGCGCAAGAATAGAACTTTTATTGAGGCTGCTAGGACAATGCTTGCTGATTCATCTCTTCCAGTTCAATCTGAAATGAAGCTGTGACAAATGCTTGCTACACACTGAACCGGGTATTGTAGTCAAGAGACATGGGAAGACTTGCTTTGAGCTGCTCCACAACAGAAAGCCTAAACTTAAGTATCTTGAACCTTTTGGTGCTCCGTGCACGATGCTTAAGAAACACGAGCAGGGCAAGTTCAATGAGAAGGTGGAAGAAGGGTATTTTCTTAGGTACAACACTCACAATAAAAGGGTCTACAATAGATCAACTCGGAATGTGGAGGAGCGGTACCATGTTGATGTTCAGAAACATTCTATGCCCCCACCTGGAAAAGGTCCAAACTGGATGTTTGACTATTCAGACCTTTTCAACTCATTCAATATGCCTCCAATGTACTCAGATGAAGATGTTGATGTTCAAATGATGTATGACACACAGAATGCACCTGATGAACCTGTGCAACCTTCATCAGTCACAATTCCCGCAGTATAGATAAATGATGACAGCTCAGACACAGATGATAACCCAGTTCCACCAGCTGTTCCCAGACCAAATGTTGGCAATATTGTACCTGGGCTTGAGGACTTGAATCTGAACAATCTTGATCCACAGGTTGAGGTTTTTGCTCATCATGTTGGAAGAATTAACCGTATTCATCCTCAAGAGAACATTATTGGAAGTCCACTCGATGGGGTCAAGACAAGAAATCAGCTATCTTTAGGAGGCCTTGCTGATATTATTGACTTTGCTGATGTGAACTATTGTGCCCATTCTTGCTTCATCTCTCAGGTTGAACCGCGCACAGTCACCGAAGCATTGAGAGAACAATCGTGGGTTGAGGCCATGCAAGAAGAACTTCTGCAATTCAAGAAATTAGGTGTTTGGCAACTTGTTGACAAACCGAAAGGTGCAAAGGTTATAGGCACAGATGGGTTCTTCGTTGCAAAAGGGATGATCACGGGATCGTTGTGCGAAACAAAGCCCATCTGGTGGTTCAAGGATTCAGACAAATTGAAGGACTTGACTATAATGAAGTGTTTGCACTGGTTGCTCGTCTTGAGGCAATCCGTATCTTCTTGGCATATGCATCCTTCAAGAAATTCAAAGTTTATCAAATGGATGTCAAGAGTGCATTCCTTCACGGTGTGATCAACGAAACTGTGTATGTCAATCAACCTCCCGGGTTTGAGGATCCATTGCATCGTGACCAAGTCTACAAGTTGGACAAGGCTTTATATGGATTACATCAAGCTCCGCGAGCGTGGTACGGGACACTATGTACTCACCTTCTGAACAACGGGTTCAGAAGAGGTGTCATTGACTGCACATTGTTCATTCGAGAGAAGGATGCAGATTTACTCTTGGTGCAAGTTTATGTGGATGACATCATTTTTGGTTCTACAAATGATAGTCTGTGCAAGGAATTCGAGAAGGTTATGAAAGACAAGTTCTAAATGAGCTCTATGGGGGAGATGAAATTTTTTCTCGGGTTGCAGGTGGATAAATCTGAGGCAGGGATCTTCATTCATCAGACCAAATATGTTGTTGACATTCTGAGCCAATTCAGTATGACGGATGCAAAACCTGCTGGTAACCCACTGGCTGTTAATCACGGGATTACACCAGATGAAAAGGGGGAGTTAATCCATGCCACTCTGTACCGAGGAATGATTGGATCTCTCATGTATCTTACTGCTTCTCGGCCAGATATCATTTTCGCCACATGCTTGTGTGCTCGTTACTAGTCCAAACCAAGAGTATCACATCTGATTGCTGTGAAAATGATTATGCGATATCTGAAGGATACATCGGATCTTGGCTTATGGTACCCTAATGATGATAATTTCGAGCTTACTGCATACAATGATTCAGACTATGGCGGATGCAAAAGGGATTTCAGGTCAACATCTGCGGGATGTCAGTTCTTTGGAACTCGTTTAGTTACCTGGCAGTGAAAGAAGCAGACATCGGTGTCTCCTTCAACATGTGAAGCTGAATACATTGCTGCTGCTAGTTGTTGTTCACAAATCATCTGGATACAACAGCAACTCAGGGACTATGGGTTACATTTTTCTAACACTCCTATTTATGTTGATAATACGGCCGCTATAGCTGTCACTAAAAACCCAGTCCAGCACTCGAAAACCAAACACATCGACATAAAATATCACTTTATACGTGATTGTTTTGAAAAGAAACTCATCGATGTTGTTAAAATACACATCGATCACTAGAAAGCCGATCTTTATACAAAAGCTTTTGATAAACCTAGATTTTTATATCTGTTATCGGCTAATGGTGTTTTTCAAAAGGATGAAGTCATTCCTTCATCCGAAACAAACAAATGATCATCGCTTTTATTAGTTAGTTTTATGGCTTTATTTTTATTGTTTTAGGTTTTTTAGGGGAGAAAAAGTAGTTTAATTTGAAAAACCAAAAACATTTAAAAATTTAAAATCCAAAAACATTTAAAAATTTGAAAAACCAAAAACATTTAAAAATTTAAAAATCCAAAAACATTTAAAAATTTAAAAATCCAAAAACATTTGAAAATTTTAAAAATGAGAAAGTCTTGTTTGAGGAAGTGATATGTTAACCTATCATGTCTTAAAAGCTAAGGTGAATGCATAAACTGAAAACACATGGGAATTGTGAATTGATGTACTGATAGGCCGACTTTACAAAATGTGTAGACTATTTGTGATTACTTAGAAAGTCTGACTTGTGGGATCCATTTTAGAGAACTAGCTAAGTGATAAATAGTTTTTGACTCAAATCAGGCATACACCTGCTATCATATGATCCAATAAGGTTTCCAATGATTCATGAATTCAATTCTGTATACGTGCCATATTGCATTGTAAAGACCTACCTGAAGCCGTCCATGAGAATGTGTTGAACATGAGTGACAAATCAAAAAGAAAAATACAAAAAAGATAATAAAATTGGAACATTATGGAATTTATGATTTTAGGTACTAATTTATGCAGAGATGAGTTACAAACTGATTTTGATCTTTGTTGGTTAAGTAAAATGGGTAACTCAGTCAGAAAATATGAGTGATCATCAAATTTTTTTAGAAGTGATGTGTTGTCAGGCTTAAAGTGGATAAATTATATCAGTAATCATATCATAAGACAAATGTGTCTGAAGTGGAACATTCAATAATGCTGATTTGATGTGATTAGGTAAATGTGTTATTTTCTTGATAGACATCTCACAAAAATATGTGTTTCTGTGTTTTTAGTTGTTAGTTGTATAGTCGTATTTTGTTTCAGAAAATTACAAAAAGATTTTATATTTTCAAATTTGTTTTAGATGATCATTTGTGTGTTCAGATGTTCAATCATCTCTGAATCCATTACTCACCAGACTACTCTTCATAATGGAATTTGTTTAACTGATCATAATGTTAAATTTGAAATTGAGTTGTGTTTGTGAATGTCAAGCTTCATTCGTGCGAATGAACCAAGAGAATGGCTCATTCGACCGAATGATTTCATTCAAGTGAATGAGTCATTTGGCCAAATCAACCTGGACCGAAGCAACTCTCTCGGTTGTTTCATTCGCCGAATGAAACTCTCTGTTTAAAGGGTTCTTTCGGCCGAATGAAATTGGGGCGAAGCATTTCATTCGGATGATTCATTCTCCGAATGAGATTTCCTATTTATAGGCCTTCTTCGGCAGAATCAGTTCATTCTCCCAAACTCATTCTCTTGCTTAACTGTGTGTGCCCCATTCGCCCGAAACACCTCTCTCTTCTGTTCATCGATTTTTCTTGGATTAACCTGTTTCTTTTGCTGAGATTTCTCCTTGTGACTATCACATGTACTTGTGGATCCAAGATGAACAACTTTTGTACATGGATTCGTTGTAAACCGAACCGGACTTAGGGATTTAGGGCTCACAACAGTCACCTCTTGATAAATGGCTAAATTGAACTTCAAATCACCTAATGTCTCTTCTAAATACCTTAATCGGTCGATTCTGAATGTTTTGATGTAATTTTTGTGGACTGATTTGAAATTTTGTGAACTTGGAATTTGAATCTCCTTCGGCCGACCGAATGACGTCTTCCGGTCCTATGGATCCGACCGAATGAACTCAGGGACAGAATGGAGTCATATGGCAGAATGAACCTCTTTCGGTCGCTACTCTCATTAGCTGGTCATACGGTTGACCAGCCTCATTAGTTGTTTCTTCGGTTGACTTTCCTCTTTCGGTAAATGGTAAAATCGAATGAGTTCTTTCGGTTGTCATTCGGTTGACTGAGCCCATTTGGTCAACATATTCATTCGCCCAAGGGTCATTCGACCAGAATGATCTCATTCGTACAAGTTGAATACTTGTGATGACTCAGATTCAGACATAAAGGACATTGTTGTACCGGGTGATGATGGTGATGAAGATGGAGATGATGGTGCTGGTGATGTGGGTGGTGGTGATGCTAGAATTGGTGTTAGTGCTACTAATGTTGGTGTTTCTGGTGGTGATGTTAGTATAGCTGGTGTTAGTGTAGGTGGTGTTAGTGGTGGTGCTGATGCAGGTGTAGGAGGTTCTGGTTCTGGTGCTGGTGAAGAGGAAGTGGATATTGATGCTCTACTTGATCTAGACTTTATGGATACTGCACAGGCCACTGTCTCTACTCCACTAGAGATGGCTAGCACCACTTCTGCAGAAGATAGAGATGATTCAGAGGAATCAGGTGATGCTAATGGTGAGGTTGAAGGTGAAGAAGGCTCTGACAGCTCAGATTCTAAGGATACTCTTGATGAGTTTGAGAATGTTATGGTGGGCACTAGGTTGGTGAAGAAGAGGAGGAGACCTAGTGAGACTGAGCTCGAGGAGATCAGGGATCCTTCCTTTATTCCTGAGTTTGATCCTACTCCTCCTCCACATACTTCTACTACTACATCCACTGTAGCTGTGTCTAGTGCTGCTACTGCTGTTTAGGCCACCTCATCTCCCTCCAATAAGAGAAGAAGGACAAGGTTTGTCCTGCATAGGAGGTTAGAACTGTCAACTGTTGCAGGAACCACTGTTACATCAGCTGCAACAGTTATTGTTTCTTCACTGACCAGGTCACGGGCTGTTCCTACACGTTCTACTGTTGCCCCTCTGACATCCTCTAGTGCTCATGCTCCTGTGTATACTACTGCTTCTACAGGTACCTCCATCACACGAGCTGATACGAACATTCCTACTGTTGCAGTGACTGAACAGCTCAGTACACTTAACAGTTTGTTACTTAGGTTGATAGAGAGGAACCATCAACAGGAGGAGGCTAATGCCTAGCTCACGCTGGGGGTCAGTGAGCAAGATGCTCTATTACTTCAGGCTGCTGACCAACGTGCAGACTTAAGGGCTAGATATGATCAATAGGAGGAGCAGCTGCTCAAATACATTGATGAGCATAACGAGTTGGCTTTGACTGCCACTGGTTTCAGTGACCGGATCCTGACTCTTGAAGCAGTGAACGCCAGACTTATCGAGCAGGTAGAGAGTCTTAAGGAGGTTATTCCAAGGATAGAGGGCACTGAAGCTCACTCCGATGATTCAGACGATGATAAAGAATAAGAAAAAGATGATGAAGAAGAAGATGAGGAGTCTGATGAGGAGAAAGTTGGTTATGAGGATTCAGACAAAGATGATGGTTCTGATGATTCTGATGATGGGTCAGGGAGTGGGTCTGCTAGTTCCTCTAGTGCAGCAGAAGAGCAGTCCCCTCCCATAGATATCCGAACCAAAACCAAGCACGACAAGAGTGCTAAGGCTCCTCTTCCACCACCTCCTCCTCAGATAGAAGATCCAAAAGCTACTGAGGAAGTCGAAGCTGTGCCTTTGAGACGTAGATTGGATGAGACACTGACTATGATCTTAGACGCTCAAGGCATTATACAACACTAAGTCAGCTACGATAATGAGGAAGGAGAAATCATTCACTGCTTAACCAAGGAGCAGATTGCTGAGCTGTTCAGGATGAATCCTGATGAGGTTGTAATTGATGACACCTCTGCTCCTGTTTCTTATATGCCTTCTCCTGAGATCTTTGATGACATTGATGAAGTGATTTTGGAGGACATCACTGAAGAAGAGACTACAAAGTATACTTCGGCTGACGGTGAACTACCAACTTTTACTGACCTTTTTGGAGAACACACTGAAGAGGAGCTAAGCAGAAAGGTTGAAGAAAAGGTCAGTGGTAGTGAGCCTTCAACGGAATACATTCAGCAAATAAAAGAAGAGTGGAAAGCATACTGGGAGATCTTGAAGAAAGAAAGCACTGTGAAGATCCCAGCAACTCACACTAAAGTTTACAGTACCAAAGGCTACAAGACTGGAGGTCAGATACTTATCTGGGCATACTTTCATGATCTACAGTGTTATGCTATCAAGAGAGAGCACGAAATTCAGTATTTCAAGCACCCCATGACTTCAAGACGTTGCCAGGCTTTGAAGTCAATCACCTCGCACGTTTAAAGATGTTATACAGTGGAGATTCGGGGATGTCTGCTTGGTTCTCCCGACAGATCCAGTACGAGTACATGAAGAAGTGGATTAACTTCAAGCCTCAAGAACCAGAGAGATATTACATGCCAGAGATCAATGCAGATACCCGCAGGCATAAAGTTATCCTAAAGTGGCTGCCTCCAAGAGTAATGAAGAAGATTCCTTTGAGGAAGATGCGTCAAGACTTCTTGGACAGCTTCAGATGGTGGCATTATGAGGGGCGTACTGGAGAGGCTGTGATAGTGCTTTGCAAAGACAAAAAGTGGGAGACTGAGCGTATCTTTGACCCGATGTGGCTGAAGAATCTGTCACACAACGATGTCAAAGCTCTTTACAGAAACCAGATTTTCTTTGATGTAGAAGACATGGAGCAAGCGCTACAATTTATGAGAGTGATCCGGATCTGTATTGTTTTTAGGATTCATGCTGGATCAGACTGGAAAGCCATTTCAGATAAACATTTCAAGAAAGATGCTGCAAAATGAAGAATTAGGTCCAAGGGGGAGTATGTTGGTTCACTAAATGTCCCTAGTTCAGTTTTGTATGATCATTGATGTATAAAGTTGATGATATTAATGAAATTAGTCTTTCTATATTGTTCTTAATGTTTATTTTAGTTTATCTGTGTTTGATTATGTTTAGCTTTAAATTGATATGTCTTATAGACCCATTCGGGCGAATGACTCTAAGAATGAAGTCATTCGGCTGAATGAATGCTTACATAATGACTAGACAGTCTATATATACTAGTTTAAACATATTCAAACCTAACTTTTCTAAGCCCTCTCTCTTCCCAGAGCACTCTAGTGTCAAACCCTAGACGTTTTGAGCAGTTCTTGCCTGTCCAAGTTCGATTCTCATCCCGTGGTGTTCGATCTCGATTAAAATGTTCATCCTTCACCTTAGGATCACCATGGGTGCTGTTGGTTTCGATTGAAAAACCCTAGAATAGGATTCCGCACTATTGCAGAGGCTGTCGAGCATATCTCCATTGGAACTGGGTTGTTTCCAGGTTCCTAGCAGGTCCTACAACCAAAACGAGGCTTCCCCTTCAAATATCGAAAGATCCTGTGAAACGCAGTCAGATGAGAAACTCTTGGAGTGGACTGATAACGAGCACATTGACAAACTGCAAACATAATATCTGGTCTACTAGCAATAAGATACATCAATGAACCGATCATGGAGTGATAATGAGTTTGATCGAGCTTAGAGCCATGTTCATCAGAAGTGAGAACAGGACGTTCTTTCATGGGAGTTACCTCGGAGTTACAATCTTGCATTCCAAATTTCATCAGCATATCTGTCACATACTTGCTTTGATGAATAAGAATTCCCTTTGGAATTTTGACGAACTTGTAATCCCAAAAAGGTGGTCATTTCTCCCAATGAGCTCATATCAAACTTCTTCTTCATCATGTTCTCAAATTCCTTGCACAACTTCTCACTGGTTGATCTGAAAATGATGTCATTAACATCAATTTGAACCAAAATCACATCATCATCAACTCTTTTAAGAAATAGCGTCTGATCAGTTGTTCCCCGTGTGTATCCATGACTCAGCAAATGTTCTGTCAGTGTTGCATACCAAGCCCATGGAGCCTGATGAAGACGATATTAAGCTTTATCAAGCTTGTAAACGTGCTCTGGATGATCTGAGTCAATAAAACTAGGCGGTTGACTAACATATATCTCTTCCTTCACCTTCCCATAGAAAAAAGCAGTTTTGACATCCATTTGATACACGGTAAATCCCATGTATGAGGCGTATGCAAGAAATAAATGAACGGCTTCCAATCGAGCAACTGAAGCATAAAATTCATCGTAATCAAGTGCCTCAACCTGAAGAAAACCTTGAACGACAAGACGAGCTTTATTTATGACAATGACACCACTGTCATCTTGCTTGTTGCGAAATACCCAATGTGTACCAAGAGCCTTTTTGCCATCAGGTAGAGGAACAAGTTCCCAAACTTTAATCGATCAAACTAATTCAACTCATCATGTATGGCTTCAAGAAAACTAGGTTATTCAAGAGCCATATAAATATTCTTAGGTTCTATCTAAGAGATAAAACAAGAATATAAGTAGTTATTGATACACCAGAATGACTCCATGCCGGAACTCCTGTGTCAAGTGATCCGATTACATTTTCAATGGGATGATCACGTTAAATGCGGGTAGAAATACCATTTTGAGAAGGATTGATAGCATTTGGTAGATCTGACACATTTGCAGATGGAACATCTAGATTATTTGGTTCATTGGATTCAGAACGAGAAGAACTAGCAGTATATTCAGCTTCAATGGGTTCAGAAAAGGCGTGAGTGTGCTCAAGAGCTGTCTGATGTTGATCAGGGTCGGAGTCAATACATGTGTCAGTCTGAATTACTTTTCCTTTTTCGTGCTGCTGTGGTGCTGATCTTTGAACAGGAGGATCAACTGTCTAAGAGGTGTTTCGCACAAAATCTGACTCGTCTGTGTGAAATGTAACACCTGAAACATTTGGTGAATTAGAGGGGACATCAGACGGAATGTTGAAGGATCTGAACAAGGTCGAATAATAAAAAGCCAATCCGGTTGAACTCGGGCATCAGTTGCATTCTCCTCAAGCCAACGAACATCATAGGACTCCACAATTTGCTTGGTGATTTAGTTGTAAACTCGATATGCTGTTTTACCAGCATAGCCTACAAAATAGCAGTCATCTACTTGAGCATTGAACTTTGGGATTGCATCTAGGTGCAGTAATATACAAGGACGTCCAAAGATTTTAAAATGCTCAACAGATGGTTTGTGTTTGTAAAGAATTTCATATGTGGTCATCATATGAAGTTTATTCAGCAAGACTCAATTTCGAGCATAACAGGCAGTATTAATGGCCTCTGCCCAGAAAAATGTAGGCAAATTTGAATCAATCAGCATTGTACGTGCAGCTTCAACAAATGTTCTGTTTCTCCGTTCAGCAACACCATTTTGTTGCGGTGTTCTGGCTGCACTATACTACCTAGCGATTCTTTTTTCTACACAGAAGACATTAAGTTCAGCATTCTTAAACTCTGTGCCATTGTCGCATCGAATTCCCTTGACTCTTTCATCAGTCTAATTCTAAATGAGAATGATAAATTTCTTCAGTAAGTCTGCAGTCTCACTTTTATTCGACAGAAATAACACCCAAGTGAAACGTGAATAGTCATCTGTAATAACCAAACAGTATGATGCACGATTGATGCTTAACACATTGACAGGACCGAATAGGTCCATATGAAGAAGATGCAGAAGAGAGTCAATGGAATGGAAGATCTTTGGCTTGTGAGGCTTTCTATGATGCTTCCCTTTAGCGCATGTAATAGACTTTTTGATCATCATGAAATCTTTGATTGGAAGATTTCGAACAATGTTCCCTTTTGCAATTCGATTCAAATTATTGAGATTTGCATGTCCTAGACGACGATGCCAAAGCATAGCTTTTTGTTCGGATAACTTTGAAAAGAGACATACGACTTCATCAGATGGTTGATGATTCATATCCTAGAAATATGCGTCTTGTCTTCATTGAGCTTTTACTAGAATCCAGTCTTCAGGGATGATGATTCCGGGTTTGAGAATGAGACACTCTTTTCTTGTAAAATGACTGGAGTAACCTTTGTCACACGTTTGTGACGCAGTGAGCAGACTGTGCTTGAGTTCGGGAACATAGTTGACATTTTCGAAATTTAAAGCTCCATTTAAGAGCGTTCCCCGTTGAATAATATTTCCTCTACTTCATCCAGAAAATATCACATCTCACCCATCATAATGCTCTATATTTGTAAGCTGGGAGACTCCTGTCATGTGCTTGGAACAACCACGATCCACATACCAAAGTTTGAGGATATTCCTCCATAGCCGTTCCTGCACAAATGACAAGATTAATTAGTTTTTGGAACCCTGGTCATATTGCTTCTCGGTCGTCCAAAATAATATGTGGATGTAGTAGCATTCATCAAGAGTAATCTGAATTTAGCATGTTTGACAGATGATTGGGGTGAAGATGTGAATTTTTGAATTTATTAGGGTTTTGAAAGATGAGATTTTTCCCAGAAAACTTTTGGCTTAATTTGATGATTCACTTTGCTCCAATTACCATCAGAGGGCTTTGGATTGAAATGAGTTTTTGTCAAAGTCTTAGATATATACATCTTCATTGACTTAGACTGTTTCTTGTTTCGTAACTTAGCCTTCTGATTGTTTCTTGCGAAAGAAGCAGATGAATTATGTTTGCAATTTCTTGCAATGTGTCCAGGAACTCCACAGTAAAAGCATGTTTGACATTTCACTAATTGTTTGGCACTGTGATGATCCCGTTGCTTCAGAGCAAAATCATGCTTGACACCCTTTTTGTTGTGATTTGAAGAAGAGCTCGAAGATGGAGCTTTAATGTCTGTTTTAGGTTTGGGTGGCACATATCTAGCAATCTTAGGGTTTTCAACAGATATGTTAGTTTTATGAAATTTAATGTTACTTTGCAAATCATCACTAAGGTTTGAGACAACATTTGAACTAGTTCTATTGCTAGAACTTAAACCAGAATCATTCGAAGTATTAATGAAATCCCAATCAGACATATTTGAACGAGTGCAATCAACATAAACAACATTCATACAAGCATTATCAGTACTTAAAGCAGAAGGAACAAAAGACACTGAGTTTTTGAAAACAGAAAAATCCATAGGTTTTGAAACAAAATTATCATCTGAAATCGTTTTTGAAGATGGATTGTTAAAATTTATAGCAGCAACAGGTTCATCATCCTCTTCAGCCCAATCTTCTACTATTACTTGATATGCGCAAGAATCAGAAATGTTAGAAGATGTTACATGGACTTCAGGTCCAGGTGTTTTCTCTAAACGTGAAGTCGAGAAAGCTATACCCTCCTGTCTACCATATTTCAAAGTGGCATACTTTGCTAACTCTTCTTCTGTCATGGGTGTGTAAACAAAGTTGTTACTCAATGGTGGAGGGTTATTTACAAAAATGTTGCCCTTTGCACCGACCACAGTCGTAGGAGTTTCTTCTTTAGAAGCTAACCCAAATTCCTGACCCTTTGCACTTACCCAAACTGTTGGTTTAACCAAACCCTCATGTACACGATTCGCATATCACACTCCCTTAGTTTCTTGCCATTTCATTTGTTTTTGAATCATATATTCTACCACCGCAGACGAAACATCAAAATTTTTTAAATTCAATTCAGAGTTTTCAAATTTGTTTTGTATTGTTCTGCTTCAGATTTAGCTTTATTAAGTATGGTTTTAGAAGATTTAATGGCACACTTAGCATTGCTCAAATCTCTAGTTAAAACAGTGATATAAATCATTTGAGCTTCAACCTTTTCAATTAAATGTTAGTTTTCCCTTTTTAATTTTAATTTTTCTTGCTCAAGTCGTGACATATCAAGTAAGAGATTGGTATTATGAACCATGTACGTAGTCACTTTATCAACACATGCTTGAGTGCTCAGAAAAGTACTTAAATTAGCATCAGCAGGAAGATGTGCCATGAAAGAATGCTCCTTATGTTTATGATTTGTGTCGGCCATCAATGCAACTGCAGAGCCCTTAGAAATATTTAGAGCTTTGATCTGATCATCCCATCCAAAAGCACCGTCATGCATCACCACTAAGGCCATGGTGTCAGCACCTTTGTTTTCACCACTTGTAGCTCCACTTACTGGAATCAGATTGCGCTCCTGATTATCAGTATTCTTCTTTGGCTTAGTACATTCCAGAGCATAATGAACGGGCTCATGAGAATTGAAGCATATAAGCTTGTGTTTTGTGAACTTCACATTTTTTATGTCATACTGGCCCTAGGGATTTCATCCTGTGGCTTTTGTGAAGTACTTAGCTCTGAAAACAAAATTCGCAATGTGCCAAGTAATATCCATCTCTTCCATATCTACTGGATGGATCTGCTCCAGTTCGGAACCCACAACAGCAAATGGTGGCAACAGATCACCAGATCCCAAAGCAGTTGAACATTTAAGAAATACTGCAACTAAAGCAATGTTCTCCAGAACTTCCTTAGTGAGTGTGGTGGGTTGTACAACAATTAAACCAGATGAACTTCCTGGAACAGCTCCAGAAACTTGAAAAGCAGGAGTAGATGATCTGACAGTAGATGACAAAACAGACTTGCCAAATGAGACAGAGAGCAAAGCAACTTTGTGAACAGGGTAAGCAGATGAAGGTTGAGAGATAAAAGCACTATTGACACTGCTGATGCCCGAAACATTGTAACTGTTTGTATGATTCATACTCGCTGCTGATCATTCATTTCATAGGATTTGATAACAGACACCATCTCGGTCAATGATAGATTATCCAGATTCTTGGTGGATTTGATGATACCAACGTTCATATCTCAATTCCTAGGAATAGCATTCAGTAGCTTTTTGTTAATCACACCCGCTTGATTGTCAATTTTGGCGGTACGCATCTCAGTGATTAAGGTAACGAATCTTTGAATCTGATCGTCCAGACTTTCCCTGACTATGTAATTAAAGTTGTTAAACTTATTGTTTAACATTTCTTAGTGGGACTCCTTCATCTCAGTGTTACCCTTATACATGTCAATAAGAGCTCTCCAAAGCTCTCTTGCATCAGTTATCTCCCTAAAACATTGTGAGATCTCAGGAGTAAGACCTTGAGTGATGTAGCCAAACGCTTGTTCATCTTCCTCTATTATCTGAAAGTCCTCTTCAGTGTAGTGTTATGGATCTTTAATCAACTCATTTCCTTCTTTGTCTTTATAAGTTATCTTGTGCTTTCCTCTTAAGATCACCCTCTAAAGCCTTGGTTCTTTGGTCCTGATATGTTTTTCAAATTGAAACTTCCATTCGAGAAAACCGACGGTAGATGAAAGTTTATGAATTCTAGTGGTAGTACCCATGATTGCATCAAGCTCATTTCATTTACTGGACAAATCATCAGCAAGTATAATTGAGGAATCCATCTGTAAACAAAAAATAATTTATCACACAACAGTAAGATGTTCTCGAGAGACAATGATAATTCGAGAACCAAGGATTAGTTCGAGAACACAAGCAGAATTCGAGAACTAAGGATCAGTTCGAGAACACAATACTTAATTCGAGAACACGAGTTGAATTCGAGAAACAAATAAAACTTGAGAACTAAGAAGGTGATTCGAGAATCCTATCAAGTTCGAGAACCCAGGATTGAATTCGAGAGTCAAACAAGACTCGAGAACCTAGAAGTGAGTTCAAGACAACCAAATTTGTGAAGACCAAATTCGAGGAAATCAAATTCGAGAAAATAAAATCAAAGACACACAGTTCGAATTTGAATTAATATGTTCTCGAAAATTTAATAAAGGTCGAGAAAGATCAACACCAAAAATAATGGAAGTTTAAAATTTGAATGCTGATCTTATCAATCTCGTAAAATTTTAAGTGGATCTGATTAACACTTCTAAAACTCAAGAAAGGCTACATCACAGATTAAAGCACTCCTTTTTAATAAAATAAATCAAGAACAGCACGAACACAACCTGCAAACTCTTTAAAATAATTTTCTCTTGAAAAATCGATACCACTATGAGACACAAAACTGGTTTTGAGGATCTGATACCAATTATTAGTCTCAATATAGGATCTAAAACTGATATCGATTAACACAACACACGTGAGAGTGCGGAATGGTATCACGTGTGTGCAAGAGCAATAACAATGAAGAATAAGATGAATAATGCAGTGAATACTTGAATGATTGCACTTGGTTTCAAGAACCGACTAGTACAATATGATGACTCTAAGAATAGAGAAAAATAAGTACAAAATAATAAGCCAACCGTAATAGGACTTACATACCGGGTTTATATTCTACCCACATATCAATCTAGGCCTCTCAGCCTATCACCATTTAACTAACCATATAGACAGAAACTCGACAACCAGAACCATAAAACATCTCAAGAACCCAAAACTGTTCGAGAACCATTTTCAATCCAACACCAAACTCGAGAACCACTAGGATTATCAACAGAGAAACATCAAAACTTATTTACTTCCCAACACTTGCAACCTAGTTATTCATTTTATCCAGGTGAGTTTTGTATTCCCTTTTTCTTGATTTTGATTTTGCTTTCAAAACATTGGGGATGAAACATGAACTATAACTATTTGAACAATCTGTATCTTTGAACTTATCTTGTGATTTGATCTTATGTCCCAAACTACATGTGAACTATCCTCGAAACTTTCATTGATCATTAACTATATTAGTCTAACTGTTGTGATGATAGCTATTGAACTGACCACTCCACCTAGCCGTTGATCAAACAGTTAGTAACTATTGAACTATTGAACTTTGGATGTTTGAACTATTATGCACAATTTGAAGTATTGGAACTATAAGGATAGTATGTATTACTATGCCTAACTTGGTTAACTAAGGTTTGATATGCAATTGTACAATGTATGTTTCCACATTAAGCTTTATCTATTGATCTTTTATGACACATGATTTAAACTCTAAACTATTAAACCATTTATATATTCAACTTTATGATTCTCACCAACTACTGTTGTAGTTGACTTTTCAACTTTAATCATGTTTCAGGTACAACTTAGTGAACTTTGGATGAACACATAAGATGCTTGGACTTTATATTTAATAATAATTTAGTCTTCAACTTTGGTTATTTGAAATTTGATTGTTTGAACCTTGTTTACTTTGGATTGTAAGACAATGTAATTAGTTGCATTAATTATGGTAACTTTTAGTTGAACATGAGCTATTGAACAATCACGTTAACCCCTAACATATTCTACTGTCGATTGGGTTGTGACTGTGGTGGAGGACTATAAACTTGATATCCTTCTTGGATATGAACTAGACAAGTATGCTCTAGTCAGGACTACAACTAAGAAAAGAACAAAAACGAGAAGGTAAACAATTTTGAACATGCCTCCCTCCATTGTACTTCCTCCTTCTCCACCTTTGTCTCCTCCCAAGAAGTTCAAACTTCAAATAAGGCAACTACCAACTCCACCCTCTCAATCAAAACACTCTATCTTTAGATGCAAGTTTGGGATAAAGAGATGGTATTTTTTGGAGAAAACCAACTCCATTGTGATTAAGAGATGCAAAAAATCCAAAACTACATACGTTTTTTGATATACAATAATGGACCTGCGAGATGAAGATCTCAAAAGATTGCTAACGACAAGGTTAGAGGATGCTGAGTCTAATGGTAAAGTTCAAGAGCTTTTGTTGGACCTGAGAAGACAAATAAAGCAGAAAATGATAAATGAATAAGTGGTTTTGGCTTCCTCAGTCTAGAGGAAGATTGTTGAAAAAATAAGAACTGATGAGCCATAACCACTGCCCCTGCCTTAACCCCTGTGAATAAACCAATCCCTAACCACTTAACCATTTTGCCTTAACCATTGTAAATAACCACTAAGCCCAACCACTGAACCCTTAGCCTTAAACATTAAGCCTAAATCAATGAACCCACAACCACTAAGCCTAACAACCACTTAACAACCACTGAACCCCCAACCACTAAAAACAACCCTTGAACTCCCAACCATGAAACTCCTTTTTGAAGAATAACTGTGTATCGGTATCTGAGGATCAAGTACTAAGTAACAATAGAGCGGATGAAAAATAAAGGAAGACAACCGTGGAAGACTAAAGACTGAAGAAACACTGAAGACTATAGTATAAGTTTTATTCTGTTGTTGTAAATAAGTAATCCGCCGTTATGTAATTTTACTTTATTCAATGATTGTAACTTTATTCCGTGGTTGTGTGTTTTTTGGTAGACATCACTAGCAAGGTGACATTACCCATATATATTTTTTGGTTATTTAATCCCTGACATTCTTTGAATAATTAAGGTTTTTCGTTGAAAGTTATATTCTATCTTGTGTGTGTTTTCTGAAAACCCTAAGAACAACCTTCCTTAAGAATAAAGCTATTTAGAGCGGAATCTGTGAGGGATTTCATCAACGAAATTGATAACAGACTCTAATAAATAATCAATAACTTGATAATGGCCTAACATTCTTGTTCGAGTGCCGCCTTCAACTGATCCAACACTATGAAAACCAACACTAGGGGAGAGATGCCATATGACATGCAATATGTCTTCTATTCTCTCCTCACCAACATTAAAGTCCATCTCTCCAAAATCAGTTTTGATCACTTGGTGAATCATCAAAGATCACCAAAGTTTATTTTGTTTCCTCATTTTGTAATGGCTAGTTTACATAGCCAACTAAACAACGATTGTCGTATTTCTACTCTTACAACAATAAAGGCAATTGACAAAGAGACTTTTGCTAGGTTGAACATCAATGCAAATGTCATTGCTATGGATGAAACCGATGACACAGCTGTCCAAGGTGAACCCACATCCACCATCACTTTCACACCTACAAAGGTACCTACCAAAAGTAAATCCACCACTAAACCACCCCCAAACAAAAGAAAACCAAAAATACTATTCAGGAGGTTGAGATAGTTGATTTAGTCACCCTTAAAGGAAACCAGAGACCGCCTGAAACATCCTCTCTAGTGGACCCCATCATTCATACCCACCCAACTCCTCATCAATCCTCTCAATAGGATGATGTGGTAATCCAAAGAGAACTCACAATAACCATTGAAGTATCACTTGATACTTAGCTGTAAGTCCACTCTCCTGTGGGCACCTCTACATTCAACACCCAACCCGACCTTGAAGAGATAACCCTAGTTCTCCCACAGATTTATCAGGCTTTTGTACCCCATGGAACTCCTTTACCTAAAATTTCATAGAGCATCCCTAGAATAACATGGCTCAAATTCATCAATCTCCTCGCCTTGGAGATGAGGATGTGATAAGGGTGTCTAGTCCACAGAGGCGCCAAGATCAAATAAATGGAGCATCCAACTCTTGGGATAGTTCAACAGAATGTCACAAGAGTGGATCAGGAAATAAGACTCCACCAAAGGCAATGACCAACGAAGTCCAATCCACAGAGGCCTGAAATCACCAGTAATAAGGACAAGGGATGCATGACACATTTGGTGTGGACCCAAGTAATGTTGAAACTGACAAACATTTTAGGCATTAAGATGATATCATTAATTTGATTGACGGAAAATGTAAATAATCTTCATGCTGATGTGGCTAAACTCACAAAGTTGGTCACATCAGTGTTGAACGAGAAAGGCCTACAAGCCAAATCCAACTCCATGCAGGCACCTTCACCCGAAGAACAAGAAATAAAACTTGAGTCAATTTTTGGATGAAAGTGAAAATCTTAACATAAAAAAATGAATTAATGAAATTAGAGTTCTTTATTTGGCCTATGTAACCCAAACACTTCACCTACTTCCAAGGTTCCCAACCTTTTAGCCATTTATTTTTGAGATGTGTCTGACCCACTTCTCTCCACCAAATTAAATACATTTTTCCAAAATTTTACCCAAGACTTTTTTCATAAAAATAAAATGGAGAAGGAGATATTAAAAAACTTTGTTGACTACAAACTAAAATCCCTCAAATTTGAGGGTGTCAATTATAGATTATTCCTGGAAAGTCTCATAGGTATTGCTCCTCTTCCCCTTTTGTTTAAGGAGCAGGTTAAGGAAGTCAAAAAGAGGGAATATGAGAAGCTACTCCATGCTGCTCAGCGAGTCAAGTTGGCTATGAGGCTGAGAAGTAGAAGATGGAAGATCTCAAGTAGAAGAACCATGTGGCTCATCTAAAGGTTGCATGGATCACATGTTTCAAATTAAGATTGCTTTGGCAAGCCTTTACTAGAAGGAAAAGGAAGCCTATTCTAATATAGAAACTGGTAGCTCTAGGGTGACCAGGAAACCCAAACCAAAACCTACAAAAACTATAAATACCATACCTATTAAAGCCATTCAAGCCACAACTCCTATACATACCATAGCCATCACAGTACCTATACATACCAAAACCACTACAACACCTGTACAAATCACTGATGTCACACCTGCTGTACATATCACAGTTATCACCAAACCAATACGAAGACCACACCAATACATACCTCTATGCCAATACAAATAACAATCACACTTGTACATACTTCAAAACCACCTTCGCCATCCTTCACCAAAAACCAATTTGGAGATACTCTTAAAGTTGTCACAACTTCCGCTCAAACCTCAAACCCAAATAAAACTATACTTCGCAAAAAGGAAAAAGAGATTTGCGAAGAAAACTACCATACCTTCTATAACAATACAGAAACCCAATAAAATCCCTTAATCTGATTCAAAATTAGATGTCAACAAAACCATATCATCACTAATACCAAGAAAAAGAAGATTGGTATTAGATGAAAATGAAAATTTCGATACTATCCAAACACAAACCACCACATAAAAACCCAGTCCTGTATAGTCACCAATACCTAAACTTAAATCCCTAATAAAGCCAGTTGTCATTGCAACTGAGCAAGCTTCTAGTCCATCTCCTAGCAACAAAACTTTTTCTCCCAAGAGACACATCCCTTCTAGTAAAGAAATTTTGAAACAAAAAAGTGAAGAGGATGAGAGGGAGAAAAGATGCTAGCTGATCTTGAAGCCATAGGGCTGGTAGGAGAGGAGTTATTGAAGGCTTACCAAGTTAAAATAAATTTAATTGATTAACAGCAGGAGGAATCTTACCAAGTTGAAATTCAAAATTTAATAAAATTCCTCTGGGATGAAGGTAAGTATAAAGTTGAAACCTTCATGAATTAGGACGTAACCTGTCTCAGAAAGGATGTTGATGCCTCACCTATATAATAAAAGCATCTAACATGAAAAAGAATGATGATGAACACAGGAGGAGGATAAAGCACCTTCTGATCTAAAATAATTAGATTACCAAGAATGTAATAATGAGATAGAGAGATATGGTTCTTTATGATTACTTCAAATTCAATAAAGCAAATAAGGAGCATTCTGAATTATTTCAGGTATCAGCCCAAGCCTCTCATGCTAGTATTCCTACCTCTACAATAAAGGAAACCAGAGAACTCACCACCCAAAACATAATTAATCACCTGATGTAAGGTGGATCAATGGGAGTTACACTTGTGATCCATTACAAGAACAAATGGGCAAGAATTATAGATTCTTTAATTATGTATAGGAGGACTACAAGCCTTATATCCTTGCTGGATATGAACATGAACAGTATGCCCTGGTCAGCACTAAAATAAACAAAAGAACCAAAACAAAAAGGCGAAAAATTTTGAACATGCCTCCCTCCATGATACTTACTCCTCCTCCACCCTTGTCTCCTCAAAAAGTCCAAATTTCAAATGAGGCAAGTGCCAACTCCACCTCTCAATCACAACACTAAGTATTTAGATACAAATATGGGATCAAGAGATGGTCTTTTGTGGAGAAAACAAATTCCATTGTAATTGAGTGTTGGCTCCCCATCTCCTTGTGACAACCGGTTTTGTTAAATTATTATATATAATTGATCATATTTATTTAACTAGTATTTGAATTATGTTGGTTTGGTAAGTAAAATAACTAAGTTAGTTAAATTGGTTAAATTACTTGGTTAAGTTTGAAGGTTACAGTTGCCAACTAGGCAAACTTGAATTGTGCAGAGATAAAAGTCTTTGACTTAGTCAAAGCCTCATATCACTTGTTTTTATGTGTGTGTTTACGTTAGATCTTAGAAGAAGAGAGGAGAAGAAGAGCTCAATCCCTAGTTTCTAATCTTGTAAAATTTGTGGTTCAAATCAAAGATTTGAAGCTTAAATCACTATCCTTAGTGATTACTGACATCCTCTAAGTTATTTGAGATTTCGTTTTGAAGTTAATCATAAGTTCCTAAGATGAACAAGATGAGGGTTTACCTCAAATCTTGGAATTTTGTGCTGAAATGAGTGAGAAACCATGAATGGATGTTTGTTATACGTTTTAAACAATCCAACATAGATTCAGCTTATAGAGTCAATTGATGTTAATATGGTTTGGGTTTGACCTCATATAAGATCTATATGAACTGAATTGTAAATTGGTGCTATGTTGATCTATCTCTTGTGGTGCATGATTCACCCGGGGCCAAAACCCAACTTTGGTCATTTTATATGCCACAAGCTGTTGCAAGCCTCCGAGGCTAAGGTTGGAAGTGTTTTTTGTAGTTTAGTTATTACAATACTAGGTCGCCACCGGTCCTTCCGACTATGTTTTCCAAGTGATTTGGAAAAGCTTCTAGGTGCCCGCTATCTTGATATGACCCATATGATGATGATGAACATGTTTTTATTGCTACACACGGGACAAATTTGGCTCAAAGGCACACGACACTGCAAACATTTCGTGGTTCATAAGCACCAGCACCACAAGTTGTCCTGTAACATCCGACACAAAAGCAGGTACTTAAATATTAAACCCTTGTTATCATTAAATAAATTTAAATCATCTTTACGTATATTAAGGTATGAACAACCAAGTTACCCACGATAGATAAAAAGAGCCGTAAAATTTATAACTATGAGGAGTGTATAAGATTCTTTTTCACTTTTTCTTGGCCGATCAGAATCCCTAATCCATAACCAAGCCAGATAGATAATTGATGAACCAACCAAGCATAAGCATAATATATGAGTACACATGACACGTATGTAAATACAGAAGTATGGCATCATTACACCATATGATGGGATATATACCCACTATTTTTCTGGCAGCCTTCTTTTCTTACGCTACTCCCAGACAACGTGGATGGTACAAGAGGAAGCTGCCCATGGTACAACTCTACCCCTCCCTACAGTTGCTGCAATCATCACCCCACAACTCCCATCAAAAGAAGCCATACCCTTCCTGCAAAACATACGGATACCTCCATTTTTGCCATGAATTGTCACAACAACTTGCCATTCTATCAAGCTTTGCCCATCCTCTCATCTTTGAACTAGAACTCAATGAATAGTTCCATTCCAACCAGTAACTTTGTCCCTCCAATTATCCTCACCCCAAGTTTCCAGATGCCTATAAATACTCCTCTTTGAACTCCATGTAACGATCACACCAACATCCTCCCTTCTACCTCTCTTGTTTTTCGGTAGAACCAACACCAAAACCCACATGTTATCTCTCGACCAAGCAGCAGCCATGGTCACCCAGCAACCCACGTCCAGCAGCAACATCCATCCCAGGAATCTAACCTAGCACCACCCTTAACGGAGGAATCACCCGGCTGCACTTTACTCAGCCTCCAGCTATCTACCGTCTCAGATTTGCAGCCAAACCAACAGTTTTGGTGGCTGCCATATACTCGAGCCAGCCCTCACCACCCTTGGTTAATCGTAAAAATAGACCGCATCAACCGGACGAACCAGCTCCTTGTTTACTCAATTATCGCATCCCCAACCTACCAGTTCAACTATTGAGAAAGGCCCGACAAACCTTCCTGCTAAAGAGTTCTTCTTCCCCATCTTGCATACTCACGTAAGCTTCTCTTAATAATTAAATGCATGCAAATTAAATTAGGTCCCTAACCAGCACAAGTTCTCACATCAACCACCTTCTTTTCTTAAACCACATTATGTATTACGTAAGGCCATTTAAAAATTAAACCAACCATCTAACATTTGTGAATTTAAAACCACCAGTGCATAAAAAAAAAAAAACATAAAAAATAAAAGAAAAAGATAAAAAAAAAATCCCATACGAATTATGTTAAGTCTCAAGTATATAAGCTAAGAAGTATTATCTAGAAACTTGTCAAAGAGGTAGCTGGAATCGTGGGGAGGGTCTGAATATCATATTTAATAAAGGGTACATGTTAAAGTGAATAGCCAAATTATGGCTGGCATAAGTGTACCCATTCATACATCTACAAGAAATTGATATGTATTTAAACATATATATCTATCTATTCACATATAAACTTCGGGTTTGAAGATTTAACAAAACACGAAGCACCAACTATAAGTTTTTAATTTAACTATTTTTATAAAAGATCTTACCCAAGTGTAGGCCAAGGGACGATTTGACGAGCATTTGGGAAATTAAGCTTGGGGATATAGTCTTATGACACCAAAATTGACAAAGAAAAAAAAATATAATAATAATAATAATAATAATAATAATAATAATAATAATAATAATAATAATAATAATAATAATAATAATAAGAAGAAGAAGAAGAAGAAGAAGAAGAAATGAATAAATAAGTGAATAAGTAAAATGAAACAAAAGTTTATTATAATAATGTTGGGCGATTTCGTAAGTCCCCTGTTTAAATTTGGGCAAACTAGTAAGTCCCCCTCATTTTAACTTTTAAAAGTAAACTAAGATTTAAAATCAACAAACACTAAGACAAAAATGTATTTCGATATCATAAGGGTTATTCCATAAATCTCATATAGCGCCATACTTTTGTAGGGCTCGAGAAGGACACTGAACCCTAAACTCACGGTTACTTGGAACCGCCTTATCACTGCTCAAGTGAGTTTCGTAGCCCCCTTTTTATTTAAATATTTATACTCTTCGGGGTGAAATACTTGCTATTTTACTTATCCATACGTGTTTATTAAAATGATACTTGTTTGAATGTTTATTGCATGAGTACTTATTTCAAAGTCCCCATTGATATATATGTATGAATGTATGTATTATATCGGTAATTCCACAACTATTTAGCTCAATTGACGAGCCGTGGATTAATATGGATAGTGCTATCGGGCTGACGACCCCATTCATTTTGAGATTTTGGTCGCACCAAATCGTTCCCAAGTGCCTGGGCTTAAATGAATGTATATTTCCATCTACTATATATTTGATTGATTGTTGGCATTATGGGGCGAAAAGTCATAGGTTTGGTTGTGGGCTCATGGTTAAGTAATCATTCACTTGTGCTAATTTTAATTTAAACATTATATGGATAACTTTTATAAATACTCTCCTTCAACATTTTATCGAGTCGTAAACCTGCGAACTCACCAACTATTTTAGTTGACCCTTTTTATGCATGTATTTCAGGAAATAATTAAGCTTGGATTATGCATGCTCTTTTTGTGATACAACTGAAGATTTGGAGAATATTGTTTTAATAGTTAGACAATATGAAGAATCTTTATATGTTGTATTTATTTTGGAATATTGTAACCTATATTATGTATTTCATATGGACATGAATGCATGCTAGAAGTTTCTTTAGAAGCAATGTGTTCAAGATCCGATTTCGTGACACCCTCGTGTTTCCGCTCTAGCGGGGGTGTGACATGTCCCTTGCTGAACCAGTTCAAGAGACGAATTGGTTACTTAAGAGAAACATTGGGGTCACAGACGAGGAAGCAACAAGTGATATTGATAGTGATAATGATCTTGAAGAACCGGTCAACCAAGACTCAACTAATCAGCAAATGGACGATGACACGCGTTTCAACACCATGGATACTCGGCTCATTGCTTTACAAGCTGATGTGAACCTGATGCGAACCGAGCTCTCAGATCAGCGGTCCATGCTACGTCTCATGTATGCCCATCAACGTGAGATGGGAAGTTCCATAGCTTCTCTCCGTAATCTCCTTTTGAAACAACCTGATGTCCCACCAGCTCCTCCACCAGAATAGTGTTGATTGCATATCTCTCCTCAAAGCCTCGAGGACGATGCTGAATTTTAAGCTTGGGGAGATAGGTACTTTATTTTACTTTAATGCATCTCGTTTACTTATTAATATTTCTTTCTTTCTTTCTTTCTTTCTTTCTTTATTTTTCTTAGTTTACACATCATGCATTATCTAGTTTTTTTTCATGCATTACAAAAAAAAATTTGCATCCATTTGTGTTGAAAAGATTTGTGAAGGCAACATGAAAACTGATAGTACATTGTTATGTTAATGAGAGCTTGCATGCTAGAAAAGAATGATAGCTTTAAAAAGACATATGTGCTCTATATGTTGGTGCCCTATGTTCCTGATCTACAAAGCTAAACACTAAATGCTCATGTGTGTCTAATACTAATCCGACCACATAAGAAAACTGAGACCTAACAAAAATAGGTTGAGAGCCTTGTTTGTTTCTTGATCCGACCTACTAAAAGTCAAATTGAGGGGATCAAGTCATCTATTATGAAAAGAAAAAAAAACAAAAAAAAAAGAAGAAGAAAAAAAGAAAAAAATAGATGTGGTGAAAAATTGACCACCGGCTCTCTATAGTCCTTGAGGTTAGGAAGGTTTTCACCGTGGAAAGAGGCTGTTAGCACACTTGATAATCTACCTGAAATTAAATAATTCATATCAAACAATAGATCGGGAATCTGAGGGTTAAAGGACCATAACTAGCAAAGTGGGTACATATTGTTAATAAAAATCTTGAAAGCTTTGTCTATGCATTTAAGTTTAAGTTAATATAATAATATGATTTCATGCTCACGAAATTTTTGAAACAAGAACGGGTGCATCCATTCTAGTATGTATTATTTTGTTCTCAGTTTTTTTCCTTTCCGGGTTTATTCTTTTTCTTAGCTTTCTTGAGGACAAGAAAAGGTTTAAGGTTGGGGAGATTTTGTTAGTTGCATTTTTAGTCATATTTTATTAGGTTTATTGCATCTATTTTTATCCATATTCTGCACTTATCACTGGCATATTTGTTTAATTTGGAGAAATACTTGTTTTGGTGGAATGGAGTCTACTTTGGATTGTTTTTGTTATTTTTGTAGTGGGAAGCGGGTGCTAGAGTCAACACAACATAAGAGGCAGATTTGGGAGAGGAGCTGAAAGAACAAAAGCTGGAATTTTAAGAGTGAATGAAGTTTTTAACATAAAGCAGAAACGACCGTATAAAAATTAGCCATACAAGTTGACTTGACCGTGTTGAGCTTTTGTAAAGAGTGAAAAGAAATTCCTAAAAGTTAGGAATTTTAAATCTGATTTATTTATTCCATTATCAAAGAGATAAACAAAGGAAGAAAAAGTCAACAAAAGAGAAAAAGGAGGGTTTTTTAGAAAAAAAGGGGTTGGACGGCAGCAATTAAGGGGGATCGAATTTTTTTCTTTTGGGGAGGTTCTTCGACAGCTGCAAAAGGATTTTTGGGGTGAAGGCAAGCAGCAGCAATTTTGGTGGTGGGATTTTTTGATATTCTTGTTTTATTTCCAATCTTTTTGTTTTGATTTGATCATCATGTCTGGCTAAACAACTTTAAATTCTAACACTAGGTTTTTTTTGGTTTTATTTGAATCTCATGTGAAACATTTATGTGATTTAATATTTGAATGATTTGGTTGTGTTATTCTTGATCTCAAATCCGGAATTTGTTTCCGAATGATTTTAGTTTGTTAATAAAATTGGCCACTTTATTAATTTTACTAATAAAGTTCATCAAGTTTTAAACCCTAAAAAGTTTTAATTTGATAAAAAGGAACAAGTAACATTTTGTGTTTGTCAATGAGCTCAATTTCGTTATAGAATCACATGATATATTTAGACATTCCGAACGGCGTGAGTGTTTAAGTATAATTAGTACTTCTATCATTGCAACCCGCACGCTAAAATCCGAAGGACGTGAGTTTAGAGTAGCGGGTTGGCTCTAATCAACGAACGACGTTTGGTTAGACATAGATAGAGTGGACGTCCAAACGGCGTGACGTCTAGTACCGATACAAATCGTTCAATTAAAGAATCATTGCACCATATTTGTTAATGATCATAGGCCGAATCAAATCGATAAAATAACCTTAGTGTTGGAATTGCTTTTTAATTTTTAATTGTTTGCAAATCAATTTTTCTGTTAAAGTTTTAAAACCATAAATTCTAATCTTTTAATTAGTTCTTCTTTCAGTTCACTTCAAGTCTTTTGTGTCAATAACCCCCAATTTAACCGTTTTGTTAAAAATCATTCCTGCACGTGAAAACTTTTGGTATAATAAATTAATCTGTATCTGTGAGGACACGAACCCTACTTCTATTCATACTAATTTTTGCGTGTCAAAGTAAGGTTTACTTTTATTATCATTTATTTGCTGGATTCGACACCCAACAAATTGGTTTATCATTTGAATAAAATTCTATAATTCAAATTTTAAATCTTAAAATATGGATATTCTAATTAAATAAATATTAATATAATTAATATTTAATTAATAAACGTAATTTATATATTTATCAACTAATTGATAATTACAAATATTTCCCTCAAATATCAACTCTTTGATATTACCCTCTATTAGTCACGATTGTGTTTATTTAATTAACTTTTAATTAAATCTACTTGTTCGTCAAGGTTGTAAATTGAAACTTAAGAGATTAATGAGATTGAGCATAAAAATGGTATTTGGGTAAATTGAAACTAACAAGGTTGTAACGATTGAAACTACTTCAAAGAAGGGTAAATTCTCTAGCTCTTTAAAGAAGTTTGGATTAGGAAAGAGATCAAGAAATATAGCAATTGTGAGAAAAACCATGTGGGGGAGTGTTATGCTAAAACTTTAATTTTTCTTATTCAGATTAAATTGATTCAGACTCAAAAGTGGCAACCACAAATCGATTTCAAATAAAATCTATTAGTCTTGAACGAATAAGTGGAAACATAATCGATTCAATAAAACCGATTCACAAAAGAACAAATCGATTTAGAGTAAAAATCGATTCAGAAACTGAGAATGCGAGGCCAAGAACAAAAGGGAGAAGCTTGTCAGAATTGATTCATACACAATATCGATTCAGTAATTAGTAAAAGATAAAATCGTTTGAGTTGCAATCGATTTAGAATCAAAGGAGACAAAATCAATTCAGAAATTAAAATAGTTTCAGAACCAAAATTGCTTTAGAAGCAAAGTCAAAATAAAGAATGTACATGTTGAGATTAAGAGTCTGGAAACTAGAAAAAGGGAAGAAGAAACGAAGACCGAATGGAAGGTTGTTTTCTCGTAAGAACAAAAGTGTTGGTTTTGCTTGGTTGCTCGTGACAGAAAAATGCCGAAATCTAAATTAGAAGGCAAGGTACGTCTTGGATCTTTGATCAAAGATTTTTCTTGAAACCCTATTCCCTAATTCATGTGAATTTTAAAAAAGGAAAAGCCAAAGGAAGTTTTATAATTTATTTGGTGGACGCAGACAAAATTTTTCTTTTAGAAAAAAATACACAAGGCTTTATTGTTTAAAATTTAACCCATCAATATTTTGATAAAATTATTCTATTAAAATTTCATAAATAAGATCATAAAATCGATTTTTATGGGAGCCAAACCACCAGAAAATAAAGAAACAAGCGGAATTGTAATGCCCAAGGATGTAGGATCCTTGACTCATTTTCAGTGTCCAATACTAAAATCCACAAATTATACGTTATGGTCAATCCAAATTAAAACCATACTTGAAGCAAATGGACTATGGGAATTGATTGAACCAAGTGCTAATACGCAACCAGATGGCAAGAAGGATAAGACTGCAATTGCGTAGCTTTTTCAAGCACTAACAAAGAATCCTGTATTGCAATTTGCAAATTGCAAAAGTGCAAAAGACATATGGGATGCACTAAAAATTAGACATGGTGTGTAAATAATGCAAAAGGCACCATTACAAACTCTCAAAATCGAGTTTGAGATGTTGCAGATGAAAGAAGAAGAATATATTGATTCATTCATTGCAAAGTTAGATGGTATTATTTTTAAGACAAATAGCCTAGGATCAACATTTGATCAACCTATTTTAGATTTTTGCATCCATTGAACATTTCAATGATTTAGATATGATGTCTTTAGATGAGGTTATTGGTAGACTTAAAACCTTTGAAGAAAGGATTAAGTCAAAGAAATCAATTCTAGAAAACAAATCAGATGAACTCTTGTTTACAAGTCACGATAATAATATTGGTCATGCACAACACTTCGAAAATCATTAACAAGGAAGATTTAATCTGTCATGAGGCCGAGGTTGTGGCAGATTTAGACAAGAAGCAACAAATGTCCTAAACCAAACAAAAGAGAAGAAGCAACAAATCTCATTCAAGAAGACGAAGAACCAACTCTTCTGATGGCACAAGTAGAATATGGTGTTACTCAAAAAAAAAATTGAAGAAATGGATGAGCGTGTTCTTGTTGGAGATAAAGGAGGTTGAAGACTAAGACTCAAACTCGGGTCAAAAGTTAGAGGGGTGATTGTTAGCCTCATAATTGTTTGACAAAGTTTGATTAAAGTTAACGGGTCAAATTGTAATTAGTTTAAGGTTGGTATTTAAAGGCAAATATGTAAATATATAAATCAAAGAGTCCTATGTGTCAACAAACAAAGTTAAAAATTGTAAATAGGTATATATATATATATACAAAATGATTCTGTAATTTAACAATTCATATAATCACATATGAATCAGAAAGTTTACGTTCATATCTAGAGAATATATTCATACGCATAATCTTTATTTGGTTAATCTTTGAAGTTCTTGGTTTTTGGTTTCATTATATGATGGGCACCATAACCTTTATAGGTTTGTCTTCTTTAATATAGAATTGATCCTTAATTGGCACATGTTTGCTTATGTGATGTAATTTAAAAACCATTTTGTAGTTTTAAAGTTATTTTTGTGATTTTGTTTCCATTGCTTGTTGCAGCTTTTAATTTTCCCTATTTCTAAAGGTGGATGCATAGTCAAAAACATGTATTGAAGCAAAGGAGAGGCTAATGACAACATCACATTGTTGGGAATCATAGGGGTATTCAGTTTGACTTTTCAGTAAAAATGAGTTTGACCATTTAATATGTATTAAATGCATATTCAATATTAACGCAGCGGAATGACGGTTTCAAACTTTTCACTGTTAAAATTCCCAATCAGGATCAAGGTTACAAAACATGCAAACACAAATTATTTTAACTAATCTAATCTACCGATGAGAAAAGATTATACTCTTTTGGTTAATATTTAACCGTTTAAGACACCGAGGTTCAACGAACGGATGCTAGAACAAAAACACGAACAAGTTCCCGGTTCACAACAGAAGCAGGTGGTGGTATGAAAGTATGATGAAGATGATTAATCTTCTACTAGTTTCTTCTTGCACCAATCTTTAAAAAAACATCATAAAACTCCTTCAAAGTCTTGATCATTCAAGCATATATATAGATGGAGATGAGATCCAGAGTTGGAGTGTGTATCTTGCACATAATCAGGACATGCATGATATGCCTTTTGAGTGTAAATCCATCTCAAATGATGGCATGCAAAGATTATGACAAGATCTTGCATGATATCTAATGATGACACTTGATTTTATTAGATATTATCAAAATAATAATAATAATAATAATAATAATAATAATAGTTTAATTAAATAAATAAATAATTAAACTTCTATAATTTATAACAATTATAAATTATAAAAATGTTCGTGATTACCAGTTAATCAAATTAAGTGGATTTAATGTTTGTTGCCCACAATGTAACTCTTACGGGTCATAGCTCGGTTAGTTACGTTAATTTATCGGATCCGTTCATAAAATCCAACAATCTCCCACCTGGACGGATTTCGATAGAAGGCTAACGTAAATAGGCAGTGGTGCTCTTGCTGCACGTGATTGCTCCTAACAAGGTATGACACTTTAAAGTCATTAACCAAATTGTCATGCTACTATAGCAGGATACTAGACTTATGATAATCGTAGTCATCTATCCTTTTTGTAAAAGACATCAATTGAAACAATGAGACATGGATCTAATTCATTCTCATATGGTGTTCAATTATTGTTGTTCTCGATTTAGATTCAGAGTGGTCCAATCAAACACACAGTCAGTTTGGGTAAGGCCTTACACTTCACCAGTTTGAATCAACAAGGGCGCCACAATGTCTAACTGTTACATGAAATATGTAAGAGTACAGAATCCCAATCTCGATTATACACAACTCCCACTGAACATCAAAAACATTCCCAATCAAAGCCTTTATGACTGGCAGTTACACGACAGCGGTTGACAATGATCAAAGAATGTCCCTTAGTAAACGAAAGTTCTAGTTTACATCTCAGGTCAGAGGATACAAGATGAGTTTACCAATTTCAAAAACATCTCATGACTAAGATCCATGGAGATGATTTGAAGCGAGTTACATCAAAAATCATTCACAATGATGTCTGTGAATTTGGTAGTCAACTACTTGAGACCAAATCCAGAATAGTCTTAATTCAGAGTCGTTCCCACGAGTCTAACTGACTACGGATAATTAAGAATACAAGATTCATGGATTAAACGTATTAAATTCGAACACAGTCATAAAATTCATATTTGCATTTAAACTAGTAAATCAATTCTGAATTCAAAGTAAAACTGCTTATTTGTTCATTCATCCAAATACTAAATCAAAACATATCGCTAGCTAATCTAAGCCCGATCGCACTCCTGTGCTGATCATACTTGTCCTGAGTCATGGGCTTAGTGAACGGGTCTACTAGGTTTTGATCTGTGTCCACTTTGCTTATTATGATGTCTCCACATTCCACTATTTCCCGTATGTAGTGGAATTTTCTTAAAATGTGCCTGGAGTTGTGATGAGACCTTGGCTCTTTGGCTTGAGCAATAGCACCTGTGTTATCACAAAAGAGTTCGATAGGCTTCCGAATACTTGGAACCACATCGAGGTCAGCTATGAACTTCTTTATCCAAGCAGCTTCCTTTGCAGCATCCGATGCAGCAATATATTCAGATTCGGTGGTTGAATCTGCCACTACACTATGTTTGGAACTTTTCCAGGAGACAGCTCCTCCATTGAGAGTGAATACCAAACCTACTTGTGAGCGAGAATCATCTTGTTCAGTCTGGAAGCTAGCATCAGTGTAACACCTTACAGTGAGCTCTTCTTCCACTCCAAATATTAAAAACATTTCTTTAGTTCTTCTCAAGTACTTCAGAATGTTCTTGACTGCGGTCCAATGGGCGATGCCAGGATTTTGCTGAAAAAGACTGGTCATGCTTAAAGCATACGAGACGTCATGTCTGGTACATAACATAGCATACATGATAGAACCAATCACTGAGGCATATAGAATTGCTTGCATTCGCCAAATTTCCATGTTCGTCAAAGGAGATTGCGATTTGTTCAACACGGTTCCTTTAGTCATGGGAATAGTCCCTTTCTTGGAGTTCTCCATGATGAAGCGTGTCATCATTTTGTCTATGTATGCACTTTGACTCATCCCTAAAAGCCGCTTAGATCTATCTCTGTGGATTTTGATTCCAAGAATGTAAGCTGCTTCTCCAAGATCTTTAATTGCAAAACAATTTCCCAACCAGTGCTTAACTTCGTTAAGCATAGGGATGTTGTTTCCAATGATTAGTATATCATCCACATACAAGATGAGAAATGATATAGTCCTCCTACTAGCCTTTCTGTAAACACAAGGTTCATCTTCGTTTTTGATGAAACCAAACTCTTTGATCTTTTGATCAAAGCGAAGATTCCAACAGCAAGATGCTTGCTTAAGCCAATAAATGGACTTATTTAATTTGCATACCTTACTAGGATATTTTGGATCAACAAAACCTTCAAGATGAACCATATAGACATCTTCAGAGCGATGTCCATTAAGAAAAGCGGTTTTAACATCCATTTGCCATATCTTATAGTCATAATATGCAACTATGGCAAGTAATATCCTGATCGATTTAATCATAGCAACGGGCGAAAAAGTTTCATCATAGTCAACACCTTGAGTTTGAGTGAAACCCTTTGCAACCAGCCGTGCTTTGTAGGTATGAACATTTCCATGCATGTCGGTTTTTCTCTTGAAAATCCATTTGCTCCCTACTGCCCGTGAACCCGGGGGTAGCTCAACCAAGTCCCAGAATTGATTATCACGCAAGGATTGCATCTCAAAATTCATGGCATCGAGCCATATCGCAGATTCCGGATCTGATATAGCAGATTTGTAGTTAGTAGGTTCATCATCAGGATCAGCTACTAACAGGACTTCAGAACCATCAAGATGCCAAAGGTATCTATCAGGAACATTGCGAGTCCTGCTACTACTACGAAACCTTGTGTTTAAGTCTGATTCATTAGCAACAACTTCTTGTTGATCAGACATTCCGACTTCGTCAGCGGTCGTTTGCGGTTCTCAAATTTCTTCGAGATCCACAATATTGCTGCCAGTTCCTCGATCTAGAAATTCTTTCTCGAGAAAGTGGCCCTTCCTTTTGATGGAAATCAAGTTTGCATCAGGATGGTAAAAATAATATCCGCTTCTGTTATGGTATCCGTCAAAAACAACCTTTTCGCCTCGAGGATCAAGCTTGTCATTAAAATCCCTAGTGACATATGCATTGCATCCCCATACCCTAAGGTAAGAGAAATTGGGTTTAGTGTCAAACCATATCTCATATGGTGTTTTGTTTACCTTCTTAGTCGCTGCCAGATTTACAATGCGGGCTGCGGTCATAAGAGCAAAACTCCAAAAAAAGAGTGAGGCAAGTTAGTTCTACACATCATCGATCGGACCATATCAAGTAAGGTGCGATTTCTCCTCTTGCTTACGCCATTAAGTTGGGGTGTAGCAGGTGGAGTGGGTTGTGAAATAATTCCACGTTCTTTCAGATGATTGATGAACTCTAAGCTGAGATATTCGCCACCTCGATCCGATCGAAGTGCCTTAATCGTTTTACCGAGTTGGTTTTCTACTTCGTTTTGGAATTCTTTGAACTTTTCAAAGGTTTCATGCTTATGCTTCATTAGATAAACATATGAATATCGGCTATAATCATCAATGAATGAAACGAAGTATCTTTCATGATTTCTAGACATAGTTCTTAAATGACCACACACATCAGTATGTATAAGTGCTAACAGATCTTTTGCTCGTTCACCAACATGGGTGAAGGGATCTTTAGTGATTTTGCCAGCTAAGCAAGATTCACAATCATCAAAGGAGTCATGTCCAGTGGATTCAAGAATCCCCTCAGACTGGAGACTTTTTATGCGGGATTTGCTTATGTGGCCAAGTCTACAATGCCATAGAAATGTATCATTAATGCCAGATTTGATACATTTAGAAATTTTATATACATTATTGTTTGGTTGAACATCTATTTCATAAATACCATTTCGAGGTTTAGCCTCAAAATAAAAGACATCATTTAAGTAGGCAGATATAGCAATACCATTATAAATGTACTTAAATCCTTGTTCAAACAACAAAGAAACTGAAATAATGTTTCTGGTTAAACCAGGTGCATACAAACAATTATTTAACATAAGCACAAGGCCACAAGGACATGAAAGATAATATGTTCCAGTTGCAAGAACTGGTACTCTTTTCCGATCACCAACGATGAGTTCCATGCCACCTTGTTTCAGTTTCTTCCACTTTTCAGGTTCCTGGAAGACATTAATGATATGGTAACCACATCCAGTGTCAAACATCCATGTGTTGTTGGAAACAGTAAAAAGTTCAATAACATAAATAGAAGTACCTGAAGAGCCTGCACCATTCGCCTTGTTCATCCTTATCTTAGCCAGATATTCAGGGCAATTACGCCTCCAATGCCCCATCTTGTTGCATTCAAAGCATTGACGCTCCTCAGGGGGTGGTGCTTTAGTAATTGCCTTGGCTTTGTTGGTGGCAGGCTTGGCAGCAACAATAGCTTTATTTTTGCCCTTGCTATTATAACCTCGTTTCTTGGGATTGGGCTTTCGAATACCAACAGATCGAACTGTCAATACTTGATTGACTTTGCTTGGTACATTCATCTCAGCCGTCTTCAGCATCCCATGCAATTCAGGCACAGTCTTCTCCCAAGCATTCATATTGAAATTCATTACGAACTGGTCGTAAGACTTTGGGAGAGAGTTCAAGATGAAGTCTGCTGCCATTTCATTTGACAGGGGATAACCAAGCTTACTCAGTTGGTCGATGTACCCTTTCATCGTAAGCACATGAGCACTAACTGACAAGCCTTCATGCATTTTGCAGCCGATAAGCTGCTTCATGGTATCGTAGCGTTCTTGACGGGCTTGTTTCTGAAACATGCCTGTAAGTTGCGGGATCATGTCAAAGGCACCTATGTCTTCCATGTTCTTTTGAAGATCAGAAGACATGGTGGCTTGCATAAGGCAGGCTACCTCAATGGCATCCTCGTTATGCTTTTCCCAGGCTTTACGGGCAGCAGTCGTATTACCTTTAGGCTCATTAGGAATTGGACCTTCTAGTACATAGTGCTTTTTGGCAAACTTGAGAAAAGTTTTCAAGTTGCGGTGCCATTCGAGAAAGTTGGTGTTATTCAGCTTATCTTTCTCAAGTATGGACTTGAGAGCAAAGGAGGAGTTATTTTCGTGAGACATCCCCTTTAAAGTAAGAAAAATTAAATAATTAGTATTTTCGATGTTTAATTCCTTATTTAATTAATTAATGACCCATTAATAGTAATACGAATAAGGATTGAGAATCAAGCTATATCAGTCACTAAAGGCAGCTGTGGCACACAACATTAGTAAGTGATATTAGGTAGATTGACGACGTTTGTCAATTGTGAAAAATGCACAACTCTCAAGTATGAGGCCACAAAGACAATTTTGTCTATTTAGTGATACTTTTAGCCTCATCTATGCTCACTTTCATTTACAGACAGCTGTGGCACGTAACAAGATATGAAAGTAATAGTCGTCCTAAAACAGGTACATGTGGAAGAGCCGGATGTGTCAACGGAAACTCTTGCACCTTGGATGAGAAACTACGCACCAAGTGCGGTGCTGTGGCTCCAAACACTAGTGTTTCGCATTATGCTCCAAGTGTCCCTTATAATAGGATAGCATAAACTATTGATTTTATATATATGGGATCCATTTTTAGTGTTTACCAAATAAGTGTCAAACACAATGAATGATCTAATCATACGTGCGTTGTAAAAACCAGTTTTACTATATTTAATGTCGTGACTTTGTGATGAACCCTTTCATCTCTCAGGACACTTAATTTTAAATAACCTATTAAAACTAAGTTTGCCGCGACTTGCATAACCATTCAAAAGTTAATAGTTAATCTATTAAGTTTCTGAGTTTTAAAACAATTTTAGATTGTAAAAACTCATTGGTTATATTTTTCAAAACAAACCATTTGTTTTATAAAACTTTTACAAGTTGCAAAATTGTTTAGTTTTTGAACTTGTTACATTTTATTGTGATTATGTTTTAAAAATCCTTTTACAACCCTTTTGGTATTTGGTTGGTATGTTCTATTATTTATAAGATAAAGAAACCACAATATCAAATTAAATAAATATGTAAATCATAAGGCCAAATTGTGTTTGATTTTGCTAGAGCCAAGTAGCAAAACAAACTAGGGCACGGGGTTAAAACACACAATCAACCACAATGATGAATCTAATGCATCTTGTGATCTTGAGCTGCTCCCAATGACCTCCAGATCCGTGCTTCTTGATCTTGATTCTTCAGTTTTGTCTTTAGGTCTTTTGTCATTACATTATTTACAATAAATTGAAATACATAACGAGAAAATACAAACCCTATTCTATTACAACTTTGAGCCATCAAAATGGGTCAAATCATAATAAACCAAAACTGAAAAATTAAACAACCAAACAAACACAAGGTCGGGCCTGATTTACATATTCGATCATAACTTTATAATTAAACTGAGTAATTCTTTT
This sequence comes from Mikania micrantha, assembly GCA_009363875.1. Lineage (NCBI taxonomy): Eukaryota > Viridiplantae > Streptophyta > Magnoliopsida > Asterales > Asteraceae > Mikania > Mikania micrantha. Next base: position 43,713,754 of record CM018681.1, on the reverse strand, counting down.
GGTCAAATATAACTTTGACCAAATAAATAATTTGACCCAAATAATTAGTAAGATCTAAATCTGGATCAGAAACTCAAAATTTTAAACATTTTAGAGTTTGTGAGCTGTAACCGATTAAACTAACCAGATTCGATTTGCATGTTGCAAGCGTGGCTCTGGTACCACTGTTGGGAATCGTAGTGGTATTCGGTTTGACTTTTTGGTAAAAACGAGTTTGATCATTTAATATATATTAAATGAATATTTAATATTAACGCAGCGGAATGACGGTTTCAAACTTTTCACTGTTAAAATTCCCAATAAGGATCAAGGTTAAAAAACATGCAAACACAGATAAATTTAACTAATCTAATCTACCGATGAGAAAAGATTATACCCTTTTGGTTAATAGTTAACCGTTTGAGACACCGAGGTTCAACGAACGGATGCTAGAACAAAAACACGAACAAGTTCCTGGTTCACAACAGAAGCAGGTGGTGATATGAAAGTATGATGAAGATGATTAATCTTCTACTAGTTTCTTCCTGCACCAATCTTTGAAAAAAAATCATAAAACTCCTTCAAAGTCTTGATCATTCAAGCATATATATAGATGGAGATGAGATCAAGAGTTGGAGTGTGTATCTTGCACATAATCAGGACATGCATGGTATGCCTTTTGAGTGTAAATCCATCTCAAATGATGGCATGCAAAGATTATGACAAGATCTTGCATGATATCTAATGATGACACTTGATTTTATTAGATATTATCATAATAATAATAATAATAATAATAATGATAATAATAATAATAATAGTTTAATTAAATAAATAAATAATTAAACTTATATAATTTATAACAGTTATAAATTATAAAAATGTTCGTGATTACCAGTTAATCAAATTAGGTGGATTTAATGTTCGTTGCCCACGGTGTAACTCTTACGGGTCACACTCGGTAAGTTACGTTAACTTATCGGATCCATTCATAAAATCCAACACACATATGTATGCAGATTATATTTTTATGTATGCAAAATATTGTGTGTATGTATACAAATCTTGTTTATATGTATCCAGATTTATGTATGTATGTAGAATTGTGTATGTATGTATACGGTTAGGTGCATATTTATGACATAATTTTGTATGTAGTTGCGTATGATGCATAAAGATTTAGTGTATTCTAGGTTTAGTTAATGTAATTTATTGAATTTATCAATGTGATTATGAGTCTGTTCTAATCGGTTGATATGGAGCAAAGGTTTAAATTTGTGCTTGCAGATCAAGAGTTTCTTTCTTTCTTCTTTTTTTTCGTTATCTTGCCCTTTGGGGTTTATTGAAATTATGATATGAAATCTTGACCTAAGTGTGTGTTTATTTTAATCATTTGATTGTAAGCATGATTATGTGTCTTCGTTATTTTACATTAGAGGACTGAAGTTTGCAGCAACCACAAACTATACCTGCAACAAAAAATATGCACATGTTTTTTTTAACAGAAATAATCCTACTCCTAAACTACACCCAAATACACCTTGCTTGGATTTGAACCCAAGACCTCCTTCATAAGAGACAATGCCTCTACCAAGTGGGCTAGTCCCACATTGGCAACAAATATGCACATGTATTCGATCTTTTATTATTACATTAAGTATTCTATTTTCAAAAGTTTTGGGTTTAAAACAACAATTATTGAAGTAGTATCATTGAATCTTTAATTGACGAGCGTGAAGCAAAAAGATTTCTAAATATATCTACAAATGAGTAGCTTAGGAGGTAGGTTTTCCGTTTCCCTTTTAATAGTTAACTAGGATTATGTTCGCGCGCGATGCGGCGCGTTAAACCCTATTTTTTTAAAAAAATAACAATGTCTAACTCAAAGATATATATTTTCAAATCCTATATTCATGAACTTTTTGCCAATGATTTTTGAAATGTTTTAGTAAGTTTGTAAAAATAATAAAAGTATAGTATACAACCTCATAAGCATAAACATACAATCATATTCAATCAATACACACTTGTTGGTAACATAAACATATCAAATCAACACACAAACCCAAACCGAACAGAAACTCGCGCATTGCGGCGGCGGTGAAATGCATAGTAATTCGAATTTATACAATTGAATGAAAACACATTATATTTAATCCATCTTGTTTCATAATAAAATCTATGGTGAAACATAATAAAATCTACTTTGAAACATAAACTAAGTAAACAGATACATAAATAATATTCTTCAAAAGTTTAGGAATAAAATCCAAAACCTAAAAGTTTTGATAGTTAGTGGATTAGAGGTGGTAAAAGGCAAGTTTAGTAAAACAGTTAAAAGTGCTCACAATAGAGAAACAATTTTTTATATAAAGAAAAAATAAAACATAACATAGAAATATAGACAAAGAACTAATGTGCAATCAAAACATGTAGTAATTCGAATGTATGAGCCGAATGAAGACCACGAAAATGATGCAAGCTTTATGACACCAATTTATCCACACAAAGTATTAATTTTGAAATATGTTTAATAAGAACCCAACATATTAATATAAGCTTTTAGTTTATATATGAATAATATTGATTTGGTTTCTCTTATTTTATATATATATGTATATATGTATGTATGTATGTATGTATGTATGCATGCATGCATGTATGTGTGTGTGTGTGTCTGTATGTATATATTTATTGTAGGTTCATGGAAATTAAATTAATCTGGAAAGGATCGAGCAATAAACTTATATTCTAGTGATACCCTCTTGACTTCTCTTATGAGAAGTTATAGGTTCGAATATTTCTTAAAGTAATTGCTTTTAGATGAGACATGGTTTTTCAATGTGAATTTTCTCATGAATAATTGGATCAAGTTACATGTTTGCCAAATGATGCTTGATTTAATATATAAAAAAAATTAGGAAAAGATCATGTAAGTCAAAACATAATTACAGTGTGAATTTTCTGATAATTGATTGAATCAACTTACATGTTTCTGTTAAGGGTAGATTCAATACAAAAAAAAATTAGGAAAAGATGTAAGTCAAAATACAATAAATTTTGACTTTACAAAAGAGGTAGCAAGGCAAGCATGGCCAGTTCTACAGCAGTAGTGCCTTATGCAACAATAACAATACAAAATTGAATAGTGTTTCTTACTCACACCAACTATTTGCAATTTAATATATATATTAATTAATAACAATTTTATTATTAATAATCATACTTCTATTACAATAACTAAGTTAAATCACGTATGTCACGCGAGTTGAATAAATTAAATGATATATATATATATATATATATATATATATATATATATATATATATATATATATATATATATTCACTTTATGATAAAAACGCAGCGTCTATAAAAATATGTTTATTGCATTAGTTTAATAAACATGTGTATTACACAAATTGAATAAAATAAAATATAATTTGTTAATAGTTACAGTTAATAAGATGTATTATTAAAAATGGACGTTTACATATTTCCCCTTCTTAATTTGTAAAATTACATATTTCCCCAAATCATGCTTTAAGAGCGTTGTACATTATGCATTAAAATTTTGTACCTTGGGGAAATATGTAATTTTTCAAGCTAAAAAATCGAAATATGTAATTATCCCAATTAAAAACATGATAATTATAAATTAAAGATAATTTTTATAATATATTTTTTTGAATTGTGTAGTAACATTTCTATGCAACTAATAAATATTAACTTTATTAAAATATAAATTGTCTTTTAAATATTTTTTTATCATAGTAATATTAAATTGAATTACAATTAATATTAAAACATATGAAAAATTAAGAATTAAAACTTAGAATTTTTAAGGAAATTAATTAATAGGCCCATTTTATTTAGACACACCACTTTTTTATTTTAACACCCTAACGAACCTATACGGCCCGTACTGGTCAGTATGACCCGTATAAAGTACAGACAAACATTCTAAGAGAATGTTTTAGATTTAGTGCAAATTCTGTGGACGGGTTGTACTGCCCTATACATGCCGTAAAAGCATAGAGTTATTTTACAAGCCAATTTGATTCTCAACCGGTGTGGAGTAATTTTATATGGCCCGTACAAGGCAGTACGGGCCGCGCATAAATTATTTATTTTATTTAAACTTAATATATTTATTTTGTTAATTTTGAATGATATACGTCTATTATGTTAATTTTGAATGATATACATCTATTATGTTAAATTTGAACGTTATAAGTTTGTTACGTTATTATTTTAATCGATATTATTTATTAACGTTTTCAAACTAAATCTTTAATTTTATAATTAGGTTGTTTGTGTTAAATTGATTTAGACGTTATAAGTTCGTCGCGTAATTATTTAAAAAAACAAACACAACCAGATCAATGCAAACAAAGAATGAAATATATATATAGACACACACACACACACAACATGAGTTTTTACATACATCGAAAAGAAAATATAAAAAGACAAACTAAACTATCATCCTCCATATGGTCCAGTGGACGACCCGTCATATGGGTAGACACGTGGCTTAGGTAACGGACGAATCTGTATCCCGTCACATCGCGCACGCTCTAACACAACGTCGATCGTCCACTGGACAAAATCCTCTAGCCGATCGAGCCATTGGTCGACACGTATGTCCCGATGGCGGCTATCCTGGATGAGCTCGTCAGTATGTGCCCCCATACGGTACCATAACACCTCTAGTGGCTCAATGAGGCGCACCGTACGGTAGACGTCCGGTAGATGCTGCGGTGGGTCCTGCGGCGGTGGGTCCAGCTATGGCGGTGAGTGGATGGGTTGGTCCTGAAGTGGCACGGGGTCTGGAATGACCCCCTGCTGCTATGCGACGACCATCTAGGGTGGTTGCCAGATATGGTCGTTTGATCCGATGAACCACAGGCCAACACCAGCGAAGTCCACGGCTAGGCGCATGTTCAGGATCGTTCGATGATCCAGCTTACGGGGATGGATCGCCAGCAAATCCTGAAGAAAGTGAAACATGCATCTACTATGTGCGATATGCGTCACATAGGCGTCGCCCCATAATGTAATGCGCTCATGACGGTGATAGCAGTAGGCAAAGTACAATGCAAAACGACGTGCAAGGTTGCACGACTTGCCAGATATCAGGCTGTGCAGATAAAACAGATCTGAAGTGGTCACCCACTCCAAGCTTTGCCCACGTGTAGAGATAGTTGTCATGATGCATGTGTGAATGTAGCGGATGACTGCGATACTGGGTGCCAGAAATCTGAGGCCACCATGCCCTCATCACCCCATCCTCTCCCTGCGTCAGCCCCTGTGTGAGTGCCTCTGTAGCAGTCTCCGGCTCGTAGTAGATACCAAGCAGCACGGTAAAACGCTTTATTAAAATATAAATTGTCTTTTAAATATTTTTTTATCATAGTAATATTAAATTGAATTACAATTAGTATTAAAACATATGAAAAATTAAGAATTAAAACTTAGAATTTTTAAGGAAATTAATTAATAGGCCCATTTTATTTAGACACACCACTTTTTTATTTTAACACCCTAACGAACCTATACGGCCCGTACTGGTCAGTACGACCCGTATAAAGTACAGACAAACATTCTAAGAGAATGTTTTAGATTTAGTGCAAATTCTGAGGACGGGTTGTACTGCCCTATACAGGCCGTAAAAGCTTAGAGTTATTTTACAAGCCAATTTGATTCTCAACCGGTGTGGAATAATTATATATGGCCCGTACAGGGCAGTACTGACCACACATAAATTATTTATTTTATTTAAACTTAGTATATGTATTTTGTTAATTTTGAACGATATACGTCTATTATGTTAATTTTGAATGATATACATCTATTATGTTAAATTTGAACGTTATAAGTTTGTTACGTTATTATTTTAATCGATATTAATTATTAACGTTTTCAAACTAAATCTTTAATTTTATAATTAGGTTGTTTATGTTAATTTGAGTTATAAGTTTGTCGCTTAATTATTAAAAAAACAAAACACAACCTGATCAATGCAAACAAAGAACGAAATATATATATATATATATATATATATATATATAGACACACACACACACACAACATGAGTTTTTACATACAACGAAAAGAAAATATAAAAAGACAAACTAAACAACGATCCTTCAGATGGTCCAGTGGACGACCCGTCATATGGGTAGACACGTGGCTTAGGTAACGGACGGATCTGTATCCCGTCACATCGCGAACGCTCTAACACAGTGTCGATTGTCTACTAGACAAGATCCTCTAGCCGATCAAGCCATTGGTCAACATGTATGTACCGATGGCGGCTATCCTGGATGAGCTCGTCAGTATGTGCCCCCATACGGTACAATAACGCCTCGAGCGGCTCAATGAGGCGCACCGTACGTTAGACGTGCGGTAGATGCTGCGGTGGGTCCTGCGACGGTTGCTCCTGCTATGGAGGTGAGCGGATGGGCTGCTCCTGAAGTGGCACGGGGTCTGGAATGTCCCCCTGCTGTTGTGCGATGACCATCTACGGTGACTGCCAGATATGGCCGTTTGATCCGATGAACCACAACCCAACACCAGCGAAGTCCACGGCTAGGCGCATGTTTAGGATCGTTCGACGATCCAGCTTACGGGATGGATCGCCAGCAAATCCTGAAGAAAGTGAAACATGCATCTGCTATGTGCGATATGCGTCACATAGGCGCCGCCCCATAATGTAATGCGCTCATGACAGTGATAGAAGGAGGCGAAGTACAAGGCAAAACAACGTGCAAGGTTGCACGGCTTGCCAGTCATCAGGCTGCGCAGAAAAACAGATCTGAAGTGGTCACCCACTCCTAGCTCTGCCCACGTGTAGAGATAGTTGTCGTGATGCATGTGTGAATGTAGCGGATGACTGCGATACTGGGTGCCAGAAATCTGAGGCCACCATGCCCTCATCACCCCATCCTCTCCCTGCGTCAGCCCCTGTGTGAGTGCCTCTGTAACAGTCTCCAGCTCGTAGTAGATACCAAGCTGCACGGTAAAACGCTTTATCGACATCTCCATGTGCTGACCGCAGACCAAGAACTCGATGTCTGGCTGCAGCTCATCGTCCTCCTACTCAGTAACGACCGCTTGGTGAGCTCGAAAGCGAAATGTCGAGATAACCTCCACCATAATGAGCCTGTAGGTAGGTAGATCTGCTATATCAAACCCATTTGTCCTATAACATCAATTTCTTCCTCTTCTAATAGTGTTGGGTTAGTTGTGTTAAGTTTTGTCCAAAATATGTCCATCTTAGATAGTGGTATCTTCGTATCTGCATAATTTATAGTTAATAATAATTTAATGATAGTCTGTGTTGCAATTATCCATGACACGTTTATCCAACTGTTTTACTCATATGTTTACAAGTGCAGATTCATTATTTACAAATGTTTAACCTATTGTTCTCACCAACTACTTTTGTAGTTGACGGTTACTTTTCACGTGTTTCAGGTAATTAGGTTTAGAACATTCTCAAGGACAACTAAGGAGACCATTCTAAGATAGAACAAGATGAAGAAACAAGATAGGATGGACTAGAAACTCACTTAATCCTGATTGTTTAATTGTCTTGTGTGTAAACAATATTTCTGGGTCTGTAGTTGTCATTCTTTTGGTAGATAGTTAGAATGCTTTTAACTAAAAAATTGTCTAACCTTATGAAACTTAGTAATGCATTGTGGTTGTTCTTCTTTCAATACTTGTGCATGATTCAACCATTGATCGTGACCGCGCCGTGGATTCCGCACGCGGCGCAGGGGGTGTGACAACTTTCACCTATAACTATGTGTAAATACTATGTGATAAACAATGTGTGATAAAAATTTTTTGAAAACATATAACAATTGTATGTATTTTAATGAAAATTGAAATTCTCATACACAACAAACCATGTGAAATAGCAAGAATTCAGTACAAATGACATAAAGACATCGGTTGTGATCTGATTTCCATAAATAACAGGAGTCAGGCAGCTGACAATTTTATGAGAAAAAAGTGTGAAATCATTCATAAAAATGTGAAAATTTTTAAGTTTAGTTGAGTCCGTTAGTGAGAGTGTTCAATTCAAAACAAACAATTCAGTATCGTTTATGAATAATAAACTGAGAGTGTGTTTGGGTGGGTGACGATTCACACAAACATATCTGTGGGTTTAACGTTCTGAATGATATCTGAAAAGTAGAAAATAAAAATCAGAAAGTAACGTCGTCGTCGTGTTCGTTCGGTTGACAATTTAAACGAATACGCGCGAAGGTGAAACGATCTGATAAAACGGTAAAATAAACGTTTTCAAAACAATATAATAAGAAAAATAAATTTAAAATATTTACTAGGAATAACCACCTTAAAAAGATTTAAATAAAACTATTTTTATTAAAACTACGAAAAACACGCGTTACGTATCGTAAACGTGACGTAAATGTAAAACCGAACGAAACAAACGAACCCGAAACCCCACGAGGTATAAAAACCCAAAATACATTCAATTTCCTCATAAATTCTTCATCTACCCTCTCTCTCTCTGAAATCCGGTTTATCTCTCTCTTTCTAGAAAAACTCACATAAAAATCAAGCTACAAGCTTCAATTCTTCACCAAATTGCTTGTATTTGGTATCAAATCGAAGCTCCCGACATTCTCCACACGAAAGTACAAAGGACCGGCCTTGAAATCCACTGAATCGAAGGAAAGCTGAGATCAAACAATCGGTTTTTCTTGGTTTTATTAAACTCGGCTAACTGAACTTTGACATCGATTCTAGTCCATCAAACCATGTTAGATTTTCATGAAATCAAGTTTTCCCAACATGGACAACATCACTATAAAGATTTGGAACAAATTTCAATAGTATCGACATATGAGCTAGTAGTATCGACGGATGAAATGCAAACAAGGGTTAGTATCGAAGCTTGGCCAGTTGAATAACCTTTCATCGATACTAGTATGTTCGGCAGCCACAATATCGACAGGAATCTAGTCGATACTAATAGTATCGACTGATCCAAGGGCTTAGAAACTGGACTCCATCGAGATTAGCTAGTTTCGAGGTTGCAGCATCGATTCTAAGACCTTATCGACACTATTGGTGTCGACAACCACCTCCCAGCTATAATGTCGATATTATAAGTTCGATGCTCCTTTGCTTGTGGCCAAACTCGTCGATACTAATCCAGGAAGGTAATCCAAGTGGTGTAAACTTAAAATCATCCAAATTGGTTAATAAATGGAGTCACAATGTCAATGGAAAACCATAGTATCAACCAGGGAACACCATTAGGGTTATAGCTGTTAATGAGTTTATGCCCATCGATACTATTCATTTTGTGCCATCGATATTATCTAATACAAACAAAAAAACATTTATAAACTACAAAAGCAAGTGTTTTATGAAAAAAACATGATTTAAGAACAGGTTAAAGGATGATAGCTAAACTATATCTAGCTAAGGAAGTATTAGGGTTTTCACAAAGGTGGTAACTAAATTTTCTAAATAAGTTGACATAATCTTTTCTAAACTCTTTTATAACATATTAAATGTTTATAACAAACTACTTATGTTAACACACTTAAGTGAAAACAACCATTCTTAGTTAACAAAAGGGTAATAATCATGTTTTCACATAAAAACCTAAGTTTATACTTTAGATAATATTATGATTTCAAAATATATGAAACATGTTAAGGTTTTAAGATAAGTTTAAAACATGTAAACTAAGAATATTACAATATACTAAGCTTAACCTAAATTGGCTAAGTGTTAGTATATTACACCACAAGTGAACTAGGGTTAATCAACAACAAAGACTTAGATGAGTTAACCAATTAGGATTAACTAACAAATCAACAACTTATACTTATAAGTTGCAAACAACATTGAATCAAACACAGGATCGGGAATACAACATCATTTCAACAACAGTGAGCGCGTGCATTTCTTGATTACTTAGTCAACAACTACAACTATAAGGTGAGTTCATATACCTTTTTCTAATCTTTTGATTGTAAATACGGGACTTAGAAACATGCTAACTCTTTTATTTATTTAAAAGCTTTAGTAAATTTTCAATTACCATGTTAAATAGATAACAAGGGTTTCATCCTTTTAATCATTCTCGTAATTATACTATGCTTGTGTGTGCTACTACATCTATGACAATTACAAGAGATAACAAGAATGATATTCATGATAACATAATTTCATGATGATATCATTCACCACGTATACTAACATGGTGTAATAAGACAAGTTCTTATAACACTTTTTAAAGGCATTGAGAACACATAACAAAGAGAACAGATGACATTGAGACAACAATTAAGACAAATACTTGTGATATCAATGATGACATCATAATAGCATAACTTCATGATTTCATTCTTCACATATTCTAACATTGTGAAATAAGACAAGATCTTATAACACAATGTTAAAGACTAGAGATCATAACATTGTGTTCATTTCATTGAGATCATATCATTGGAACAAGATGACAGTAATACAATAGCATTGAGCATGAGATATTATTGTGAGTTCATAATACAACTTTAATGTTTATGATAAATATAATGATCCTTATATCAAGGAGTTTAGATTTCAATTATAATTGCAATGGTAGTAGTTAATCTGTGGGGATCAAAACGGGCACTATATTTGCTAACATTCTAATTAGTAAAACCAGAATTATTATGGGGAATATTCATGTATCTGATAGGTATCGTTGAGGATATCTTACACTTCGGACTGGTCAGTAATGACAGTCACAGGGACAAATAAGTCTCGCTCTAGGTATCGTTGAGGATATCTTACACTTCAACCTGGTCAGTAATGACAGTCACAAGGACAATTAAGTCTCGCTCTAGGTATCGTTTAGGATATATTACACTTCGACTGGTCAGTAATGACAGTCACAGGGACAATTAAGTCTCGGTTTCACAGGTATCGTTGAGGATATCTTACACTCCGGGTTGGGCAGTAATGACAGCCATCATAGACAACTAAGTCTCTATTCAATCAATATCGGGGAATGGTGTCACACCCCGAGCCGGCGGGAACGGATCGGGTTTTCCCGTCAGGCGGAAGGTTCCCGGGGCGCGATATCTTGAGTGATAATCAAATGATCAGATTATTTACATAGCACATGATAAATAAATGAGAAATGCTAACACATCCATGATATAGAATTACAAGATTTAATTACAATGTATCGTTCATAATTAAATCAAGTAAATCTACCAAAAAGAATCAATGTAACTATATCTTGTATCTGTACAAGATATACAAAGTATGATTCATATTTTAGTCATCAAAAGTATGCAACACCAAAAGTAGCTAGGGCTTCTAAAAGTCCACTAGTTTAATCCTTGCATGTAAGTATCTACACCTGTTCATCACCTGAGAAAAACATGCATTTAAACAAAGTCAACACTAGGTTGGTGAGTTCATAAGTATGTTAATTGAAAACCTTGATTCATTCACATGCACAATCACCATGTTAATCATGTTACTTGTATGTTGTATGTTTACCTGTTCACCCAATGGCTTCTCAATAGTTATATTTACAATTATTATATCATCCTAGTAATGATGCTTATATATAGGGCATATGTAAGGGAACTAAGCCCTAGCCAACATCCCACCACATCCCTACTAGAACTCCACACTATTTGTAATACAACTATTGATTTACATCTCAATTCCCACTTGTTCATCTCATTGTTTATCACCTTTGATATCATGTATTAAAATACTATAATAAAGAGTCGTTGTCATCAAACCGAAGTATTGATAACTCTTATATGTATTAATGATATTAGATTTATTCAATCTGTTCCTTATATTGTTCTGAGTCTTGTAGGTTAACTGTTGATACACTTTTAATCAAGAAAAGTGTTAATTAACCCTTTGTAATGTATTCTCAATGAAAAGTATAGAGCCTGAAAGGAATCCATTGTAATCCTCACGTAATCAGACTACAATGCATCCGATTTACCTCTATCCCGCCTTGTGTTCTCAATGTAGTTAACAAGGTTGAATAAGAACATGTCTTATTACGTTGTGTCAACCGATGTGAGAATGATATTGTTATCATGAAGATACGTTATCATGATTATCATTCTAAATGATCCATATGTTCACCATGTTGCCATTAAGCCATGGTAAGAACTAGTCTTGCCACCCTTAATCCGCTCAGGTGGTGGATTGATAAATGCGTTCATACTATCGCATAGTATGTTTTTAAGTTGTAACTGAGTGTTATAAGTACTTGACTTATCACACTTAGTCAATTATAATGTGGAATGATATTTAGAAGATATTTTATCTTCTAATCATCCATGTGTTGTGTAGTGTCATCATGTTTCACTGTAATTGTTCTCATTATTTGTCTGTGTATGAATTGTCTCAATGTTTGCTCATGTAGGAATAACTAAGTGTTGTGAGATAAAATCTTACAACTGTGTTATTCTAGTGTGTTGATGAACTATGAAATTATATTCTCATATTCATCTGAGTTTCCCTGTTGTCTCATGATCATACAAGCATGCAATGATAGGCGATAATAAACAATTTAATATTATCTAAATCAAAGCATAAGCAATATGTTAAGCAAAACTTTTAAACAAGTAAAAGTAAGCATGTTTCTCAGCCCCGAGAGTTTAAAATCAGTAAGATTAAAGTAAAAGGGGCATATGAACTCACCTTGTAGTAGTTGGGTTTGACTTAGCTTAAACGAATATGCACGCGCTCTTGATTGTACTTGAGTGTGTTTTCACGATCCTGTATTGATTTCAGATTGTTTGTAATTGTAAGTATACGTTGCAAAGATTTATGTGCGTGTATGTGTTAGCCCTTAAGTTGGCTAACACTCGTGAGTCTCGGTCATCATTCGGCCCCTGGTCCACTTGTGCGAGATGTTACAATTACTTAAACAATTAAATTAAGCTTAGTATATCTTGTTATTTGTTTTGTGTTTAACTTAGTTTTGACTTTGTCGTGATGTGTATTCTTGTTACTCATTTTAGTTTATAAACACAAACTTAGACTTTAGATCATAGAATAACAATCCTTAGCATCTTGTAAAAGTGTTTGTATGTTCATTGTTCCATGTGCCTCATTAATTGAAATTTCTTGCTAACATATTCTGGATGATTAATGAAATAACCTATAATAATAATAATAATAATAATAATAATAATAATAATAATAATAATAATAATAATAATAATAATAATAATAATAATAACTAAACTAAATAAAAAGTTAATTTAAAAAGGAAGTTTGCAGGGGTTTCGAGATATATAAAAGAAAAAAAAATACATAAAATAAAAGGAAATTGAAAGAGAAAGTCAAAATTCGCAAACTTTAAAACAAGACTACTAACCTAATTTGCTGTAGTCGTAATACTTGGATAAACACACAGATAGAAGCTCCATCAACCCTAAATTCTTGGCAACAAACTCACCGAAGGATGAGGATAAAACTCCAAAGTTTCAATGTCATCTACCGATTTATGCTCTACACGTCTAAGTTGAACCTCACACAAAAACACGATCACCCAAATTTTCGATCAATTCACCTCCCTCATGTCCTCACTTTTACCACATCATTCAATCAGTTAGCAACTGTGATACCCTTTCTGCATCAGATTCTGATTATTGGGTTATCTTCATGTTGTGAGATGCATTTGAAACCTTTGATTTGTTGTTCCTCCAGGTACTTGAAATCAACCTTTAGTCTTTGTTTTGATTTCTGGTTCTTATGAACCTAATCTAAATTAATTGAATGGTATGGTGGGAAATCACTAATAGCATGAATGTGAAAAATAAACAGAGGGGATAGAGTGAAGCAATCGTAGTGGGCTCCAATTTAAGTTGCTTTCTTTAAATTTTGTTGTTCGTTGGCCTACACACGGTTACAGCAGGTGCCATTGAACTTCTATTCCATTTTCTTTAAAAACACCTACAAGCTTAATTCTGACCCGGTCAGGCTGAAATTAAGGTAACCAATCGACTCTTCTTTTATGTTAGGTATATATTCGAAAGGTGTTGTTGGGGCTGATGAATCAAACCCTGTTAATTGAAATTCATTGATACAAGGAATGACCATATAAGCGATTACATTGCCATAAAAGTTCATGCAGTTCCTTGTTTTACTGCTGGGTTCATAACATATTGATCCACAAAACTATGATAGTTTTGGAATTTGAGTATTTAAAACAATAATAGTAATGGGTATAATCAGGACTTTTTTTTGGTTAATTTTTGCAATTGGTTCCTAATCTCTGTATGCATGACCTGCATACACTTTGACTGAATTTCTAACTGAGTCTTCCCACGTTGAATTAAGAAAAACAAATGGGTCGTAAGCTGTTAAAATATATATATATATATAATAAATTAAGCCATATGTAAGACTCCTTTTGAATTCACAAGACATTACTTCTATGCTCATTATGAAGTTCACGTGCATTTTATACCATAAAACTATAAATTGATTTTAAAATAATACATAAAATGATTGCTGTGAAATCAATTAAGTATTAAATGATGTATTATTATTACAATATGAATGAGTTAAACTATGAATAACCAGTACATGGAAATAAGATTTGAATTAATATTAGAACACAATAGGTGTAATTGCATGAGATATAATTGAGCTAAGGAAATTAGAAATTTTAGATTTTCATTTTAAACCTTAACGTTTATAGTGTTTGGGAACCAAGGAGTCAAGAAACTGTCAAAATAGAAAGAACACATGAATCTAATTTGAACCATCATTAAATTATAGGTTAAGTACGTGAAAGGAAGACGTGAGTGTTGGCTTTTACTTGATCAACAAAGGTACGGATTTTTGGTCCTTTGATCGTAGCTTTTATTTTTCATATTTCGTTTAGAGTACGTATTCCGACCTTTCTCCTATTGTTGTACTTTAGCTCTTGTGTCTCAAACGAATTACCATTGCTACTTGACCCTATTCTGTTATTGTTATATGATTGATTATTATTGACATTGTTATACATGCGATAGATTTAGATACTTGAACTCATTATCGCATGTTCCTGATTATTGATTAAGTTGCTTACTGAGACTTAGTTACTTATATTGCATTGTAATTGATATATCGTTTCGTTTGACCTCAATACCCGAGCACATCCACCTATGGGTTCATAGGGCGTCAAATGAGGCACCCTTGACGTGCTCTATCTGTGGCGGAGCGATTAGTCCACGGCGTCTCTCACTGTTTATTGATGTGCTAAGTTGTTGCACTTATTGTTTATTTAGAGGCGTATGGATCGATCCTAGGATAATTATTATTGACTGTTATTGGTGAATGGTTAAGTGTGTGTGCCCATGCTTCCATTACACATTACTGGTACATTAGGGCTGCAGCCAATGTACATACTGATCATTGAGTTACCGAGACTGGCTCATATGGGTATTCCTATTGATATGACTTGTTTATTTTTCTAAAGTCATACTTTCATTTTATCGTTTCGATAACGTATTGTTGCTATTGTTCTATCCGAACTGAGCAATTTTGGCTCAGCCGTGTTCTTTTCTGTGGTTTTTTTTTCTTTTTATGCACGACAGGTACTCAAGGGCTAATGGGAACGTGTGAAGAGAGTAAAATCAATGGAGTTAGGCTAATGAAGTGAAGAATTATTAGTATTTGATTTATGACATTTGTTTATTTTCTAGTTTGAATTGGTTTAAGGATTTTGTCTATTCAAGGATTTCAATTTGAATTAGTATTTAATTATTATGGTTTATTGTTTCTGATTACTGTATCGAGTGACATGCCAGCTCTAAACAGGGTTGGGGTGTTACAGTTATGGTATCAGAGCTTTAGGCTCTTTCCTGTAGGAAACAATAATCTAATTAACTAAGACATGTGAGGATTGGGTAGACGTTGGGCTAAGTTTTCTTAAATTTTCATAAGTTCTTTCAATTCGTGACCAATCTAAATCTTATTGTTTTATTATAGATGCCTCCACGTAGACAGGGACGTCGTAACGCTGGTGGGGCAGGTGCTGCTGATGCAGAACTTGTGGCCAGGATAAATCAGACAGTTAATAATTTGCTACCGACCATAATTGATGCTGTGCGTAATCCAAATCTGAACCCTAATGGTAACGCGGACCCTAATGCTAATCCGAACCCTGTTCCTGTGGCTGGAAACAATGTTGGGGCAAACCAAAATGTTGGCATACATGTATGGTTGGAGCGATTTCAGAAGCAAAAGCCTAGATCTTTCATTAAGGCAGCCACTCCAGTTGAAGCCAAGGATTGGATTTCTCACAATTAGAAAATATTTAGAGTTCTCGGTGTTGAAAACCAGTACAAGTCGAGGTTAGCTGCTTACAAGTTAGAAGAGGATGCTCAAAATTGGTGGGAGTCGATTTTGCTTGAAAAAGGCGGGGAACAATTTGCTGAGACTTTACCATGGGATGAATTTTGTGCACTCTTCTTTGAGAAGTATTTCTCTAATGTGGATATAAGTGCATATAAGTGCGAGTATCATAACATTCGCCAAAGAAATGATGAGCCACTTGATGATTTCATTGACCGATTCTACAGACTTATTGGATTTCTTGGGTCTACTGTTGGAACACCTGTAGAACATGCAGAAAAATTTCAATGGGCTGTTTGTGAGAGGATTCACCGAGCTATCATACACTCAAACTTTAATACAGTTGCAGAAGCTGTCAAAGCTGCTAAAAAGATAGAGATGGAAAGAAAGGAGTTTCTCAGTGGTTCAGATGATAGTAGAAAAAGGAACCGGGATGGAAATCGTATTCAGTCATCTGGTCAATCATCTTCTCAGGGTAATACTGCAGATAATAATCGTGCTCAAGGAAATCAAGTTAAGCCATGGAAGGGTAAGAATCAAAATCAGGGGCAGGCTAAACAGTACAAGCAACCAGTCCAAGCTCAACCAGGAAACCAATTTGCTCAACATCCTCTGTGTAACCATTGCAACAAACATCATCCGGGTGTTTGTCAACGACTTACGGGAGCTTGCCTTCGTTGTGGAGAAATGGGACATATGGTTAAACAATGCCCTAAAATGAAAAATAAGCCAAATGACAATGCTAATGGTGCTAATGTGAAGCCTAACATGGGAGGAAGAGTATTTGCTCTAACTGCTGGGGACGCCGCAAATGCTACAGGTACCGTTTCTGGAATTATTTATTGTTCAGATCGTGATTGGTATGTGTTATTTGATACCGGGGCAACACATTCTGTAGTTTCACAATTAGTTAGCAGACATCTTAAGGTCACTACATCTCCATTAGAGCATGCCTTAGTTATTTCCACACCAATGGGTAACACCTCGGTTATTACTCATATATATAGAGATTGTCCGTTAATGGTTGGAAACACTGTTCGTAATGCAAATCTACTTCCAATGAAAATTGGCGACTTTGATATTATACTCGGGATGGATTGGTTGGCTACGCATCTTGCAACCATTGATTGTCATTCGAAACGAGTCATTTTTGGAGATATCTCGCGTCCTGAGTACATTTATCAAGGAACACATTCTCGAAAATCTCTTAAAATTATCTCTGCTCTCAAAGCTCAAAAGCTTATATCGCACGGATGTGAAGGATTTCTGGCCTCTATTAAAGATGTATCGAAAAGAGCACCTCACCTTGAAGACATTCCTATTGTTCGAGATTACTCTGATGTCTTTCCTGAAGAATTACCTGGATTACCACCAGAACGTGAGGTGGAATTCACCATTGATCTGATTCCCGGTTCTGAACCTATTTCTAAGGCACCATACCGTATGGCTCCATTGGAGTTGAAGGAGCTGAAAGAGCAGTTGCAGGAGTTGTTGGAACTCGGCTTTATTAGACCGAGTGTCTCACCATGGGGAGCACCTGTACTTTTTGTGAAAAAGAAAGACGACAGCATGCGGTTATGCATCGATTACCAAGAGCTTAACAAGATAACCATCAGAAATCGTTATCCACTACCGCGCATTGATGATCTCTTCGATCAGCTTCAAGGATCGAGGTTTTTCTCTAAAATTGATCTCAGATCAGGTTATCATCAGTTGAAGATTAGAGATCAAGATGTTTCAAAGACGGCCTTTCGTACACGTTACGGACATTATGAGTTTTTGGTTATGCCTTTTGGTTTGACCAATGCTCCAGCTGTCTTTATGGATCTTATGAATCGTGTCTTTCATGATTATCTAGACCGGTTTGTGATTGTCTTTATTGACGATATTCTGGTATTCTCTAAAAGTAAAGATGAACATGAAGATCACCTTCGCACTGTTCTGGAGACCTTACGTAAGAAAAAGTTATACGCGAAATTTTCTAAGTGTGAGTTTTGGCTCGAACAAGTCGCGTTTCTTGGTCATGTTGTATCAGCTGACGGTATTACTATGGACCCAGCAAAAGTGGAAGCTATTACTAATTGGCCTAGACCGACCTCAGTCACCGAGGTTCGAAGCTTCCTAGGTTTGGCTGGTTATTACCGTCGTTTTGTGGAGGGATTCTCGATCTTGGCACTACCTCTTACTCAACTTATGAGAAAAGGGGTAAAATTTACTTGGAATGATGAACGGGAGAAATGCTTTGAAGAACTGAAGACGAGACTCGTGTCCGCCCCTATACTCACTCCTCCCTCAGGTTCAGGCGGATATCAAATTTATAGCGATGCCTCAAAGAAAGGACTTGGTTGTGTTCTCATGCAGCATGGCAAAGTCATTGCCTATGCTTCACGACAGCTTAAGCCGTATGAGGTAAACTACCCGACACATGATCTGGAACTTGCAGCGGTAGTATTTGCTCTCAAGATTTGGAGACATTATTTATACGGAGAAACATGCGACATTTTCACCGATCATAAGAGTCTCAAGTACATTTTTACTCAGAAAGAACTTAATATGAGACAGAGGAGATGGTTGGAACTACTCAAAGATTATGATGCTAACATTCAATACCACCCTGGCAAGGCGAATGTGGTGGCTGATGCTCTAAGCAGAAAGAGTTCAGGTGGTTTGGCTTGTCTTAGCTTTCAACCTCAATTTATATCAGATTTAGATAAAATGGAAGTTGGGTTACAGTTCGGCCAGTCAAACGGTTATCTTGCTAGACTAAAGATAGAATCAGATCTTATCACACGGATGAAGGAAGCTCAAGAACATGATGCAGAACTCTGGGTGATATTACAAAACATGGAAGTGGGAAAGCAATCAGAATTTTGAGTTGATGAACAAGGAGTTGTATGGTGCGGAAAGAGACTATGTGTGCCGAATGATTTTTTCTATTCATCCTGGATCCACCAAGATGTATAGAGATTTAAGGCAAAATTTTTGGTGGAGGGGTATGAAGGAAGATGTGGCAAAGTATGTGGGTCATTGTTTAACTTGTCAACAAGTCAAGATTGAACATCAAAGATCCAGTGGGATGTTACAACCATTAGATATTCCTGTTTGGAAATGGGATGATATTTCTATGGATTTTGTTACAGGCCTTCCTAAAACGTTTAAGAAGAATGATGCTATATGGGTTGTTGTAGATAGACTAACAAAATCAGCTCACTTCTTGCCTATTCAACAAGGGTTTTCTGTTAGCAGATTGGCTGATATATTTACCCAGAATATTATTCGTTTGCATGGCACTCCTTCTTCTATAGTATCTGACAGAGATCCGCGTTTCACGTCACATTTTTGGAAGGGTTTGCGAAAGGCTTACCGTACAAAGTTAAGATTTAGCACTGCTTTTCATCCACAGACAGATGGAAAATCTGAACGCACAATTCAGACATTAGAAGATATGCTTAGAGCGTGTGCACTTGAATGGTCAGGCAATTGGGATGGGTACTTGTGCTTAGTTGAGTTTGCATATAATAACAGTTGGCAAGCTAGCATTGATATGGCTCCTTTTGAAAATCTGTACGGTCGGAAATGTAAAGCGCCAATATGTTGGAATGAAGTCGGAGAAAAAGTTATCGAGGGTCCAGAGTTAGTAAGAATCACTAATGAAAAAGTCGCCATTGCACGAGAAAAATTGAAAGAGGCTCAGACGCGACAAAAGAGTTACGCCGATCAACATCGACGTGTCTTAGAATTCAAAGTTGGTGAACATGTATTTCTCAAAGTATCACCGTGTCGGGGTGTACGTCGATTCGGAATCAAAGGGAAGTTAAGTCCGCGTTTTATCGGTCCGTTTGAAATCCTTGAAAGAGTGGGAGAAGTCTCTTATCGTTTGGCATTACCGCCTCGGCTTTCTCACGTTCATAACGTTTTTCATGTGTCTCTATTGAGGGGGTACAATTATCATCCTTTGCACGTAGTCAGTTATCCGTTACACATGATTCAGGAAGATCTTTCTTACGAAGAAGAACCTGAAGCTATCATTGATCGTCAAGAACAAGTCATGAGACGAAAGTCGATTCCGTTTGTTAAAGTTCTATGGAAGAATCACACTGAGCGTGAAGCGACATGGGAAACGGAAGAGATGATTTGTTCTCAGTACCCGAATCTATTCGAAATCTAAAAGAATGTTCTCTTATCTCTATTTGTTAATTATACTTGGTTTGAAAATGTTACGTGTTTATACAAGTCTGGTTAACATAACGTGTCCTTAAGATCAAAAATTTACTTGATTTACAATTTCGAGGACGAAATTAAATTAAGTGGGGTAGGGTTGAAATAACCTATAATAATAATAATAATAATAATAATAATAATAATAATAATAATAATAATAATAATAAAATAACTAAACTAAATAAAAAGTCAATTTAAAAAGGAAGTTTGCAGGGGTTTCGAGATTTATAAAAGAAAAAAAAATACATAAAATAAAAGGAAATTGAAAGAGAAAGTCAAAATTCGCAAACTTTAAAACAAGACTACTAACCTAATTTGCTGTAGTCGTAATACTTGGATAAACACACAGATAGAAGCTCCATCAACCCTAAATTCTTGGCAACAAACTCACCGAAGGATGAGGATAAAACTCCAAAGTTTCAATGTCATCTACCGATTTATGCTCTACACGTCTCAGTTGAACCTCACACAAAAACACGATCACCCAAATTTTCGATCAATTCACCTCCCTTATGTCCTCACTTTTACCACATCATTCAATTAGTTAGCAACTGTGATACCCTTTCTGCATCAGATTCTGATTATTGGGTTATCTTCATGTTGTGAGATGCATTTGAAACCTTTGATTTGTTGTTCCTCCAGGTACTTGAAATCAACCTTTAGTCTTTGTTTTGATTTCTGGTTCTTATGAACCTAATCTAAATTAATTGAATGGTATGGTGGGAAATCACTAATAGCATGAATGTGAAAAATAAACAGAGGGGATAGAGTGAAGCAATCGAAGTGGGCTCCAATTTAAGTTGCTTTCTTTAAATTTTGTTGTTCGTTGGCCTACACACGGTTACAGCAGGTGCCATTTTGTCGGACCCCGAGAAATCCCGTCCCTTACGGGGCGCGAACGGCGGCAGATTGTCAGGATCGCAGTCTCCGGTCACACAACATGCGAGACCTATATGTCTGATTTCTTACGTACATCCAATAATTTGGATAAAACAGTTTAGTAATATCAGAGTTGCGGAAGTGAAGTATAAATTAACAAAACAGTTTAATCATTCATAGTTGCGGAAGCGTTAAATCAAAATGGTTTTCAAAACGATACGTGACAATAGTTGCGGAAGCGCTTTAAGCTGATTAACATTACATAACAACCAAATGGTAATAAATGTTTTATAGACTAAGACACTTAAATAGATGCATGCGACTCCGGCCTAGCATCCTATTCCTGGTGCGCGTGCCTTAGTTACCTGAGAAAACATGCGAGTAAAAGGTCAACACAATGGTTGGTGAGAGCACAGGTTTGTGATCAGCAGTAAACATCAAAATTTTTAAAGTAAATGTATGCAGGTCTATTTTTCAATACAATGCAATATCAATTGATAGCTAGTCAATATATGTGTTATATCATATGCGGGTTCGCAACCGAAGCTAACATGCTGCCTCCCGCCATATCCATCCAAGATATGGCAATTGTTGTTTGGTCAATTATGCACTGTTCCGACCTCCAGTCGGGGTGGCCATACGGCTCGCAACAGTGGGGCTTGTCAGGCCCAAATAGTACTATTCAGAATTACCACGCTGAGCGCAACGCGCTATTAACGGTTCGAGGTGTGTTTAATGAGGACTTATCAGTTTGTGGATGAATGCCACACATATGCATATACGATATTAGCATGTACAAAAATAACCAAAGTGTGTAAGTTGTTCAAAAGCAGTTGTATGCAATGTTTTCTCCCCCAAAGGTAGAAAATGTAAAAAGGGGCCGTGAACTCACCTGTTACAGCAGTTCCGGTGTATATATGAGTTCGCGTCTTGCGAAAGCTAGCACCTGCTAGTATGCACCTATAACCATATAGGTGTGAGTATGTGTTCTGTGTTGTGTTGTATCCCATACAACTCCAAGTGTCGGTGTGCTCAACCGAGTGCGTGTGTTAACTAGTGAGACTTGACGAATCGTTGGTGACACGATTGTTGTGTTTATGTGCCTTGACGCACATAAGACACTAATATGCATCCTATGACTCTAGTCACATAAGTTACCATTTTTAGTAAGTTTCCCATTTAGGAAAGTGTGGTTATGAAATTCCATTTCATAAAACTAATAACTTCCAATATGTTTATAAAACTTGTTTAAACTCTTAAAACATGTCATCTGCGCATAAATCGCCATTTATGCCGTTTTGCCCAAATAAAGTTTCCTTATTTGGAAAGTACCCGTTTAAAAACTCGTTTTCACAAATCAAGGTTTCCAATATGCTTAGAAATCATTTCTAAACATATTTCAATAATCGAAGTTCGTCAAATCTTTCAAAAACATCAAAAGCCCTCTTTTGATTTCTAAAAGTTTCCATTTATAGAAAGTTTCTATAAAACCACGTTTTTGACAAAATCAAATATTCCAATGTGTTTCTAAACACTCCAATACACATTTAACAACATCTAGACGTGTCTAACATGTCTAGATCGTCACAAATCCAAGACTTGCAACATAAAAGTTTCCTTTTATGGCAAGTGCACCAAATCATCATCAAATCAAACCTAACTTAATCAAAACTCAATTCCAACATTTCTAAACATTAAAATCAGTAATCTATAACATCTATTCAACAAATCACCAACGATTTTGTGCACAATAACCTTATGGAGTTGCATGTGGGTTTTAACCCTTTGCATGTACGATCTAACACTATGTAAGCATTTAAAACTACCTTAGATGCAAGATTCGAGTGGTAGCAGGTTATGAAGCCCTGGAAATAGTTGAAAGTGGTCCTCTCGCGTGTTGCTAGCTTCCAAGACCTCCTATGGTAGCTCCAATGTCCTCAAATCTTCCAAGGATGCAAGTATGTGGCTTAGGAAGTGTTTATCAAAGGTTCAAGAGCTGATTTAGGAGGGTTCAGTCGCTGGAAGATGAGAGAAATCGGTGTAGATGGTGAAAGAATCCGACTGAAATGATATGGGGTTGATTATAAAGAAAATCTGATCTGCATGGCCTTCGCGTACCGCGGAGGCCGATCAAAATTTTCTACCGCGTACCGCGATAGGATTCGGGAGTCTCGACTCCCGCTTTCCTTCGCGTACCGCGGAGCCTTTTGCAGAGGGGCCATCGCGTACCGCGATGAGTCCACTTCTTTCTTTTTCGATTTCGTTGATACGATTTCGCTCGTACTTGATCTCTAACGTTTATCCTAAACACCTAACATATGTTTAGCACATAATCATGTAATAATATATAAGTTTGATTGATCACCAACATTCGTGAGACTCGTGTGTGTGTTTCGATAATTCCTTGAATTATCTTTGATAGTTTGTGTTCGTGACTAACGAAGTGTTCGCACGCTTGATTAATCCTAATCAACGTGTGATTCACAATTCAATAATTCCCCGAACTATTGTTTTGTGTTAGTGTTGTGGTTGCCACACTTGGTTTCCAAAACCAATGCGCAATGTACGATTCGATAGTTCCACGAACTATCGTTTCGTAGTTGTTTGTGTTCAACTCATCTAATTAAACATAACTAGATGAAATGCAACAAGTATGAATGTGAAATGTAAAGAATGTAAGAGTTGCGATTTACCTGAAATTGCCGGGTGTCACACATTTAACTTCTATTCCATTTTCTTTAAAAACACCTACAAGCTTAATTCTGACCCGGTCAGGCTGAAATTAAGGTAACCAATCGACTCTTCTTTTATGTTAGGTATATATTAGAAAGGTGTTGTTGGGGCTGATGAATCAAACCCTGTTAATTGAAATTCATTGATACAAGGAATGACCATATAAGCGATTACATTGCCATAAAAGTTCATGCAGTTCCTTGTTTTACTGCTGGGTTCATAACCTATTGATCCACAAAACTATGATAGTTTTGGAATTTGAGTATTTAAAACAATAATAGTAATGGGTATAATCAGGACTTTTTTTTGGTTAATTTTTGCAATTGGTTCCTAATCTCTGTATGCATGACCTGCATACACTTTGACTGAATTTCTAACTGAGTCTTCCCACGTTGAATTAAGAAAAACAAATGGGTCGTAAGCTGTTAAAATATATATATATATATATAATAAATTAAGCCATATGTAAGACTCCTTTTGAATTCACAAGACATTACTTCTATGCTCATTATGAAGTTCACGTGCATTTTATACCATAAAACTATAAATTGATTTTAAAATAATACATAAAATGATTGCTGTGAAATCAATTAAGTATTAAATGATGTATTATTATTACAATATGAATGAGTTAAACTATGAATAACCAGTACATGGAAATAAGATTTGAATTAATATTAGAACACAATAGGTGTAATTGCATGAGATATAATTGAGCTAAGGAAATTAGAAATTTTAGATTTTCATTTTAAACCTTAACGTTTATAGTCTTTGGGAACCAAGGAGTCAAGAAACTGTCAAAATAGAAAGAACACATGAATCTAATTTGAACCATCATAAAATTTTAGGTTAAGTACGTGAAAGGAAGACGTGAGTGTTGGCTTTTACTTGATCAACAAAGGTACGGATTTTTGGTCCTTTGATCGTAGCTTTTATTTTTCATATTTCGTTTAGAGTACGTATTCCGACCTTTCTCCTATTGTTGTACTTTAGCTCTTGTGTCTCAAACGAATTACCATTGCTACTTGACCCTATTCTGTTATTGTTATATGATTGATTATTATTGACATTGTTATACATGCGATAGATTTAGATACTTGAACTCATTATCGCATGTTCCTGATTATTGATTAAGTTGCTTACTGAGACTTAGTTACTTATATTGCATTGTAATTGATATATCGTTTCGTTTGACCTCAATACCCGAGCACATCCACCTATGGGTTCATAGGGCGTCAAATGAGGCACCCTTGACGTGCTCTATCTGTGGCGGAGCGATTAGTCCACGGCGTCTCTCACTGTTTATTGATGTGCTAAGTTGTTGCACTTATTGTTTATTTAGAGGCGTATGGATCGATCCTAGGATAATTATTATTGACTGTTATTGGTGAATGGTTAAGTGTGTGTGCCCATGCTTCCATTACACATTACTGGTACATTAGGGCTGCAGCCAATGTACATACTGATCATTGAGTTACCGAGACTGGCTCATATAGGTATTCCTATTGATATGACTTGTTTATTTTTCTAAAGTCATACTTTCATTGTATCGTTTCGATAACGTATTGTTGCTATTGTTCTATCCGTTACTGAGCAATTTTGGCTCAGCCGTGTTCTTTTCTGTGGTTTTTTTTCTTTTTATGCATGACAGGTACTCAAGGGGCTAATGGGAACGTGTGAAGAGAGTAAAATCAATGGAGTTAGGCTAATGAAGTGAAGAATTATTAGTATTTGATTTAAGACATTTGTTTATTTTCTAGTTTGAATTGGTTTAAGGATTTTGTCTATTCAAGGATTTCAATTTGAATTAGTATTTAATTATTATGGTTTATTGTTTCTGATTACTGTATCGAGTGACATGCCAGCTCTAAACAGGGTTGGGGTGTTACAATTAAATTGTAGATTTTATGAAATCTTAATCTTAGAAAATGTTAGCTTCTTTTGTCGCATGGGCCAATTGAATTTCCTGGCCCCAAAAACAGTGTGTTGGGCCTAATACTTGACTGAAACCGTGAGTGTAGGCTTTTTAAGTGGGCCGTAGGGTGGTGTTGGCCACTGTTGGCCGAGTATATGCTATTTGGGCCGAAACTGCCCTTTGGGCCGAATGAAATCTGTTGGGTCTGCTAACTGTATTGAGCCTAAAATAGTTCCCTGGGCCAACACAACCTCCTGGGCCGACTGAATGCAATTGGGCCAGGATATTGGTCATCGGCCGAATCACAGGCTAGTGGGCCGAAGAGTGCTGTTGGGCCAGGTTTGGAAACTGTGAGCTATATAGTGGGCCGATGCAGTGGGTGTTACTTTGGGTCGAAGTTGCTGGACTTGGGTCGAAGGTTGCTAGCTTGGATGTGATTGTGTGTTATGGGCCGAACGACATGGTCCAATTAGGGTGGCTGTGCCGATTGAAGCTGCTGGTGGTCGAATGTCTAGGGGCGACTGACTCATAGCGAATGAGTTGTCCTGGGTGAAAGGGGTACTGGCCGAATGGGCAGGGAGCGATTGAAGGTGTTTAGCCGAATGGGTGAAAGGGGGTACTGGCCGAACGGCCGTATGAGTCTCCTTCGCCGAGCTGGGTGGGGGCCGGCCATGGGTGTTCGAATCAGTAGCTATTCAAGCTATGTGATGGTGTTCCATGGTGGAAATGTGCAAGGGCTACGTTTCGAGGGTTAGGGGTCAAAGAAAACAGGTTTTGGACCGATAGAACTCTTGGGCCACACACAAGAGTGAAAACCCTAAAAATCGCTATCCTTCTTCAGTGATTACCTCGTTTTAGATGGATTACAACCCAGATTGGTTGTACTTTTGTGTAGAGAACAATCAGAGCTTCGATTTGGTCCAAAGATGGAAGGATTTGGTTGAGAAATGAACAAGTTATGGAGTTTTTAAGCTTGAAATTGGTGATGGAGGCTTAAAACCGGGATTTAGGGTTTGTGGGGGAGAAGAAGGAGAGGAAATGAGGGAAATACCCTCATTGAGGGTATTTATACCCCGAAGGGGTTCGGGTTCGTTTTTGTTGCTCGGTTCGCGTTTTCGTTACGTTTCCGGGACTTAACGCGCGTGTTTACGGGTTTTAAATAAAATTAGTTTCTTTATTTATTATTATTATTTTTTTTGATGACTTTCAAAATTGTAAAACGTTAAAATGTTTTATTTTCTTAAATTATTGTCGTTCGTGTCGTTTTCGTTTTCGTTTCGTCGAAACGCGTCACCTTCGCGCATATTCATTCGAATCGTCATTCGAACGAACACGACAATGGTTTTGCTTTCCGACTTTTGTTTTCTACTTTTCAGTCGTTATTTCAGGACTCTAAACTCACAGATATGTTTGTGTGAATCGTCACCCACGCAAACACACTGTCAGTTCATTATTCTAAAATAACACTGCATTTGTGTTTGAGTTGTATTTCCTCACTAACGGACTCAACTAAACTTCCTGTTTTCACATTGTTTTCGTACTGATTTGTCGGCCATCTGATTCCTGTCATCTGTGGATATCAGATCGCAACCGACATGTTCTTGTTATTTGTTTGAACACTGTTGTTTCTCATGATCTGTTGTGTTAACTGTACTTAGGTTTTCACTTAAATACACACAACTAATGTTTCAAATGCGTGTTGTACTTACAGTATTTAAGTTTACACAAAAATACGTACAACTGTTTCTTGTATTTTGAATACTGTTAATACAAGCACTGTTCATATAAATGTATTTAAACATAGTAAATAGTGAAAGTACACATACCGTACGGACTTGCCAGACGATTTGGTACTGGATGTCACAGTCTCCCCTTGTTAAAAAAATTTCGTCCCGAAATTTAAGCTTCAAAGTCGGGCTTTAATTCTCAAACAAATGGGGATACTCTGTCTTCATGTTGTCCTCGCGCTCCCAGGTAAATTATGGTCCACGCTTGGAGTTCCATCGAACCTTTACAATAGGGATACGGCTTCGTTTCAGTCTCTTGACTTCACGTTCCATAATCTCTATTGGTTCTTCAATGAAATGTAGTTTCTCATCAACTTGTATCTCTTCCAATGGTATGATCAATGATTCGTCTGCTAAGCACCTTTTGAGATTTGATACATGAAACACATCGTGTACTCCGCTGAGCTCATCAGGGAGTTTGAGTCTGTATGCCACAGGACCTATGCATTGAGTAATCTAAAACGGACCGACATACGTTGGTGCTAGCTTTCCTTTAGCCCTAAACCGAACTACGCCTTTCCATGGGGACACTTTCAACATAACTCGGTCACCCACATCGAATTCCAAAGGCTTGCGCCGTTTGTCTGCGTAACTCTTTTGGCGGCTACGTGTTGCTTGTAATCGTTGTTGTATCTGGGCTATCTTATCAGTAGTCTCCTGAATAAGTTCAGGCCCAGTTATTGTGTTGTCTCCTATTTCGGTCCAACAGATTGGAGACCAACATTTTCTACCATAAAGTGCTTCAAAAGGAGCACATCCTATGCTGCTGTGGTAGCTATTGTTGTACGAGAATTCAATAAGTGGTAAATGCGTATCCTAACTTCCACCGAAGTCTAGGATGCATGTCCTCAACATATCCTCTAGGATTTGAATGGTGCGCTCGCTTTGTCCATTCGTTTGTGGATGATAAACGGTGCTCAAGTTAACACTTGTCCCTAAAGATTGTTGCAATGATTGACAGAACCGTGATGTAAATCGACTGTCCCGGTCTGAAATAATAGACAACGGCACCTCGTGCCATACTACTATTTCATCAACGTATAGTCTCGCTAGTTTCTCCATCTTGTATGTCTCTCTGATTGGCAAGAAATGTGCGGACTTGGTTAATCGATCAATGATGACCCAAATAGAATTATATCCGCTAGAAGTGCGGGGTAGCTTGGTAATGAAATCCATAGCTATTTGTTCCCACTTCCATTGTGGAATCTCTGGTTGCTCCAGCAAACCCGAAGGTTTCTGGTGTTCGGCTTTGACTTTGGCACATGTGATGCATTTGCCAACATAAGTGGCAATATCTTTCTTCTTACCCGGCCACCAATAAAACGACCTAAGATCTTGGTACATCTTATCGGCACCGAGATGAACTGAGTATCGTGTCTTGTGTGCCTCATCAAGTATGAGTGTTCGAAGTTCACCTACTGCTGGAATCCAAACACGATCCAGATAATAGATAACTCCATCTTGTTTTGTCACAAAATGTTTCTCGGCTCCACAATTGAGCTCTTGTTTTAAATAGTCTCTTGCCACTGCGTCTTGTTGTGATCGTATGATTTGATCTTTCAAACTTGTTTGCACTGTCTTTCCCATTGCTCGGACGCGCAAGGGTTTGACTCTTTCCTTCCGACTCAAAGCATCTGCAACAACATTTGCTTTGCCCGGATGCTATGTGATCACGCAATCGTAATCGTTCAGAAGCTCAACCCAACGTCTCTGTCTCATGTTAAGCTCCTTTTGATAAAATATGTGCTGTAGGCTCTTGTGATCTGTGAAGATAGTGCATTTGGTACCATAGAGGTAGTGTCTCCAAATCTTTAAAGCAAAGACAACAGCTCCCAGTTCTAAATCATGTGTTGTGTAATTCTTCTCGTATACTTTCAGCTGTCTCGAGGCATAAGCAATGACTTTGTCTCGTTGCATCAAAACACATCCGAGTTCCTGATGGGAAGCATCACAGTAAACTACAAAGTCATCATTGCCCTCTAGGAGTGTTAAGATTGGAGCATGGCACAATCTTTGTTTCAGTGTCTGGAATGCCTCCTCTTGTTTCTGAGTCCACACAAAAGGTTCAGACTTCTGTGTGAGCTTGGTGAGAGGTAAGGCTATCTTAGAGAAATTCGAGATGAACCTCCTGTAATATCCTGCCAATCCCAAAAATGATCGGATCTCTGTTGGTGTTGTAGGCACATCCCAGTTCTCGATTGCTTCAATCTTGACTGGATCCACATGAATACCATTACTGTTAATCACGTGGCCCAAGAACTGAACTTCTCTTAACCAGAATTCACACTTGGAGAATTTGGCATAGAGTCGTTCTTCCTTCAAGAGTTCCAAGACTGTTTTGAGGTGTTGTTCATGATCCTTCTCATTCTTTGAATAAATCAGTATATCATCGATGAAAACGATAACGAACTGATCCAAGTACGGCTTACACACCCGGTTCATTAAATCCATGAACACTGCCGGTGCGTTCGTCAGTCCGAATGGCATCACCATGAACTCGAAGTGACCGTATCGAGTACGAAATGTCGTCTTTGGTATGTCTTCCTCTTGAATCCGGAGCTGATGATAACCTGATCTCAGGTCTATCTTTGAAAAGTATTGTGCTCCCTGTAACTGAACAAACAAATCATCGATCCTCGGTAACTGGTACCGATTCTTGATAGTAAGTTTGTTGAGTTCTCTGTAATCAATGGACATCCTGAAAGTTCCATCCTTCTTCACAAAAAGAATCGGGGCTCCCCACGGGGAAAAGCTCGGTCGGATGAATCCTTTGTCAGGTAGCTCTTGTAATTGGTTGGACAACTCCTGCATTTCTGATGGTGTGAGTCTGTAAGGAGACTTGGCTACAGGAGTCGCTCCCGGAATCAAATCGATTCGAAACTGCACCGATCTTTCGGGTGGCAGTCCCGGTAAATCATCCGGAAATACGTCCGCATAGTCTTTCACAATTGGCACGTCTTGAATCTTGATTGTTTTATTGTCTTTCTCGATCACGTGAGCTAAGAATGCAACGCATTGCTTTCGGAGGTACTTACGAGCCTTCATGCACGATATTATCTTGACACTGTGTTTCGCTTGGTCTCCACGAATCTCCAAGATCTCATTGTTCTCTACTGGAATGCGTAATAGTTTATCGAAACAGATGAACCCGACTCGGTTAAGAGATAGCCAATCCATTCCGACGATGATGTCGAAGCTGCCCAGCTCCATCGGTATCTAGTCAATGGAAAATGTGTGATCGCCAAGTGTTAGTGGGCAATTCCTAAGTATTGTATCTAATGTGATCTGTTTGCCATTTGCTATTTCAATAGTGTAAGGGGAGTCTAACAATTCCTCAGCATAATTAAGATGGTATGCAAAGTCGGATGAGATAAAACTCTGATCCGAACCCATGTCAAATAATATGGATGCATAGAAGTCAGATAAGAGAAATGTACACATGATCACGTTCGGGTCCTGTCTAGCATCAGTAGCTCCTATCTGAAAGGCTCGTCCTCTTGCTGCTTGAGCCCTTGGTTGAGCTCTCTTAGGACAATCCTTCGAGGAATGGCCAGGTTCGCCACACATGTAGCAGTACCTGTTATCAGCAGCAGCAGCAGTGGTTGCATTGTTGTTTCTGTTCTGAGCCCTCGGGCTCCTGCAGTGGTTTACTGTGTGACCAAATCTCCCACAGTTGGTGCAGTGTTTACATGGGATGTTTGGTAAGTGATGAAACTGACATGAGTTGCACAAAGGTGAAGTGCCAGTGTATGGCTTCCTGATTTGCAGTGGTGGAGGCTGGTTGAGCATTGGGGCTTGAGTGGTGGCAGCAAAGTTTCTAGCCACCTTTTGTTTCTTAGCTGGACGTTTGTCCGACTTCTTGGAAGTTCTAGCTTTGGCTGAGTCAGCCTCTTTCTTGATTGCCCCAGAGGCAACCATCACATATGTCATTGTTGATGACAGAGTAACAGCTATTTCCATGGTCGTTGGATGAGCAGCAAGGATAAAACCTTGCATACAGGCCGGCAATCCTCTGATATACCGTTCGATTCTCTTTTCCATTGTGGGCACTATATCCTGTGCCAATGATGCCAGCTCATGAAATCTTGTGGTGTAGGCCAGATGCCCAGCTCCAATCATAACAAGATTGAGTAATTCGGTCTCAACCTTCTTGATTTCATTCCTTGGGCAAAACTCTGCCCGCAGTAATGCCTTGAAGTCATCCCAAGACATTGACAGGGCCTCATCCCTGCCTCTGGTATTAACCTAAGCGTTCCACCAAGTTAACGCTTGTTTGTGAAACGACCCCGCAGCATACTTTACCCTATACTGTTCCGGACAGTTGCTGATCTCCAGTGTTGTTTCCATCTTTTCGATCCATTGGATCAATCCGACGGCACCCTCACTGCCACTAAAACTCGGTGTCTTGCAACCCACAAAGTTTTTGTAGGAATAGTCTTGGTGATGACGGGTGTTTCTGCTTCCTTTTCCAGATGAGTTGGCAACATTGTTGCTGTTGTTGGTATTGATCCTGTTCATCATCTCAGGAATCACATCTCTCAGTTGATTGGTCAACAGAGTGGCCAGTGCTATAGTAGCAGGGTCTAACTGATGAATTGGTGGCGGTGGAGGAGGAGGTGGTTGTGTAGGAGAATCAGTAGGTGAAGGTGAAGATGAGTGCGGTGCCAAGTCTTGTGGTGGTGGCAGTATAGCAGGTGGTGGTCTTCTCGGCGGCATTCTGATCATAACCGAAAGAAAATCGGTTAGTGCAGTGATCAGACGCAGAAGACATATGCAAATAGAATTCTATGGATTATGATCTCTACATGAGGGTCATTAGGTTATAGTCTAGGCCAAACCGTTTAAGTAATATGACCTATATTTCTCTATAACCATGGCTCTGATACCAATCTGTCACACCCCGAGCAGGTGGGAACGGATCGGTTTTCCTGTCGGACGGAGGTTCCCGGGGCGCGATATCTTGAGTGATAATCAAATGATCAGATTGTTTACATAGCACATGATAAATAAATGAGAAATGCTAACACATCCATGATATAGAATTACAAGATTTAATTACAATGTATCGTTCATAATTAAATCAAGTAAATATACCAAAAAGAATCAATGTAACTATATCTTGTATCTGTACAAGATATAAAAAAGATGATTCATATTTTAGTCGTCAAAAGTATGCAACACCAAAAGTAGCTAGGGCTTCTAAAAGTCCACTAGCTTAATCCTTGCATGTAAGTATCTACACCTGTTCATCACTTGAGAAAAACATGCATTTAAACAAAGTCAACACTAGTTTGGTGAGTTCATATGCCTTTTTTACTTTAATCTTACTCATTTTAAACTCTAGCGGCTGAGAAACATGCTTACTTTTATTGTTTAAAAGTTTTGCTTAACATATTGCTTATGCTTTGATTTAGATAGTATTAAATTGTTTATTATCGCCTATCATTGCATGCTTGTATGATCATGAGACAACAGGGAAACTCAAATGAATATGAGAATATAATTTCATAGTTCATCAACACACTAGAATAACATAGTTGTAAGATTTTATCTCACAACACTTAGTTATTCCTACATGAGCAAACATTGAGACAATTCATACGCAGACAAACAATGAGAACAATTACAGTGAAACATGATGACACTACACAACACATGGATGATTAGAAGATAAAATATCTTCTAAATATCATTCCACATTATAATTGACTAAGTGTGATAAGTCAAGTACTTATAACACTTAGTTACAACTTAAAAACATACTATGCGATAGTATGAACGCATTTATCAATCCACCATCTGAGCGGATTAAGGGTGGCAAGACTAGTTCTTACCATGGCTTAATGACAACATGGTGAACATATGGATCATTTAGAATGATAATCATGATAACGTATCTTCATGATAACAATATCATTCTCACATCGGTTGACACAATGTAATAAGACATGTTCTTATTCAACCTTGTTAACTACATTGAGAACACACGGCGGGATAGAGGTAAATCGGATGCATTCTAGTCTGATCACGTGAGGATTACAATGGATTCCTTTCAGGCTCTATACGTTGCATTGAGAATACATTACAAATGGTTAATTAACACTTTTATTGATTAAAAGTGTATCAACAGTTAACCTACAAGACTCAGAACAATACAAGGAACAGATTGAATAAATCTAATATCCTTAATACATATAAGAGTTATCAATACTTCGGTTTGATGACAACGACTCTTTATTATAGTATTTCAATACATGATATCACATGTGATAAACAATGAGATGAACAAGTGGGAATTGAGATGGAAATCAATAGTTGTACTGCAAGTAGTGTGGAGTTCTATTTGGGATGTGGTGGGATGTTGGCTAGGGCTTAGTTCCCTTACATATGCCCTATATATAAGCATCACTACTAGGATGATATAATACTTGTAAATATAACTATTGAGAAGCCATTGGGTGAACAGGTAAACATACAACATACAAGTAACATGATTAACATGGTGATTGTGCATGTGAATGAATCAAGGTATTCAATTAACATACTTATGAACTCACCAACCTAGTGTTGACTTTGTTTAAATGCATGTTTTTCTCAGGTGATGAACAGGTGTAGATACTTACATGCAAGGATTAAGCTAGTAGACTTTTAGAAGCCCTAGCTACTTTTGGTGTTGCATAGTTTTGATGACTAAAATATGAATCATACTTTGTGTATCTTGTACATATACGAGATATAGTTACATTGATTCTTTTTGGTAGATTTACTTGATTTAATTATGAACGATACATTGTAATTAAATCTTGTAATTCTATATCATGGATGTGTTAGCATTTCTCATTTATTTATCATGTGCTATGTAAACAATCTGATCGTTTGATAATCACTCAAGATATCGTGCCCCGGGAACCTCAGCCCGACGGGAAAACCCGATCCGTTCCCGCCGGCTCGGGGTGTGACAAATGGTATACATAACCAAGTGAGGAAATTGAGATGTGTGTAATTGAGTAGTGAAAGCCTTTGTTTCCACTAGGGACATGACCGTATCTTGTCAAGGGCATGGTGGGCTAGCGGCTGAGCTGGCGGTAAGCTTGATCCTACGTGTGCCCTATACATAAGCGAATCTTGGCAAGATGGGGTGATGTCAGTAGTGATGTCTAAGGTGGAAGCTGTGCCGGGGGATAATTCAAGAAATTTTGGGACAAATTTATTCTATAACAGTTAGACAACAAACAAGCAAATCAAAGAGGGATAATCCAGATGGGGGTATTTTATTATCATGAAATATTCAAAGACTGGATTGAGACATCTTAAACTATGCTCAAATGATTAGATGATTTCTAAAACATTTTCAATTCACATAAACCTATGAACTCACCAACCTAGTGTTGACTTGTTTTAAATGCATGTTTTCTCAGGTGACGAACATGCTTAGTGTCACACCCCGAGCCGGCGGGGTTGGATCGAAGTCCCCGTCGGGCGGAAGGTTCTCGGGGCGCGATATCGTGTGTGATAATCATGATGATCAGATTGTTTACATAGCGTCAATGTTAAGAATAACGAAGCACAATAAAGCATTAAACTAGGATTATAAAGTTAAATTACATTTGTCAATGTTTAGTAATTTAACTGAATAAACCTATCAAAAGAATCAATTGTTTTCTATCTTGTAACAGTACAAGACATCAAAAGTGATTCGTATCACAACAAAAGATGTGCTTTCAAAATCTACTAGGTCCACTATCTGGGTAGCCTAGCATGCAATCTAGGAGCATTAGTCTATTCATGTACGTCACCTGAGAAAGAATGTAATAAAACAAAGTTAACACAATGGTTGGTGAGTTCATGTAGTTTATAAGTTTAAAGAAAATAGCTTTAGCAAACCTCTTTCGGTAAAACCATAACCTCGTTAACTCCATATGTAATATCCCAATCGGTATGCTTATATATAGGGCATACCCCTGAGTCGAGCCTACGACCCGTCCAGACGCCATCCCACCACATACTAATTCGCATATGACACTGTTGTTAATAATAATTAAGCATTCTACCTACTATCCATTCCCATTCCCATCAGAGCTTTAGCATTTTGTTTGTAAGTTTCAACACGCATGCAATAGCATCTGCAAGTCTAGCTTTGAGAGTTACCTTTATGGACAACTGAACACCCTAAGGAATCCAGTATCAATCCATATCGGATTTAATTGTGGTTAGCAACATCGGTATTTTGATTAAGGATTTCTAAGATGACACAAAGTCAACTAGAGAAATCCAGAATCATCCTAGTCACATATCACAACCATGAGTGGACAATGAGGAATCACTGTATGGCAAGCACTAAGAGACCAACAGTCTGTTCCTCTAGTCCGGACTATGAAGGTCAACCTAGGGCAAGCACTGAGAGACCGACTCTGTTCCTTCAAGTCCCGACTATGGAGAACACCCTATGGCAAGCATTGAGAGGCCAAAACAGTATGTTCTACCATAGCCAGTAGCTTTAGCATACAAGTTTATAGCATTCATATAGCATAGTGTTTACGTATCTTGTGCACAAGTACTAGCTTCACAACCGGTAAGGCAAGCACTGAGAGGCCAAACCGTTGTTTTAGCATGGCAAGCATATAAAGCATACAAAGTTTAAAGCATTCTGAGCATTTCAAGCATTTAGTATGTATGTATATAGCATTAGCATTAGCATAGAATCATTAGCATTTAGCATTAACTGTAACATTATACAGTAGCATTTGCATATCGTATCAGCATTTAGCATTAACATTAGCATTTAACATAAACCCATAGCATTAATATGTAGCATCAACCCGTAACATTAGTGTTTAGCATTAACCCGTAGCATCAGTGTTTAGCATTAACCCGTAGCATTAGCTTTTAGCATAATCCCGTAGCATTAGCATTTAATGTAAACCCGTAGTATTAGCTTTTAGCATAATTCCGTAGCATTAGCATTTAGTATAAACCCGTAGTATTTGCTTTTAGCATAATTCCGTAGCATTAGCATTTAGCATATATCGTTAGCATTAGCATTTAGCATAAATCCTTAGCATTAGCATTTAACATAAATACGTAGCATTAGCATTTTGAATAAGTGTAAAACATCTTTGCAACAGTTAAACATTCGTTTAAAAAGTTCAACATGCTTCTCAGTCCCGAAGTAAAACTGAAAATAGTTTGAAAAGGGACAACAAACTCACCTTGTAGTTGTTGTAGTTGTCTTAGCCTAAAACAAGAAATGCACGCGCTCTTTGTAGTTCTTTTTGTAGATTTCACAGTCCTGTATTGATTTCACGTTGTTTATAACTTATAAGTATAAGTTTACAGATATTTGTGTGTGTGAGTATATGTGTTAGCCATAAGCTTTGGCTAACACTTGTAAGTCTCGGTCTTGGTCATCATTCGGCCCCGGCCCTATTGTTATGGGTCACTATTACCCTATGTCTTTATGTGTTCATTTTTTGTGTTGATAGAATTTCTATAAACCAGCCCAAGCCTTAAGTATAGCTTAGGCCTATGATTTAGAATTTCCATGTGACTTCCTTGTTTGTCTTGAAACATCATTTCTTGATTAGAGAATGGTTATGTCACCACCTTTTATATAATAATAAAGTTTTAAGCTTTGTTAGATCCATTAACCTACACATCCATGTATTATTAGTTGCTTATTACAAATTCCCGTGCAATACTCCCATACAGCTTATTTGTGAACTGCTTTTGTTACATCTTAATTACTTAGTCGAAAGTTTCACATGGCCCAATCCAAGCCATTTGGGCCGAGGCATTGAGTTGGGCCGGAGGTAGATGTGGGCTGATTGTGAGTATGGGCTTAGATTAAATCCCATGGGCTAATCCAGTAATTCGTGAGCCAAAATAGGCCATGGGCCAACTGATTGGGTCGAAAGGGTCTTCTGGGCCAACGGGGTTGTTGAGCTACATGGGTGCCGTTGGGCCTGCTGAATGCTATTGAATTGGGCCAAAAGTGGTTGTGTGGGCCAAGTGTCCTGGGCTTTGGGCCGCAACAGCAGGCCTTAGGCCGGGATAGCGAGCTTTGGGCCGAAAGCAGCTGGCCGAAGCTGAGTCGAATGGTGACCAAGCGACTGAACCAACCTAGCCGACCGAAGGAGTAATCTGGCGAATGAGACT
Organism: Mikania micrantha; assembly: GCA_009363875.1. NCBI lineage: Eukaryota > Viridiplantae > Streptophyta > Magnoliopsida > Asterales > Asteraceae > Mikania > Mikania micrantha. The sequence continues at coordinate 43,675,704 of CM018681.1, read as the reverse complement.
CTCGAATGACCAGTGGCCAATGGGATCAATCGAATGGGTGTCTAGTCTAATGTGGTTGCTGCTTGCCGAGAGAATGAGTGCCGAATGGGACCTGGCCGAAAGTGAACTGGTTCGGGCAAATGAGTCTGGCCGACTTACCCCAGCCATTCGCCGGTCTGTAGTTGGCCATTCGGCCATTCGGCCATTCAAACTGTAACGAGAGCAGCCATGGTTCTTGAGCTAAATGGCTAGGATTTGAACTAACACTTGTTCCTACACTACCCAAAGGTGTTAGAGTGTGGTTTGCCCTAAGTTATGGTGCCTAGAACCGGCAAGACTAGGGATCGAACACAAGGGTTTCAAAACCCTAGAATCGCTCTATTTGAGCTCAAATTACCTGCGATTCAGAGGTTCTTTGGGCAGATCTCTTGTACCTTCGTGTAGGGGAGGTTAATATCTTCGTTTGGGTTCAAGAACCACTAAATTTCGTTGAGTTTTGAGAGAGATATGGTGCCTTGAACTTAAAAAATTGTGAGGGAATCAAAAACCGGGATTAGGGTTAGAGAGAGATGAAGATGAGAAAATGAGTTAGTTGAACTCATTTAAGGTATTTATACCCCGCGTGAGTTCGGGTTCGTTTTGTTTGCTCGGTTCGTGTATTTGTCGTGTTTCTGGATCGTTACACGCGTTTTTCGTAATTTAAATAAAAAGGATTATTTTAGGATATTTAAAATACAATTATTGTGAGAAATCTTTTTAAATATCGTTGTATTAATTTATTTATCGAATTATATTATTTTTACGCGTTTAGTTAATTTGTTCGCGATTTATTAAAATAGTCTTGTTTATTTTCCTTTATAATGAGTTTCAAAATTGTAAAGTAGGAAATATTTTATTTCCTTAAAATTATTATCGTTCGTTTCGTTTTCATTTTGTTTCGTCAGAACGCGTCGCCATCGCGCGTATTCGTCCGAATCGTCATTCAGACGAATCCGTCAATGGTTTAGCTTTCTGATTCTTGTTTTCTACTTTTCAGCCACCATTTCAGAACGTCAAACTTTCAAATTTATTCGTACAGATCGTCAACTCTACGAATAATTCGTCGGTTTAGCATTCTGTAACAACAACCGTTATAGTTTTGTTTCGTTTAACCTCGCATACGTTTATACATAATAGCACATTAACAAGCATCCGTGTGTGAGTTTAGCGTTGTCTAACGTGTTTCTGACTGTTAAACTGTTAAGTTTAAATCAGATTACAGAGACAATAGCATAATAGTTTACTGTTAAGCACTATATAGTTAATAGCATATAAATAGTTTGCGTAGTTTGTACCTGAGTTACTGTGCATTTACTGTTCAGATCACTGTTCCAGCACGCGTCCGACACTGATGTTACAGTCTCCCCTTGTTAGAGAAATTTCGTCCCGAAGTTTAAGACTCGTTATTCGGTACGGCTTCCTCTGTAAAGAGTTGGGGATACTTGTTCTTCATGTGATCTTACCGTTCCCAAGTAAACTCGGGTCCGCGCCTTGAGTTCCATCGTACCTTTACGATCGGAATACGGCTTCGCCTCAGTTTCTTAACCTCGCAATCCATAATCTCCAAAGGTTCTTCGACAATGTGTAGATGTTCATCCAATTGAATTTCTTCAACTGGTATGATAAGTGTTTCATCAGCAAGGCATTTCTTCAAGTTCGAGACGTGAAACACGTTGTGTACACCACTAAGTTCATCCGGTAATCTTAGTCTGTATGCCACAGGGCCAATACGCTCGTTGATCTCGAACGGTCCCACGTATCATGGTGTTATTTTACCTTTCTTTGCAAAACGAACTACACCTTTCCATTGGGATACCTTTAACAGAACACGGTCTCCCACTTGGAACTCCAACGGTTTACGCCGTCTATCGGCATAGCTATTTTGTCTGCTTCGTGTTGCTTGTAGCCTTTGTTGTATCTGAACAATTTTGTCTGTAGTTTCTTGAATGAGTTCTGGCCTGGTGATACGATTATCTCCCACTTCTGTCCAACAGATCGGTGACCGACATTTCCGACCATACAGAGCCTCAAATGGGGCACAACCGATGCTACTATGATAACTGTAGCTGTAGGAGAATTAAATCAGGGGCAAATGAGAGTTCCAATTTCCACCGAAGTCTAGAACACAAGTCCTTAACATGTCCTCCAGGGTTTGTATAGTACGTTCTCTTTGACCATCCGTTTGTGGATGATAAGCTGTACTCAAGTTTAATTGTGTCCCCATAGATTTCTGCAATGATTGCCAAAACCTTGATGTGAATCTGCTATCACGATCTGAGATGATAGATAATGGCACACCATGGCGTACCACTATCTCGTTGATGTAGAGTTTAGTTAACTTCTCCATCGTGTAAGTTTCTTGCATCGGCAAGAAATGAGCAGATTTGGTTAATCGATCAACGATAACACAAATAGTGTCATGTCCACTGGAAGTGCGGGGTAGCTTAGTAACAAAGTCCATAGCTATCTGTTCCCACTTCCATAGTGGAATTTCAGGATGTTCCAGCAAACCTGACGGTTTCTGGTGTTTCGCCTTCACTTTAGCACACGTGAGGCATCGACCAACATACTCAGCTATGTCTTTCTTCATACCCGGCCACCAATAAAACGCCCGTAAGTCTTGGTACATCTTATCAGCACCAGGATGCACCGAGTACTTGGTCTTGTGTGCTTCATCAAAGATAAGCTTTCTCAACCCGTCTACTGCAGGAATCCACACGCGATCCTTGTAATAGATTATTCCATCAAGCTTTGTTTCAAATTGCTTTTCTGCTCCACAATCTAATTCCTTCTTCAAGTTTCTTCGTTCAACAGCCTCTTGTTGTGCTTGAATAATGTTGTCATGTAAGCTTGTCTGCACAGTCATTCCCATTGCTCTGACGCGCAAGGGTTTGACCCGTTCCTTCCGACTCAAGGCATCAGCCACAACGTTTGCCTTGCCCGGATGGTACTTGATTACACAGTTGTAATCATTCAGAAGCTCAACCCAACGTCGTTGTCGCATGTTGAGTTCCTTCTGATCGAATATGTGTTGCAGACTTTAATGATCTGTAAATATGGTACACTTGGTGCCATATAAGTAATGTCTCCAAATTTTCAGTGCGAACACTACTGCTCCCAGTTCCAGATCATGAGTAGTGTAATTCTTCTTATGAACCTTCAGTTGTCTCGAGGCATAAGCGATAACTTTGTCTCGCTGCATCAGTACACGGCCAAGTCCCTGATGGGATGCATCACAGTACACTACAAAGTCATCACAACCATCTGGGAGAGATAAGATCGGAGAATCACATAGCTTTTGCTTCAAAGTCTGAAAGGCATCTTCTTGCTTCTATTCCCAAACAAATGGCTCGCTTTTCTGTGTTAGCTTTGTGAGTGGTAGGGCTATCTTAGAAAAGTTTGAGATAAACCTTCTGTAATAGCCTGCTAAGCCTAGAAAAGAACGTATCTCCGTAGGTGTCTTCGGAGTGTGCCAATCTTTTATCGCCTCGATCTTGGCAGGATCAACATGTATTCCCTCACTGTTAACTACGTGACCCAGAAATTGAACTTCTCTTAGCCAAAATTCACACTTAGAGAATTTGGCATAGAGCTTTTCTTCCTTTAACAGTTCCAAGATTGTTCTGAGATGTTGCTCGTGCTCTGCTTCGCTTCTAGAGTAGATCAATATGTCATCAATGAAGACAATTACAAATTGATCCAGATACAGCTTGCACACTCAGTTCATGAGATCCATGAAAACCGCGGGTGCATTCGTCAACCCAAAAGGCATCACCATAAATTTGTAATGCCCATATCTAGTACGAAAAGCCATCTTTGGTATGTCTTCGTCTTGCACTCTAAGCTGATGGTATCCAGATACCAAATCAATCTTTGAGAAATACTAAGCTCCTTGCAGTTGATCAAATAAATCATCAATCCTCGGTAATGGATACCGATTCTTGATGGTTAGCTTGTTCAGTTCCCTGTAGTCTATGCACATACGAAAAGATCCATCCTTTTTCTTTACGAACAAAACCGGAGCTCCCCAAGGTGAGTAGCTCGGTCGGATGAAACCTTTATCAAGTAGCTCCTGTAGTTGGTTTGACAATTCCTGCATCTGCGAAGGTGCCAACCTGTATTGAGATTTAGCAACAGGTGTTGCTCCAGGAATCAAGTCAATACGAAACTGTACCGGTCGCACAGGTGGCAAACCTGGTAGGTCTTCAGGAAACACTTCAGGGTATTCCTTTACTATTGGCAAGTCTTGAATTGTCTTCTTGTCCTTCTCTTTCTCGACCACATGAGCCAAGAAAGCTACACACTTCTTCTATAGACACTTACGCGCCTTGATGCATGGTATGATTTTGACACTATGCTTTGCTTGGTCCCCACGAACTTCCAATACACGATCATTCATCAATGGAATCCGAAGTAGCTTTTCAGAACATATGACTTCCACTTTATTTAAAGATAGCCAATCCATCCCAACTATGATGTCAAAACTGCCCAGCTCCATCGGTATCAAGTCGATGGTAAATGTATGATCAATAAGTGTAAGTGGGTAGTTCCTAAGTATAGTGCTAGCTGTTATTTGTTTCCCATTCGCTACTTCGATGATATAAGGGGAGTCTAAAGTTTCCTCAGTAAGATTAAGTTGGCGTGCAAAGTCAGATGAAATAAAACTCTGATCTGCACCAGTGTCAAATAAAATAGATGCATAAGAGTCATGTATAAGAAATGTACCAGTGACCACGTTAGGGTCTTGGCGAGATGCATTGGCTCCGATCAAAAAAGCTCGTCCGCGAGGTGCTTGGGCTCCTTGTTTCACTCGCTTCGGGCACTCTCTGGAGAAATGGCCTAATTCTCCACAGTTATAGCATCCCCTGTTATTGTTGTTGTGATTGCCAGGTCTTGGTGGTGGGGGAAGTGCTACAGCAGCATTGTTTGTAGCTTGAGTTGCTGGAGCACGACATTGTTGAGCCCGGTGACCTAGTCGGCCACAGTTGTTGCATTTCCTGCATTGTGCCGTAGCAGGATGATGAAATTTTCATTGTGCACACTGAGGATGCATACCCACATAGTTATTGGGTGCAACCTGAGCAGGTGCTGCAGTAACTTGTTGGAGAGGAGTGACGGCCGCATAGTTCTTTACAACCTTTTGCTTTTTCTTTTGATGATACTCTGGTTTCTTCATTGTTGTTTCCTTGGCCTTTCCTGCATCATCTTTCAAAACTCCTGAGTTTACCATTACTTTGGTAAGTTTAGCCAAGAGGGAGATGGATGACTCCAGTGTAGCAAGATATGAAGCCAATACAATGCTTTGAAAACAAGAAGGTAATCCTGCTGCATATCGATCAATTAGCTTTTCCAATGTTGGCACCATCTCTGGCACCAGGGCTACCAGTTCATGATAGCGGTTGGTAAAAGTCATATGATCGGCTCCCTTCATCACATGGTTCGAGAGCTCAACCTCTAGTTGCTGCAGTTCATGTTTCGGACAGAATTCGTTCCTCAGAAGAAGTTTGAATTCCGCCCAAGGCATTGTCATCGTTTCATCTCTTCCCTTAGCTCTAATCTGAGCATTCCACCATGTCAACGCTCGCTTGCTAAACGATCCAGCTGCATAGCGAACTTTGTGGTGTTCTGGACAACTGCTTATGTCCAGTGTATTCTCCATTTTCTCTAGCCATTGAATTAGTCCGACGGCTCCTTCGGCACCAGTAAAACTCGGTGGTTTACATCTTACAAAAGATATGTAGGAGCAGTCTGAGGTATGACTAGTGTTTCCACTAGCCTCTCCTGTGGTATGGCCAGAATTGTTGCCATGGCCTTGAATACGGTTAATCATCTCTGGGATGACATCTTTCAGTTGGCTTGTCAGTTGGCTGCTTAGTAGCGTTGCCAAAGCAATAGTAGCAGGATCAAGAGCTGGACCCGCATTCGGGTTCGGAGGAGGGTTTAGCAGAGGAGGAGGAGGAGGTGGCGGTGGCGGCGTTGAATCTGGTGGTGATGGTGTCGATGAATGAGGTGCAGAAGTCTGTGTAGTAGGTACTGGAGTCAGTTGTCTTCTGGGCGGCATTCTGATCATAACCAAAAGAATATTGTTAGTGCAGTGATCGAATGCAGAAGACACAATGCAAACATATAACCTATGTTCTCTACATGAGGGTCCCTAAGTTATAGTCTAGGCCAAACCATTTAAGTAAATGACCTATTATTCTCTATAACCTTGAGCTCTGATACCAATCTGTCACACCCCGAGTCGGCGGGCTTTGGATCGAAGTCCCCGTCAGGCGGAAGGTTCTCAGGGCGCGATATCGTGTGTGATAATCATGATGATCAGATTGTTTACATAGCATCAATGTTAAGAATAACTAAGCGCAATAAAGCATTAAACTAGGATTATAAAGTTAAATACATTTGTCAATGTTTAGTAATTTAACTGAATAAACCTATCAAAAGAATCAATTGTTTTCTATCTTGTAACTGTACAAGACATCAAAAGTTATTCGTATCACAACAAAAGATGTGCTTTCAAAATCTACTAGGTCCACTATCTGGGCAGCCTAGCATGCAATCCTGGAGCATTAGTCTATTCCTGTGCGTCACCTGAGAAAGCATGTAATAAAACAAAGTCAACACAATGGTTGGTGAGTTAATGTAGTTTATAAGTTTATAGAAAATAGCTTTAGCAAACCTCTTTCGGTAAAACCATAACCTCATTAACTCCACATGTAATATCCCAATCGGTATGCTTATATATAGGGCATACCCCTGAGTCGAGCCTACGACCCGCCCAGACGCCATCCCACCACATACTAATTCGCATATGACACTGTTGTTAATAATAATTAAGCATTCTACCTACTATCCGTTCCCATTCCCATCATAACTTTAGCATTTTGTTTGTAAGTTTCAACACGCACGCAATAGCATCTGCAAGTCTAGCTTTGAGAGTTACCTTTATGGACAACTAAACACCCTAAGGAATCCGGTATCAATCCATATCGGATTTAATTGTGGTTAGCAACATCGGTATTTTGATTAAGGATTTCTAAGATGACACAAAGTCAACTAGAGAAATCCAGAATCATCCTAGTCACATATCACAACCATGAGTGGACAATGAGGAATCACTGTATGGCAAGCACTGAGAGACCAACAGTCTGTTCCTCTAGTCCGGACTATGAAGGTCAACCTAGGGCAAGCACTGAGAGACCGACGGTCTGTTCCTTCAAGTCCCGACTATGGAGAACACCCTATGGCAAGCACTGAGAGGCCAAAACAATATGTTCTACCATAGCCAGTAGCTTTAGCATACAAGTTTATAGCATTCATATAGCATAGCGTTTACGTATCTTGTGCACAAGTACTAGCTTCACAACCGGTAAGGCAAGCACTGAGAGGCCAAACCGTTGTTTTAGCATGGCAAGCATATAAAGCATACAAAGTTTAAAGCATTCTGAGCATTTCAAGCATTTAGTATGTATGTATATAGCATTAGCATTAGCATAGAATCATTAGCATTTACCATTAACTGTAACATTATCCGGTAGCATTAGCATATCGTATCAACATTTAGCGTTAACATTAGCATTTAGCATAAACCCATAGCATTAATATGTAGCATCAACCCGTTACATTAGCGTTTAGCATTAACCCGTAGCATTAGCTTTTAGCATAATCCCGTAGCATTAGCATTTAGTGTAAACCCGTAGAATTAGCTTTTAGCATAATTCCGTAGCATTAGCATTTAGTATAAACCCGTAGTATTAGCTTTTCGCATAATTCCGTAGCATTAGCATTTAGCATAAATTCTTAGCATTAGCATTTAGCATAAATCCTTAGCATTAGCATTTAGCATAAATCCGTAGCATTAGCATTTTGAATAAGTGTAAAACATCTTTGCAACAGTTAAACATTCGTTTGAAAAGTTTAACATGCTTCTCAGTCCCGAAGTAAAACTCAAAATAGTTTGAAAAGGGACAACGAACTCACCTTGTAGTTGTTGTAGTTGACTTAGCCTAAAACAAGAAATGCACGCGCTCTTTGTAGTTCTTTTTGTAGATTTCACAGTCCTGTATTGATTTCACGTTGTTTATAACTTATAAGTATAAGTTTACAGATATTTGTGTGTGTGAGTATATGTGTTAGCCATAAGCTTTGGCTAACACTTGTAAGTCTCGGTCTTGGTCATCATTCGGCCCCGGCCCTATTGTTATGGGTCACTATTACCCTATGTCTTTATGTGTTCATTTTTTGTGTTGATAGAATTTCTATAAACCAGCCCAAGCCTTAAGTATAGCTTAGGCCTATGATTTAGAATTTCCATGTGACTTCCTTGTTTGTCTTGAAACATCATTTCTTGATTAGAGAATGGTTATGTCACCACCTTTTATATAATAATAAAGTTTTAAGCTTTGTTAGATCCATTAACCTACACATCCTTGTATTATTAGTTGCTTATTACAAATTCCCGTGCAATACTCCCATACAGCTTATTTGTGAACTGCTTTTGTTACATCTTAATTACTTAGTCGAATGTTTCACATGGGCCAATCCAAGCCAATTGGGCCGAGGCATTGAGTTGGACTGAAGGTAGATGTGGGCTGATTGTGAGTATGGGCTTAGATTAAATCCCATGTGCTAATCCAGCTATTCATGGGCTGAAACAGGCCATGGGCCAACTGATTGGGTCGAAAGGGTCTTCTGGGCCAACACATGTTGTTGGGCCAAGGGGGTTGCTGAGCTACATGGGTGCTGTTGGGCCTGCTGAATGCTATTGAATTGGGCCAAAAGTGGTTGTGTGGGCCAAGTGTCTTGGGCTTTGGGCCGCAATAGCAGGCCTTAGGCCGGGATAGTGACCTTTGGGCCAAAAGGAGCTGGCCGAAGCTGAGTCGAATTGTGACCAAGCGACTGAACCAACCTAGCCGACCGAAGGAGTAATCTGGCGAATGAGACTCTCGAATGACCAGTGGCGAATGGGATCAATCGAATGGGTGTCTGGTCGAATGAGGTTGCTGCTTGCCGAGAGAATGAGTGCCGAATGGGACCTGGCCGAAAGTGAACTGGTTCGGGCGAATGAGTCTGGCCGACTGACCCCAGCCATTCGCCGGTCTGTAGTTGGCCATTCGGCCATTCGAACTGTAACGAGAGCAGCCATGGTTCTTGAGCTAAATGGCTAGGATTTGAACTAACACTTGTTCCTACACTACCTAAAGGTGTTAGAGTGTGGTTTGCCCTAAGTTATGGTGCCTAGAACCGGCTAGACTAGGGATCGAACACAAGGGTTTCAAAACCCTAGAATCGCTCTATTTGAGCTCAGATTACCTGCGATTCAGAGGTTCTTTCGGCAGATCTCTTGTACTTTCTTTTAGGGGAGGTTAAGATCTTCGTTTGGGTTCAAGAACCACTAAATTTCGTTGAGTTTTGAGAGAGATATGGTGCCTTGAAGTTCAAAAATGGTGAGGGAATCAAAAACCGGGATTAGGGTTTTTAGAGAGAGATGAAGATGAGAAAATGAGTTAGTTGAACTCATTTAGGGTATTTATACCCCGCATGAGTTCGGGTTTGTTTTGTTTGCTCGATTCGTGTATTTGTCGTGTTTTTGGATCGTTACGCGCATTTTTCGTAATTTAAATAAAAAGGATTATTTTAGGATATTTAAAATACAATTATTGTTACAAATCATTTTAAATATCGTTGTATTAATTTATTTATCGAATTATATTATGTTTACGCGTTTAGTTAATTTGTTCGCGATTTATTAAAATAGTCTTGTTTAATTTCCTTTATGATGAGTTTCAAAATTGTAAAGTAGAAAATATTTTATTTCCTTAAAATTATTATCGTTCGTTTTGTTTTCGTTTTGTTTCGTCAGAACGCGTCGCCATCGCGCGTATTCGTCCGAATCGTCAATCAGACGAATCCATCAATGGTTTAGCTTTCTGATTCTTGTTTTCTACTTTTCAGCCATCATTTCAGAACGTCAAACTTTAAAATTTATTCGTAAGATCGTCACCTCTACGAATAATTCGTCGGTTTAGCATTCTGTAACAACAACCGTTATAGTTTTGTTTCGTTTAACCTCGCATACGTTTATACATAATAGCACATTAACAAGCATCCGTGTGTGAGTTTAGCGTTGTCTAACGTGTTTCTGACTGTTAAACTGTTAAGTTTAAATCAGATTATAGAGACAATAGCATAATAGTTTACTGTTAAGCATGATGTAGTTAATAGCATATCAATAGTTTGCGTAGTTTGTACCTGAGTTACTGTGCATTTACTGTTCTTATCGCTGTTCCGGCACGCGTCCGGCACTGATGTTACAGTCTCCCCTTGTTAGAGAAATTTCGTCTGGAAATTTAAGACTCGTTATTCGGTACGGCTTCCTCTGTAAAGAGTTGGGGATACTTGTTCTTCATGTGCATTGTAAACAATCTAATCATTATGATTATCACACGATATCGCACCCCGAGAACCTTCCGCCCGACAGGAAAGTCGATTCAGCCCTCCAGCTCGGGGTATGACACATACGTACCAACAAATGGAGCTGCCAGCCCACCACACACTTGGCAGAATACAACACCACCTGTAGTGTAAATAAGGTTAACACATTTCATTCCCATCCTTTATTTTTCCCATATGTTATGATCTCATCACACAATTGATGTATAAAGAAATAATGTTTTGAAGGGTATGCACTACAATAACATAAGTGATGGTAGTCCCTTAATGTTTTGAAGATACATATTTTATATAAATCTGAATCTTCTAGTTGTAATCTCAATGCAGAGTTTATTGTTATTCACTTCTAAATTAGACGTGAAAGTCAACTCATTTTATGTATTCCCACAATTGATGAATAAAGCATAAATGGGACCACATTGTGGTAAACACCAAGTCAAACCACAATGTCTCCAATTTATCCCTATTCATTTGTAATCCCATGTTCTCACTTATCTTCACAACGATTTGTCACCAGCTAATCACATGAGTGAGGTCAGTCGCTCAGTCTTGCCAATCTATAGATCGGATGTGGTAGAATTATTAGCAGTTTCCGCTTTATTAATATCAACCATGTGGCTGTTTACCAAAGCTGACTGTTGACGCCCTGTTACCGGTCATACGATACCAGCCAATTGTTATGTACAATACGTATAACGTACCGACCTCACTCCCTGGAAGTTTATGAAACTTAAGGTACCACTACGTTACCGTCGGCTTGGCCTCTGCCACTTAATAGTAAACGAACTATAAAAAGGGATTTAATGCACGTGAATCTCAATTGACACATGATCATAGTGATATAATACAAGCAATCTTACTAGTAATCAAATGTAATGTTATTTTATCATCTTATAGGTATATGTTATCATCTCATTATTATATGTATTTTGTCATCTCAATCCCAATGATATCTCAAAAGCATTTAATGTTATCATAAAAATTGTATTACTTATCCTTGGGTATCCCACCATAATTGTTATCAACTCTTTTTGAATCACATTGTTATGAGCATTGATATAAACATAGATAAATATAGATGCATTAACAAAGGTATAACTTTTGATACATCATTGTTATGAATCATGTATAAATGTACTAAAACCTTTATAAAACGATTTAGCATGCTTCTCAGCCCTGCATTTTGAAATAAAAAAGATTAGAAAATGGGCAAATGAACTCACCTGGGTGTTGTGTTGATTGATTATTAACAAGAATGCACGCGCTCTTTGATGTTGTATTGTATTGTATTGTATTCAAAGTCATTTGATTGATTTATTTGATGTTCATAACTTGTAAGTATGGGTTTTGTGTTATGAAGAACCCTAATGGTAGTTTATTTGGTTATAACTATACATTCATTTCATTGTCTATTCATTGTTTGCCTTTGTCTTAAACATAACTTGAATTTGAAGTATACTAACCCTTAACCATTGAAGTTATGTTTAGTGATTCAAATTATAATTTGATCTTTAGGAAATCATCCTCATGTTAAGTTTGAAACCATGTAACTCCATGTATTATCACCTATGATTTACTAAAATATATGTGTTTTCCAACCTCTTGTTGTTACTTTTAATGACAACCAAGTAAATGTAAATAAATCAATTTAATCTTAAATATTACTAGTTACTACCCTTTTTAAGGTGATTTATCAAAAACATAAGTATATAATGAAAAATGTTACCATTTTTAGTCCTTTTGGATTGGTTGTACTCCATTCTTTCAAACCAAGTTCTTATATTCATTTTTAAGGCTTTGGATCCTTCAAACTTGTTCATGTTTACCTTGTTGTAATCAAAATACACTTTGTTATAGAAATATATTAGTATTCATATAGGTATGATAGCATTAACAAGTTTACATTCGATCAACACATAAGGATACCCTAGTAAGCCCTTGTCGATACTATAATGTCCAAACCGATCCCTTGACCTTATGTTCAATTAATAGCCATTGGTTTCTAGTTAATTGTACTTGGATTAGATTGGATTAATAGTATTTATGGTCTTAGGTTAGTATCAGAGAAGCTAAGTTCAAAGGATCCCAATATCCATGATGTTAGGATCGACCAAGGCATGCTACCTATCCTTGTCGATACTATCATCTTTAATCCATCACTCCGACTTCATAATCGAACAATATTAATGAGTTTCTGACTTAAACTACTTGGAGGGTCTTGGTAGGATAGTATCGAAGGCACCCAGTTAGTATCGACATGTCAAAGTTCGTTCCACTCATAACAAACCCAACGTCACCCTTGTCGATACTATTGGTATCGATTAGGTGTTAGAGTCGATGGCATGACCTCCGATACTATCAATGTCGATGGAAGCTCATCTGGTCCCACTTGAATCCCATTGAACATATCAAGTTCGACATGTTTTGTCATTTAGTGGGTCATCGAACCTGTAATATTGGTGGAAGAAGGCCGGTACCCTTCAGCCTCATCGATACTATTTTACCCAGTTCCTTCTTGCATCGATACTACACTCTCGGCCATTTTAATTCAATTTCAACCATCCAAACTTATCCCATCCACATCCAAGACTTCCTAGATTAATATTACACAAATTAGTGGGCTCAAGGAACTCCAAAACCAGTTATAACACTCAAGTGTTCCGAGTTTGCAAAAACCCTAAAAATTGTATCTTTGTCTTGATTTTTACCTCTATTTTAGTTGTGTTGAGCTCCAATCTGTTGTACTTTCATGTTGTACTCGCTGGGATGGTCGTTTTGACACCGAAAACATGTGATTTAGGTAAGGTTTAGTGAGGTTGAGTGTTTGACGTTAGAGAGAGTGTGTAAAGAGAGCAATCCGATTTTCTAGAGAGAGAGAGAGAGGGTAGGTTGCTGCATAAATGAGAAGGAAGATGAGGAATAAGGGCTTTTATAGCCCGCGTTAGTTCGTGGGTGTTTGGGTTCATCTGGTTTCACTTTGACGTGTCGTTTTCGAACCATATATTTAAAATGCACATTTTGGAAAATATGGTTTTATTTAAATCTTTTTAGATGGTATTTCCTAATAAATGTTTTAAATTCCTTTTTATTATTTTTAAAGTTTTGAAAACATTTATTTTAATGATATCGTCAGATCATATCACCTTCGTGTGTATTCGTACGAATCGTCAACCGAACGAACACGACGATGGTTTTACTTTCTGATTTGGTTTTCTACGTTACAAATATCATTCAGATGGTTAAACACACAGACATATTGTGCGAATCGTCACCCACACAAATACACTGTCAGTTTAATATTCGAAATGATATCGGATTTTGTTTTGGATTTTATATTCTCACTAAGGATCACAACTTGACTTATTGTTTCACTTTTTCTCAGTGATTTCACATTGATTTATCATTGTGTTATCAGTTATCTGATCCCTGTTATCTAGGGATTCATATCACAACCAGACTGTTTTTGTCATTTATACTCATGATAATTTGTTATTTCACGTGTAATATTGTTTGTTGTACTCACAATTGCCAATGCATTCACAAAATTGTTATAACACAATAGTTATTCACATAAGAAATCACATAGAATAATGATGGAAGTACACATACCGTACGATTGTCGGATGGTTGTGTACCAGTTGTGAAAACCAAATCAATGAATTCATCAGGAAGTATTATATTATAACCATCCTGAAAAATGTATAAAATTAAAAATATGTTATCAATCTATCTTATACAATAAATACTCGTTTTTTTGTCACTCGTCATGCAATGAAGTATGTTTGCTATATTTACTGTATTTTGCGGCCTTAAATTTAGAGCATAAATTCGTTTATTAACAATCATTTATTAATAGTAATTGTTAATAAATTTTACCAATTATAATATTAATTGGGTTGTGTTATTTTAACTCTCCAAAATTTAAAAATACACCCTCAATATGGGCCGTACGGGTCCATACGGCCCGTCTCATTCATCAGATAGACATTCCCCTAACATCCTATGACAATGATTGGAAGCAAGATAGCCTGTACAGACCTGTATGACCCGTCTTGCTTTTTCGCCCTTGACAATGCGGAGATTCTAGGAAAGTGATTGGAATCAAGACGACCCGCATAGACCTGTACGGGCCGTATTGAGAAACTTTAAAATTTCTATATAAACTTCAATTGTTTCATACGAACATATCCATTTTTAAAGATTTCTAATACTACATTCAAATTTCTAACGTTGTCGTTTCGGGATGGAAGTTTTTTCAACGATTACGTGCCAGATTTGAATGAAGAGCCTCCTGTTGAGTATTCTTACGGCACGATAGATCTGAATGTTGAGCCTCATGAGGATATCAGTTTCGTAAGTCAAGAATCACATGCGCAATAAAGCGATTATGGGTTCGTGTATTCTAACAGTTTACAAAGCAACCCTGAAGTGACTTATGAAGAAAAACCAGCCGATTCACACATGGACTGGGAAACAAATGAGGTACACCTAACTGAAGCATAGATTTTTATGATTGTATATAATGATTATTAGTTAGGATATTTACTGTTTTTATATTTCAAGAATTTATTTCCGAAGAAGCGCTGGTAGGTTGGGTGAAAGTAGAGCACTAGACAACGGTTACATTGTAGTCAAAAGAAGAACGAATAAATCAAAGACAACATACAGTGTTATCAAGGTCTGGCTCATGTGTGACCGTGGTGGCGAGCATAATAGCATTGCAATATTTAGACGGTCAAGCACCAAAAAAATTGGTTTCCCATTTCACCTGATAGGGTTATACAACAAAGTACGTGAATCTTGGAAATTACAGGTGATTAACGACAATCACAATCAAGAACCTCCTAAAAATCTAGAGGGTCATCCATATGGTAGAAGATTCACTCAGGAGGAACAAGATATGATAGGGAATATGACCGAGCAACACATGGATCCTCGTAACATGCTTTCAAGCATAAAGAAACATAACCCTACAAACATGTCCATCTCTACAGATGTATAAAATCTACAACAACAAAAAAGAAAAATAAGAAGAAATTCGGTGATACTCCTATGCAAGTTTTGGAAAACCTACTTCATTGTCAGCGTTACGTTTACTATACCCGGGAAGATCCTGAAACAAACGTCGTGGAATATATTTTCTTTTGTCATCCAAAATCGAATTGCTGGTGGCGTGCATTTCCGCACGTATTGAAAAACGGACCATTACCGACTTCCATTTATTCAAATTGTTGGCATGACATCCATACACCAGACGTTTAGTATTGCTCATGCATTCGTAAGCAGAGAGCGTGAGGAGAACTACATCTGGGTTTTAGAAATGCTTAAGAGTATGTTGAATAAATGTATGAAGCCATGTGTTATCAAAGCAGATGGAAAATAGATGAAAATATTACCAAAAATTACAAGGCAAGCTTTTCGGATATAGACTGGAAGAAATTCGAAGGTCGTTGGTTGAGTTTGTGAAACTCTCCAACAGCAGAGTTATATGACTATAATTACAACCGTCTTTATGAAAGACTTATCAAAGACAACAAAAAAGTAAGCATCATATACCATCATCATTATCATCAAATCATCATTCATTTTTTTGTCTCATTTCAGGAATTCTTGAGAATTTGATTCACACCTGGTTAAACAGTAATAGAGATATGTTTGTAATAGCATGGACCAATAAAACGCGCAACTTTGGTCAACGTACAACAAATCGGGTAGAAAGTCAGCACTCAAACCTAAATAGATATATCAGATCAACAAACAACACACTTGCCTCACTTGTGGATTTCGTCAATAAAATTGTGCAATCACAAGAGGTAAAAATGAATCACGATTTTGAAACGAGCTTGATTAAAACAATGGGTCATCATAAATACCAATATTTGATAGCCTTCGAGGAAAGGTGTCCCATAAAGCTCTTGATTTGTTGGTCGAGTAAAAAGAGAAAATAAAGGTTATGCGCGAATCAAATATGTCGTGTGGCCAGCAACTGTGGACGAGGTGTGGGTTGCCGTGCCCTGGTCATATATCAAAATACTTAAACACATGTTCACAATACTAAATTTAAATCTTACATCTTTCACACATAGTTACATGTATATTATTATTAACTATAAATTATGCAGATACGAAGATACCACTATCTAAGATGGACATATTTTGGACAAAACTTAACACAACTAACCCAACACTATTAGAAGAGGAAGAAATTGATGTTATAGGACAAATGGGTTTGATATAGCTGATCTACCTACCTGCAGGCTCATTAAGGTGGAGGTTATCTCGACATTTTGCTTTCGAGCTCACCAAGCGGTCGTTACTGAGTAGGAGGACGATGAGCCGCAACCAGACATCGAGTTCTTGATCTGCGGTCAGGACATGGAGATGTCGATAAAATGTTTTACCGTGCAACTTGGTATCTACTACGAGCCGGAGACTGTTACAGAGGCACTCACACAGGGGCTGACGCAGGGAGAGGATGGGGTGATGAGGGCATGGTGGCCTTAGATTTCTGGCACCCAGTATCGTAGTCATCCGCTACATTCATACATGCATCATGACAACTATCTCTACACGTGGGCAGAGCTAGGAGTGGGTGACCACTTCAGATCTGTTTTATCTGCACAGCCTGATGACTGGCAAGCCGTGCAACCTTGCACGTTGTTTTGCCTTGTACTTCGCCTCCTTCTATCACCGTCATAAGCGTATTACATTATGGGGTGACGCCTATGTGACGCATATCGCACATAGTAGATGCATGTTTCACTTTCATCAGGATTTGCTGGCGATCCATCCCCGTAAGCTGGATCGTCGAACGATCCTGAACATGCGCCTAGCCGTGGACTTCGCTGGTGTTGGCTTGTGGTTCATCGGATCAAACAGCCATATCTGGCATCCACCCTAGATGGTCTTCGCACAATAGCAGGGGGATATTCCAGACCCCGTGCCACTTCAGGAGAAGCCCATCCACTCACCGCCATAGCAGGAGCCACCGCCGTAGGACCCATCGTAGCATCTACCGCACGTCTACCGTACGGTGCACCTCATTGAGCCACTCGAGGCGTTATTGTACCGTATGGGGGCACATACTGACGAGCTTATCCAGGATAGCCGCCATCGGGACATACGTGTCGACCAATGGCTCGATACGCTAGAGGATCTTGTCCAGTGGACGATCAACGCTGTGTTAGAGCATGCGCGATGTGACGGGATACAGATTCGTCCGTTACCTAAGCCACGTGTCTACCCATATGACGGGTCATCCACTGGGCCATCTGGAGGATCATAGTTTAGTTTGTCTTTTTATATTTTCTTTTCGTTGTATGTAAAAACTCATGTTGTGTGTGTGTGTGTCTATATATATATTTCGTTCTTTGTTTGCATTGATCTGGTTGTGTTTTGTTTTTTTAATAATTACGCGACAAACTTATAACGTTTAAATCAAATTAACATAAACAACCTAATTATAAAATTAAAGATTTAGTTTTAAAACGTTAATAATTAATATCGATTAAAATAATAACGTAACAAACTTATAACGTTCAAATTTAACATAATAGACGTATATCATTCAAAATTAACATAATAGACGTATATCGTTCAAAATTAACAAAATACATATATTAAGTTTAAATAAAATAAATAATTTATGTGCGGCCCGTACTGCCCTATACGGGCCATATAAAATTACTCCACACCGGTTGAGAATCAAATTGGCTTGTAAAATAACTCTAAGCTTCTACGGCCTGTATAGGGCAGTACAACCCGCCCTCAGAATTTGCACTAAATCTAAAACATTCTCTTAGAATGTTTGTTTGTATTTTATACGGGTCGTACTGAACAGTACGGGCCGTATAGGTTTGTTAGGATGTTAAAATAAAAAAGTGGTGTGTCTAAATAAAATTTGCCTATTAATTAATTTCCTTAAAAATTCTAAGTGTTAATTCTTAATTTTTCATATGTTTTAATACTAATTGTAATTCAATTTAATATTACTATGATAAAAAAATATTTAAAAGACAATTTATATTTTAATAAAATTAATATTTATTAGTTGCATAGAAATGTTACTACACAATTCAAAAAAATATATTATAAAAATTATCTTTAATTTATAATTATCATGTTTTTAATTGGGAGAATTACATATTTCGATTTTTTAGCTTGAAAAATTACATATTTCCCTAAGGTAAAAATGAATCACGATTTTGAAACGAGCTTGATTAAAACAATGGGTCATCATCAACTACCAATATTTGATAGCCTTCGAGGAAAGGTGTCCCATAAAGCTCTTGATTTGTTGGTCGAGTAAAAAGAGAAAATAAAGGTTATGCACGAATTAAATTTGTCGTGTGGACAGCAACTGTGGACGAGTTGTGGGTTGCCGTGCCCTTGTCATATATCAAAATACTTAAACACATGTTCGCAATACTAAATTTAAATCTTACATGTTTCACACGTAGTTACTTGTATATTAAGTAAGAATAACGTGTGCAAACAGTTGAATGACTGTCTAGTAGAAAATCCAACATATAATCAAGTCCCAAATTACATTTGGAGTCAGAAAAGTAGTCAGCAAACGCATTCAACACGAGAAGTACTAACAAGTTTACTCGGAAGACTATCTCCGCGTTGACGTACCCAGTCAATACGACCTATCCTGGTAAAGTTAATAAGCAGCAAATCCATATTACCATAATGCATCCAATCTGCAGTTAGGGTTTAAAATGTATTTAACACTAACCACAGCCTTGGAGTAACCAAAACGTGTCCCGTGTTCTCTTGTTGTGATCACCTAGTGTCACACCCCGAGCCGGCGGGGTAGGATCGGGTTTCCCCGATGGGCGGAAGGTTCCCGGGGCGTGATATCGTGAGTGATAATCGAGAGTGATCAGATTGTTTACATTGCACATGATATAAATGAGAAATGCTAAATATAATAGAATTACAAAGTTAAATTACATCAGTATCGTTTATAATTTAACAATGTAAATCTATTGTAAACATCATAAAATGACTATCTTGTATTTACACAAGATATACAAAATAAATTGTATAATGATGTCTTCAAAAGTTTGCAGGTCCAAAATACTAAGTCTTCTATGGGAAGTCCTAGTCCAAAAGAAATGACTTCTTAATTAACCTGTTCGTCACCTGAGAAGTCATGCAAAAACAAAATCAACACATGGTTGGTGAGTTCGTATTGTTTTAGTAATTGAAAATGATTTGAAAACCTCTTTTGGTAAAGACCCTAACCTCATTAACACCACATGTAATATCCGCATCGGTATGCTTATATATAGGGCATATGTAAGGGACAAGCCCTAGCCAACATCCCACCACATACTAATGTGCATATGACACTGCTGTTAATGATAATTAAGCATTTTTACCCTTAACACAATCCCATAAGTCTTTCTGTTTGTTGTCCCTGTAATTACAGTCGTTTGAAATCCATGTTGATTTCATAAGTTCATCACACATTATGATCAACTACAATAATTGTATAAACAATTATAAATGCTTAATTTAAATAAATAAATAAACATTTAATAAAATCTAAGTCTTATTGATTGGGGCCTTGGTCAAACTCGAGTAGACTAGTCTGTCAATCTAGGTACTTAGTAGTTAGGGAATCTGTAAATATCCTCAAACATACGACCTACAAATCAAACTGTATAGCTAGGACTTCTTGAAATGTAGGGTTTTTGTTTCGTCTGTTTTGGCATATGTTATCTCTGATATTTCCCAGGCTTTCCCTTGAAAATGATTTATTGATTCGCCTGATTTTTTGTTACAAGATGTACTTGATTCGTTGATCATAGAATACTAGATTCATTGATCAATTGTACACTTGATTCATTGTTCAACAAACACTTGATTTGTAGAACATTGAATATTGTCTTTGCAAAGATTGTTTCGTTTGATTTGTTGAAATCCCACACTTGTTTCGTCAAAATGTTTCGTATGATTCGTTGAACTCACCCACTTGATTTGTCAAAATGTTTCGTTTGATTCCTTGAACTCACACACTTGTTTTGTCAAAATGTTTAGTTTGATTCGTTGGGAATGTTTTGATTTGTTGAAATGTTTAGTTTAACCCGATTATTCACTTAATTTATAAGTAAATCAGTTAGTAAACCTGCATAAAATCTTCCTAGAAAGGGTCTAGGATAACATTTATATATATAAACATATAAAATGAAAAGCATTTAAGTAAACAATTTAAATAAACAGTTTACGCATGCTTCTCAGCCCCGCGTTTTAAAACAAAAATGTTAGAAAAGGGGCAATGAACTCACCTGTGTTGATGTACAATGTACTATCACAGAATACGCACTCTTGTTTGTAGGCTAAGTATCTTCAGTTCCTGAGTTATTTTACAAGAATTCGAATATAATAAGTACGCGTAGTAGTCGTTGTGCCTAAGGTTTGATCTTGGTGTGTGTGCAACTAAGTGTCTTAGTACTAAGTGTATCTAAGATCTAATCTATCTTAGTTACCCTTTTTATGACCCCAAATCCCATATTTAATTATAATTACCTACCTTAAAATTTTACAAAAATTTGGGCAGAGTTTCCTTTGTTTTCTGTTAAAATCCAGACAATTATATTGTCTCTTTTACAATCAAATCCCAATGAATGATATTAAATAAACTTAAAGGAAACCAATAACATTACAATTCACTTCCCTTTTTAATTCAATACTAAGTTAAGATCATTTAATGAAATCTAGTAAGTTTCAAATAGGTTTCTTTTATAAAAAAAAAGATAATCTCATTACTTGGGCTTAAATAACATTTAATGTATGATGGCTTAATTAAGCCCCATTGGGCCCACTTAGGCCCACTTGAAAATCTGTAGTTTCTAATTGATTAAAAACATTGAACTTTTGTCTCTCATGATCGTATAAGAAGACTATCCAATTGTTAAGCCATCTCATGACCATCACAAACTCATGTGGAGTTGTTATCGTATGTTAAGAATTTTCTTGATATAGTAATCCTTAACCCATGTTCCCATGCAAAATTCTAAGTTGTTTATTCCATGCATAATTCACGTGAATTCCCATGCATATCTAGCCCCATGCACCATGATAACTTAAGGGTCTTAAGTTAAATTTAGTTTGACACCATCCAGGGCAGCGAACCTAAGGAGGAATACCAATGGTTTGTCTAAGAAGAAAGGAAAGGTTTGCCTCTGCCTAAGGGTCAATGGTTCGTCAGCCTAGGTTCGTGCTTTTGCATGGCCATGGTTCGGCCATGCAAGGGTTCGTCTCCTATGTGGTTCGGCTAAGGATCCTGGGTTCGTGAGTCCTACGGTTTGCCACCCAAGGCTCGGATGAAAGCTGGTCACAGTTTCGGTGCTGCAAGCTCACAGGTTCGTTGCAGGGTTTAGTTAGGTCGACAGGTTCGGTGCAGAGAAGGTTCGGCTGCGACTATAGGTTCGGCCAGGTGCTGATGGTTTCGGCCAGAATTTTCCCACCAACCTGCAAAGCATCCTCTTCTCCCAACTATTCCAACCTGTTAAATTCGACCTCTAGTGTTTCCTAGTTGTTAATCACGACTCATCTCCAAGTTGTTGGATGTCTAGAAACCATTTATTTGTGTGATAACTACAAGGACTCGTGTAACCCCTTTAAAACCGTATTTAAAGTGTAGATTTACCTCAAGATGACGGATAAATACTCAGAATCCTTGTACTTTCGTGATCTACGTGTTGTGATGAACGTCTTGACACTTAGAGAGCTTGAATCCAACTAGAATTGGGCTCCAAATCTTAGAGAGAAGGTTAGTTTCTTGAGAGAGTTTTAGAGAGAGAGAGAAAAACGAGTGAGAGTGAGAGAGAGAGAAAGGGTGGAATTGGTGGTAGTTGTGGCATTTAATATCACATTAAATGTGGGGAAAAATACCCGGTCGTTCGGTCTCGTTCGGTTTCGCGTAAAGTGCCGGTTCGCGTAGTTTTCGCGGCGAAATGACGTGATTTATAAAAATAGAATTTATTTAATTATTCAAGGACGCCCCACTTGTGGTGCACGCATATAATGTATATATGTGTGGGCCCTTAAGGGGCAAAAGTAAAAGTGCACTAATTTTAACGTTATTTCAATTATTTTGTGAAAATGACGTTAAAATCATTGGGATGATCAACTTCAAACGACAACTTTGAGCCGGGGACTCTTTCGGAGCAGCCTCTATATCCCAATTGGGATAGGGGTAAGGTTTATATCTATCCTTCCCCCCCAGACCCCACTGAAAAGTGGGAATATACTGGGTAAGGTTGTTGTTGTTATTTAATTATTCAAGGTTGTGATTCCTAATAAATTAACTAATATCTACTCTTATTTTAATTTTTAAAATATTAAATAACTGTTTAAATCGAAACGTACGGTCGTTGCGCGTATTCGTTCGAATCGTCACTCGTACGAACAGGACGATAACCATACTTTTCAATCTTGTTTTCTAATTATAGAATATCATTCAGAATGTTAAACCTTCAGATATATTCGTATAGATCGTCACCTATATGAATAACCCGTCGATTTAGCATTCACATAACAATATTCCTGTATTTTGTTCTTTAAAGCCTCACATACGTTTATACATAATAAATCCTAAACAGATAATCACATGTTGGTTCTGTGTTGCCGGATAATTATCTTACTCAAGGACCATTGTTCCGAACTGTGTTTCTGTTAAATGTTTCTGAATTTGTTCTATGACAACACAAAATGATAATGATAAATGATATGAATGTGAAACTTATTGAAATGTATAAGATTCGTACCTGTTTTACTGTTCATGTACTGTAGAGATCACTGTTCCGGTGACGGTTTTGACACTGATGTTACAGTCTCCCCTTGTTAGAGAAATTTCGTCCCGAAATTTAAGAGTTGTTATCGGGTACAGCTTCCTCTTCAAACAGTTGGGGATACTTTGACTTCATGTGATCTTCACGTTCCCAAGTAAACTCGGGTCCCCGTCTAGAATTCCATCGAACCTTTACAATAGGAATACGGCTTCGCCTCAGTTGTTTAACCTTGCGATGCATAATCTCCAAAGGTTGTTCAATGAAATGTAACTGTTCATCGACTTGAATTTCTTCGATTGGGATGACGAGAGACTCGTCAGCAAGGCATTTCTTTAAGTTTGAGACGTGAAACACGTCATGAACACCACTGAGTTCATTCGGTAATCTCAGTCGATAAGCTACAGGACCAATACGCTCGATGATCTCGAACGGTCCCACGTATCGTGGTGCTAATTTGCCTTTCGTTCCAAAGCGTACAACGCCTTTCCATGGGGATACCTTCAACATGACTCGGTCTCCCACTTGGAATTCCAACGGTTTGCGCCGTTTGTCGGCGTAGCTCTTTTTTCTACTCCTTGTTGCTTGCAGTCTTCTTTGAATCTGACCTATCTTGTCAGTGGTTTCTTGAATAAGTTCTGGACCAGTTATTCGATTGTCTCCAACTTCAGTCCAACAGATCGGTGATCGACACTTCCGGCCATAAAGAGCCTCGAATGGTGCACATCCGATACTGGTGTGATAACTGTTATTATAGGAGAACTCGATCAGTGGCAAATGGGAGTCCCAATTCCCACCGAAATCCAAACACAGGTTCTTAACATGTCCTCTAGGGTTTGAATAGTACGTTCGCTTTGACCATCCGTTTGTGGGTGGTAAGCTGTACTCAGATTTAACTGTGTCCCTAGAGATTTCTGCAGTGATTGCCAGAACCTTGATGTGAATCTGCTGTCTCTGTCAGAAATAATAGATAATGGCACACCGTGGCGCACCACTATCTCATTGATGTATAATCTTGCCAGTTTATCCATGGTGAAGTTCTCACGCATGGGCAAGAAATGAGCAGATTTTGTTAAACGATCAATGATCACCCAAATTGTATCATGACCACTGGAAGTGCGGGGTAGCTTGGTAATGAAATCCATAGCTATTTGTTCCCACTTCCAGAGCGGAATCTCAGGCTGTTCCAGTAGACCAGATGGTCTCTAGTGTTCCGCCTTTACCTTTGCACACGTGAGACATTGACCGACATATTCGGCTATATCTTTCTTCATTCCAGGCCACCAATAAAATCCATGCAAGTCTTGGTACATTTTATCAGGACCTGGATGAACAGAGTATTTAGTCTTGTGTGCTTCATCGAAGATAAGTTTTCTCAATTCAACTACCGCCGGTATCCATATACGTTCCCTATAGTAAATCACTCCATCAGGCTTCGTGTCAAACTGTTTCTCTGCTCCGCAATCAAGTTCCTTCTTCAGATTACCTCGGTCAAGTACTTCTTCTTGCGCTTGAATAATCTTGTCACTTAAACTGATCTGCATCGTTATCCCCATTGCTCTAACACGTAGGGGTTTGACCCGTTCCTTCCGGCTCAAGGCATCAGCTACAACGTTCGCCTTTCCCGGATGGTACTTGATCACACAATCATAATTATTAAGAAGTTCAACCCAATGGCGTTGTCGCATGTTGAGCTCCTTCTGATCAAAAATATGCTGCAGACTTTTGTGATCAGTGAATATGGTACACTTGGTGCCATATAAGTAATGTCTCCAAATCTTCAAGGCGAAGATTACTGCTTCAAGTTCAAGATCATGAGTAGTGTAGTTCTTCTCATGACCTTTTAACTGTCTTGAAGCATAAGCAATGACTTTGTCACGCTGCATTAATACACAGCCTAGTCCCTGATGGGAAGCATCACAATATACAACAAAATCATCACAGCCCTCTGGGAGAGATAGGATTGGAGTATCACATAGTTTCTGTTTCAGAATCTGGAAAGCATCTTCTTGTTTCTGCTCCCAGACAAACGGTTCACTTGTCTGGGTTAACTTAGTGAGTGGTAAAGCTATCTTAGAAAAGTTCGAAATAAATCTTCTGTAATAACCTGCCAATTCCAGAAAAGACCGTATCTCCGTCGGTGTCTTCGGAGTGTCCCAATTCTTTATCGCCTCGATCTTGGCAGGATCTACATGAATTCCCTCGCTGTTAACTACATGACCCAGAAATTGAACTTCTCTTAGCCAGAATTCACATTTAGAGAATTTAGCATAGAGTTGTTCTTTCTTCAACAGCTCCAAGATCTTTTTAAGGTGTTGCTCATGTTCTGTTTTGGTCTTGGAATAAATCAGTATGTCATCAATAAAAACAATGACAAACTGATCCAAGTACGGCTTGCACACTCGGTTCATGAGGTCCATGAAAACCGCTGGTGCATTTGTCAATCCGAAAGGCATCACCATGAATTCATAATGCCCGTATCTTGTTCGGAAGGCCATTTTCGGTATGTCTTCATCTTGAACTCTCAGCTGATGATATCCAGACCGCAAGTCAATCTTTGAGAAGTATTGAGCTCCTTGCAGTTGGTCAAACAGATCATCAATCCTCGGTAAGGGATACCGATTCTTGATGGTCAGTTTGTTCAGCTCCCTGTAGTCTATGCACATTCTGAACGATCCGTCTTTCTTCTTTACGAACAAAACCGGAGCTCCCCAAGGTGAGTAGCTCGGTCTGATGAAACCCTTGTCAAGTAGCTCATGTAACTGATTAGACAATTCCTGCATCTCTGAAGGTGCTAACCTGTAAGGAGATTTAGCAACTGGGGTTGCTCCAGGAATTAAATCAATACGAAACTCTACCGGTCGCACAGGTGGCAAACCTGGTAGGTCTTCAGGAAACACTTCAGGATATTCTTTCACCACAGGTACATCTTGAATCCTTTTCTTGTCCTTCTCCTTTTCTACCACATGAGCCAAGAATGCAACGCACCGCTTCTGTAAACACTTACTCGCTTTTATACATGAAATGATTTTGACATTTCGTTTCGCTTGATCCCCTTTAACTTCCAACACGCGATCACTCGGCAAGGGAATTCGAAGTAGCTTTTCAGAACAAATGACTTCCACTCAATTAGAGGAAAGCCAATCCATTCCAACAATGATATCAAAACTGCCCAACTCCATTGGTATCAAATCGATGGTGAATGTATGACCATTAAGTGTCAATGGGCAGTTCCTATAAACTGTACTAACTGTGATCTGTTTCCCGTTAGCTACTTCTATAATATAAGGGGAGTCTAACTGTTCTTCTATAGAATCTAATTGGCATGAAAAATCGGCAGCGATAAAACTCTTATCTGCACCAGTGTCAAATAGAACAGATGCATAAAATTCATGTAAGAGAAACGTACCAATGACCACATTTGGGTCCTGGCGTGCAGCTGGTGCTCCGATGGCAAAGGCTCGTCCTCGGGGTGCTTGAACTGCTGGTTGTGCCTTCTTTGGGCAGTTCTTCGCAAAGTGGCCTTGTTCGCCATAGTTATAGCTTCCACCGTTATTCTGATTAGCTGGTGGAGGGAGAGCCAAAGCAGCATTGTTGACTTCTTGGTTAGGTGTCATCCGGCAGTATTGGACCCAATGGCCCTTTCTTCCACATCCCGTGCATTGCTTGCAGGGAGTGTCAGCAGGGTGATGATACTGACACTTGGCACAGAGAGGAAACGTGCCAGTGTAAGGTTTGCGGTTAGGGTTCTGTGGTGCTGCTGCTACTTGTTGAAGAGGTGTGGCCACCGTGTAGTTCTTGATGGTCTTCTGTTTCTTCTTCTAATGGTGATGGGGTTTCTTTGAAGACTCAGCTTTGTTCTTGCTGGGTTCAGCCTCCTTCTTTAGGACTCCAGAGGCTACCATAAGATTAGTGAGTTTCCCAGACAATCTCACTGCAGATTCAATAGTAGTAGGGTTGGCTGAAACAACCATGCCCTGAATGCAGGCGGGGAGTCCACCCACATATCTGTCTATTCTTTTCTCCAGAGTTGGTACCATATCAGGTACCAAGGCCACCAACTCATGGTAACGAGTTGTGTACCGCATGTGATCAGCCCCCTTCATCACATGGTTGGATAATTCAACCTCCAACTTCTGCAGCTCATTCTTGGGGCAGAATTCTGTTCGCAATAGTGCCTTGAAGTCTTCCCATGGCATTGCCATAGCATCCTCTCTTCCTCGGGAGTTAATCTGACCGTTCCACCAGGTCAGAGCCTGTTTGTTGAATGTTCCAGCTGAGTAACGGACCTTGTGGTGTTCGGGGCAGCTGCAGAGATCCAAGGTTGCTTCAATCTTCTCAATCCATTGGATTAATCCAACGGCACCTTCAGACCCACTAAAACTGGGTGGTTTACATCCTACAAAGGACTTGTAGGAGTAGTGAGATGAATCTCCAGTATTTCCACTGGCTTCTCCTGATGTGTTGCCAGTGTTGAGGAATATATTACGAAGACGAAGGAACATCTCCAGTATTGCTTCTTTCATCTGATTTGTCATCTGGCTACTCAGTAACGTCACCAGAGCGATAGTAGCAGGATCCAAGGTTGATGTTGTACCCGAACCAGATGTTTGGGTAATCAAAGGAGGAGGGGGAGGAGAAGGTGGAGGAGGTGGTGGTGTTGAATCATTTGGTGATGGTGTGGAGGAGTGTGGAGCCAAGTCTTGTGGTGGTAGAGGTAACAAGGGAGGCTGTCTTCTCGGCGGCATTCTGATCATAACCAATAAAGTTATTGGTTAGTGCAATGATCAAATATAGAAGACAGTATGCAAGAAAATTCCTAAGTCCTGTTTCTCTATATGCAGGGTCCCTAGGTTATAGTCTAGGCCAAACCGGTTAAATAAATGACCTATATTTATCTATAACCATGGCTCTGATACCAATCTGTCACACCCCGAGCCAGCGGGGTAGGATCGGGTTTCCCTGACGGGCGGAAGGTTCCCGGGGCGTGATATCGTGAGTGATAATCGAGAGTTATCAGATTGTTTACATTGCACATGATATAAATGAGAAATGCTAAATATAATAGAATTACAAAGTTAAATTACATCAGTATCGTTTATAATTTAACAATGTAAATCTATTGTAAACATCATAAAATGACTATCTTGTATTTACACAAGATATACAAAATAAATTGTATAATGATGTCTTCAAAAGTATGCAGGTCCAAAATACTAAGTCTTCTATGGGAAGTCCTAGTCCAAAAGAAATGACTTCTTAATTAACCTGTTCGTCACCTGAGAAGTCATGCAAAAACAAAATCAACACATGGTTGGTGAGTTCGTATTGTTTTAGTAATTGAAAATGATTTGAAAACCTCCTTTGGTAAAGACCCTAACCTCATTAACACCACATGTAATATCCACATCGGTATGCTTATATATAGGGCATATGTAAGGGACAAGCCCTAGCCAACATCCCACCACATACTAATGTGCATATGACACTGCTGTTAATGATAATTAAGCATTTTTACCCTTAACACAATCCCATAAGTCTTTCTATTTGTTGTGCCTGTAATTACAATCGTTTGAAATCCATGTTGATTTCATAAGTTCATCACACATTATGATCAACTACAATGATTGTATAAACAGTTATAAATGCTTAATTTAAATAAATAAATAAACATTTAATAAAATCTAAGTCGTATTGATTGGGGCCTTGGTCAAACTCGAGTAGACTAGTCTGTCAATCTAGGTACTTAGTAGTTAGGGAATCTGTAAATATGCTCAAACATACGACCTACAAATCAAACGGTCTAGCTAGGACTTCTTGAAATGTAGGGTTTTTGTTTCATCTGTTTTGGCATATGTTATCTTTGATATTTCCCAGGCTTTCCCTTGAAAATGATTTATTGATTCGCCTGATTTTTTGTTACAAGATGTACTTGATTCGTTGATCATAGAATACTAGATTCATTGATCAATTGTACACTTGATTCATTGTTCAACAAACACTTGATTTGTAGAACATTGAATATTGTCTTTGCAAAGATTGTTTCGTTTGATTTGTTGAAATCCCACACTTGTTTCGTCAAAATGTTTCGTATGATTCGTTGAACTCACCCACTTGATTTGTCAAAATGTTTCGTTTGATTCCTTGAACTCACACACTTGTTTTGTCAAAATGTTTAGTTTGATTCGTTGGGAATGTTTTGATTTGTTGAAATGTTTAGTTTAACCCGATTATTCACTTAATTTATAAGTAAATCAGTTAGTAAACCTGCATAAAATCTTCCTAGACAGGGTCTAGGATAACATTTATATATATAAACATATAAAATGAAAAGCATTTAAGTAAACAATTTAAATAAACAGTTTACGCATGCTTCTCAGCCCCGCGTTTTAAAACAAAAATGTTAGAAAAGGGGCAATGAACTCACCTGTGTTGATGTACAATGTACTATCACAGAATACGCACTCTTGTTTGTAGGCTAAGTATCTTCAGTTCCTGAGTTATTTTACAAGAATTCGAATATAATAAGTACGCGTAGTAGTCGTTGTGCCTAAGGTTTGATCTTGGTGTGTGTGCAACTAAGTGTCTTAGTACTAAGTGTATCTAAGATCTAATCTATCTTAGTTACCCTTTTTATGACCCCAAATCCCATATTTAATTATAATTACCTACCTTAAAATTTTACAAAAATTTGGGCAGAGTTTCCTTTGTTTTCTGTTAAAATCCAGACAATTATATTGTCTCTTTTACAATCAAATCCCAATCAATGATATTACAACTAACTTTTATAATTAAATAAACTTAAAGGAAACCAATAACATTACAATTCACTTCCCTTTTTAATTAAATACTAAGTTAAGATCGTTTAATGAAATCTAGTAAGTTTCAAATAGGTTTCTTTTATAAAAAAAAGATAATCTCATTACTTGGGCTTAAATAACATTTAATGTATGATGGCTTAATTAAGCCCCATTGGGCCCACTTAGGCCCACTTGAAAATCTGTAGTTTCTAATTGATTAAAAACATTGAACTTTTGTCTCTCATGATCGTATAAGAAGACTATCCTATTGTTAAGCCATCTCATGACCATCAACAACTCATGTGGAGTTGTTATCGTATGTTAAGAATTTTCTTGATATAGTAATCCATAACCCATGTTCCCATGCAAAATTCTAAATTGTTTATTCCATGCATAATTCACGTGAATTCCCATGCATATCTAGCCCCATGCACCATGATAACTTAAGGGTTTTAAGTTAAATTTAGTTTGACACCATCCAGGGTAGCGAACCTATGGAGGAATACCATGGTTCGTCTAAGAAGAAAGGAAAGGTTTGCCTCTGCCTAAGGGTCAATGGTTCGTCAGCCTAGGTTCGTGCTTTTGCATGGCCATGGTTCGGCCATGCAAGGGTTCGTCTCCTATGTGGTTCGGCTAAGGATCCTGGGTTCGTGAGTCCTACGGTTTGCCACCCTGGGCTCGGATGAAAGCTGGTCACAGTTTCGGTGCTGCAAGCTCACAGGTTCGTTGCAGGGTTTAGTCAGGTCGACAGGTTCGGTGCAGAGAAGGTTCGGCTGCGACTATAGGTTCGGCCAGGTGCTGATGGTTTCGGCCAGAATTTTCCCACCAACCTGCAAAGCATCCTCTTCTCCCAACTATTCCAACCTGTTAAATTCGACCTCTAGTGTTTCCTAGTTGTTAATCACGACTCATCTCCAAGTTGTTGGATGTCTAGAAACCATTTATTTGTGTGATAACTACAAGGACTCGTGTAACCCCTTTAAAACCGTATTTAAAGTCTAGATTTACCTCAAGATGACGGATAAATACTCAGAATCCTTGTACTTTCGTGATCTACGTGTTGTGCTGAATAACGTCTTGACACTTAGAGAGCTTAAATCCGACTAGTATTGGGCTCCAAATCTTAGAGAGAAGGTTAGTTTCTTGAGAGAGTTTTAGAGAGAGAGAGAAAAACGAGTGAGATAGAGAGAAAGGGTGGAATTGGTGGTAGTTGTGGCATTTAATATCACATTAAATGTGGGGAAAAATACCCGGTCGTTCGGTCTCGTTCGGTTTCGCGTAAAGTGCCGGTTCGCGTAGTTTTCGCGTCGAAATGACGTGATTTATAAAAATAGAATTTATTTAATTATTCAAGGTTGTGATTCCTAATAAATTAACTAATATCTACTCTTATTTTAATTTTTAAAATATTAAATAACTGTTTAAATCGAAACGTACGGTCGTCGCGCGTATTCGTTCGAATCGTCACTCATACGAACAGGACGATAACCATACTTTTCAATCTTGTTTTCTAATTATAGAATATCATTCAGAACGTTAAACCTTCAGATATATTCGTATAGATCGTCACCTATACGAATAACCCGTCGATTTAGCATTCACATAACAATATTCCTGTATTTTGTTCTTTAAAGCCTCACATACGTTTATACATAATAAATCCTAAACAGATAATCACATGTTGGTTCTGTGTTGCCGGATAATTATCTTACTCAAGGACCATTGTTCCAAACTGTGTTTCTGTTAAATGTTTCTGAATTTGTTCTATGACAACACAAAATGATAATGACAAATGATATGAATGTGAAACTTACTGAAATGTATAAGATTCGTACCTGTTTTACTGTTCATGTACTGTAGATATCACTGTTCCGGTGATGGTTCCGGCACTGATGTTACACCTAGTACTGACGTTAAAAGAATAATAATAAGATTGAATAAACGATTGTCTTAATGTGTATAAATTTGGTTACAATGATAAACACCATGCTTTTGAATACTTTGATTGAAAACCTTTGGTTGAATACCATGATTAGAAAACCTTGATTGAATACCATGATTTGAAATCCTTTGATTGAATACCACCATGAAAAACTCTTGATTGAATACCTTGTTCAAAACCCTTGATTTGTATACCAATAAGAGCGTCCTTGTATAATAACAAGGTTTGTAAAATAGTATTTATTTGAAAACACGAGTTTATAGTAAAAGAGTTTATAAAACTTATTCTTTAAAAGTGCTCTACATTTATAAAACCATTTTGTGTAAAACAGTTGTAAAACAGTTTAAGAATACCTTTTATAAAACCTTTTTGTAGAAAAGTGTTTAACAATTGATATATCCTTTAAAACCATTGCTAAATACTTTAGAATACTTGATAAATAATTTAAAAATAGTTGAGGAATCCCCTGGAATTTGTAAAGTAAACATGTGATTGTTGAAAAGTAACATGAATCCTATATATGAAATATAATTGTGTAAAGATTGTTTGGTCATGTGTTCCACCCCAAAACAGTTGTAAAAGAGTAAAATTGGGGCTAATGTTCTCACCTGACAGTAGTAGACTCTGAACCCGAACAAGTAGCAATCAGACAAGACCTCTAACTGCTTCCTATATCATTGTAATCATCCATATAATATAAGATTTTATAGTGTTTTGAACTTTGATTGATAGATCGACTAATGTTAACCGGTTGACTTGTGTTACTTGTTAATGATTACTTCTTGAATAACTTGTTCCTAGTTTTAAAAGTATTAGATTAACTTGAAATACTTGATTGATTTCCTTGAAACGATGATTGATTCATGAAAAGCAAGTGTCATGTTACATCATGCATAAGGTTAGTTATGGATATATGTAACATGTGTTGATGATTCACAATAAACACTTGTTCCTCATGTAATCCCTGAAAATGATTATGTGTTTTAAGCTTTTGTGATTATGTTATAATCTTATTCCCAAATTAAGCGAGACTTAATTAGAATAAAACTAACACAACAATCACTAAAATCGAATTAGGGTTATAATACCCTTATTGATTCTTTTAAGCTTAAATATTCATTTGGAATTTCATTAGTTTAGAATGTAGAAAATCCTTGGATTTAGAGCTCATGTATGGACCTAACAACTAATATCGAGAGTCCTTAGCGAGGCGAGTGCGTCGAACCTAGCAATATCGACTATCTAAGGTTCAAGAGAGGCCCATCGATATTAAGAATATCGATGGCTTCTCATCCTTTCGATATTAGGCTTGTTAATCGTCCATGTAGATGCATTTTCTGTGTGAAAGATGCATTTACTATGTGAACCTTGCTCTGTTGTAAATGAAATCATAGGTTTGGCTGACATAAGGGTTCGCGAACCTTATCAAAGGTTCGTGTAAAATGGAGGTTCGTGAAAGGGTAACAAGGGCCGAACCTTTGCTTTAGAAACCTATATATATGATGTTGCTAGTTCATTTTGAAGGTAGAGCTCATAAATCCGTACACACAAATAGCAACATTCTCTCTCAAGAAGCAAGAACTAGACTTGAAGATCTTCATCAAATTCTAATCATCTTAGTGTCTTTCTGTATTGAAGTGTCATGTATTTTGTAACATCTGTGCCAGAATCGTTACCGGAACAGTAAGTTGCACAGTAAAGTGCACAGTAACTCAAGTACAAACTATGTGAACTAGGTAGATACTATTTACATCCTCCTGCTTAACAATAAACTATTATGCAATCGTGCTGAAATCTGATTTAAACTTCAGGGTTTAACAGTCAGAACCATTTTAGACAACACGGAACAGATACACAAACGTTTTATTTGATTTCTGTCATGTATAAACGTATGTGAGGATAAACAGAACAAAACCGTAACGGTTGTTGTTACAGAATGCTAAACCGACGAATTATTCATATAGGTGACGATCTGTATGAATAAATCTGAAAGTTTAACGATCTGAAATGATGAATGAAAAGTAGATAACAAAATCAGAAAGTGAAACATACGATCGTGTATGTACAGTTAGCGCTCTGTACGAAAACGCGCGTAAGTGACGTTTTCTGACGAAACGAAAACGAAAACGATATTATCAAGGAAATATAATATTTCCTGTTTTACAATTTTGAAACTCATCAGAAATAAATTAAAAGAAACCATTTTAACTAAAATACGTAAATTCGCGAAGGAAACTAACGAAACGCGTAACATAACAATTACGAGAAATAAATGAAGAAAAACAATATTTACAATAATTATTTGAAATAGATACCTTCCAAACGTTTAAAATAAAGTCACTTTATTTAAATTGCGTAAAAATTCGTGTAATGTGCCAGAACCACGACGAAGACGAAAACCGAGCAAACGAAACGTACCCGAACACCCTCGGGGTATAAAAACCCTAAAATGAGACTTTCACTCTGATTTTCTCTCATTTCTCTCTCTCTAACTCTTTTCCCGTTTTCCTTCTCTCTCTAAAAATTTTTATCTTCTGTCACACCCCTGCGCCGCGTGCGGAATCCACGGCGCGGTGACGTATGAACAGTTGAATCATGCACAAGTATTGAATAAGAACAACCACAATGGATTACTATGTTTCAAAATATTTAGACAGTTGTTTAGTTACAGACCATCTATCTACCAAAAGAAAGACAACTACAGACCCCAAAATATAGTTACAAAATAAGACTTCAAACAAGACAATTAAACATTTAGGATTTAGT
Organism: Mikania micrantha; assembly: GCA_009363875.1. Lineage (NCBI taxonomy): Eukaryota > Viridiplantae > Streptophyta > Magnoliopsida > Asterales > Asteraceae > Mikania > Mikania micrantha. Next base: position 43,640,923 of record CM018681.1, on the reverse strand, counting down.
GTGTTTCTATTCCATCCTAGCATGTTTCTTCATCTTGTTCTATCTTAGAATGGTCTCCTTAGTTGTCTCTAAGAAAGTCTTAAACCTGATTACCTGAAACACGTGAAAAGTAACTGTCAACTACAGACGTAGTTGGTGAGAACAATAGGTTTAACATATGAAATCATGAATATGTGATATAAGGCATAGGTATGTTAAAGTAATAAATGATTCACATGGATGAGCTGCAACCCAAACTAACATCAAGTAAGAAAATGAGTGTAAACAGTCCAATCACTGTTCGCACGAAAGCCAACATATAATATCAAGTCCCAAACCACGTTTGGAGTTAGATAATGTGTCAGCAATTTTGAAACCATAATGACACCAGACCTGCAGTTAGCTTTTAAAACAAATTTAAAAGCTAACTCCATCCTGGATAAGAACCAATGTGTCTGCTTTCCCTTGTTGTGATCACCCAGTACTAACGCTAATGAATGTGATACTTGATTCGTTTACAAGTTTGTTTACAACAATAGACACCATGTTTATGAACCTTACTTTAACCGAACGTGTTAATGCCTTATTTGATAACATGAATTGAAAACCTTGATTTAATCCCATGAATTAAATCCTTTGTTTTGAATACCATGAGATGAATCTCTTGATTTGAATACCATGAAATGAACCTCTTGATTTGAATACCATGAAATGAACCCCTTGATTTGAATACCATGAAATAGTGACCTTGTATAATAACAAGGTTTATAACAAAAGAGTTTACAAAATCCATTAGTTAAAAGTGTTTATCATTTATAAAAACATTTGAGTAAATCTGTTAAGAAACAGTTCAAAAAAACTTTATAAAACCTTTTTAATAAAAAGAGTTTCATATTTGATAAAATCCTTTATAACATTTGATGAATCCCTTGAATTAGTGCAATGAACCTGTAATATTCGTAAAGTAGAGCACATATTGAACCATGAAATACGATTGTAAAGATAGGGTTTGATCACGTGTTCCACCCCAAAACAGTTGTAAAACAGTAAAAGAGGGGCTAAAGTTCTCACCTGTCTGCAGTAGACTCTGAACTAAAACAGATAGCAAGTAGCAAACAGGACTTCTAATTGGTTCTTATATCATTGTAATCATACATAAGATGTAAGATTTATAGTTATATAGACTTTGATTCATTGATTGACTCGTGTTCTCTTGAAATTGATTAACACTTGATTACTTGTTCTCATGATTAAGATTGTTGTGCAAACTTGAAGGTTATGATTTGAGTCACTTGATTGATCATGGGTCCATGAAAATGATGTGTGATGTCCTTTTATGCACAAACTTGTTTGTACAACATCACATGTGATTTAAGAGTTTGATAAACCTTTGATACCCCATTGATTAACATGTGTTGTGAAAAGATGTTCAATTGTTTAAGTTCTTGAGATTGTGACTTGATCCGATAATTAGGTTAAGTCGCAACTTAAACCACAATTGATCAACTCTCAATTATCCAATTTATGATCCAATATTGGGCCTTGAGTCCATGTAACCATGATGGTCCTTAAACCAAGTCCCTGGGCCACTTAGGTTAAAGATGGGCCAATTGAATGTGGTGTTGGGCCAAGTGAGTGTGATGTTGGCCCAACAACATGTATATAGGCCTTGTAACATGCCAAAGACAATATCAAACCGATTAAGGTCTTAGTGGGCCGAATGTACTTGAATTGGGCCTAAAGGATTTGAGTTGGGCCAACCATTGTGTATGTAAGCCATGTAGGGTTTCAAGGTATTATTGGGCCAATTAAAGATCTAAATGGACCAACCTAACTCCCTTGGCTTGTCTTACTCTATGGGCCTATTACTTATGGAATTGGGCCGAGTATGGTGGGGTTGGGCCGAAAGGCTTGTGAGCTGCCACCTTAGGCAGCGAACCTTCTTTGGTTCTAGCTTAAGGTTCGGCTAGTGGCTGATGATCATGCAAGTTCGCCTATGTTGCAACAGAAGGGTTCGTGGAAATGGCCTAAGGGTCGGGCACTTCAAGGGTTCGGCAAGGTAAGTATGGTTCGGTTATCATGAGTGCATGCAGGGTTCTTGAGTCTTTCTCTGGTTCGGCAACTGTTCAACGAACCATGCAACAACAGGGTTCGCCACCCTTAAACTGAAGGTTCGTGATCTTGCAGGCTTTGGCTCATGTGGGTTCGGCTCATGCTCATGGTTCGGCTGCTTATTAACGACCCTTACAGGTTCGTAGGATCACTAAGGTTCGGGGACCAGGGATGCAGGCTTGGGAGATCCCCTAAGGTTCGGCTGGTTACCTACGAACCATTAGGGTTCGTGGGGTCTCTTCATGTTTCATGACAGCAGGAAGGTTCGTAGGCTCATGATGACTTGATGCAGGTTCGTGAGGACTTCTGGTTAGGCTGGTCACCCCGCGAACCAGGAAGGGTTCGCTGGGGTTCGTTGACTACCCACTGATTCGGCCAGAAAACCCTAATGGGTTCGTTCTCATGGTCCTCGCCGAACCTGTTCATCTGCACCATCACCATCGCATCCGAACTGTTCCAGGTCACCAGCTAAGTCGATCTATCATCAGTGGATGTTACTATGGCTGCGAAACTGAAAGGGGAAGGGCTAGGATCGGCTAGGTGTCGGGTTTAAACAAAAACCCATGAAAACCCTAATTTCCAGATTTTTCAAGCTTCATTACCTCGAGATTCCGTGCATAAATCTTCAGATCCTTTGTACTTCTATGTAGAGGATGTCGAGAGCTACGCGTGGCCACCGAGAACACCAAAATCCGTTGAGAAACGAGTGAGTTATTCGCGTTTGAAGCTCGGTTTTTAGAGAGAGAGAGGATAGAACGAAAATATAGAGAGAGAGTGGGTTGTTGGTGACATAAATGAGGGAAATGGCCTCTTTCAAAGCTTTTATAGCCTGTGTGGTATTCGGGTCCGTTTCGGTCGCTCGGTTCGCGTTTCCGAAACGTAACGCGTATTTTACGCGAATTAAAATAAAAGAGTTGTTAAGCTCATTAAAATGATGAGTTTCAAAATTGTAAAATATAAAATAATTAATTTAATTATTTTTACTCTTCGTGTGTTGTCAGATCGTTAAACACATACAATTACGTGTATACCCGCAATCGCGTACGTTTTCCGATCGTAAAACAAATTTATTTAAAGTCGTTTAATCATAATTATAAGTTCAACATTCGTATCATTATGGATCGTCACCCATAACTATACTCAGTCTCGCTTACGTATTACGATTCTTGTTGAATTAATTTTCATAATATTAGTCTTAACACTACGCACTAACACTATCCTGTTACACCGAACGCAGTATATATATAGGGCTCACTCTCGCTGCCCAGCACTGTTTCGATATAACACAATATTGTTCTTGCCTAGTGCACTCGACTGTAAATAAGTAATACATACTTGTTCCTAAATAAATAAGATCCTGTAACACACAAGCACACATTATGAACATATGAATCACATTGATTAACTGAACATTGACACCCACTGTTCTAACACTGTTTACGACTACCATGACTAAATGTACAAATGTTACAGTCTCCCCTAGCTAAGGGAATTTCGTCCCGAAATTAACTAGCCGAAGATACTGTAAAAAGATGAGGGTACTTAAGCTTCATCTGGTCTTCACGTTCCCAGGTAAACTCAGCACCGCGTTTGCCCTCCCATCGTACCTTTACGATAGGGATATGGCTGCGTTTAAGTTTCTTGACCCCATGATCCATGATTTCAACCGGACGTTCTATGAATTGCATGTTTTTCTGAATCTGTATGTCTTCCAGTGGAATCTGAACATCATGATCAGCTAAGCATTTCTTAAGATTTGATACATGAAAAGTATCATGAACATTGCTTAGCTCCACTGGAAGTTTGAGTTTGTAGGCTACAGGACCAATCCGTTCCAGGATCTCAAAATGTCCAACGTATCTTGGTGCAAGTTTCTCTTTCTTCCCGAATCGGACAACGCCTTTCCAGGGAGAAACTTTGAGCAAGACTCGGTCACCGACTTGAAACTCAAGCGGTTTCCGACGTCGATCAGCATAACTCTTCTGCCGATCTCGTGCGGCCTTAAGCCGTGACTGAATGATTGTGATCTTGTCTGATGTTTCCTGAATAAGTTCGGGTCCTACGACCTGTGAGTCACCAATCTCGATCCAGCAGACCGGTGATCGGCACTTTCTACCATATAAAGCCTCGAATGGTGCACATTGAATGCTTGTATGGTAGCTGTTGTTATACGAAAACTCGATAAGTGGAAGATGAGTGTCCCAACTTCCACCGAAGTCAATGACACAAGAACGAAGCATGTCCTAGAGTGTTTGGATAGTCCTTTCGCTTTGACCGTCGGTTTGGGGATGATACGCCGTGCTAAGAGTAACACGAGTTCCCAAAGCCTTTTGCAATGATTGCCAAAAGCGAGAAGTGAAACGACTATCGCGATCAGATATGATTGATGTTGGTGTACCATGACATGCAATGATTTCGTTGACGTACAATGTGGATAACTTCTCCATCTTGTAATCCTCTCGGATTGGGAGAAAATGAGCAGATTTGGTGAGTCGATTGTTGATGCAATTTATGTACCTAGTTCAATTTTGTAACATTCATCATGTAAAATTCAAGTTATATTAATGGAAGTTGTCTTTCTATATTGATCTTAATGTTTAACATTGATTATATGATTGTGTTATTGGTTGATTTGATTTATTATATATTTGAGTATGAGTATGGTTCATTCGGCCGAATGACTCTATCGAATGAAGTCATTCGCCGAATGAAACCAGAGTATGTCTAGTCAGCGAATGAGTCATTCGCCGAATGACTCATTCGACTGAATTATCATTCGACAGATGCCATTCGCCGAATGAGTTGCTTCGACCTCTCATTCGGCCGAATGTCGACTGCCTATATATACAAGTTCAAATCACTTCAACCTTAACTTTCCAGAGCCCTCCTTCTTCCCTGAGACTCAAGTGTCAAAACCCTAGGAGATTTGAGCGGCTAGTGATTGTCCAAGTTCGATTCTCAACCCGTGGTGTTCGATCGTTGCTTCCACGTTTTTCCTACAACCTCGGATCACCACGGTTCCTGTTGATTTCGATTGGAAAACCCTGGAATAGGATTCCGCACTATTCCAGAGGCTGTCGAGTAGTTTTACATTGGAATCAGATTGTTTCCGAGCTCCAAACCGGTCCAACAAAGTGGTATCAGAGCTTTGGCTCTTGATTCTACTCGATTTCCACTCTAAATCATCAGATCTGAGTTTCCCAAAACCCTGATTTTCGTAACTTCCAAAAACCCTACTTTTCTTGCTTTCCAAGTTACTATTTCATTGAAAAACCAAGGGTTTTTGTGGATTGTTTGTCAAAATTCTTTCCCAATTGTTTTGTTATCATGTCTTGAACTTCTGTACCAAATTTGGTGCTTAGATTTGGTCAAAATCACAAGATATCTCGATTTTTGTTGCTGAAAACCCCAGATCGCCGAATGACAATTGCGGCCGAATAAGTTCAGCCGAATAGCTCTCCATTCGCCGAATAGGTCTCATTCGGCGAATAGCTCCTTCGCCCTTTTCATTCGCCGAATAAGTCTCATACTCCACTCTCATTCGGCGAAAGAGTTCATTCGATCAGACATTCGCCGAATAGGTCATTCGATCATCCCATTCACTAGTTGTCATACTCAGCATTCATTCGCCATATTCAGGTCATTCGGTCCCCGACATTAGCCACATTCACCTTCATTCGCCAGTTTTCCTGAAATTTTTCTAAGTGTTGAATTTTATTACTTCTGATCAAATGGAGGATGTAGCACTCATGGCTAACCAAAACCATCGCATTCAGACTCTCTTATTGACAGAGAATGAGACAGGGAACTCAAATAAAGCTCCTAAGTTGTTGACTTTAGATGATTACCCTCATTGGAAGTATAGATTTGAGATCCATATCAATGGGGTGGATACAAATCTGTGGATGATGATAGAAGGAGGTTATTTGAGGCCTTTGAACGAGGATGGAACTCCTATGCTTGTTACAAGAATGACCGAGCCTCAAAGGAAATTGTATGACTATGAGAAGAAAGCATATGCCATTTTGTCACAGTCTATTGCTACAGACATCTTCCATCAGTTTCGACAATTTACATCTTCCAAATACCTCTGGGATGCCTTACAACAAAGATATGAGGGGAATGATGCGTTGAAGAGCATTAAGTCTAAAGCTTTGAGAAAAGAATTCAATAGCTTTATGTATGTGGGTAATGAGTCACTTGATGAACTGATTGCTAGGTTTTATCATTTGTTGAGTGAGTTGTTCTACCATGAGGTCAAAACTACAACTCAGGAGAAGATTCAGTGTTTGGCAGATGCTCTACCTCCAAAGTGGGAGTCTTTCTTGATGGTACTCAAGCAAAACCAGATGTTGGCTCATATGGACATCAATGATTTTATTCAGAAACTGAAAGAGCAGGAGATAGAGAACAAATGGAAAGCCAAGAGGGTTGTGCAAGTTCAGGATCCTTCTCTATACTACTCCACTCCCACAGTCGATAAATCCACAACTCATGCTCCTCTGAAGACTGCTTTTGTTTCTAAAGCATCTGAGGCTCCATCTACAGCTCAGATGCATTTCAGTCAATCTTCTTCAACAAGTTCACAACAAGAGCATCATCAGCCTACCGTCAGTCTGAAAACAGAGAACTTTGACAAGGTCAAAGTAGAGGTTGCAAAAGAGCATATGGGTCTTTTGTCAACATTGGTTAGCTCATATGATGGATTAGTTGCTGGTCAGATCGGCAATCCATATTTGACCAATGATGACTACTCTCAGATTGATCCTAATGACATGGAGCGAATTGACATTATGTGGGCATTGGCTAGTGCGGTTAGGAGAGCTAAGGAGTTTGTTAAAAGAACTGGGAAGGATATCAATCTAAACGAGGAGTCCAAGTTTGGGTTTGATATGGCATCTGTGACATGCTACAACTGTGGTGAGAAGGGTCATTTTGCCAGACAGTGCAAACAGCCAAAGAAAGAAGGCAACAAGAATCCATTCCAGTATCAGAAATCCTCCACTGCCAATCCAGAAAGGAGATTAGTTCCTATTGATTCTCCTTCTCAAGCTGGATCTTCATCCTCTGCAAGTAAAGCTTTAATGGTTCAACAGGATGAAGGGGTGAACTGGGATTTCAGGTTTAATGCTGATAAAGAAGAACAAGATAAAGCTTGTATTGCTGAGATTCAACAATCTGAAGATCAAAGTGAGAAAAGCATTCAGGAAGACTCAATGGTGAATGATGATAAAGTCTCAAATTCAGAATTAGATAGCTTGACAGATTCAGACACTCAAGATTCTGATGCTGAAGCTGATGACTCCTCTACTCAATTTGCTTTGATGGTAAACTCTTCTGCTTCATCAGAGTCAGAGCAGGTATACACTGATTGTTCATCTTCACATTCAGAGTGTTTTAATTGTGTTGATCTTAGAAGTAAGGTCCTTGCTTATCAGACACATAACAGTGCTTTGATGAACGATCTCGACTTATGCATTGAAGGTAACAAAATTTTAAAATCTAATGAAAAAGATTTTCAAACTAAAATTGATCTTTTAAACAGACAATTGCATGAAGCCGAGATTGCAGTGCTGAATAAGCAAGATGCTATCACTTCTTATCTCAATACCATTAATAAGATTAAGAAAAAGTTAGCAATAGTCGAATGTGACTATGAGACTCTAGGCCAGAAGCTCAAGAGCTATAAAAGCTCATCTTATATCATTGAGCACATGATCAGTAGGGGTACTGATCAGGAGAAGGAAAAGGTTAATTATCAAAATTGTCCTCCACCAATCCTCAATGCCTTTGTCAATACTCCAAATGACAAAGATGTAAAGGATTTTCAAGTTACTACTCCGTTAGTAATAGATCCAGTTAGTCTGAGTACAAATCAGAGTTCATCACAGACTACGGCATCACTGGTGGATGGAGTTGTTGAAGATTGGGTCTCTGATTCTGAGGATGAATCAGATTATTCATCTAAGCACAGTACTCCTCAGAATCAAACTCCTATTGTCATGAAAGGTGACCCAATCTACAAATCAAATATTTACAAAGAATTATGCTTTGTTAAAGCTTCACAAGAGTCTGAAGCTAATTGTGCTACCAATTCAGCTCTGTTTGGTAACAAAGGGAAAAAGGGTTTGGGTTTTGAACAAGATTGTCAGAAAGCAAATGTCTTTAAATCAACTAGAAAACCATTTTCTGATTTAAAACATTTTCATAAAAAAGGTGACAAAGTCTGTTTTGAATGTGGTGAGTCTGGACACATTGTGAGATTTTGTCCTCATTTGATCAGGCCAAAAGTTGTTTCTTTCAGAAAATTAAATTATGCTTTACCAAAACCGGTAAAATCTGTACCTAAGCCTGTTCAACTAAAGTCTAAACCACCAAATCAGTTTAAGACTTCAGACAAGGGAAAAGGAAAAATGGAAACTTTGAATGTTCCAAATGTGATTAAAGTTAACAAAGCAAAATCATCATCCATTTATCTGAAAACCTCTTTTGATAAAAATGCAATTTGGAAAGTTAAATCATCTGAGGATTCTGTTCCACCAATTTCAGATAACTCTCTTCCTAAAGGGAAATGGATTGATGTTTGGATCCGAGACTCTATGGGTCAACCCAAGACTGTAAAGGCTTGGGTTCCCAAGGTAAACTAATTGTCTCTTTATTGTGTAGGTTGCCCCAAAAGCTGGAGTTAACAGCAATTGGATCGTTGATAGTGGGGCTTCCAGACACATGACTGGTGATATTTCTCTGCTCACCAATGTGAATGCAGTTAGAGGTGGATATGTTGCTTTTGCCGGAGATAAAGGCGGTTTTATTACAGGAGAGGGAATTCTGACAAATGGACAAGTTTCATTTGATAATGTCAGATATGTTAAACAGCTGGAAAACAACCTCCTGTCAGTCTCTCGGATTTGTGACAAAGAGTACAAGGTCTTATTTGATGAGTCAAAATGTTACATTCTCAAGCAAAGTGTTAAGATCCCTGAAGATTGGATTTTGATGTCTGCTCCAAGGAAGCAAGATTTGTACGTTCTCAATATGGCCACAGCTTCAACTACATCCTCCACAGCTTCATGTTTTATGACAAAGGCAACTGAAAAAGATTCAGTACTTTGGCATAAGAGGATGGGTCATTTGAGTTTACGCAAAATGAATCATTTGGTTCATAATAGTCTGGTTGAGGGAGTTAGCTTGAAGAATTTTAAGCTGTCTGATATCTGTGTATCCTGCAAGAAAGGGAAGCAAGCCAAGCAGTCTCATAAGCTGAAAAAGTTTCATTCAATCAATGTTCCTCTTGAGCTTCTCCACATGGATTTATTTGGTCCAGTGAATCGGAAGAGTATAGCTGGAGATCAATACTGTCTTGTCATCACTGATGAGTATTCCAGATACTCTTGGGTTTTCTTTTTGAAGGAGAAATCAGAAACGTTTGATTGCATTCAAGTTTTGGTTACCAAACTTGAATTACTTTATAAGCTCAAGATTCATCAGTTTCGAACTGATAATGGAACGGAGTTCAAAAATCACAACATGGAGAATTTTTGTAATGCAAGAGGCATCGTGCAACTATTTAGTGCTCCATATGTTCCACAAATGAATGGTGTTGCTGAACGCAAGAACAGGACATTGATTAAGGCTGCTAGAACAATGCTTGCTAATTCTTCTCTACCGGTTCAATTCTGGAACGAAGCTGTAGCTAATGCTTGTTATACATTGAACCGGGTACTTATTGTGAAGAGACATGGGAAGACTTGCTTTGAACTGCTCCATAACAGAAAGCCAAATCTTAAGTATCTATAACCGTTTGGTGCTCCATGCACTATGCTTAAGAAACATGAGCAGGGCAAGTTCAATGAAAAGGTGGAAGAAGGGTATTTTCTTGGGTATAGCACTCCAATAAACGAGTTTACAACATTTCAACTCATAATGTGGAGGAGTGGTACCATGTTGATGTAAGCTTTTGTGCTCATTCCTGCTTTATTTCTCAAGTTGAACCGCGTACTGTCACTGAAGCTCTCAAGGAAGAATCATGGGTTGATGCAATGCAAGAAGAACTTTTGCAATTCAAAAAGTTAGGTGTCTGGCAATTGGTTGACAGACCTAAAGGTGCAAAAGTCATTGGCACTCGATGGGTTCTTCGTTGCAAGAAAGATGATCACGGGATCATTGTGCGAAATAAAGCACGTCTGGTGGTTCAAGGATTCAGACAGATAGAAGGGTTGGATTACAATGAGGTGTTTGCTCCAGTTGCTCGACTCGAAGCCATTCGTATCTTCTTGGCTTATGCATCCTTTAAAAGGTTCAAGGTCTATCAAATGGATGTCAAGAGTGCGTTCCTTCACGGTGTTATCAGTGAAACAGTGTATGTCAGTCAACCTCCCGGGTTTGAGGATCCATTGCATCGTGACCAAGTCTACAAGCTAGACAAATCCTTGTATGGATTGCATCAAGCTCCGCGAGCGTGGTACGAGACACTTTCTACTCACCTTCTGAACAACGGGTTCAGAAGAGGTGTCATTGACTGCACATTATTCATCCGTGAGAAGGACAGTGATTTACTCTTGGTGCAAGTGTATGTGGACGACATAATTTTTTGTTCCACAAATGATAGTCTGTGCAAGGAATTCGAGAAGGTTATGAAAGAAAAATTTGAAATGAGTTCTATGGGAGAGATGAAATTTTTCTTGGGCTTGCAGGTGGATCAGTCTGAGTCAGGGATTTTTATTCATCAAACCAAATATGTTGGTGACATTCTGAGCCCGGTTCAGAATGTCTGATGCAAAACCTGCTGGTACCCCACTGGCAATTAATCACGGGATTACTCCAGACGAAAAGGGGGAGTTAATTGATGCCACTCTGTACCGAGGAATGATCGGATCTCTCATGTATCTTACTGCTTCTCGGCCAGATATCATGTTCGCTACTTGCTTGTGTGCACGCTATCAATCAAAGCCAAGAGTATCTCACCTCATTGCTGTCAAAAGGATTATGCGTTATCTAAAGGGTACACCGGAACTTGGCTTATGGTACCCTAATGATGATAACTTTGAGCTTACTGCATATAGTGATTCAGATTATGGCGGATGCAAGAGAGATTTCAAGTCAACATCTGCAGGATGTCAATTCTTTGGAAACCGATTAGTTACCTAGCAGTGCAAGAAGCAGACGTCGGTGTCTACTTCAACTTGTGAAGCTGAATATATTGCTGCTGCTAGTTGCTGTTCTCAAATCATCTAGATACAACAGCAACTCAGGGACTATGGGTTACATTTTTCTAACACTCCTATATATGTTGATAACACTGCTGCCATTGCTGTCACTAAAAATCCTGTTCAGCACTCCAAAACCAAACACATCGACATAAAATATCACTTCATACGTGATTGTTTTGAAAAGAAATTAATCGATGTAGTGAAAATTCAAACCGATCACCAAAAAGCCGATCTTTTTACAAAAGCATTTGACAAACCCAGATTTTTATATCTGTTATCGGCTAATGGTGTTTTCCAAAAGGATGAAGTTCAATCCTCATCTGAGTCTAACAAATGATCATCATTTTTCTTTGCTAGTTTTTACTTTGTTTATTTTAGTCCACGTCTTTTACTTTTTCCTGTATAGTTTATTTTCATCATCAAAAACTCAAAAAGATTTTCTATTTTTAGGTTTTTAGGGGGAGATATTATGATATTTGAAAAACCAAAAACAATAGAAAATTTGAAAAACCAAAAACTATAGAAAAATTAAAAATTGAGATGGTCTTGCTTAATAAAGTAGTGCATTAATCTTATCATGTCATAGAAGCAGAAGTGAATGTATGAACTAAAATCACAAGAGAATTGTGGTGGGATGTACTGATAGGCTGACTATACAAAATGAATAAACAACTTGTGATAACTTAGAAAGTTTGATCTGTGGGATCCATTTTATTAAAACATTTGAGTGAGAAACGGTTTTTGACTCAAATCAAGCATACACCTGTCATCATGGAATCAAATGAGGTTTCATTCAAAGGAAAATCAAAAACAAGCTGGTATTAAGCTTGATGAAAAACTAAAAACAAGCTGGTATTAAGCTTGAAGAAAACCTAATGCAAACTGGTATTAAGCTTGAGAAATACTTAAACAAATTAAGTTCGATTCCATACATGTGCCATATTGCTGGGACGGACCTAGCTGAAGCCATCCATTTGGATAGAACAAGAAAAATACAAAAAGATAATAAATGTTTGAATCTTATTGAATTCATGATGACTGGTTTTAAGATTTGCTGAAATGAGTTTTGAACTGATTTTGATCTTTATTGGTGAAATGAATTGGGGAACTCAATCAGAAAATATGAGTGATCATATAGTTTGTTTAGTAGTTATGTATTGTTCGGTTTATGTCTGGACAAATATATCAGTAATCGTATCATAATGAAATTGTGATTGAAGTAAAGCATTCACTGAAGATAATGTGATGTGATTAGAGATATGTGTTATTTTATTAATGGACCTCTCACAAAAACATGTGTTTATTTATTTTTAGTTATTGTTTGTACAGTTGTAGTGGTTGTTTCAGAAAAATACAAAAAGATTTTCTATTTTCAATTTTATTTTAGATGATCATTTGTAGATTTGGATGTCTGTCATATCTGAATCCTGAACCAACCAGACATATCTTCATAATTTGTTAAAAGTTTGTTGCTCAAAATGTCAAATGTTGAAAAAGTTGAGTTTTGGAGGTTTTCATCTCTCATTCGTCCGAATGAGAGGTAAAGTTCATACATTCGGCCGAATGAACTCATTCTGCGTATGAGTCATTCGACCGAATCAATCATACAAAGTGTTCATCATTCGGCAAATGAAGGGTGTCGAATGTCTCATTCGACCTTTTCATTCGGCGAATGAGTGTCGTCGAATGTCTAAATCGCAACTCTCATTCGGCGAATGAGACTGAGTGTGAACCGACCTTTCGCCTAGCTCATTCGGCGAATGAGCTTGACTATATAATAGTCCTTCGGCCGAATGAAGGTCATTCGACCATTTTCTCTTTCGCTACATCAGAGTGCACCTCATTCAGCGATTCACACACATTTTCAGTTCTTTCGATTTCCTGTGATCCTTGTTAACCCTGCTTCTGACAATCACATTATATTTCATCTCAGGTACTTGGAGATCGATTATCAAGCATTTTCAATCGTGAAATCATCAAGAACTGAACAGATTTTTGATTTCTAGGGTTTTAGAAATCGCCTGAGAAATAAACTGTCGAAATGAACTTAAAACCCAAAAAGTCATGTTTTAAACTTGTTAGTCGGTCGATTCTGAATGTGTGTATGCAAATTTTATTGACTGATTTGATTTTTGGATGAACAAGGGTTTAAAATTCAAATTTCAGCCGAATGACGTCATTCGGCGAATGTCTCATTCGGCGAATGACTCTCATTCGACGAATGACTCTCTTTCGTTGAAGCTCATTCGGCGAATGACTCACATTCGACGAATGTCTCATTCGATGACACTCATTCGATGAATGACTCTCATTCGAATGTCTCATTCGGCGAATGAATGCTATTTGCAACTCATTCGACGAATGACATTCGGCGAATGTGTTCATTCGCCAGAATTATCTGTCATTCGGCATATCAGATTGTTGAGATCTAAATTTCAGTAGTTCATCTGATTTCATCTTGTTTTTATATCTGATTTGTACTAACATGTTTATTTCTTTTGTTGTTCAGTATGGCAGGTTACAAATCAGTCCCTAAGCACAACATATGTGCTCATCTGGATTTGACCACACCGAACGCCAAGCACTACTCAGAGATTATTAGTTTTCTGAGGCGTTCGAGGATCTTCACTGCTATATCGACTGTTCATGTGCCTTACCATTCGCATCAGCAGGATTTCTGGTCATCTGCTGACATAGACTGTGAGGCCGAGCCTACAGTTATCAGGGGAAAAGTTCAAGGGCATGACATTGTTGTTTCTGCAGAACACATCAGGAGAATATGTGGGTTTCAAGATTCTCCAGATCAGCCATCACTACTTGATCGCTTTTTAGTTCGTGGATGCTTTCTTAGGTGCAAGTATGAAGGTGACATTGGTGCGGGCATTCTCAACAAAGCATTCATGTCTCCACAATTCAAGTATCTCGCTCATGTCTTAGTTCACTGTCTCGGATCAAGGCGAGGAGGATTCGATGACATGCGAGAGACTATTCAATGTGCCTTTGCTGCTTTAGTACTGAACAAGCCGTTCAACTTCTTAGAGATGATCTTTATTCATATGAAGGAGAACGTGGTCTTAAAGGGGGACAAGAAGTTTCTCATGTACCCTCGGTTTCTGCAGCAGATCATTGACGCTCAAGTTCCAGATCTTCCCAAGATCAATGCTGATGTTATACGTTTAGAGCACATGAATGACACCACTCTTAACAGAGTCTTGTCATACAGAGGAAAGGAGAGGAAGCCAACCACCAGATCATTATTCGGTCATCTCTCTCGACCTGATTATCGAGCTCCTGCTGGTCGCAGATGGAGGCATGATGACTCCAATTCAGATGTGGAAGACATAGTTGTACCAGCTGGTGGAGATGACAGTGATGGAGGTGATGGTGGTGATGAGGCAAGTGCTAGTGGTGCTGGAGGTGGTGAGAGCACAGTGATTGAGAGCACTGCTGCTATGATTTCTGTTGAGATGGGTGTGAGTTCTGGTGACATAACCACTGCTGCTACTATGAGCATGGTTGATGTGAGTGGAGCTGCTACTGGTGGTGATGCTGTTTTGTCTACAGCTCAGGAAGATGACATAGATATTGATTCATTGATGGATTTAGACTTCCTGGCCACTACTACCGCTACTGTTACTACTTCTGTTGATGCTTCTGTTCCTCATATTTCTGAAGGTAGTGCTGAGTCAGAGAACTCTGGTGATGAGGGGGTTGTTGGAGATGGTGATGAAGAGAGCACCGACTCTGATGATGTTATGGAGGAAGGCTTTGAGAAGGTGATGGAAAGTGGCAAGATGGTTGTCAGGAAGAGGAAGAGAACTGAAGAGAAGATGGAGGATATTACTGATCCACTGTTTATACCAGAGTTTGATATCTCTCCTCCACCTCGGTCTTCTATTCCTGCTTCGGTGGCTGTGACTGTTGCTGCCTCTCAGCCTACATCCTCTAGGGTTGGAAGGGGAAAGAGATCAAGGTTTTCATTCCAAAGGAGGTCAGAACTGACTTCAGCTGCTACAACTACTGTTACTTCAGTAGCAGCTGTGTCAGTTTCTTCACTGACGCGGTCAAGGGCTGTTCTTACACAGACCACTCTTGCCCCTCTGACCACTCCTGTCACTCATGAGCCAGTATATGTTGCTGCTTCTTCTGGCCCGTCTACATCAAGAGCTAATATGCACATACCTACTGTTTCAGTTGTGGATCAGCTTAGCACACTGAACAGTATGGTTCTCAGGTTGATGGAGAAGAACATGGAGCAAGAGTCTAAGATTGCTCAGCTCACCCAAAGGATAAACGATCAGGATGCCCTGTTGCTGCAGGCAGCTGATCAACGAGCTGATCTTAGAGCTCGTTCTGCTCAGCAAGAGGAGCAACTACTCAAGTACATAGATGAACATAACCAGTTGGCTCTGACAGCCTCTGGTTTCAGCGAGAGGATTCTCCTGTTGGAAGCTGAAAATGCTCGCCTTGCTGAACTTGTCGAGGGTTCCAAGGAGGGCACTCCCAGGATAGAAGGTGCTGAAAACCGTTCCGATGATTCAGACAAAGAAGTAGACGAAGACGAAGAAGAACAGTCTGATGAGGAACAGGTTGACTATGAAGACTCAAACAAAGACGATGAGTCTGATGATGATGATGATCATGATGATGAGGCCAAGGACGGATCTGGGAGTGGGTCTTCTGGTTCATCGAGTGCTGATGATGATGACGACGATGACCAGGCCCCTCCCTCATCAGAGATTCGATCCAAGAGAGCCAATGATAAGAAGAAAGCCTCTTCTCAACCTCCTCCTGCAAAGACAGATGAACCCACAGCGACCGAGGAAGTAGAAGCTGTGCCTTTGAGACGTCAGCTAGATGAGACGTTGACTATGATCTTGGACGCTCAGGGCATTATACAGCACTCGGTCAGCTATGACAAGGAGGAGGGAGAGATCATTCACTGCCTCTCCAAAGAACAAATTGCTGTGTTATTCAGGTTGAATCCTGATGACGTGGTTACTGATGACACCTCAGTTCCCATTTTTGAAGAGCCTGAACCATAACCATTTGATGATGTTGATGAGGTGATTCTGGAAGATATTACAGACGAAGAGTACCCAAAGTACACATCGGCTGAAGACGAGCTGCCTACATTCACTGAACCATTTGATCAAGAAACAGAGGATCTTTTGGTTAGAAATCTGGAAGAACAAGTTGAGGCAAGGAAGGCTGAAGCAGATGACAGAAAGAGAAGGAAAGAGGAATGGGCAGCTTATTGGGAAGTTTTGAAGAAGCAAAGCACCGAGAAGATGCCAGCTACACACAAGAAGGTTTATAGGACTAAAGGCTACAAAGCTGGAGGTCAGATTCTTAGCTGGGCATACTTCCATGATCTTGGTTGCTACGCTGTGAAGAGAGAGAAAGGGATCGACTACTTCAAACACCCACATGATTTCAAGACGTTGCCTGGATTCGAAGTAAATCAGTTAGCACGTCTGAACATGCTATACAGTGACGACTCTGGGATGTCTGCTCGGTTTTCTCGACAGATCAAGTATGAATACTGGAAGAGATGGGTGAACTTTCAACCACAACAGCCAGAACGATATTACTTACCCGAGATTGATGGTGATACTCGCAAGCACAAAGTTATCCTGAAGTGGCTTCCCCCTAGAGTTTTGTAGAAGATTCCCTTGCGGAAGATGCGACAAGACTTTATGGATGGCTTCCGATGGTGGTACTATGATGGGAGAACTGGTGAGGCTGTGATAGTTCTGTGCAAAGACAAACAGTGGGAGACTGTTAGGATTTTTGATCCTATGTGGTTGACTAACTTGTCCCACAAAGATGTTATAGCACTGTATCGTCACCAGATTTTCTTCGACGTACAGGATATGGAACAAGCACTTCAGTTTATGAGAGTGATCCGAATCTGCATATGCTTAAAGGTTCAAGCTGGAGCTGATTGGAAAGCGATCTCGGCTAAGTATTTGAAGAAAGACACTTCCACAAGCTGAACTAGGTCCAAGGGGGAGTTTGTTGATGCAATTTATGTACCTAGTTCAATTTTGTAACATTCATCATGTAAAATTCAAGTTATATTAATGGAAGTTGTCTTTCTATATTGATCTTAATGTTTAACATTGATTATATGATTGTGTTATTGGTTGATTTGATTTATTATATATTTGAGTATGAGTATTGTTCATTCGGCCGAATGACTCTATCGATTGAAGTCATTCGCCGAATGAAACCAGAGTATGTCTAGTCAGCGAATGAGTCATTCGCCGAATGACTCATTCGACTGAATTATCATTCGACAGATGCCATTCGCCGAATGAGTTGCTTCGGCCTCTCATTCGGCCGAATGTCGACTGCCTATATATACAAGTTCAAATCATTTCAACCTTAACTTTCCAGAGCCCTCCTTCTTCCCTGAGACTCAAGTGTCAAAACCCTAGGAGATTTGAGCGGCTAGTGATTGTCCAAGTTCGATTCTCAACCCGTGGTGTTCGATCGTTGCTTCCATGTTGTTCCTACAACCTCGGATCACCACGGTTCGTGTTGATTTCGATTGGAAAACCCTGGAATAGGATTCCGCACTATTCCAGAGGCTGTCGAGTAGTTTTACATTGGAATCGGATTGTTTCCGAGTTCCGAACCAGTCCAACATCGATCAACGATCACCCAAATCGAATCGAATCCTCGCGGAGTTCTCGGCAACTTGGTTATGAAATCCATGGAAATTTGCTTCCGTTTCCATTGAGGAATTTCAGGTTGCTGCAGAAGTCCCGAAGGCTTTTGATGTTCTGCTTTGACTTTTAAACATGTTAGACACTTTCCCACGTATAGTGCTATGTCTTTCTTCATCCCCGGCCACCAGTAAGATGTCCTCAAGTCCTGATACATCTTATCGGCTCCAGGATGAACTGAGTATCGCGACTTATGAGCCTCATCACAGATGAGTGTGCGCAATTCTTCAGACTTTGGTATCCAAATGCGGCCGTTGAGATATAACACCCCATCTGATCGAGGTTCTAGTTTCTTCTCAATGCCACAGTCTAATTCTGTCTTGAGTTGATCGTCCGTTAGAAGCTCACAGTCGTAATCAGTTAGAAGCTCAACCCAACGTCGTTGTCTCATGTTGAGTTCTTTCTGATTGAGAATGTGTTGCAGGCTCTTGTGGTCTGTATAGATGACACATTTAGTACCATAAAGGTAGTGCCTCCAAATCTTCAATGCAAAGACCACAGCCCCTAACTCAAGGTCATGAGTAGTGTAATTCTTCTCGTGAACCTTAAGTTGTCTTGAAGCATACGCAATGACCTTGTCCCGTTGCATAAGTACACAACCGAGACCAAGGTTTGAAGCATCACAGTAGACAATGAAATCATCACTGCCTTCTGGAAGGCTAAGGATAGGGGAGTTGCATAACTTCTGTTTAAGAAGTTGAAATGCATCTTCTTGAGTCTGTCCCCATATAAAGGCTTGACTTTTCTGAGTCAAAGTGGTAAGTGGCAAGGCAATCTTAGAGAAATTCGCAATGAATCTCCTGTAATAGCCCGCCAGACCCAGAAATGAACGAATCTCTGTTGGAGTAGATGGAGTAGTCCAGTTCTTAATCGCCTCAATCTTTGCTGGATCTACATGGATTCCATCCTTGTTTATGACATGTCCTAAGAAGTGAACCTCCTTTAGCCAAAATTCACACTTGGAGAATTTAGCATAAAGTTGTTCCTCTCTTAGTAGTTCTAAGACTTTCCTCAAATGATCTTCATGCTCTTGCTCCGTCTTTGAATAAATCAGTATATCGTCAATAAAGACAATAACAAACTGATCTAAATATGGTCTGCAGACTCGGTTCATCAAGTCCATGAACACTGCGGGTGCATTGGTCAGTCCAAATGGCATAACCACAAACTCATAGTGTCCATATCGAGTCCTAAACGCAGTCTTTGATATATCCTCATCATTTACTCTTAACTGATGATACCCGGATCGTAAATCAATCTTAGAGAAACAAGTTGCTCCTTGTAATTGATCAAACAGATCATCGATCCTGGGCAGAGGATATCTATTCTTGATTGTCAACTTGTTCAGCTCACGATAATCGATACACATACGAAATGAACCGGCTTTCTTTTTGACAAAGAGAACCGGAGCTACCCATGGAGAGAAACTCGGTCTTATGAAACCTTTGTCTAAAAGTTCTTGAAGCTGGCTAGACAGTTCTTGCATCTCAGACGGTGCTAATCGATACGGTGACTTCGCCAGTGGGTTTGCTCCAGGAACGAGATGAATTCTAAACTCCACTTGTCGGACTGGTGGTAGCCCAGGAAGTCTTCTGGAAATACGTCTGAATAATCTCTGATAACTGGAACGTCTCCAACTGCTTTCTTTTCAGGTTTCTTTTCTACCACATGAGCCAGGAATGCATAATATTTCTTCTACAGGTATTTCCTCGCTTTAATGCACGATACAATCTTCAATCCGCGGCAGGGTTTCTCGCCGTAAACTATCATCGTTTCGCCGGACAGTAGGGGAATTCGAATGAGTTTCTCCGAGCATACGATTTCAGCATTGTTCTTGGATAACCAATCCATTCCTACTACAACTTCGAAGCTTCCGAGAGTCATAGGAATGAGATCGATGGAGAAAAGATGGTCATTTAATCTTAATTCACATCCCTGTATTATGGAATCTACAACTATAGTCTTACCATTCGCTACTTCTACAGTATAGGGAGCAGTAAGTGTGGATAGTTGCATATCAAGTAAAGAAGCAGTATGAGCAGAGATAAAACTTTTATCAGCACCAGTATCAAATATGATAGAAACATAGTGATCATTGATGAGAAATGTACCCGTGATGACTGCCGGATCCTCACGTGCTTCGGCAGTTCCAATAACAAAAGCACGAGCAGCAGTATTGTTGTTGAGTTTTGGACACTGGTTTCTGAAGTGTCCCTCTGCTCCACAATTATAACAGGCCCTTCCACCTGTAGCAGTAGGAGTTGTGGTAACAGTTGTTGCAGCAGCAAGATGAGCAGCTCGGCATGTAGCTGCAAAGTGTCCCATACACCCACACTTGAGACACTTTTTGCAAGGAGTGTTGGGTAGATGATGATACTGGCATTTGGCGCAAAGTGGAAATGGACCAGTATAAGGCTTTCTAGCATTAGCAGGTTGAGGCATAGCAGTAATAGGTGTAGCGTGAGTAGGTGCAGCTGCAGTCAACGCTGCAAAATTTTTGATCGTCTTTTGCTTCTTCTTCTTGTGATGGTGTTGTTCAGGCTTCTTGCCTTCTTCAATCTGTGCTCTCTTGAATCCCTTTCGGGTGAGCACACCAGTTTTTACATACTCTTTAGTAAGAGTAGCACCAAGTTGAATAGCTGCTTCCCGAGTAGTGGGGTTATTCCCCATAACAGTTCCTCTAACGACCAGAGGTAAACCTTCAATATATTTCTCTATCCGGCGGGATAGAGGAGTAACCAAGTGTGGTACCAGAACGCACAACTCATGAAAACGAGTTGTATACTTGGCGTTTTCACCACTATCTTGCACCAGATTCCACATCTCCATCTCCAGTTTCTTCAGCTCGTGACGTGGACAAAACTTCTCCACAAGTAAGTTCTTGAAACCGTCCCACGGTAAAGCTAAAGCAACGTCCCGTCCTCTGGTGTTCTTCTCAGAGTTCCACCAGGTGAGTGCGCCTTTGTGAAAAGCGCTCGAGGCCATTTTGACCTTCAGGTTCTCAGGACATCATGTGAAATCAAGAATATCCTCGATGCTCTCTAACCACTGTAGTAGGCCAGTAGCTCCTTTGGTACCAGCGTACTTAGGAGGCTTAGCATCATTGAACTGCTTGAAAGTGAAGTTAGCAGTTCTAGTAGTTGTAGCATTTGAGTTATGTGCTGAATCACTAGTACTTCCCCGAAGATTCTGGGTAATATCAGTGACCATGCCTGGAATGACATCTCTCATGTGTATAGCGATGGCTCGGGCAATCTTGTTGATCTCATCGTCATTACCACTTGTCGAACCCCCAGCATTAGGGTCACGTCGAGGCATTCTACGAATAGAAGCCACAAGCGGGTCAGTAATGAGGAAGAATACAATTGAATTTGCATGATAAAGTTCGTAATATATCCATACTACTAATATTATCATTCAATTGTAATATGATCCAGTACACGTATAAGTTATCAACTTGTTTGCATACTTATCATGTGAATATGTACGATGTTCCATGATCTCACTCCACTAAACCTACACACTGACACTTTCCCGATATACCGAAGATGGCTTATATATAGGGCATACGAAAGGGTCAAGCAAACTGCCAGCCCAGACGCCATCCCACCACCGCTTCGATATACCACGATCATGTCCTTGCTAGCATTTGGCAACATGTTTTGTACTGATTTCCAAGTGTGTTCCATTGATTAAGATCCCATGATCTTTGATCAACTTGAACTATGATTGAATCCATGATTGAACTATGATTATGTTATGTGTGCACCTACTAACAGTTGTTAACATGTAGAACTAAGTCATATGAGTGCTCTACATTGTTATTGTTAAACTATGTTAGTAAGTACTAATGATGTAATCACTTAAGAATTTCACTTAAGGTTTACATTAAAAGTATGTTCACAACTTGATTGATTCACCAAAATGTTTGGTTCATCCAAGTTTCAATTGCACTATGATTTGATTCACCAATGATTGTGTCTCCAATGTTTGTATCCCATGTGTTTGACTAATGTTCAATGTTCCCAGTTGCTCCCGAATCCCCACTTCAAGTACGAACGCCGGATTCCCCCTAACATACTGAAATAAGCTTATATATAGGGTAAGCTCTCACCGTCCCACCACTTACCTCAGCACGTCAGCATTAATCCGCCGTTTGTATTTGGAGCTAAGATTCCAACTGTTGATTGATTATGATTGTTTCATGATTGTCTCTTGTACTATGGATATGATTATGACTGTGTAAACCACGGTTCTTAATTTACTCGAAATTAAAACCTTAGGTTTCAGCATGTGTGTCCTAGGTTAATTAACCTAGGTTCTCAATACCTACAGTATCGAGTATAATGATCTCCTGTGAGAACTTCAACTAAAGAATACTGTTACACAGATTCTAAGTTATAAAGTTCCTATGATAATGAACACCTGATAATGATAACATGACAAGGACTTCAAATCAAGATTCTAAATTAATAGCTCTTGACCTTTGAATTCCTATAATGAATATGACGAGGATTTCAAATCAAGATTCTAAATTAATAGATCTTGACCTTTGAATTCCTATAATGAATATGACAAGGATTTCAAATCAAGATTCTAAATTAATAGATCTTGACCTTTGAATTCCTATAATGAATATGACAAGGATTTTAGATCAAAGATACTAAATTAATAGATCTTTGCCTCTAAACTCCTATAATGAACTCTGTGTGAGAATTTCAAATCAAGGATACTAAGAATACAGATCCTTGCCTCTGAAATCCTTAAATGAATACGTGTGAGAAATTTAATTCGGTTTCTAAAATTATAGAATTCCGATTCAAATTCCTTGACTCGATGTCTAATCTTAGAAAAATGTCCCTAAGATCTTTCAAGCTTAATGTAGACTTAATGCTCACTTAAGTTACTTAGATCCTAAGTATCCTCAAGCCTGTAGCACTTAGTCCTATTGGGTAGCTTAGGTTATAGTCTAGGTCATTAAACATTGGGTTTTTCCTAGTTCTCTACAACCTTGGCTCTGATACCAACCTGTCACACCCCTGCGCCGCGTGCGGAATCCACGGCGCGGTGACGTATGAATAGTTGAATCATGCACAAGTATTGAATAAGAACAACCACAATGGATTACTATGTTTCAAAATATTTAGACAATTGTTTGACAACTACAGACCCCAAAATATAGTTACAAAATAAGACTTCAAACAAGACAATTAAACATTTAGGATTTAGTGTGTTTCTATTCCATCCTAGCATGTTTCTTCATCTTGTTCTATCTTAGAATGGTCTCCTTAGTTGTCTCTGAGAAAGTCTTAAACCTGATTACCTGAAACACGTGAAAAGTAACTGTCAACTACAGACGTAGTTGGTGAGAAAAATAGGTTTAACATATGAAATCATGAATATGTGATATAAGGCATAGGTATGTTAAAGTAATAAATGATTCACATGGATGAGCTGCAACCCAAACTAACATCAAGTAAGAAAATGAGTGTAAACAGTCCAATCACTGTTCGCACAAAAGCCAACATATAATATCAAGTCCCAAACCACGTTTGGAGTTAAATAATGTGTCAGCAATTTTGAAACCATAATGACACCAGACCTGCAGTTAGCTTTTAAAACAAATTTAAAAGCTAACTCTATCCTGGATAAGAACCAATGTGTCCGCTTTCCCTTGTTGTGGTCACCCAGTACTAACGCTATTGAATGTGATACTTGACGCGTTTACAAGTTTGTTTACAACAATAGACACCATGTTTATGAACCTTACTTTAACCGAACGTGTTAATGCCTTATTTGATAACATGAATTGAAAACCTTGATTTAATCCCATGAATTAAATCCTTTGTTTTGAATACCATGAGATGAATCTCTTGATTTGAATACCATGAAATGAACCTCTTGATTTGAATAACATGAAATGAACCTCTTGATTTGAATACCATGAAATGAACCCCTTGATTTGAATACCATGAAATAGTGACCTTGTATAATAAAAAAGTTTATAACAAAAGAGTTTACAAAATCCATTATTTAAAAGTGTTTATCATTTATAAAAACATTTGAGTAAATCTGTTATGAAACAGTTCAAAAAAACTTTATAAAACCTTTTTAATAAAAATTGTTTAATATTTGATAAAATCCTTTATAACATTTGATGAATCCCTTGAATTAGTGCAATGAACCTGTAATATTCGTAAAGTAGAGCACATATTGAACCATGAAATACGATTGTAAAGATAGGGTTTGATCACGTGTTCCACCCCAAAACAGTTGTAAAACAGTAAAAGAGGGGCTAAAGTTCTCACCTGTCTGCAGTAGACTCTGAACTAAAACA
Organism: Mikania micrantha; assembly: GCA_009363875.1. Classification (NCBI taxonomy): domain Eukaryota; kingdom Viridiplantae; phylum Streptophyta; class Magnoliopsida; order Asterales; family Asteraceae; genus Mikania; species Mikania micrantha. Next base: position 43,616,552 of record CM018681.1, on the reverse strand, counting down.
GATAGCAAGTAGCAAACAGGACTTCTAATTGGTTCCTATATCATTGTAATCATACATAAGATGTAAGATTTATAGTTATATAGACTTTGATTCATTGATTGACTCGTGTTCTCTTGAAATTGATTAACACTTAATTACTTGTTCTCATGATTAAGATTGTTGTGCAAACTTGAAGGTTATGATTTGAGTCACTTGATTGATCATGGGTCCATGAAAATGATGTGTGATGTCCTTTTATGCACAAACTTGTTTGTACAACATCACATGTGATTTAAGAGTTTGATAAACCTTTGATACCCCATTGATTAACATGTGTTGTGAAACGATGTTCAATTGTTTAAGTTCTTGAGATTGTGACTTGATCCCATAATTAGGTTAAGTCGCAACTTAAACCATAATTGATCAACTCTCAATTATCAAATTTATGATCCAATATTGGGCCTTGAGTCCATGTAACCATGATGGTCCTTAAACCAAGTCCCTGGGCCACTTAGGTTAAAGATGGGCCAATTGAATGTGGTGTGGGGCCAAGTGAATGTGATGTTGGCCCAACAACATGTATATAGGCCTTGTAACATGCCAAAGACAATATCAAACCGATTAAGGTCTTAGTGGGCCGAATGTACTTGAATTGGGCCTAAAGGATTTGAGTTGGGCCAACCATTGTGTACGTAAGCCATGTAGGGTTTCAAGGTATTATTGGGCCAATTAAAGATCTAAATGGACCAAGCTAACTCCCTTGGCTTGTCTTACTCTATGGGCCTATTACTTATGGAATTGGGCCGAGTATGGTGGGGTTGGGCCGAAAGGCTTGTGAGCTGCCACCTTAGGCAGCGAACCTTCTTTGGTTCTAGCCTAAGGTTCGGCTAATGGCTGATGATCATGCAAGTTCGCCTATGTTGCAACAGAAGGGTTCGTGGAAATGGCCTAAGGTTCGGGCACTTCAAGGGTTCGGCAAGGTAAGTATGGTTCGGTTATCATGAGTGCATGCAGGGTTCGTGAGTCTTTCTCTGGTTCGGCAACTGTTCAACGAACCATGCAACAACAGGGTTCGCCACCCTTAAACTAAAGGTTCGTGATCTTGCAGGCTTTGGCTCATGTGGGTTCGGCTCATGCTCATGGTTCGGCTGCTTATTAACGACCCATACAGGTTCGTAGGATCACTAAGGTTCGGGGACCAGGGATGCAGGCTCGGGAGGTCCCTAAGGGTTCGGCTGGTTACCTACGAACCATTAGGGTTCGTGGGGTCTCTTCATGTTTCATGACAGCAGGAAGGTTCGTAGGCTCATGATGACTTGATGCAGCTTCGTGAGGACTTCTGGTTAGGCTGGTCACCCCACGAACCATGAAGGGTTCGCTGGGGTTCGTTGACTTCCCACTGATTCGGCCAGAAAACCCTAATGGGTTCGTTCTCATGGTCCTCGCCGAACCTGTTCATCTGCACCATCACCATCGCATCCGAACTGTTCCAGGTCACCAGCTAAGTCGATCTATCATCAGTGGATGTTACTATGGCTGCGAAACTGAAGGGGGAAGGGCTAGGACCGGCTAGGTGTCGGGTTTAAATAAAAACCCACGAAAACCCTAATTTCCAGGTTTTTCAAGATTCATTACCTCGAGATTCTGTGGATAAATCTTCAGATCCTTTGTACTTCTATGTAGAGGATGTCGAGAGCTACGCGTGGCCACCGAAAACACCAAAATCCGTTGAGAAACGAGTGAGTTATTCGCGTTTGAAGCTCGGTGTCACACCCCTGTGCCGCGTGCGGAATCCACGGCGCGGTGACGTATGATCAGTTGAATCATGCACAAGTATTGAATAAGAACAACCACAATGGATTACTAAGTTGCATAATGTTTAGACAATTGTTTAGTTACAAACAATCTATCTACCAAAAGAAAGACAACTTCAGACCCAAAATATAGTTACAAAATAAGACTCCAAACAAGACAATTAAACATTTAGGATTTAGTGTGTTTCTAATCCATCCTAGCATGTTTCTTCATCTTGTTCTATCTTAGAATGGTCTCCTTAGTTGTCCCTGAGATTGTCTTAAACCTGATTTCCTGAAACACGTGAAAAGTAACTGTCAACTACAGACGTAGTTGGTGAGAACAATAGGTTTAAACATTTGTAAACATGAGTTATATGATATAAGACATAGGTAAGTTAAAGCCACAAAGATTCACACGGATGAGCTGTAACCCAAACTAACATCAAGTAAGAAAATGAGTGTAAACAGTCCAATCACTGTTCGCACGAAAGCCAATAATATCAAGTCCCAAACCACATTTGGAGTTAGATAATACGTCAGCAGTTTTGATAACCATATGACACCAGACCTGCAGTTGGCTTTTAAAATAAATTTAAAAGCCAACTCCATCCTGGATAAGAAAACAATGACACCAGACCTACAGTTAGCTTTTAAAACAAATTTAAAAGCTAACTCCATCCTGGATAAGAAACAATGAGTCCGCTTTCCCTTGTTGTGATCACCCAGTACTAACGACAATGAAACTTGATGGGTTTATAAGTTTTTTTACAACAATGGACACTATGTTTATGAATCTTACTTTAACCGAATGTGTTAATGTCTTATTGAAAACCTAGATTTAATTCCACGAATTAAATCCTTTGTTTATGTAACATGAAATGAATCCCTTGATTTGTTTACCATGATGTGAACCATTTGATTTGAATACCACAAAATGAACCACTTGATTTGAATACTACAAAATGAACCACTTGATTTGAATACCATGATATGGTAACCTTGTGTAACAACAAGGTTTATAACAGAAGAGAGTTTATGAAATCATTTATTTAAAAGTGTTTATCCTTTATAAGAACTTTTGAGTAACTCTGTTATAAAACATTTCAAAGAGTCATTATAAAAATCCTTTTTAGTAATAAAAGTTTAATAGTGAATAATTCCATCAAAACCGTTGTTAATAATCTCCTTTAAACAGTTGATGAATCCCATGGATTCGTAAGATGAACCTGTAATTTTCATGAATACACATAACCTGTGTAATGAAACAATATTGAAATAGTGGTCTTGATCACATGTTTCACCCCAAAACAGTTATAAAACAGTAAAAGAGGGGCTAATGTTCTCACCTGTCTGCAGTAGACTCTGAACTTAAACAGATAGCAAGTAGCAAACAGGACTTCTAATTGGTTCCTATAACATTGTAATCATACATAAGATATAGGATTTATAATTGTATAACTTGGATTCATTGATTGACTTGTGTTCTCTTGAACTTGATTAACACTTGAAAGTTATGTCTTGGATTAATTTATTGATCATGGGTTCAAGAAACTAATGTGGAATGTTCCTTTGTGCACTATTCTTTTACATGAAATGATAACTGTTTGTGAATTTGATGCCCATTGATTAACATGACTTATGAAAGGTGTTCAATTGCTTTCAAGTCGTGTGATTTTAAATTGATATTCATGATCATTTTTAAGTTACCAACTTAACCCATCTATGATAAATTCACAATCTTTATAATCAAGGGCCTCACATTGGGCCTTAAGTCCATGAAACCATGATGGTCCTTAAACCAAGTCCATGACCACTTAGGTTAACCATGGGCCAATTGTATGTGAGGTTGGGCCAATTAAACCATAACGGGCCAATTTAACTCTATTGGGCTTTGTTTAAACATATGGGCCAAGTTGTTAATGGAATTGGGCTTGTTGCAACCTAATTGGGCCGAAAAGAATGTGAACTGCCACTCTAGGCAGCGAACCCTTTGGGATTTCAGCCCAAGGTTCGGCCTTTATGGCTGGAAGGTTCGTTCAAGGTGAGTGGTCCAAGGGTTCGGCCAGGTGAAATAGTTCGTTGCATAGCAAGAGGCTCGGCCAACTGAATGGTTCGGCAAATGTATAAATGGTTCACTAGGGTTCGTCCACCGGAGGTTTGTTAGCATGCCATAGGGTTCGCTGCTTGTGACTAAGGGTTCGTTGACCATAATCATCAAAGGGTTCGGCTGATCATACCACGAACCATGCAGGGTTCGTGTCTCAGTCGCGGCTCATGCATGGCGACTAGGGTTCGTGGGGTGAGTATCAAGTAAGGTTCGCAGAAGGTTTGCACTGGGGAGGGTTCGTTGGATCATCAAATGGTTCGTGAAGGCTCGTGGAACTCTCTAGGGTTCGGCCAGCAGCAGATTAGGGTTCGGCCGGCTGTGGCTCACGAACCATGGGTTCGTTCACTTCGCAGGTTTGCCCAGAAAGGGTTCGGCCAACGAACCTGTTACCTGCATCGTCTCCATCATCAAGTTAACTGATTCTAGACCACGATCTAAGCCTGTAAAACTTCAAGGGAGGTTGCTATAGATGCGAAAATAGGAATGGTGTACTAGAACCGGTTATATATCAAGTTTCAAGCACATACACATCCAAAACCCTAATTTCGTGATTGTTCAAGCTACAATACCTCGTTATTGGCTGGATGAATCTGCGATATTCTTGTACTTTCGTGTAGAGTTTGTCGAGGGCTTCGCGTGGACACCAAGAATGACGAAATCCGTTGAGAATCGAGCGAGATACGAACGATTAAAGTTGGTTTTCTTAGAGAGAGAGAGGGTGGACGGAAATATAGAGAGAGAAAGTGTTGTAGGTGGAATAAATGAGATAAATGATCTCATTCAAGGCTTTTATAGCCCGGGTGGTATTCGGGTCCGTTTCGGTCGCTCGGTTCGCGTTTCCGGAACGTAACGCGTATTTTACGCGGTTTTAATTAAAATAACATATTAAACTCATTAAGATGATGAGTTTCAAAATTGTAAAATATAAAATAATTATTTTAATCATTTTACTCTTCGTGCGTTGTCAGATCGTTAAACATTCGAAATTACGTGTATACCCGCAATCGCGTACATTTTCCGATCGTATTAATTATTTAAAGTCGTTTAATCGTAATTATAAGTTCAACATTCGTACTATTATGGATCGTCACCCATAACTATACTCAGTCTCGCTTACAGATTACGATCTTTGTTGAATTTATTAATTGTTATAATATTCGTCTCGACACTACGCACTAACACTAACCTGTTACACCGAATGCAGTATATATATAGGGCTCACTCTCGCTGCCCACCACTGTTTCGATATAACCAGTTACTGTTCTTGCCTAGTGAAATCGACCGTAAATAATAATACATACTTGTTTTCTGATTACTAAGATCCTGTAACACACAAGCACACATTTTGAACATACGAATCACATTGATGAACTGAACCATGAATAGACACTGTTCTAACACTGTTTACAACTACATGACTATATGCACAAATGTTACAGTCTCCCCTAGTTAAGGGAATTTCGTCCCGAAATTAACTAGCCGAAGATACTGTAAAAAGATGAGGGTACTTAAGCTTCATCTGGTCTTCACGTTCCCAGGTGAACTCAGCACCGCGTTTGCCCTCCCATCGCACTTTCACGATCGGGATACGGCTGCGTTTAAGTTTCTTGACCCCATGATCCATGATCTCAACTGGACGTTCTATGAATTGCATGTTATTCTGAATCTGTATGTCTTCCAGTGGAATCTGAACATCATGATCCGCCAAGCATTTCTTAAGATTCGATACATGAAAAGTATCGTGAACATTGCTTAGCTCCACTGGAAGTTTGAGTTTGTAGGCTACGGGACCAATCCGTTCCAGGATCTGAAACGGTCCAACGTACCTTGGTGCAAGTTTCCCTTTCTTCCCAAATCGGACAACGCCTTTCCAGGGAGAAACTTTAAGTAAGACTCGGTCACCGACTTGAAACTCAAGCGGTTTCCAACGACGATCAGCATAACTCTTTTGCCGATCTCGTGCGGCCTTAAGCCTTGACTGAATGATTGTGATTTTGTCTGATGTTTCCTGAATGAGTTCTGGTCCTACGACCTGTGAGTCACCAATCTCGGTCCAACAGACCGGTGATCGGCACTTTCTACCATATAGAGCTTCGAATGGTGCACATTGAATGCTCGTATGATAGCTATTGTTATATGAAAACTCAATGAGTGGGAGATGAGTGTCCCAACTTCCACCGAAGTCAATGACACAAGAACGAAGCATGTCTTCAAGTGTTTGGATAGTCCTTTCGCTTTGGCCGTCGGTTTGAGGATGATACGCCGTGCTAAGATTAACACGCGTTCCCAAAGCCTTTTGCAATGATTGCCAGAAGCGAGAAGTAAAACGACTATCACGGTCAGATATGATTGATGTTGGAGTACCATGACGTGCAATGATTTCGTTGATGTACAATGTGGATAACTTCTCCATCTTGTAATCCTCTCGGATAGGGAGAAAATGAGCAGATTTGGTGAGTCGATCAACGATCACCCAAATCGAATCGTAACCTCGCGGAGTTCTCGGCAACTTTGTTATGAAATCCATGGAAATTTGCTCCCATTTCCATTGAGGAATTTCAGGTTGCTGTAGAAGTCCCGAAGGCTTTTGATGTTCTGCTTTGACTTTTGAACAGGTAAGACATTTTCCCACATATAGTGCTATGTCTTTCTTCATCCCCGGCCACCAGTAAGATGTCCTCAAATCTTGATACATCTTGTCGGCTCCAGGATGAACTGAGTATCGCGACTTATGTGCCTCATCACAGATGAGTGTGCGCAATTCTTCAGACTTTGGAATCCAAATGCGACCATTGAGATATAACAACCCATCAGTTCGAGGTTCTAGTTTCTTCTCAATACCACAATCCAAGTCTGTCTTAAGTTGATCGTCTGTTACTACTTGTTGCTGTGCAATACGAATCAAGTCTTTCAAGTTTGGCTGTGTGCTGATCTCCATGGCTCTTACACGAATCGGTTTGACTGGTTCCTTGCGACTAAGAGCATCCGCCACCACATTGGCTTTACCCGGATGGTAACGAATCTCGCAGTCGTAATCAGTGAGAAGCTCAACCCAACGTCGTTGCCTCATGTTGAGTTCTTTCTGATTGAGAATGTGTTGTAGGCTCTTATGGTCAGTGTAGATGACACATTTAGTACCATACAGGTAGTGTCTCCAAATCTTCAATGCAAAGACCACAGCCCCTAACTCAAGGTCATGAGTAGTGTAATTCTTCTCGTGCACCTTAAGTTGTCTTGAAGCATATGCAATCACCTTATCTCGTTGCATAAGTACACAACCGAGACCAAGGTTTGAAGCATCACAGTAGACAATGAAATCATCACTGCCTTCTGGAAGACTAAGGATAGGGGAATTACATAACTTCTGTTTAAGAAGTTGAAATGCATCTTCTTGTTTCTGTCCCCATATAAAGGCTTGACTTTTCTGAGTCAGTGTAGTGAGTGGCAAGGCAATCTTAGAGAAATTCGCAATGAATCTCCTATAATAACCCGCCAGACCCAGAAATGAACGAATCTCTGTTGGAGTAGATGGCGTAGTCCAGTTCTTAATCGCCTCAATCTTTGCTGGATCTACATGTATTCCATCCCTGTTTATGACATGTCCTAAGAAGTGAACCTACTTTAGCCAAAATTCACACTTTGAGAATTTAGCATAAAGACGTTCCTCTCTTAGTAGTTCTAAGACTTTCCTCAAATGATCCCCATGTTCTTGTTCTGACTTGGAATAAATCAGGATATCGTCAATAAAGACAATAACAAACTGATCTAAATATGGCCTGCAGACTCGATTCATCAAGTCCATGAACACTGCAGGTGCATTGGTCAGCCCAAATGGCATAACCACGAACTCATAGTGTCCATATCGAGTTCTAAACGCAGTGTTTGGTATATCCTCATCATTTACTCGTAACTGATGATACCCGGATCGTAAATCAATCTTAGAGAAGCAAGTTGCTCCCTGTAATTGATCAAATAGATCATCGATCCTAGGTAGAGGATATCTGTTCTTGATTGTTAACTTGTTCAGCTCACGATAATCTATGCACATGCGAAATGAACCGTCTTTCTTCTTGACAAATAGAACCGGAGATCCCCACGGAGAGAAACTCGGTCTAATGAAACCTTTGTCTAGAAGTTCTTGGAGCTGACTAGACAGTTCCTGCATCTCAGACGGTGCTAATCGATACGGTGATTTCGCCACTGGGTTTGCTCCAGGGACGAGATCAATTCAAAACTCCACTTGTCGGACTGGTGGTAGTCCAGGCAAGTCTTCTGGAAATACGTCTGGATAATCTCTGATGACCGGTACATCTCCAACTGCCTTCTTGTCAGGTTTCTTTTCCACCACGTGAGCTAGGAATGCGAGGTATTTCTTCTTCAGATACTTCCTCGCCTTGATACACGATACAATCTTCAAACCGCGGCAGGGTTTCTCTCCGTAGACTATCATCGTTTCGCCGGATGGTAGGGGAATTCGAATGAGTTTTTCCGAACACACAATTTCAGCATTGTTTTTGGATAACCAATCCATTCCTACTACAACTTCGAAGCTTCCGAGAGTCATAGGAATGAGATCGATGGAAAAGAGATGGTCATTTAGTCTTAGCTCACAAGCATGAATTATGGAATCTACAACTATGGTTTTACCATCTGCTACTTCTACGGTATAGGGAGCAGTAAGTGTTGATAGTTGCATATTAAGCAAAGAAGCAGTATGAGCAGAGATAAAACTTTTATCAGCACCAGTATCAAATATGATAGGAACATAGTGATCATTGATAAGAAATGTACCCGTGATGACTGCCGGCTCTTCACGTGCTTCAGCAGTTCCAATCACGAAAGCACGAGCAGCAGCAGTATTGTTGTTGAGTTTTGGACACTGATTTCTGAAGTGTCCCTCTGCCCCACAATTATAGCAAGCTCTTCCACCTGTAGTAGCAGTGGTGGTGGTAGTAGTTGTGGCAGCAGCAAGATGTGCAGATCAGCATGTAGCTGCCAAGTGTCCCATACGCCCACACTTGAGACACTTTCTGCATGCAATAGTGGGTAGATGATGGTATTGGCATTTGGTGCAGAGTGGCAATGGACCAGTATAAGGCTTTCTGACTGTGGAAGATTGTGGCATAGCAGTAATGGGTGTGGCATGAGTGGGAGTAACTGCAGTCAGGGCTGCAAAGTTCTTGATTGTCTTTTGCTTCTTCCTCTTTTGATGATGCTGTTCAGGCTTTTTGCCTTCATCAGTCTGTGCTCTTTTGAATCCCTTTCGGGTGAGCACCCCAGATTTCACATATTCTTCAGTGAGTGAAGCACCAAGTTGAATTGCTGCTTCCAAAGTAGTGGGGTTGTTCCCCATGACAGTTCCTCTGACCACCAAAGGCAAACCTTCAATGTATTTCTCTATCCTGCGAGATAGAGGAGTAACCAAGTGTGGTACCAAAATGCACAACTCATGGAAACGAGTTGTATACTTGGCACTTTCACCACTGTCTTGCACCAAGTTCCACATCACCACCTCCAGTTTCTTTAGTTCATGACGTGGACAAAACTTTTCCACCAGCAAGTTCTTGAAACCTTCCCATGGTAAAGCTAGAGCGACTTCGCGTCCTCTGGTGTTCTTCTCAGAGTTCCACCAGGTGAGTGCTCCCTTATGAAAAGCACTTGAGGCCATCTTGACCTTCAGATTCTCAGGACATCCAGTGAAGTCGAGAATGTCTTCAATGCTTTCTAGCCATTGCAGTAGGCCAGTAGCTCCTTCAGTCCCAGAGTACTTAGGAGGCTTAGCATCGTTGAACTGCTTGAATGTGAAGTTAGCAGTTCCAGAGTGATTGGTGTTGGAGTTGTTTGCTGAGTCACTGGTACTCCCCCGAAGATTCTGGGTGATATCAGTGACCATGCCCGGAATGACATCCCTCATATGTATAGCGATGGCTCGGGCAATCTTGTTAATCTCATCATCGTTACCACTTGTCGAACCCCCAGCATTTGGGTCACATCGAGGAGGCATTCTACGAATAGAAGCCACAAGTGGGTCAGTAATGAGAATGGATACAATTGAATTTTCATGATAAGTCAGTAATATATCCATACTACTAGTATTATCATTCAATTGTAATATGATCCAGTACACGTATAAGTTATCAACTTATTTGTATACTTATCATGTGAATATGTACGATGTCTCATGATCTCACCACCAAATCTACACACTGACACTTTCCCGATATACCGAAAATAGCTTATATATAGGGCTCACTCTCGCTGCCCACCACCTTTTCGGTATACCACGATCATGCCCTTGCTAGCATTTGGCAACACGTTTGTACCGATTTCCAAGTGTGTTCCATTGATTAAGAATCCCATGATCTTTAATCAACTTGAACTATGATTGATTCCATGATTGAACTATGATTATGTTATGTGTGCACCTTCTAACAATCGTTAACATGTAGAACTAAATCATACGTGTGCTCTACACTTTTCTTGTTAAACTATGTTAGTAAGTACTAATAATGTAATCACTTAAGAATTTCACTTAAGGTTTACATTTACTGAATGTTCACAACTTGATTGATTCACCCTAATGTTTGGTTCATCCAAGTTTGAATTTCACTATGATTTGATTCACCAATGATTGTATCCCAAATGTTTGTATCCCATGTGTTTGACTAACGTTCAATGATTCCAGTTGATCCCGAATCCTTACTTCAGATACGAACGCCGGATTCCCCCTGACCTATCAAGATAAGCTTATATATAGGGTAAGCTCTCACCGACCCACCACTTACCTCAACACGTCAGCGTTAATCCGCCGTCTGTATTTAAAGCTAAGATTCCAACTCTTGATTGATTGTGATTGTTTCATGATTTCTCTTGTTCTGTGACTATGATTATGTAAACCATGGTTCTTAATTTACTAGAAATTAAAACCTTAGGTTTCTGTATATGTGTCCTAGGTTAATTAACCTAGGTTCTCAATACCTCCAGTATCGAGTATAATGATCTCTTGTGAGAACTTCAACTAAAGAATACTGTTACACAGATTCTAAGTTATAAAGTTCCTATGATAATGAACACCTGATAATGATAACAATGATAATAATGACAAGGATTTCAAATCAAGATTCTAAATTAATAGATCTTGACCTTTGAATTCCTATAGTGAATATGACAAGGATTTCAAATCAAGAATCTAAATTAATAGATCTTGACCTTTGAATTCCTATAGTGAATATGACAAGGACTTTAGATCAAAGATAACAATCTTTGCCTCTAAATCCCATAATGAATATGACAAGGACTTTAGATCAAAGATAACAATCTTTGCCTCTAAATCCCATAATGAATATGACAAGGACTTTAGATCAAAGATAACAATCTTTGCCTCTAAATCCCATAATGAATATGACAAGAAATTCATATCAAAGATACTGAAACTACAGATCTTTGCCTCTGAATTTCTATAATGATCTCTGTTTGAGAATTTCAGATCAAGGATACTAAGAATACAGATCCTTGCCTCTGAAATCCTTAATGCATATGTGTGAGAATTTAATTCGGTTTCTAAAATTATAGAATTCCGATTCAAATTCCTTGACTCGATATCTAATCTTAGTAAAATGTCCTAAGATCTTTCAAGCTTAATGTAGACTTAATGCTTACTTAAGTTACTTAGATCCTAAGTATCCTCAAGCCTATAGCACTTAGTCCTATTGGGTAGCTTAGGTTATAGTCTAGGTCATTAAACATTGGGTTTTTCCTAGTTCTCTACAACCTTGGCTCTGATACCAACCTGTCACACCCCTGCGCCGCGTGCGGAATCCACGGCGCGGTGACGTATGATCAGTTGAATCATGCACAAGTATTGAATAAGAACAACCACAATGGATTACTAAGTTGCATAATGTTTAGACAATTGTTTAGTTACAGACAATCTATCTACCAAAAGAAAGACAACTTCAGACCCAAAATATAGTTACAAAATAAGACTCCAAACAAGACAATTAAACATTTAGGATTTAGTGTGTTTCTAATCCATCCTAGCATGTTTCTTCATCTTGTTCTATCTTAGAATGGTCTCCTTAGTTGTCCCTGAGATTGTCTTAAACCTGATTTCCTGAAACACGTGAAAAGTAACTGTCAACTACAGACGTAGTTGGTGAGAACAATAGGTTTAAACATTTGTAAACATGAGTTATATGATATAAGACATAGGTAAGTTAAAGCCACAAAGATTCACACGGATGAGCTGTAACCCAAACTAACATCAAGTAAGAAAACGAGTGTAAACAGTCCAATCACTGTTCGCACGAAAGCCAATAATATCAAGTCCCAAACCACGTTTGGAGTTAGATAATACGTCAGCAGTTTTGATAACCATATGACACCAGACCTGCAGTTGGCTTTTAAAATAAATTTAAAAGCCAACTCCATCCTGGATAAGAAAACAATGACACCAGACCTACAGTTAGCTTTTAAAACAAATTTAAAAGCTAACTCCATCCTGGATAAGAAACAATGAGTCCGCTTTCCCTTGTTGTGATCACCCAGTACTAACGACAATGAAACTTGATGGGTTTATAAGTTTGTTTACAACAATGGACACCATGTTTATGAATCTTACTTTAACCGAATGTGTTAATGTCTTATTGAAAACCTAGATTTAATTCCACGAATTAAATCCTTTGTTTATGTAACATGAAATGAATCCCTTGATTTGTTTACCATGATGTGAACCATTTGATTTGAATACCACAAAATGAACCACTTGATTTGAATACTACAAAATGAACCACTTGATTTGAATACCATGATATGGTAACCTTGTGTAACAACAAGGTTTATAACAGAAGAGAGTTTATGAAATCATTTATTTAAAAGTGTTTATCCTTTATAAGAACTTTTGAGTAACTCTGTTATAAAACATTTCAAAGAGTCATTATAAAAATCCTTTTTAGTAATAAAATTTTAATAGTGAATAATTCCATCAAAACCGTTGTTAATCTCCTTTAAACAGTTGATGAATCCCATGGATTCGTAAGATGAACCTGTAATTTTCATGAATACACATAACCTGTGTAATGAAACAATATTGAAATAGTGGTTTTGATCACGTGTTTCACCCCAAAACAGTTATAAAACAGTAAAAGAGGGGCTAATGTTCTCACCTGTCTGCAGTAGACTCTGAACTTAAACAGATAGCAAGTAGCAAACAGGACTTCTAATTGGTTCCTATAACATTGTAATCATACATAAGATATAGGATTTATAATTGTATAACTTGGATTCATTGATTGACTTGTGTTCTCTTGAACTTGATTAACACTTGAAAGTTATGTCTTGGATTAATTTATTGATCATGGGTTCAAGAAACTAATGTGGAATGTTCCTTTGTGCACTATTCTTTTACATGAAATGATAACTGTTTGTGAATTTGGTGCCCATTGATTAACATGACTTATGAAAGGTGTTCAATTGCTTTCAAGTCGTGTGATTTTAAATTGATATTCATGATCATTTTTAAGTTACCAACTTAACCCATCTATGATAAATTCACAATCTTTATAATCAAGGGCCTCACATTGGGCCTTAAGTCCATGAAACCATGATGGTCCTTAAACCAAGTCCATGACCACTTAGGTTAACCATGGGCCAATTGTATGTGAGGTTGGGCCAATTAAACCATAACGGGCCAATTTAACTCTATTGGGCTTTGTTTAAACATATGGGCCAAGTTGTTAATGGAATTGGGCTTGTTGCAACCTAATTGGGCCGAAAAGAATGTGAACTGCCACTCTAGGCAGCGAACCCTTTTGGATTTCAGCCCAAGGTTCGGCCTTTATGGCTGGAAGGTTCGTTCAAGGTGAGTGGTCCAAGGGTTCGGCCAGGTGAAATAGTTCGTTGCATAGCAAGAGGCTCGGCCAACTGAATGGTTCGGCAAATGTATAAATGGTTCACTAGGGTTCGTCCACCGGAGGTTTGTTAGCATGCCATAGGGTTCGCTGCTTGTGACTAAGGGTTCGTTGACCATAATCATCAAAGGGTTCGGCTGATCATACCACGAACCATGCAGGGTTCGTGTCTCAGTCGCGGCTCATGCATGGCGACTAGGGTTCGTGGGGTGAGTATCAAGTAAGGTTCGCAGAAGGTTTGCACTGGGGAGGGTTCGTTGGATCATCAAATGGTTCGTGAAGGCTCGTGGAACTCTCTAGGGTTCGGCCAGCAGCAGATTAGGGTTCGGCCGGCTGTGGCTCACGAACCATGGGTTCGTTCACTTCGCAGGTTTGCCCAGAAAGGGTTCGGCCAACGAACCTGTTACCTGCATCGTCTCCATCATCAAGTTAACTGATTCTAGACCACGATCTAAGCCTGTAAAACTTCAAGGGAGGTTGCTATAGATGCGAAAATAGGAATGATGTACTAGAACCGGTTATATATCAAGTTTCAAGCACATACACATCCAAAACCCTAATTTCGTGATTGTTCAAGCTACAATACCTCGTTATTGGCTGGATGAATCTGCGATATTCTTGTACTTTCGTGTAGAGTTTGTCGAGGGCTTCGCGTGGACACCAAGAATGACGAAATCCGTTGAGAATCGAGCGAGATACGAACGATTAAAGTTGGTTTTCTTAGAGAGAGAGAGGGTAGACGGAAATATAGAGAGAGAAAGTGTTGTAGGTGGAATAAATGAGATAAATGATCTCATTCAAGGCTTTTATAGCCCGGGTGGTATTCGGGTCCGTTTCGGTCGCTCGGTTCGCGTTTCCGGAACGTAACGCGTATTTTACGCGGTTTTAATTAAAATAACATATTAAACTCATTAAGATGATGAGTTTCAAAATTGTAAAATATAAAATAATTATTTTAATCATTTTACTCTTCGTGCGTTGTCAGATCGTTAAACATTCGAAATTACGTGTATACCCGCAATCGCGTACATTTTCCGATCGTATTAATTATTTAAAGTCGTTTAATCGTAATTATAAGTTCAACATTCGTACTATTATGGATCGTCACCCATAACTATACTCAGTCTCGCTTACAGATTACGATCTTTGTTGAATTTATTAATTGTTATAATATTCGTCTCGACACTACGCACTAACACTAACCTGTTACACCGAACGCAGTATATATAGGGCTCACTCTCGCTGCCCACCACTGTTTCGATATAACCAGTTACTGTTCTTGCCTAGTGAAATCGACCGTAAATAATAATACATACTTGTTTCTGATTACTAAGATCCTGTAACACACAAGCACACATTTTGAACATACGAATCACATTGATGAACTGAACCATGAATAGACACTGTTCTAACACTGTTTACAACTACATGACTATATGCACAAATGTTACACTCGGTTTTTAGAGAGAGAGAGGATAGAACGAAAATATAGACAGAGAGTGGGTTGTCGGTGACATAAATGAGGGAAATGGCCTCTTTCAAGGCTTTTATAGCCCGTGTGGTATTCGGGTCCGTTTCGGTCGCTCGGTTCGCGTTTCCGAAACGTAACGCGTATTTTACGCGAATTAAAATAAGAGTTGTTAAGCTCATTAAAATGATGAGTTTCAAAATTGTAAAATATAAAATAATTAATTTAATTATTTTTACTCTTCGTGTGTTGTCAGATCGTTAAACACATACAATTACGTGTATACCCGCAATCGCGTACGTTTTCCGATCGTAAAACAAATTTATTTAAAGTCGTTTAATCATAATTATAAGTTCAACATTCGTATCATTATGGATCGTCACCCATAACTATACTCAGTCTCGCTTACGTATTACGATTCTTGTTGAATTAATTGTCATAATATTAGTCTTAACACTACGCACTAACACTATCCTGTTACACCGAACGCAGTATATATATAGGGCTCACTCTCGCTGCCCACCACTGTTTCGATATAACACAATACTGTTCTTGCCTAGTGCACTCGACTGTAAATAAGTAATACATACTTGTTCCTAAATAAATAAGATCCTGTAACACACAAGCACACATTATGAACATATGAATCACATTGATTAACTGAACATTGACACCCACTGTTCTAACATTGTTTACGACTACCATGACTAAATGTACAAATGTTACATCTTCAAACTACAAGAACTTGATCAAATCTTAGTGAAATCGCGTGTTCTTGGTGTCCGTGCGAAGCTCTCAACTCCTTTTACACGAAAGTACTACCTATCCGTGGATTTGTCCAGCTGATGTTGAAGTATTGATGCTTAAAGGTTTGAGAATTTAGGGTTTTATTCATAATTTGTTTCACCACCTTTTATTCGGTTATATATATATCTAAACACTCATGAACCGACACCTTTGAACGTCTTTGGGTCGCTTAACCCCTCTCATAATCGACCTTAGAACAGGTGAGGTGGGATAGAGCCGAGGATGACGAGCCCATACAGGTTCGTGGGATCTGCATGATGGCCGAACCTTCACCCTTCGAGCGAACCTTTTTTTTGTTACGAACCAAATTGGAAACGAACCCTAGCCGAACCAGAAGCCTCAGACGAACCATGTGTGACACCCGGCAATTTTAGGTAAATTGCAACTCTTACACTCTACGTATTTCACATTCATACTTGTCGTATTTCATTTAATTATGTTTAATTAGATGTGTTGAACACACACAACTGCGAGACGATTGTTCAAGGAACTATCGAATCGTACATTGCACATTGGTTTTGAAAACCAAATGTGGCAAACACAAGCGAAACACATGCGTTAGATGTTTAAGGATAAACGTTAGGAATCAAGTACAAGCGAAATCGAATCATCGAAATCGGAAAACATGAAAAAGAACTCGTCGCGGTACGCGAAGACCCCATGGCGAAAGGCTTCGCGGTATGCGAAGCAAACCGGGAGTCGGGACTCCCGAATTCCATCGCGGTACGCGATAAAAGATTTTGATCGGCCTCCGCGGTACGCGAAGGCCATGCAGATCAAAATTTCTTTATATTCAACCCCAATCCTTTCCCCTCGGTTCCTTTCACCCTTTACTCCGATTTCTCTCATCTTCTAGCAATTAAACCCTCTGAAATCAGTCCTTGAACATCTGTTAAACACTTCCTAAGCCACATCCTTGCATTCTTGGAAGATTTGAGGCCATTGGAGCTACCATAGGAGGACTTGGAAGCTATCAACAAGCGAGAGGACCACCTTCAGCCATTTCCAGGACTTCTTACACATGCTACCACTCAAATCTTAGCTTATAAGGTAGTTTTATATGTTAAATCGTACATGCAATGGGTAAAAACCCACATGCAACTCCATACGGTTATTGTGCACGAAAGTGTTGGTGATTTGATGTGTATTTTGTAGATTTACTGATTTAGAGTTTAGAAATGTTAGATTTGAGTTTTGGTTAAGCTATGTTTGATTTGGTGATGATTTGGGCAAACTTGCCATAAAAGGAAACTTTTATGTGCAAGTCTTGGATTTGGGATGATCTAGACATGTTAGGCATGTCTAGATGTTGTCAAATGTATATTGGAGTGTTTAGAAACACATTTGAATGTTCGATTTTGTCAAAAATATGGTTTTGCATAAACTTGCTAAATATGGAAACTTTTAAAAATCAAAAGAGGGCTTTTGATGTTTTTGAATGATTTGATGAACTTTGATTCTTGAAATATGTTTAAAAACGATTTCTAAGCATATTAGAAACTTCGATTTGTGAAAACGAGTTTTTAAACGGATACTTTCCAAATAAGGAAACTTTATTTGGGCAAAACGGCATAAATGGTGATTTATGCGCAAACAACATGTTCTAAGGGTTTAAATGTGTTTTACAAATATAGTAGAGTGATTTGTTTCATGATATGGGATTTCATAACTATACTTTCAAAAAAAAATAGAAACCTTCTAAATATAGAAAGTTTCCCAAAACGGGAACGATACGATTTTTTGAAACATAACTTATGTGAAAACATTATGATTGGTCATAGGAATGCGTGTTGATATCTTATTCGCATTAAGACACATAAACACAACAATCGTGTCACCAACGATTCGTTGAGTCAACACAAGTCAACACACACACTCGGTTGAGCACACCGACACTTGGAGTTGTATGGACTACAACACACCACAAAACCCATACTTACACCTATATGATTATAGGTTCTTACTAGCAGGACTGCTAGCTTTCGCAGTCGCGAACACCACAAAAACCGGAACTGCTCTATCAGGTGAGTACACGACCCCTTTTTACATTTTCTACCTTTGGGGGAGAAAACATGGCATACAACTATTTTGAACAACATACTTTTGGTTACTTTTATACATGCTAATATCGTTTATGCATATGTGTGGCATTCATCCACAAAACTGATAAGTCCTCATTAAACACATCTCGAACCGTTAATAGCACGTTGCGCTTAGCATGGTAATTCTGAATAGTACTATTTGGGCCTGACAAGCCCCGCTGTTGCGAGCCGTATGGCCACCCCGAGTGGAGGTTGGAACAGTGCAAAATTGACCAATAAACATTGCCATTGTCTAGTTGGATGGACATGGCGGGAGGCAGCATGTTAGCTTCGGTTGCGAACCCGCATATGATATAAAACATATTGACTAGCTATCAATGGATATTGCACTGTAATGATATATAAATCTGCAAAACATTTACTTTAAACATTTTGATGTTTACTGCTGATACAAACTTGTGCTCTCACCAACCTTTGTGTTGACCCCTTTTACTCGCATGTTTTCTCAGGTAACTAAGGCACGCGCACAAGGATAGGATGCTAGGATGGAGTCCCATGCATCAGCTATAGTGTCTTAGGCAATTTGATAACGATTTAACATTTGTTTTGTTATGTGATGTTACATATTCAAACCGCTTCTGCACTACTACTCTTTAAGTTTTAAAAACTGCTTAAACTTATGTTTCCGCAACTTAATTACATTGTTGTTTTGACAACTTAAACTTTTTACTTCCGCAACTCTGATTTTACTAAACTGTTTTACCAAGTTATTGGATGTACCTGTGAAACCAGACATGTAGGTCTCGCAATACTAGGTGACCGGAGATTGCGATCCTGCAAGATCAATCAGTCCAGTGGCGCCCTTTCGTTCAGGCCAGGAAGGCCGGGGTGCGACACCCTGTGACTGAGCAGAACCTTGCATGGCTGCATATGAAAGGCGCCGAACCTTGGTTGCATGAACGAATCACAGGGGCGAACCTTTCATGCACAAACGGCCGAACCCCTAACGAACCTAGGGTTCGTCAATTAGCACCACCGGACCTCCACTGGCGAACCTCCTGCATGCCGGCCCCGAACCTGTTAACCCCGAACCCACCCTAGCCGAACCACCATGTGAGCTGCGAAACCATAACTGGGCGAACCCTCAACCGAGCCTTAAGGGATGCCACAAACCCAGGGTCTGGAAATGCATAGGTTCGCCGAACCTTGTGTCTCAACTGAAATTAGAACAATGAATTGGTCAGCATGGTCATTCCGGCCCAAAAACATACACCCTGACTTTATTCTCAACCAGTCGGCCCATCGTAGCTATTCCAGCCCACAAATCCTCTTGGCCCATCTAAGTAAAAATTGTAGCCCACTTGGCTTAGCCGACCCAATTGCTCCTCGGCCGAATTAGGACCCAACCTAATGGATTTTTTGGCCATGCAGTTGTTGGGGTCCATGACCCTTGGCCTAAGCCCAAAGGTCTAATATACGGCCCATTTACATTCGGCCCACTTGATTTAGGGTATAACCTAATATATCATAACACCTAAAATGTTAAGCGCTACAAGAAAAACGTTATGGTTATTTAATAATTATGAAACCATTTATTCAAGGTATTATAAAGTGTATGGATTTATAAACCTTAAACGAAAACTTAAGTTTTAAAGTTATGAACCATGGAAGTTCAAGACTATACATCATAATAAAGTTATATCAAGTCAATAAAAACATATGATGGAAAGTGCTAAACTCAATTTGAATGGATAGAGTTTTAACTTAAATTATATCTAGCAAACAGGGCCGAATGAAGACCGTGACTCACAAGTGTTAGCCAACTTTAGGGCTAACACTAACACGTATACACACACAAATCCCTACAAACATATACTTATAAGCTATAAACACTATGAAATCAATACAGGTTCGTGAACATCACAACAAGTACAAACAAAGAGCGCGTGCATTCTTATTTTACTTAGTCAACCACTACAAACACAAGGTGAGTTCAGTTGTCCCTTTTCAAACCATTTGTTTTAACTCGGGACTGAGAAGCATGTTATACATTTTAAACAATTATTGAAATGATTATTAAATGCTTGTACACTTATTTATAATACTTATACTAACGCTTAAACTCGTAACGCTTGCTTTGGAAACTAAAGACTAAGACTATAGTGTAAATAGCTAATGCTATTACACTATACTTATTTACATTATACTTAAACTCTATGCTCAAACTAGATACTAAGGTCAATGCTACAAACTCTATGCTTAGACTATACGCTAGAACTAGAGCTACAGATTCAATGCTAATGCTATTACACTATACTTAATTGCTTAAAACTTTTGAAACATTTAAATGCATAAGGAAAACCAATGCTAAAACTAGAAATGCTTATGAAAACTACGCCTATGTAAACTTGGAAATTAATTTTAGAAAGACTTACATGTTCAAATTTGCTATAATGACTTATGTGTTTGGGATACTTGAAACACTTGAATGCTTGATATACTTGGAACACTTGAAACACGTGAATACTTGATATGCTTGGAATACTTGAAACACGTGAATACTTGATATGCATGGAATGCTTGAAACACGTGAATACTTGATATGCTTGGAATACTTGAACACTTGAACGCTTGATACGCTTGGAATGCTCAGACAACAGACTGATTGACAACCGCGTGTTGACCTGTGTGTCAACCCCTACTAGTCATCAGTAAACCTATGTGAATGCTATATAAACTTGTATGCTTAAGCTCTCAGACATTACAAGACAGACTGATTGGCCATCGCGCCTTGACATTTGTCAAGCCCTACTAGTCATCAGTGTTCTTCATTGTCAGGACCTAGTAAGACAGACTGAATGGCCATCGCGTGTTGAACCGTGGAGTCAACCCCCACTAGTCATTCAGTGTTCTTCTCTGTCCATTTATTTTGATGTTTATTGGGGTTCAATACATTTTGTTGCCCTCAATAGTGAATTCAAAACTACTCATAGAACAATCAAATGCCTAGATGTTGTAAAGTGAAGCGCTTAATTATCATTAACAACAATATGTTAAGCAGCCCGGTATGTGGTGGGACGGTCGCTGGGGCTTGTCCCCTACATATGCCCTTTATATAAGCATACTCGGTTGGTTAGCATAGGTGGTCAGTGATGAGGTTAAGGTTGTCATTCAGGGAATCAAGGTAAACATTTATAGCTTAATCGAATTCTATGAATCAATTGTTATGAAATCAAAGATGCACGATGAAACACTTAATTATCATCAGGAACAATATCTCATGTGGTTTGGTATTTGGTGGGACGGTGGCTGGGCAGACGGTAAGTTCGACCCTACATATGCCCTATATATAAGCATACTGAAACATATGGTATATGTGGTTAATGGTGAGGTTAAGGCTGTCATTCAAATGATTTTTCAAACAATTTTTACATAAAACTACATGAACTCACCAACCATTGTGTTGACTTTGTTTTCTTACATGTTATATCAGGTGATGCACAGGTTTAAGCTAAGACACAGGATTGCATGCTAGGATACTCAGATAGATGACCTAGTAGACTTTTGGAAAGCACATCTTTTGATATCGATACGAATCACTTTTGATATCTTGTACAGATACAAGATAGAAACATTTGATTATTTTGACAGGTTTACTTAGTTAAATTACTAGACACTGATATTGTAATTTAACTTTGTAATCCTAGTTTAATGATATATTGTGCTTTAGTTATTCTTAACATTGATGCTATGTAAACAATCTGATCATCACGATTATCACTCACGATATTGCGTCCCGAGAACCTTCCGCCCGACGGGGACTCCGATCCAACCCTGCCGGCTCGGGGTGTGACATATTTCAAGTTTGATTCATTATAAAACACTTGATTGTTAATGATAATTGTAGATTCATGATAACTTACAGTGTTCTTGTTGATCCAAATCTAGTCATGAACGGATTCTGCACGTTTATGATTGAATCGTAGGATTTCGTGTTCGATTCATCAAATCTACAGTGGTATCAGAGCCTTAGGCTTGATTCTACGAGTATTTGGACATCAATTTCATGTAATTTGATCAGAAAGTTCATCATTTCGAAGGTGTTCTTGAAGTTCTTAACGTTTTCGTCAACAAAAAGCCAGATCTACGAAAAATTATCATGTTTTTGCAAATTCTGATCCAATAGAATGATGTGCCTCAAAAAAACGAAGATTTTGACTACTCATACGCCTTCTAACTCAAAAAATTGAAGATTGTAGAGCCATTTTTGTGATGTTGCAGGTCTGTTTTATCAAGAAGACGAACCTGAGTGAAAACCTCCCAATAGGTTCGTGGGAACCACCCAATAGGTTTGTGGGAACCTCCCAATAGGTTTGTGGGAACCTCATGAGAACCTCTCAATGGGTTTGTGTGAAAAGGTTTGCGAGAAAAATACCTTCTTAAAATCTCATGTAAACCTAGTTTACCTATTTTGGGCCTTCCGGATCATTTGGGATAGGTTTCATGACCTAATTCAGATGTTAAGACAAGGTTTGAGCTGTTTTGTTTTGAGAGGTTAAATTTATAAATTGTAAATATAAAAATTAAAAAAACGACATGCCAGAACTGGAACGTGGAATGGTTGGCTAACAATGGACATGTGTTGGAAAATTTGGATAATTACCTGAGCTGGTGATCCACATTCGAAATGTTTATTACTAAAGCGGATGACAATTACCGGAAGTTATTATACCAACAATACAAGAAACCATGTCTGAAATTGAATGATAATTTTGGGACATCAAAACTAAATGACGATCAAATGTTTGAATTTAATCACGATAGAGAATTGTGTGACTTGTTTTCGGTGATCA
Source organism: Mikania micrantha (assembly GCA_009363875.1). Taxonomy (NCBI): domain Eukaryota; kingdom Viridiplantae; phylum Streptophyta; class Magnoliopsida; order Asterales; family Asteraceae; genus Mikania; species Mikania micrantha. Next base: position 43,593,592 of record CM018681.1, on the reverse strand, counting down.
TCTCTAAAGATATTAAAAAAACTGATTTTGAACAAATGGCACATTCATGTGCAAAGTGGAGTTTGTTAGAAATTGCATATAACAATCATGTTGCAAAGAAGATCAATGATGCTTATGATTGTCTTTTATCACTTATGCAAGAATTGAAATATTTTAAGTTTGATATCACTGATGGGCAAATCGTTGAGAAGTTTACGCAATTCTTACCTTATCGAGGGAGTGATTTTGTTGAAAGAATGAAGGAAACTGAAGTCATTCATCATGTCAAATTAATGAAATTCAAAGATGTGGTTGACAAAATGGAATAGGAGATAAGACGAACTGGAAAATGGATTGTGAAAATTGTTGATTTCTCGTGGATTGATGAACAAAGAAACATGCTAAAGGCAACTATGAGTGTTGAGAAAGAAAAAGAAGATGTTGATGGAGGAACGGAAGATGATTCGAAAACTGAAGATCGTATTGAGGCAAGTGTGAATTTGAGGATGGAAAGTAGTGATGAAGAAAAGAGTGAGGATTCTTCAGTGTCAGAATCTGATAAAGCAATTGAGCCTAAAATGGCTGAAGATAGCAAACATGTGAATGAAGTTGTAGATGAGAGATGTAATGTTACTGAAGACACACACATTTTTGATGATTCTGAAATCACAAGTGAGATGAAGAAGTCTGAAGATGATGTGTTGAAGTCAAAGGATGAAACTTCAAGTGATGATACGGTGTCAACAGAGGATGTTAGTGTTTATGAGGATGCCTACGATGATTTGTCTAACACAACTACAATCATTAGTGAAGATCATTGTCATACCATTTCAGATAAAGATGTAAGTTCAGGTAAAGCATACATTGTGACATCCAGTACGAGATTGTCCGGCAAGTCCGTACAGTATGTGTACTTTCACTATTTACTATGTGTAAATACATTTATATGAACAGTGCTTGTATTAACAAAATTCAAAAAAAAAAATAAACAGTTGTACGTATTTTTGTGTAAACTTAAATACTGTAAGTACAACACGCATTTGAAACATTAGTTGTGTGTATTTAAGTGAAAACCTAAGTACAGTTAACACAACATATCATAAGAAACAACAATGTTCAAACAAGTAACAAGAACAAATCGGTTACGATCTGATATCCATAGATGACAGGAATCAGATGATCGACAACTCAGTGTGAAAACAATGTGAAAACAGGAAGTTTAGTTGAGTCCGTTAGTGAGGAAATACAATTAAAACACAAATGCAGTGTTATTTCAGAATAACGGACTGACAGTGTGTTTGCGTGGGTGACGATTCACACAAACATATCTGTGAGTTTAGAGTTGTGAAATAATGACTGAAAAGTAGAAAATAAAAGTCGGAAAGCAAAACCATTGGCGTGTTCGTTCGGGTGACGATTCGAACTAATATGCGCGAAGGTGACGCGTTCTGACGAAACGAAAACGACACAAACAACTTTAATTTAATAAAATAAAATAAATAACATTTTACAATTTTGAAACTCATCAAAATTAAATAAAGAAGCTTATTGTAGTTAAAACACGTAAACGCGCACGCAACGTTCCGGAAACGCAACGAAAACGCAAACCGAGCAACAAAAAGGAACCCGAACTCACTCGGGGTATAAATACCCTTAAATGAGTCATCTTCTTCATTTCCTCCTCCCATTCTCTCTCTAAAAACCCTAATCCGGCCATATACCCTCTCTCTACCTTCTCTCAACCATAACTCTCTCAACACTTAACCAAATCACCTCATTCTTGAGCCAAATCGAAGCCACAAATGTTCTCTACACAAAAGTACAACCGATCTAAGGTAAAACTCGCTAGAACTCGAAGTAGGAGGCTGTGAATATTCCGAAAATAGGGTTTTTCGGCACCCTTGTTTGAACACAAACCTTAGTCGGTCATGTAGCCTTTTTTCTTTGAGTCCTACACAAGAAAATGTAGGATCAGTTGTTCTCATTTGATCAATATTAGATTATAGCAGCGGAATTTAGAGATGAATTAGCATAGAATTAGCAAGAACACTTTGAATCTAATAAAACAGTAACGAGCAAGTTGTTATAGAAAGAGAATTATGCAAAAGGAATAAAATCATTCAATGAGCTAACTTCATTCACAATTACAATATGTCAACTGCCCTTATATAGAAACAGTGACATCTGATGATGTCACATGATGTTGACATCTAACAGACAAAAGACAACGACTGAAATAAACAAAACTACTGAGGATGTTCACAAAGACTGAAGACATCCTATTACAAAGTCTGAATAACTAAACTACTGAAAGCAAACTACAACATCTGATGAGTAAACTATTCATCAGACTTTTACAACTATTGAAAGTAAACTACCGAAGACAAAACATACATCACAACATCTGAAGACTAACACTTCAGCTGTTGTGAATAACTTCAGGTCTTGTAATTCTTCAACATGGCTGTCAGCTGATGTGTTCTTCTTCAGTTGTTATGTGTATGTGAGACTTAAAGGTTTTTCTGATCAGGCTCATTGGTTCTTTTGGTCCAACAAACTCCCCCTGAACCAATGCAGCCAAAACCTTTAATTATTAACTGTCTCACTTATTTTGGTTTCCCAGGCTGAAAGATCTTGTCTTTTTCTTTGAGATCAGCTTCAAAATGACCAACTAAGTACAGGCCTGGCAATCAGCAACTTCTGAAAATCTGAATGGCAAAGGATGAGAGGGAACTCCATTGGGGAAATGGACTATGAGCATTTACCCCTCTCATTGAAGCTACTGATCATAAATGAGTTAAAAGACTCCCTGACATATGCTTCCAACAGAATAATTTTCTCTTCAGGTGTAAGCCTTTCTGGTTCTCCTTCAAAGAATGACTCAGGCCCATAATACTCAGATAAGTACCTGGCCGTTGTCTCATCATAGAGTTCCACCCTTGTGATTTCTCTGTATACAAATTCATCTGGATGCTTTCCTTCTAAGAATAGTGATCACTCATTCTGTTTCACTCCTTCCAATTTTCTGTACACTAAACCTTTCTTGATCATTTTATTCTCTAAAAACTTAGGACCTTTCAATCCAGAGTTGTAAACACTTTTAAAATCTCCTATTATTTCCCAAGGATCAAGCACAGATCCCAACATTATATCAGCACTGATTACCTTTTTGATTTTTCTTGCATATGCAGCTGGAACATCTCTTCTGTGAATTCTGTCTATCACCCTTGGATCAGGCCACATCCTGATTTGTTCTTTTCGATATTGATAGGTAAACCTCAGAGCATACAACCTTTGTGCTTCTTTCTTCATTGCTATGATTGTTGATGTCTGAGGGTACTCTCTATCAACTAACCTTAGAATATTTTCATCATGTTTCTTCTGACTCTCTTCTTCTTCAAGTTTAATCTTTATATCTAGTCTCTGAGATTCTGGGGTTATCTTGAGATGTTGACCAAAAACCAACCCCTTTTCTGGTACATAATTATCTGGCAACTTGACTATCCTTTTCTGAGCCATTTGTTCTGAACCAGCTTTTGAAGACTCAGGCTTATGGACTTTTGTTTGCAGCACAGTAGAAATTGGAAGCCTGTCTTCTTCATCAGTATCTTTTTCTTCTTCTTGAACTCTTAACATTCTCCTTTTCTTGGGAGGTGCATCATCAGCAATAAGTTGAGTTGAATGGGTAGAAGGATTGACTTGTTCTTTTTGTACCTCAGATACTTCAGGTTCTTGATCATTACCAGCCTTCTCCACCCCAATCATATGATCTTGATCATCCTTTGCCTGATCATCCTCTGTTTCAATCTCTTGATCTTCAGATTGCATTTCAGGTTCAGCTGTTGCATCCTCCTTCTCAACTGTAACATCAGTGCCAGAACCGCCACCAGAACAGTGATCTTAAACAGTACATGAACAGTAATCAGGTACGGATTCTACGTAATTCAGAGTATTTCATATTCATGCCAAACATTATTATCATTTCATGTTATCATAACGCAAATTCAGAATCATTTCAGAGAAACAAGTTCAGAACAATGGTTCTTGAGTCAGATAATTATCTGACAACACAGAATCATCATGTGATTAATTGTTAGGATTTTATTATGTATAAACGTATGTGAGGCTTTACAGAACAAAACAACACGGATTATCGTTATGTGAATGCTAAACCGACGGGTTATTCGTATAGGTGACGATCTGTACGAATAAATCTGGAAGTTTAACGTTCTGAACAATATCTGATAATTAGAAAACCATATTGAAAAGTGTAGTTATCATCGTGTTTGATCGGGTGACGATTCGAACAAATACGCGCGATGACCGCACGATTCGATTTAAACGTTAATTAAATATTTTTGAAAATTTTAATAAATAAAAGATATTAGTTAATTTATTAGGAATCACAACCTAAAATAATTTTATAATTTCTAATTTAAAATCGGATCGTTTCGTGACGAAAACGACGAGAAACCGACATTTCTACGCGAAACCACGCGAAACTGAACGAACCCGAACGAACCCCAGTATTTCCACCTCATTTAATGAGGCATTAATGGTGATAACAACCACCACCAACCAGCCAACTCCCCCTCTCTCTCACTAAAATTCGGAACTTTCTCTCTCTAACATATCACCACCTTCTCTCTAAGATTTCTACCTTGATTCTTCACGAAATCTTGCTATCTTGGTGTCAAAACGATCCTCTTCACCTGTAGATCACTAAAGTACAAAGGATCTGAGCTTTCACCCAGCCAAATCGAGGTAAATTCAAGATTTTGTTGCGGTTTTAGGGTTTTAAAAACCCTAGGTTCGAACCTCTCTTAGAACCGGTTTTAGGTCATTTCAACCCCTGGAATTCACCCACGAACACATCTAGGATGCGTAGAAACCAACTCACTCACCTCACCTAGTCGATTGGTTAGAAATCGCGGCTGCATCTGGGCTGAGTCGATTGGTCGAATGGCTCCACCATCAGGTTGCCGAATGGCCAACCAACGAATGACCCACTCTCTTTTGTCGAATGGTTCCTGGCCGCATGAGGCTCCTATTCGCCGAATAACCTAGCTAGTTATGAACTCTCATTCTACCCAATCCTATTCGCCATCGTCCTATTCGCCCGAAACAAGAATCATTCGCCACTCTCCTTCGGCCTAGGACCCATTCGATCGGCAGCCATTCCCCAGGCCAGAAGCTATTCGACCCATAAGGTCATTCGACCATAGTCATTCGATCGACCCATGCCTTTCGGGTAAGCCTCATTCGACCGGGAGCCTTCATTCGGCCACCACCCAGTCGGCTCAAGCATTCGAACTGGTGAAGCCTTATTCGGTTAAGTGTTCGAGCATGGCTCTTGGCTAAGGGTTGGGGATTTCGACCATAAATCACAAAATAATTAAGGATGGATGCATGGGTAGGCCACGTAAACTATTATGTATGAATCGAATGGGTGTGGGTGTGTGTATGCATGGGAATTTCACGTAAACTATTATGTATGAATCGAATGAGCGCGCAATTTGTGGTAGTACTTTACACAACAACACAGGTGAGTTCATTGCCCCTTTTCCAACATTTTTGTTTTAAAACGCGGGGCTGAGGAGCATGCGTAAACTGTTTATTTAAATTGTTTACTTAAATGCCTTAAAATTTATATGTTTTACATATATATAAATGTTATCCTAGACCATGTCTAGGAAGGTTTTATGCAGGTTTACTAACTGATTTACTTATAAATTAAGTGAATAATCAGGTTAAACTAAACATTTCAACAGATCAAAACATTTCAAACGAATCAAACTAAACATTTTGACAAAACAAGTGTGTGAGTTCAAGGAATCAAACGAAACATTTTAACGAATCAAATGGGTGGTTTCAATGAATCAAACGAAACATTTTGACAAATCAAGTGGGTGAGTTCAACGAATCAAACGAAACAATCTTTGCAAAGACAATATTCAATGTTCTACAAATCAAGTGTTTGTTGAACTATGAATCAAGTGTACAATTGATCAATGAATCTAGTATTTTGTGATCAACGAATCAAGTACATCTTGTAACAGAATTAGTCGAATCAATAAATCATTTTCAAGGGAAAGCCTGGGAAATATCAGAGATAATATACGCCAAAACAGACGAAACATGAAATCCTACATTTCAAGAAGTCCTAGTTAGACCATTTGACTTGTAGGTCGTATGTTTGAGGATGTTTACAGTTTCCCTAACTACTAAGTACCTAGATTGACAGACTAGTCTACTCGAGTATGACCAAAGGCCCCAATCATTAGAACTTACATTTTATTAAATGTTTATTTATTTATTAAATTAAGCATTTATAACTGTTTATACAATTACTATGGTTGATCATATTGTGTGATGAACTTATGAAATCAACATAGATTTCAAATGATTGTAATTACAGGGACGACAAATAGTAGAGTCATGGGTAAATGGTAGGGTAAAAATGCCTAATTATCATTAACAACAATGTCCTATGCGGATTAGTATGTGGTGGGATGGCGTCTGGGCGGGGTTGTAGCCTCGACTCAAGGGTATGCCCTATACATAAGCATACCGATCTGGATGATACATGTGGAGTTAATGGGGTTAGGGTCTTTACCAAAGGAGGTTTTCAAATCATTTTCAAATCATGTTCAGATCAGTTTCAAATCATTTTCAAATACTAATCTACATGAACTCACCAACCATGTGTTGACTTTTATTTTTGCATGACTTCTCAGGTGACGAACAGGTCAATTAAGAAGTCATTTCTTTTGGTCTAGGACTTCAGATAGAAGACTTAGTATTTTGGACCTGCATACTTTTGAAGACATCATTATACAATTTATTTTGTATATCTTGTGTAAATACAAGATAGTTATTTTATGATGTTTACAATAGATTTACATTGTTAAATTATAAACGATACTGACGTAATTTAACTTTGTAATTCTATTATATTTAGCATTTCTCATTTATATCATGTGCAATGTAAACAATCTGATCATCACGATTATCACTCACGATATCGCGCCCCGGGAACCTTCCGCCCGCCGGGACAACCGATCCTATCCCGCCGGCTCGGGGTGTGACAGATTGGTATCAGAGCCATGGTTATAGAGAAATATAGGTCTCTTATTTAAACGGTTTGGCCTAGACTATAACCTAGGGACCCTGCATGTAGAGAATATAGGATTTAAGGCCTATTGCATTATGTCTTCTGCATTCGATCATTGCACTAACCGATAACTTTATTGGTTATGATCAGAATGCCGCCGCGAAGACAACCACCCTTGCTACCTCTACCACCACAAGACTTGGCTCCACATTCCTCGACACCGTCACCAAATGATTCACCACCACCACCTCCTCCACCTCCTCCTCCCCCTCCTCCATTGATTACTCAAGCATCTGGTTCGGGCACAGCACCGACCATGGATGCTGCTACTATCGCTCTGGTGACGTTACTGAGTAGTCAGATGACAAATCAGATGAAAGAAGCAATACCGGAGATGTTCCTTCGTCTTCGTAATGAAATCCTCAACACTGGCAACACATCAGGAGAAGCCAGTGGGAATACTGGAGATTCATCTCATTACTCCTACAAGTCCTTTGTAGGATGTAAACCACCCAGTTTTAGTGGGTCTGAAGGCGCCGTTGGATTAATCCAATGGATTGAGAAGATCGAGACAACTTTGGATCTTTGTAGCTGCCCTGAACACCACAAGGTCCGTTATTCAGCTGGAACATTCAACAAGCGGGCTCTGACTTGGTGGAATAGTCAGATCAACGCCCGAGGAAGAGAGGAAGCTATGGCAATGCCATTGGAAGACTTTAAGGCACTGCTGCGAACAGAATTCTGCCCCAAGAATGAGCTACAGAAGTAGGAGGTTGAACTATCCAACCATGTGATGAAGGGGGCTGATCACATAGGTTACACTACTCGTTATCATGAGTTAGTTGCCCTGGTACCTGACATGGTACCAACGTTGGAGAAAAGAATAGACAGATATGTGGGTGGACTTCCTGCCTGCATTCAGGGCATGGTTGTTTCAGCCAACCCTACTACTGTTGAATCTGCAGTGAGATTGTCTGGGAAACTCACTGATCTCATGGTAGCCGCTGGAGTCTTAAAGAAGGAGGCTGAACCCATCAAAAACAAAGCAAAGGCTTCAAAGAAACCCCACCACCACCAGAAGAAGAAACAGAAGACCATCAAGAACTACACGGTGGCCACACCTCTTCAACAAGTAGCAGCAGCACCACAGAACCCCAACCGCAAACCTTACACTGGCACGTTTCCTCTGTGTGCCAAGTGTCAGTATCATCATGCTGCTAACACTCCCTGCAAGCATTGCACGGGATGTGGAAGAAAGGGCCATTGGGTCCAGTACTGCCGGGTGACACCTAACCAAGCAGTCAACAATGCTGCTTTGTCTCTCCCTCCACCAGCCAACCAGAACAATGATGGATGCTTCAACTGTGGCGAACAAGGCCACTTTGCAAAGAACTGCCCGAAGAAGGCTCAACAAGCAGTTCAAGCACCACGTGGAAGAGCTTTTGTTATTGGAGCACCAGCTGCACGCCAGGACCCAAATGTGGTCACTGGTACGTTTATTTTACACGACTTTTATGCATCTGTTCTATTTGACACTGGTGCGGATCAGAGTTTTATCTCTGCCGATTTTGCATGCCAACTAGACTCTATAGAGGAACAGTTAGATTCCCCTTACATTATAGAAGTAGCTAACGGAAAACAGATTACAGTCAGTACAGTATACAGAAATTGCCCGTTGACACTTAATGGTCATCCATTCGCCATCGACTTAATACCGATGGAGTTGGGTAGTTTCGACATCATTGTCGGGATGGATTGGCTTTCTTCTAACCGAGTGGAAGTCATCTGTTCTGAGAAGCTGCTTCGAGTTCCACTACCAGATGATCGTGTGTTGGAAGTTAGAGGGGATCAAGCAAAACGAAGTGTCAAAATCATTTCTTGTATAAAGGCGCGTAAGTGTTTACAGAAGCAATGTGTAGCTTTTCTTGCTCATGTGGTGAAAAAGGAGAAAGACAAGAAAGAGATTCAAGACGTGCCCGTAGTGAAAGAGTATCCAGAGGTATTCCCTAAAGACCTACCAGGTTTGCCGCCAGTGCGACCGGTGGAGTTCCGAATTGATTTAGTTCCTGGAGCAACTCCTGTTGCTAAATCTCCTTACAGGCTAGCACCTTCGGAGATGCAGGAATTGTCGAACCAGTTACAAGAACTACTGGATAAAGGTTTTATTAGACCGAGCTACTCACCTTGGGGAGCTCCGGTCTTGTTTGTGAAGAAGAAAGACGGATCGTTCAGAATGTGCATCGACTATCGGGAACTGAACAAGTTGACTATTAAGAATCGGTATCCATTGCCGAGGATTGACGACTTGTTTGATCAGTTGCAAGGAGCCCAGTATTTCTCGAAGATCGATCTACGGTCTGGTTATCATCAACTTAGAGTTCAAGACGAAGACATACCGAAGACGGCTTTCCGAACCAGATACGGGCATTACGAATTTCTAGTGATGCCTTTCGGATTGACAAATGCACCAGCGGTTTTCATGGATCTCATGAACCGAGTGTGCAAGCCATATTTAGATCAGTTTGTCATTGTCTTCATTGATGACATACTGATTTATTCCAAGAGCAAAGCAGAACACGAACAACATCTCAGAAAGATCTTGGAACTGTTGACAGAACAGAAGCTCTATGCCAAGTTCTCTAAATGTGAATTTTGGCTAAGGGAAGTTCGGTTTCTTGGTCACGTAGTCAACAGTGAGGGAATACACGTAGATCCCGCCAAGATCGAAGCAATAAAGAACTGGGACACTCCGAAGACACCAACGGAGATTCGGTCTTTTCTGGGATTGGCAGGCTATTATAGGAGATTCATCTCGAACTTTTCTAAGATAGCTTTGCCTCTCACTAAGTTAACCCAGAAGAGGGAACCGTTCGTCTGGGAACAGAAACAAGAAGATGCTTTTCAGACATTGAAACAGAAATTGTGTGATGCTCCAATTTTATCTCTCCCAGAAGGATGTGATGACTTTGTTGTGTATTGTGATGCATCCCATCAGGGACTTGGTTGCGTGTTAATGCAACGGGACAAAGTGATCGCGTATGCATCGAGACAATTGAAGGTTCATGAGAAGAACTACACTACTCATGATCTTGAACTGGGCGCTGTAATCTTCGCATTGAAGATTTGGAGACATTACTTATATAGCACTAAGTGTACCATATTTACTGATCACAAGAGTCTGCAGCACATCTTCGATCAGAAGGAACTCAACATGCGACAACGCCGTTGGGTTGAACTTCTGAATGATTACGATTGTGTGATCAAGTACCATCCGGGAAAGGCGAATGTTGTAGCTGATGCCTTGAGCCGGAAGGAAAGAGTCTAACCCTTGCGCGTCAGAGCAATGAGAATGACCGTGCATACCAGTTTAAGTGACAAGATTATCCAAGCACAACAAGAAACACTTGATCGAGGCAATTTGAAGAAGGAACTTGATTGCGGAGCGGAGAAACAGTTTGACACGAAGCCGGATGGAATCATCTACTATAAGGATCGAGTACGGATTCCTGCGGTAGATGAATTGAGAAAACTTATATTCGATGAGGCACACAAGACTAAGTACTCTGTTCATCCAGGTGCTGATAAGATGTACCAAGACTTACGGGAGTTTTATTGGTGGCCGGGAATGAAGAAAGACATAGCTGAGTACGTCGGTCAGTGTTTAACGTGTGCAAAGGTAAAGGCGGAACACCAGAGACCGTCTGGTCTATTGGAACGGCCTGAGATTCCGCTCTGGAAGTGGGAACAAATAGCTATGGATTTCGTTACCAAGCTACCCCGCACTTCCAGTGGTCATGATACAATTTGGGTGATCATTGATCGTTTAACAAAATCTGCTCATTTCTTGCCGATGCGTGAGACCTTCACGATGGATAAACTGGCGAGATTTTACATCAATGAGATAGTGGTACGCCACGGTGTGCCATTGTCTATTATTTCTGATAGAGACAGCAGATTCACATCAAGGTTCTGGCAATCACTGCAGAAGTCTCTAGGGACACAGTTAAATCTGAGTACAGCTTATCATCCACAAACGGATGGTCAAAGCGAACGTACAATCCAGACCCTAGAGGATATGCTGAGAACCTGTGTTTTAGAATTCGGTGGGAATTGGGATTCCCATTTGCCACTGATTGAGTTCTCCTACAACAACAGTTATCATAGTAGCATCGGATGTGCACCATTCGAAGCTCTCTATGGCCGGAAATGTCGATCACCGATCTGTTGGACTGAAGTTGGAGATAATCAAATAACTGGGCCAGAGCTTATTCAAGAAACCACTGACAAGATAGCTCAGATTCAAAGAAGACTACAAGCAACAAGAAGTAGACAAAAGAGCTACGCTGACAAACGACGTAAGCCATTGGAATTCCAAGTGGGAGGCCGTGTCATGTTGAAGGTATCCCCGTGGAAAGGCGTTGTACGTTTTGGAAAGAAAGGCAAATTAGCACCACGATACGTGGGACCGTTCGAGATTATCGAACGTATAGGTCCTGTAGCTTATCGACTGAGATTACCAGATGAACTCAGTGGCGTGCATGACGTGTTTCACGTTTCAAACCTGAAGAAATGCCTTGCTGACGAGTCTCTCGTCATTCCAATCGAAGAGATTCAAGTCGATGAACAGTTACTTTTCATTGAAGAACCTTTGGAGATTATGGATCGCAAGGTTAAACAACTGAGGCGAAGCCGTATTCCTATTGTAAAAGTTCGTTGGAACTCAAGACGCGGACCCGAGTTTACTTGGGAACGTGAAGATCACATGAAGTTAAAGTATCCCCAACTGTTTGAAGAAGAAGCTATACCCGATAATAATTCTTAAATTTCGGGAGGAAATTTCTCTAACAAGGGGAGACTGTAACATCAGTGCCGGAACCGCCACCGGAACAGTGATCTTAAACAGTACATGAACAATAATCAGGTACGAATTCTACGTAATTCAGAGTATTTCATATTCATGCCAAACATTATTATCATTTCATGTTATCATAATGCAAATTCAGAATCATTTCAGAGAAACAAGTTCAGAACAATGGTTCTTGAGTCAGATAATTATCTGACAACACAGAATCATCATGTGATTAATTGTTAGGATTTTATTATGTATAAACGTATGTGAGGCTTTATAGAACAAAACAGCACGGATTATCGTTATGTGAATGCTAAACCGACGGGTTATTCGTATAGGTGACGATCTGTACGAATAAATCTGGAAGTTTAACGTTCTGAACAATATCTGATAATTAGAAAACCATATTGAAAAGTGTAGTTATCGTCGTGTTTGATCGGGTGACGATTCGAACAAATACGCGCGATGACCGCACGATTCGATTTAAACGTTAATTAAATATTTTTGAAAATTTTAATAAATAAAAGATATTAGTTAATTTATTAGGAATCACAACCTAAAATAATTTTATAATTTCTAATTTAAAATCGGATCGTTTCGTGACGAAAACGACGAGAAACCGACATTTCTACGCGAAACCACGCGAAACCGAACGAACCCGAACGAACCCCAGTATTTCCACCTCATTTAATGAGGCATTAATGGTGATAACAACCACCACCAACCAGCCAACTCCCCCTCTCTCTCACTAAAATTCGGAACTTTCTCTCTCTAACATATCACCACATTCTCTCTAAGATTTCTACCTTGATTCTTCACGAAATCTTGCTATCTTGGTGTCAAAACGATCCTCTTCACCTGTAGATCACTAAAGTACAAAGGATCTGAGCTTTCACCCAGCCAAATCGAGGTAAATTCAAGATTTTGTTGCGGTTTTAGGGTTTTAAAAACCCTAGGTTCGAACCTCTCTTAGAACCGGTTTTAGGTCATTTCAACCCCTGGAATTCACCCACGAACACATCTAGGATGCGTAGAAACCAACTCACTCACCTCACCTAGTCAATTGGTTAGAAATCGCGGCTGCATCTGGGCTGAGTCGATTGGTCGAATGGCTCCACCATCAGGTTGCCGAATGGCCAACCAACGAATGACCCACTCACTTTCGTCGAATGGTTCCTGGCCGCATGAGGCTCCTATTCGCCGAATAACCTAGCTGGTTATGAACTCTCATTCGACCCAATCCTATTCGCCATCGTCCTATTCGCCCGAAACAAGAATCATTTGCCACTCTCCTTCGGCCTAGGACCCATTCGATCGGCAGCCATTCGCCAGGCCAGAAGCTATTCGACCCATAAGGTCATTCGACCATAGTCATTCGATCGACCCATGCCTTTCGGGTAAGCCTCATTCGACCGGGAGCCTTCATTCGGCCACCACCCAGTCGGCTCAAGCATTCGAACTGGTGAAGCCTTATTCGGTTAAGTGTTCGAGCATGGCTCTTGGCTAAGGGTTGGGGATTTTGACCATAAATCACAAATTAATTAAGGATGGATGCATGGGTAGGCCACGTAAACTATTATGTATGAATTGAATGGGTGTGGGTGTGTGTATGCATGGGAATTTCACGTGGATGCATGCATTGGATAGTAGGACTCCTTTGCATGAAATTAACATCCATTTTAATGATGTAACATGAAATTGCTTATCAAAAGGGGTAAACTAAATTAATAAGGGGTCAAGAAAACTAACTAAGTAGGTATGTTGGTTTTGTTACTAACACCTAATGCTTAGTAAGCGCTATTCAATATACAATAGAGTTAGATAGCTCTACGGAATCTTCTAAACCTAATTGTATGCTTGAACAATCAAAGGACTAATGAGGAATCGTTTAAATATCAAGGTCGAATAAAGGGCCCAATGGGTTTAACCAAAGCTCATCACATGCTAAAATGTTTTTCATTTAAATTATTTTTGTTTTAATAAAAGTAAATGATTCTTTAGCTCGTTAAACCACATTAAGTGGTGTTTTCTGGATATTTAACTTAAAATGAATTAGTTTAGAAATGTTTTACTTAAAAAGACATACTTAATAATGTGGGAAAAGGGTTATCAATGAGTGATGTGTTTATACTTAACTAGATAAAATTCTAGAAACACATTAGTATCATAGGACACGTAGTTGCACACCGAGACCAAACTCTAGACCTAACGTCCATCACACGTACTTATCGTCTACGAATCTTCTTAAAACAATTCAGGTGCTAAAGATACATAGGCAACAATCAAAGAGCGCGCAATTTGTGGTAGTACTTTACACAACCACACAGGTGAGTTCATTGCCCCTTTTCCAACATTTTTGTTTTAAAACGCGTGGCTGAGGAGCATGCGTAAACTGTTTATTTAAATTGGTTACTTAAATGCCTTAAAATTTAAATGTTTTACATATATATAAATGTTATCCTAGACCATGTCTAGGAAGGTTTTATGCAGGTTTACTAACTGATTTACTTATAAATTAAGTGAATAATCAGGTTAAACTAAACATTTCAACAGATCAAAACATTTCAAACGAATCAAACTAAACATTTTGACAAAACAAGTGTGTGAGTTCAAGGAATCAAACGAAACATTTTGACGAATCAAATGGGTGGTTTCAATGAATCAAACAAAACATTTTGACAAATCTAGTGGGTGAGTTCAAGGAATCAAACGAAACATTTTGACGAAACATTTTGACAAATCAAGTGGGTGAGTTCAACGAATCAAACGAAACAATCTTTGCAAAGACAATATTCAATGTTCTACAAATCAAGTGTTTGTTGAACTATGAATCAAGTGTACAATTGATCAATGAATCTAGTATTCTATGATCAACGAATCAAGTACATCTTGTAACAGAATTATACGAATCAATAAATCATTTTCAAGGGAAAGCCTGGGAAATATCAGAGATAATATACGCCAAAACAGACGAAACATGAAATCCTACATTTCAAGAAGTCCTAGCTAGACCGTTTGACTTGTAGGTCGTATGTTTGAGGAGGTTTACAGTTTCCCTAACTACTAAGTACCTAGATTGACAGACTAGTCTACTCGAGTATGACCAAAGGCCCCAATCATTAGGACTTAGATTTTATTAAATGTTTATTTATTTATTAAATTAAGCATTTATAACTGTTTATACAATTACTATGGTTGATCATATTGTGTGATGAACTTATGAAATCAACATAGATTTCAAATGATTGTAATTACAGGGACGGCAAACAGTAGAGTCATGGGTAAATGGTAGGGTAAAAATGCCTAATTATCATTAACAACAATGTCCTATGCGGATTGGTATGTGGTGGGATGGCGTCTGGGCGGGGTTGTAGCCTCGACTCAGGGGTATGCCCTATACATAAGCATACCGATGTGGATGATACATGTGGAGTTAATGGGGTTAGGGTCTTTACCAAGGGAGGTTTTCAAATCATTTTCAAATCATGTTCAGATCAGTTTCAAATCATTTTCAAATACTAATCTACATGAACTCACCAACCATGTGTTGACTTTTATTTTTGCATGACTTCTCAGGTGACGAACAGGTCAATTAAGAAGTCATTTCTTTTGGACTAGGACTTCAGATAGAAGACTTAGTATTTTGGACCTGCATACTTTTGAAGACATCATTATACAATTTATTTTGTATATCTTGTGTAAATACAAGATAGTTATTTTATGATGTTTACAATATATTTACATTGTTAAATTATAAACGATACTGACGTAATTTAACTTTGTAATTCTATTATATTTAGCATTTCTCATTTATATCATGTGCAATGTAAACAATCTGATCATCACAATTATCACTCACGATATCGCGCCCCTGGAACCTTCCGCTCGCCGGGACAACCGATCCTATCCCGCCGGCTCGGGGTGTGACATCAACATTAATAGCAACATCAATAGTCTTTGTCTTCTCCTGTCTCTTATAAGTGACTTGTATAACTGGAGACTTTTCAGAAGCATCTTCCTCCTCCTCATTTCTTGATCTTTTTCTCTCAGCTGCTGAATCTTTCACTAACTCCCCCTTTTTGGCTGCAGGGGAAGAAGGAGTTTGAAAGCTAGAAAGTTTTGCATCAACTGCATCATCAATCATTTTTCTGAAGTTGAGTGTGGGTTGGAAGCCTCTCATCAAAAGCATGGGTAATTATATTCTTTAACAAAGGAGTGATGAGGTAGGGCAGTGATAAAAGCAGCAACTAATGCCTCTAGGGGGCTTGAACCCAAAGGATTAGTGCCTGAAGCAGAGGCTGGAGGTTTATCTTGTTGTGGAGTAGTGGAGGAAGTGTTTTGGGGACCTTCAAGACTTGAAGGTGCCATCTGTGGGTTTGGAAGGGCAGATGGACTTTTGTCCTTGGACATCTTGGTGAGCAGCTCATTGAGTCTGCAGATCTCAGTCTCAAGAAACATGTTCTGTTTAAGAACATCTGATAAGGTCCTTTGGTCATCATTAGCCTTGGCTAAATCATCTGACCTCCTAAAAGTATCAGGATTAACCTGAGTTGAGTGTGGCTCAACATGTTCAGGTGCCCCTTTGTCTTGGTACTGGGGACTTCCAACCTCAGGGATAAACCCTTCATCAGTTGTTGCCTCTGGCAGGGTCTTAGAGATGTTACTACTATCAATCACTCCAAATGATGGAGGTGATGAAGTAGCAGCCCTGGCAGAATTCAGAATCTCTCTGTCCACACTAGGAGATCTGATATTGTAGTCAAAATCCTGTGGGTTATCAGAAACACATTGATCCTCCCCCTCAATGTTGGAGTTAATCCCAGTGGTAATAGGTTTCTGGGTAGGGATTGGAGTGTTAATCTGATCCAGGATTTGTTCAATAACAAATGTGGGGCTTTTTTGAGTGGTTTCAGTAGTGGTAGGCTTTGAAGCAGAGTGCACCCGGGGAGAATGGTGATGTTCAATAGAAACCTTTTCAAATGAAAGAGGCTCTAGATGAGTGTCTACCCCTTCAAGAGTTGCACCAAGTTCCTATTGAGATGAACCTTGGGCGGTTTCAGCTGGTGGAGTCTGGTGCACCACTGGCTGACTACGGCCAGTGGGCATAGTATGCCTTGGTGAGGCAGGTTCAGACTCAGGGGACTCATCTCCCTGAGCAACCTTTTTGGGCTTTTTGGAAAGTGACTTGGTGGGGACTTTGGATTTGGATTTGGATTTGGATGTGGAGACTGTGGGTTCCCTCTGCTTGGGTTTTAGCTTTCAGGCAGCCTCTTTGAGTGTGAGGTTCGTGTTGTGCCGGGAATATACCTCTAGCAAAACTGCTGGAGCAGAGATTCCCTGACCAACAAGGCCTTCTTGTTTTAATTGTTTTTCAATGATGGCCATTATAAAACGGGGATAAAGAAGCCATCTTGTGGAAACAGGTTTAGCAGCATGTTCAGTTAATTCTGAAAATAAAATTTGTGAAAAATTAAGTTTGTGGGATTCCAGAATTGAGTAAAGTACCTGCTGCCACCTTGAGAACATCTGGTCCCATGAAGATGATTTTGGAGCTAGACAAATGTTGATCATGTGGAAAATGAGACGTTCAGGATCATTGAAGTGTTTTTTGTAAAGAGTGGAGTCACTCAAGTCACCCTGGTATTCGTGACTTGTAAAATAGAGATCAGTGAGGTTCTTTGGAAATTGAATGACCAAGTTAGCATCATCTAGATTGAGAACATCCCGCAGTTCGGCTGGGCTGACATGCACATTGTGTCCATTCACTGTAGAGCGGAGGGAGATTACACCGGTGCCGACATTGATAAGCTCAACATTTGTCCAGAATTGATGAAGTGATTCAACATAGATTGTAGGATTGATAAGAAAAGCTTATTGGAATTGGGATGCATTCATCAGATCAACTGCTTCATCAAATTTTGACCAGAAAGATGATTTTGTGAGATATGCAACGGAGTTGTGACGAGGTATAAGGTTCATTGTCGCCATGGAAGCAGAGACTTGAGAGGGAAGATAGTTTTTGAAAAAGATTGAAAGTTCTGATGAAGTGGTAATGAAACAACTGAAGAGAGTTTGGTTTAAATAGAATACTGAAATAATGGAATTTTGTTCTTCAGATGTTACAGAGAGAAAACAGCAGTGGTTGAAACATCTGAAGAGTACGTTTACTCATCAGGTGTTGTCGACATTGGTTGTTCATCAGCTGTTTTCATCAGTTGCTCATCAGACTTTGTGAAACATCAGATTTTCTCATCAGATTTTGTGAAAAATTGGTCATCAGAACTTGTGACAAAAGTTGTTCATCAGTATTTGTGAAATATTTTTGACCTTCAATACTTTGTCACCCAAAACCCATCAGTACATTTAACTGATAATATTGGTAAAGGTAAGATCTTTCCTTGAATCAGTACTTCTGATACTTATCAGTACTTACTGAAAATATCAAGAGTTGCAAGGTGATACAAAATTTTGTGTTTTGACAAAGGTGAAAATTTTTGTATTTTTGAAAATTTTTATCTGGTGGATGGAATTTTATTATTGTGAAAACCAATTTATTCACGTTGCAGCATACCAAGCCTTAGAACTAAATTTTGAAAAGTTGAAGTCTCTAAAGGCTTAGTAAAGATATCTGCAAGTTCATCAGCACTAGGAACAAACTTTGGATCAATCAGACCTTTTTCAAAACAATCCATTATAAAATGATGTATGATTTCAATATGGTTGGTCCTAGAGTGCTGAACTGGATTCTTTACAATACAAAGAGCTGAGGCACTATCCATTAACAATGGTGTCTTAGACTCTTTGATGCCATAATCCAAAAGTTGAGTCTGAAGCCAGAGAATTTGTGAAGTGCAGCTGGCAGCAGCAATGTACTCGGCTTCAGCTGTGGATGTAGCCACAGATGTTTGTTTCTTACTCTGCCAAGAAACCAAACAGTTTCCTAGAAACTGACAACCACCAGAAGTTGATTTTCTGGTAAGTTTGCATCCTGCATAGTCACTATCAGAGAAAGCAACCAGCTTGCAGGAATGCCCAGTGGAATACCAAATTCCCAGTGATTGAGTGCCCTGCAAATATCTAAAAATCCTTTTAACAGCAATCAAATGAGATTCTTTAGGTGCAGCCTGAAATCTAGCACAAACACATGTAGCAAACATAATGTCTGGTGTAGATGCTGTGAGGTACATCAAGGAACCAATCATACATCTATAAAGTGTTTCATCAACTGATTTACCTTTCAAATCTGCATCAAGTTGTGTGGTGCTGCTCATGGGGTTAGAACAATTTTTACAGTTTTGCAGATCAAATTTCTTTAACAACTCTTTTGTATATTTGGACTGGTGAATGAAAATGCCATCAGGACTTTGTTTGATTTGAAGACCCAAGAAAAACTGTAATTCCCCCATGGCACTCATTTCAAAATTCTTTGTCATTAACTCAGTAAAATCAGCACACAACTTTGGATCAGATGAAGCAAAAATTATGTCATCAACATAAATTTGAACAAGGAGCTTATGCTGTCCTACTTTCTTTATGAACAAAGTTTTATCTATGGAGCCTCTAGTGAAATTATTTTGAAGGAGAATAGTGGATAAAGTGTCATACCAGGCTCTAGGTGCTTGTTTCAGCCCATAAAGAGCTTTATCAAGCTTGTACACCCAATCAGGATGTTTATTGTCCTCAAAACCTGGTGGTTGACACACATACACTTCCTCTTTTATTTTACCATATAAGAAAGCACTTTTGACATCCATTTGAAAAACTTTTAGTTTGTGTAAGGCAGCATATGCTAAAAACAATCTAATTGCTTCCAGTCTGGCTACAGGGGCAAAAGTTTCATCATAATCAATACCTTCTTCCTGAGAGAACCCCTGTACAACCAGTCTGGCCCTGTTCTTAATTATTTGACCATTTTCATCAGTTTTATTCCTAAACACCCATTTAGTGCCTATTGCACACTTATCTTGAGGTAAAGGAACCAGCTCCCAGACTTGTTGTTTCTTGAACTGCAATAGCTCCAACTGCATAGCCTCCACCCAGCCATTGTCTCTGAGTGCTGTGTGATAGTTCTTTGGCTCTTGCTGACTGACAAATAAGGCATAGAGACAAAAATTTGACAATTGGCTTCTTGTTGAAACACCAGCAGAAATGTCACCCAGAACTTGAGATAATGGATGATCCTTCAGTTCTTGATATGGAATAAGATCGGTGCAAGTGTTTGCTGGAGGTCCAGTTGCTGCAGATGTTGATGAAGATCCAGGGAACAGTTCAGCAGAAATTTCAAATGATGTAGAAGATTCTAGAATTTCATCAGCAATGGTATTGGGAGGAACAACTGGAGCAGGAGGAGCATCAGATTTAGCAGAGATTGGCAGATTATCACTAAATCTAAACAGATGAGTACTTTCATCTTCATCATCAAGACTTCCTTGTGTGTTTTCTGTAGAAACTGTTGATGGAACTGCTTTAAATGCATCATCTGCCACAACAATAGACTCAACTGGAGATTGAGAAGATTCATGTTGCAAAATATCTAGATCAAACATCTCAATAGGATTTTGTGGAATAGAATATTTTGGAAATTCATTGAATTTGATATGAAGAGTTTCTTCAACCATCTTGGTTCTGCAGTTAAACACTCTATAAGCCTTGCAAGTGGAAGAATAGCCAACAAAATATCCTGCATCAACTTTGGAGTCAAACTTTTTAAGTTGATCTTTGGTATTGAGGATATAACAAGGACACCCAAAAGCTCTGAAGAAGGAAATCAAAGGGGTCAAAGTATGAAGCATTTCATAAGGAGTTTTCAACCATCTTTGATTCACCAGAACTCTGTTTTGCACATAACAAGCTGTATTGACAGCTTCTGCCCAGAAAGTCAATGGCAAGCCGGAATCAGCCAGCATTGTTCTGGCAGCTTCAATCAAGGTTCTATTTTTCCTTTCAACTACTCCATTTTGTTCAGGAGTTCTAGGGATGCTGTACTGCCTCTTGATTCCCTTTGCCAGATAAAATTCATCCAGAATATGATTTCTGAACTCTGTGCCATTATCACTCCTTACACACTTGACAGGAAGAGAATATTGTTTCTCAACATACAACACAAAGTTTATAATAGACTTAGCAACCTCATCTTTTGAGTGCAAGAAGAAGATCCAGACAAACCTGGAGTAATCATCAACAATTACTAAGAAATACTTCTTCTTTGCCATACTCATGACCTTCACCGGCCCAAACAAATCAATATGCAACATTTGCAAACAAGCAGTTGATTTGGGATCGCCTATTGGAGGAAAAGATACCTTGTGTTGCTTCCCTTTCAAGCAAGCAGTGCAATTCTCATCACAACTAAAATCCTTCATTGGAAGACCTCGAACCAAACCATGTTTCACCAGTTGATTCATGTTTTTGAGATTTACATGACCCAACCTTCTGTGCCACAGATTAGATTCCTTGAGAGAGGCCTTCGAAAATAAACATGGATGACCTTTAACAGAAATTTTCTTTGACAAATCAAAGGCATAAACCTTTCCCACCCTGTTAGCTTTAAGAAGAGTATATTCATCCAAAACTTTGCCAATCAGAGGCAACACTTCAGAAGACAGTATCCTACAGTCTTGCTTGGTGAAAAGAGAAATGTGACCCTTATCACACATCTGACTAACACTCAGGAGATTATACTTAAGATTCTCTACATGATTCACATCATCAAACCTTATCTCACCATTTGACACATATCATTTTCCTATAATGTAACCCTTAGCATCATTTCCAAATGAAACAAATCCCTTCCTTCCTGTAAAATAGTCATTAAGAAGAGATCTGCTCCCAGTCATATGCATGGATCCTCCACTGTCAACATACCAGATGCTATTTTGGCATGCTGAAGGACCCTGCATACATGAACACACTCAGTTAGACTTTTGGACCCAAACCAGTTTGGTTTTGGGTCTGTTATCACATGAAGAAACAAAATTAACATTGTCATTTGAAGCAACACTTGAACCATTCTTTTCAGAAGAGTTAACCTTGACTTTTGATCTTGATTTCTTCTTCTGAAATGAAGCAACAGATGCCTCTGCTAGATTGACTCTTCCTAGCAATTGTTGCATCATAATAATGAGTTGATTATGGTTGTGAGTCAAGATTTTGATGTCATCAGAAACATCAGTACCTGACTTTTGATTTTTGTGTTTTATCACCTTAGCTACTTTGGGTGATGAATATTCTTTCAAGTGCTGTTTCTTTGAATCTGGAAAAACCCCTTTACTTTTCTTGGATTTACTTGAATCATTTCCCTGTGAGGGTTTTCCAGATTTTGAACCTACTGATGATTCTGGTACAAATTTGGAACTAAATTCATTTTTCATTTTGATTATGTTCTTGTTTTAGTTCTTAAGTTTATTGAATTTAGAGCCTCTTCTGTACCAGCATTCATCAGAAGAATGATTAAACAACCTATAAATTTCACAAGGCACTCTCTTGTGCTTCTCTTTGTGAGTATCTACAAGTACTGAAGACTTAGATACTGAATTTTTGTTCTTCAGAACATTTGGAACTTCAGTATTTGTGGACTGTTTAACAACTGCTGATGTGTTGACAACCTCTGAAGAGTTATTCTTCAGCACTTGTCTATCAACACATTTCTCATCATCAGTTGTACCATTACCAGCTTTTTCTAGAACTGCTGATGAGACACTCTGGCTTATCAGAAGCCGTGCATCTTTCTCTCCAGTCCCATCCCCATCTGACTCAATCAGGTTTAAATTTAATTCATTTGAAACTTTTTCATCAGGGTCAATCTCAATTAAAACACTATCCTGACATGTGTCACCCTGAATGACATTTGTACATCCAATAGAGTAAGAATATGTTTCAATATCCACAGTTTCAGACTCAGATTTGCAAGCACTTGACTCTCCTTCAGATATATCTACAGAATCAGACATTTCTGAAGATTTGGTGGATTGATATACACTGTCCCCTTCAGACTCACATTCATAACTTTTTGGTGTATAATCAGCTGGGGGGGGCAGTGTGATTGTATCCAATCCCAAACTTAACATTGGCTGCTGATTGTTTGTTTAACAACATCTCAAACCCCTTACAGGACTCAACCCATTTTTCACAATTTACTTGGGTTGCTGCAAGTGTTTGCTTCAGATCATTATGTTTCATAAGCATTACTTCCACTCTAGCCTTTTCATCAGATAACAAACATTTGAGCTTATAAATTTCAGACTCTTTTTCATTTAAAACTTTCTCAAATTCATTTTTGTTTTTAGCCACAGCCTTTTCTAGCTCAAATTTCTCATTGATTAATTTAACATTTATTTCTCTGATAGAAGCAAATGCTAAAATACACGATTCTGAACACAACTTAGCTTTTGATTCAGATGATACCTGTGATGTTGAAGAAGTTGAACATGAGGTGTCAGTTGAATCTATAGCCATCAAAGCAAGATTCCCGAATGGATTGTCTCCACCATGTGGACCAGCTTCAGAGTACAGCTGCATATTGAAATCAGATAAGTCATCAGGTAAACTACTCCAATCAGCTACTCCAGGGGTGAAGAAACTCTGATGTTGTTGTTGAGGCTGTTGATTGGTTTGAGATTTGCTAGGTTCAGGAAGAGTAGGTGATTGTGGAGGGATTATTGCTGGAGTGTGAGTGGGTTGTGGCATATAGAAGCAAGGATATGGATAATGCATAGGACTTTGTGGTACAAAATGAGCTGGATAAAATTGTTGTTGACCAGATCCAGAAGATTGTTGTCCTTTGTTTGGTGTGTTATTGCTAGGAAAGGTCACAAAGGGTGAGGTCCAGTGGATTTGCACTCTCTAGCAAAATGACCAAGCCTGTGACACTTGTGGCATCTCAACTTCCCTTTGTCAAAACCAACCTTGGTTTTGCCAGTTAATCCGGGAAATTTTCTTCCAGTTCTTTTGTAAAATTTTTGAGATCTAATGTTTATTAAGGCCATCTGACTTAATATATCCATTTCCTCCAGATCATCATCTGGAATTCCCTTCAAATCATCCATCACAAAACACAGATTATCACCATATGTACCTGCATTACCATCAACTCCCACAAAAGCATGTTCAACACTATTAGTAGAGAAGTCAATATGTTCATCATAAGAACACTCAGACCCAGTATATTCTGACTCTTGACCTATCAATGCAGTATTGCCAGGAATGAAATCATCAGTGAGTTTGCCAGATGAAGACAGTTTTCTCTTCTGTTCTACCTCTCTCTCAAAAGTTAAGAGTTTCCCATGGAGTTGGGTGAGAGATAGATTCTCTAGATTTGCATTAGAGCGTAAGACAATAGTATAAGTGTCCCATCTCTCAGGCAGTGATCTGAGGAATCTGTTGTTCATCTGACTATTTGTATACTCCTGCTTAACCATTTTCAATTCAGAAATCAGACAGGAAAACCGCTCAGACTGTTGAGTCAATGACTCACCCTTTCTATGAGAAAAAGTCTCATACTGGGTGAGCAAGGATTTCTCTAGTATTTGCTAAAAGCTCATCGGTTCCACCGAATTGTTCTTTCAATGCAACCCAGAGATCATGAGCAGTGTCATGATGCATCAAGCCTGAATATATCTCATTCGGCAAAGCCATGGCCAGAATACCATGAGCTTTCGCATCAATTTCAAACAATTTTATATCCTCATCTGAATACATATCCGATGGTTTCGGAATCATGATTTTAGTTTCAGGATCAGTGATCATGGGTTTATACGGACCATGCACTACAGATTTCCAACATCCTGCAGTGTTAATTGACAGGTGATGTTGCATTCTACGTTGCCAAATGTTGTACTCACTCCGAACCAGCATCGGAGGCTTGGTTGCGGAGCCTGTGTTGTGCGGATCATTGTTTGGAGTTGTCATGATCTCAGATTCAATCAATATCAACTAAATTCAAATGAATTAAGCACAAGCTTCAACCAATTGATTCAAACAAATTGATATTGAAAAACAAATCAACAGAAGTTATCAGAAAACTTCAAACTATAACAAGTTCTTACTAATCAGCTAATTCGATCAAACAGAGAACTAAATTGAGCAGTTTCAGAGATCAATTGTTTAATCGATCAATGATTAACCTGCTCTGATACCAATTTAGTTATCACTATTCTTAGAAGGAAAGCATCCAGATGAATTTGTATACAGAGAAATCAAAAGGGTGGAACTCTATGATGGGACAACGGCCAGGTACTTATCTGAGTATTATGGGCCTGAGTCATTCTTTGAAGGAGAACCAGAAAGGCTTACACCTGAAGAGAAAATTATTCTGTTGGAAGCATATGTCAGGGAGTCTTTTAGACTCATTTATGATTAGTAGCTTCAATGAGAGGGGTAAATGCTCATAGTCCATTTCCCCAATGGAGTTCCCTCTCATCCTTTGCCATTCAGATTTTCAGAAGCTGCTGATTGCCAGGCCTGTACTTAGTTGGTCATTTTGAAGCTGATCTCAAAGAAAAAGACAAGATCTTTCAGCCTGGGAAACCAAAATAAGTGAGACAGTTAATAATTAAAGGTTTTGGCTGCATTGGTTCAGGGGGAGTTTGTTGGACCAAAAGAACCAATGAGCCTGATCAGAAAAACCTTTAAGTCTCACATACACATAACAACTGAAGAAGAACACATCAGCTGAAAGCCATGTTGAAGAATTACAAGACCTGAAGTTATTCACAACAGCTGAAGTGTTAGTCTTCAGATGTTGTGATGTTTGTTTTGTCTTCAGTAGTTTACTTTCAATAGTTGTAAAAGTCTGATGAATAGTTTACTCATCAGATGTTGTAGTTTGCTTTCAGTAGTTTAGTTATTCAGACTTTGTAATAGGATGTCTTCAGTCGTTGTGAACATCCTCAGTAGTTTTGTTTATTTCAGTCGTTGTCTTTTGTCTGTTAGATGTCAACATCATGTGACATCATCAGATGTCACTGTTTCTATATAAGGACAGTTGACATATTGTAATTGTGAATGAAGTTAGCTCATTGAATGATTTTATTCCTTTTGCAGAATTCTCTTTCTATAACAACTTGCTCGTTACTGTTTTATTAGATTCAAAGTGTTCTTGCTAATTCTATGCTAATTCGATCAAACAGAGAACTAAATTGAGCAGTTTCAGAGATCAATTGTTTAATCGATCAATGATTAACCTGCTCTGATACCAATTGTAGGATCAGTTGTTCTCATTTGATCAATATTAGATTATAGCAGCGGAATTCAGAGATGAATTAGCATAGAATTAGCAAGAACACTTTGAATCTAATAAAACAGTAACGAGCAAGTTGTTATAGAAAGAGAATTCTGCAAAAGGAATAAAATCATTCAATGAGTTAACTTCATTCACAATTACAATATGTCAACTGTCCTTATATAGAAACAGTGACATCTGATAATGTCACATGATGTTGACATCTAACAGACAAAAGACAACGACTGAAATAAACAAAACTACTGAGGATGTTCACAAAGACTGAAGACATCCTATTACAAAGTCTGAATAACTAAACTACTGAAAGCAAACTACAACATCTGATGAGTAAACTATTCATCAGACTTTTACAACTATTGAAAGTAAACTACTGAAGACAAAACAAACATCACAACATGTGAAGACTAACACTTCAGCTGTTGTGAATAACTTCAGGTCTTGTAATTCTTCAACATGGCTTTCAGCTGATGTGTTCTTCTACAGTTGTTATGTGTATGTGAGACTTAAAGGTTTTTCTGATCAGGCTCATTGGTTCTTTTGGTCCAACAGAAAACACATCATGGTCTAACACCCTGGTTGCTTGTCACCATCTGGATCGAAACCCTTAGATCGACCTGATACGGTCGAATGAGAAACCCAGGTTTGGCCGAATGGCCTGTGGCTATGGCCGAAGGAGCCACACCAAACCAACCGGCCGAATGGCCTATTCGACCACTCACACTCGCCGAACCATGGTTGTCATTCGACCAACCCCATTCGCCCCTCATGCTCCACTTTCATTTGGCGGCCACCACCATTTTTCCATCCTCATTCGAGGGTAGTTTAAGTCAGCCGAAGGTCACGAAGGAGACCCATTCGACCAGCAGCTTCAATCGGCACAGCCACCCCCAATTGGGCCATGTCGTTCGGCCCATAACACACAATCACATCCAGGCCCAGCAACAGCTTATTTGATTTAACTCAACAGTTAGCCAAACACACTGCCTTGGCCCAATTATTCGGCCCAGCAGCACTGCTTAGGCCCAGTAGCATTTCATTTGCCACAGCCCACTGGTTCGGCCCAGTACACTTGGCCAGGCCCAATATAGATGCTGTTTCAGGCCCAACAACGTTAATAGGCCCAAACATCTAATCTATTCGGCCCAGAATTGATACAAGAGACCAAAGGACTGAATTGGCCCATATGCCAGGCCCAATAACCACTTAGTTTGGCCCAAATTCATACAATGGACCCATGACCACCTTAAATTCGGCCCAAATGGCCCATTAAATAAGGATGTAAGTAAACACATTTTAAACCTATACTAAAGGGTAAATATGCATGTAACCTATGGGCTTTAATACAAAGGTGGCAAGTCTTGGGGTGTAATGGATTTTATAAGGTTGAAAACATTATATTATTAAATGGGTTAACAAGTGCTTTCAAAGTGTTAATACAAAGGGAACAAGGGACATATCTAGCTATGTTACAAGATATTAAGGGTTACTAACCTTTAATCAAAAATCTATGTTTTATACTTAAAACCTTTAGTAATATGAAATTGAATCAAGTTGGGTATAAAATCAATAATAAAGTGTATTAACCTTAACCTACTAGGGTTAACTGTTTCACAATTCATAACCAATACACAGGGCCGAATGATGACCGAGACTTACGAATGTTAGCCAATTCGAAGGCTAACACATACACGCATACACACAAAAATGACCACAACTCATACTTACAAGTTACAAACAACGTGAAATCAATACAGGATCGTGAAAACAAACTCAAGTACAGACAAGAGCACGTGCATTCTCGTTTAAGCTAAGTCAACCCCCAACAACAACAGTGTGAGTTCATATGCCCCTTTTCTTTAATCTTAACTGATTTTAAACTCACGGGGCTGAGAAACATGCTTTACTTTTATTTATTTAAAAGTTTTTCTTAACATATTGCTTATACTTTGATTTAGATAATATTAAATTGTTTATTATCGCTTATCATTGTATGCATGCTTGTATGATCATTATATGACAAGGACAATCAGTTGAATATGATAATATAATTTCATAATTCATCAACACACTAGAATAACATAGTTGTAAGATTTTATCTTATAACACTCAGTTATTCTTACATGAGTAAACATTGAGAACAGTCATACACAAACGAACATTGAGAACATAAACAGTGAAACATGATGACATTACAAAACACATGAATGATTAGAAGATAATACATCTTCTTAATACAATTCAACATTAAAATTAACTAAGTGTGATAAGTCAAGTACTTATAACGCTTAGTTTACTCCTTAAAACATGTTATGTGATAACACGGAGCATTGATTATCCACCACCTGCGTCACATAAGGGTACTAAGACTAGTTCTTACTACGGCTTAAGGATTATATGGTGATCATATGGATTACAAGGAATGATATCATGATAACGTAACTTCATGATGACAATATCATCTACACAATCATTAACATAACGTAATAAGATAAGTTCTTATTCAACCTTGTTAATCACATGAGAACATCCCACATTGAGAACAGTAATAACATCGATGTACACTAATAGACTGTGGAATTCATTTTCTCTCATGTCATATTATTAGTAACAGTTTCGATGAAGTCAATGGGAACACAAAGTGGTAGAGGTGAATCGGATGCATTGAAATCTGATTACGTGAGGATGGCAATGGATTCCTTTTAGGCTCTATGCACTACATTGAGAACACATGACAATTGGTTAACTAACATTTTTATTATATAAAAGTGAATCAATAGTTAAACCCACAATTATAGAATAATACAAGGAACATATTTGATAAATCTAATATCCTAAATACATATAATGGTTATCAATACTTCGATATGATAACTACAACGCTATCATTACATTATTCTATACATGAGAACACAAGTGATCAGAATGGAGATGAACATGAGGTATGGGTATGGAAGATCAATAGTTGTATTGCAAGTAGTGTGGAGTTCTAGCAGTGATGTGGTGGGATGTTGGCTAGGGCTTAGTTCCCTTACATGTGCCCTGTATATAAGCATCACTACTAGGATGATATATTACTTGTGACTATAGCTATTGAGAAACCATTGGACGAACAGGTGAAACAAATAACGTACAAGTAACATGATTAACATTGTGATTGTGCATGTGAATGAATCAAGGTTTTCAATTAACATATTTATGAACTCACCAACCTAGTGTTGACTTTGTTTAAATGCATGTTTTTCTCAGGTGACGAACAGGTTTAGTCACCAGACATCAAGAACATAGCTAGTGGACTTTTAGAAGACCTAGTTACATTTTGTGTGATCATACTTTTGGAATGACAAAACAATGAATCATATATTGTATATCTTGTAAAGATACAAGATATAGTGTCACACCCCAGGCCGGCGGGAACGGATCGTGTTTTCCCGTCGGGCGGAAGGTTCCCGGGGCGCGATATCATGAGTGATAATCAATTGATCAGATTGTTTACATAGCACATGATAAATAAATGAGAAATGCTAACACATCAATAACATAGAATTACAAGATTAAATTACAATGTATCGTTCATAATTTAATCTAGTAAATCTACCAAAAAGAATCAATGTAACTAAATCTACCAAAAAGAATCAATGTAACTATATCTTGTATATGTACAAGATATACAAAAGATAATTCAAGTTCTTGTTATCCCAAAAGTATGCAATCACAAAAGTAGCCAGGTCTTCTAAAGTCCACTAGCTATGTCCATGCATAATAGTAGTTACACCTGTTCATCACCTGAGAAACATGTATTTAAACAAAGTCAACACTAGGTTGGTGAGTTCATAAGTAAGTTAATGTAAAACCTTGGTTCATTCACATGCACATTCACAATGATAGATATGTTACTTGTATGATTGTCAGTTTCACTTGTTCACCCAATGGCTTCTCAATAGTTATATTTACAAGTATTATATCGTCCTAGTAGTGATGTTTATATAGGGCATATGTAAGGGAACTAAGCCCTAGCCAACATCCCACCACATCACTACTAGAAGTCCACACTACTTGCAATACTACTATTGATTTCCATTCTCAATTCCCATGTTTATCTCATCTTTGATCACCTGTGCTCTCATGTATAGAATAATATAATGATAGAGTTATAGTCATCAAACCGAGGTATTGATAACTCTTTTATATGTTAAGGATATTAGACTTATTCAATCTGTTCCTTGTATTATTCTATAGTTTGTGGGGTTAACTTTTATTTCACTTTTAAATATCAAAAGTGTTAGTTAACTATTTGTAATGTAATCT
The DNA here is from genome assembly GCA_009363875.1 of Mikania micrantha. Taxonomy (NCBI): domain Eukaryota; kingdom Viridiplantae; phylum Streptophyta; class Magnoliopsida; order Asterales; family Asteraceae; genus Mikania; species Mikania micrantha. Next base: position 43,563,106 of record CM018681.1, on the reverse strand, counting down.
CAATGCAACGTATAGAGACCAAAAGGAGTCCATTGTGATCCTCATGTAATCAGATTACAATGCACCCGATTTACCTCTATCCTGCCGTGTGATCCCAAAGTCTCAATGTGGGATTTGTTCTCATGTGATTAACAAAGTTGAATAAGAACTTGTCTTATTACGTCATGATAATCATGTGTGAATGATAAGCATACTCATGAAGTTACGTTATCATCATCATCATTCACTGTAATCCATATGATCCCAAAGCCTCAATGTGGGATTGTTCTCATGTGATTAACAAAGTTGAATAAGAACTTGTCTTATTACATTATGTTAATCATGTGTGAATGATAAGAATCCTCATGAAGTTACGTTATCATGATCATCATTCACTGAAATCCATATGTTCACCATGTAATCCTTAAGCTGTAGTAAGAACATGTCTTAGTACCCTTAAGTGACGCAGGTGGTGGATACCCAATGCGATCATACTATCACATAGTATGTTTTTAAGGTGTATATTAAGTGTTATAAGTGATTTACTTATCACACTCCATCAATTATAATGTGAAATGATATTAAGAAGATATTTTATCTTCTAATCATTTATGTGTTGTGAAGTGTCACCATGTTCCACTGTAGTAGTTCTCATTGTTTGTTTGTGTATGAATTGTCTCACTGTTTACTCATATAGAATAACTAAGTGTTATAAGATATAATCTTACAACTATGTTATTCAAATGTATTGATGATTATGAAATTACTTTATCATAATCCTCTGAGTTTCCCTGTTATCTCATGATCATACAAGCATGCAACAATGATAAGCGATAATAAACAATTTAATATTATCTAAATCAAAGTATAAATAACATGTTAAGCCAAAACTTGTAAATAATTAAAAGCAAACATGTTTCTCAGCCCCCGAGAGTTAAAATCAGTAAAGATTAAAGTAAAAGGGGCATATGAACTCACCTTGTTGTTGTAGGGTTGACTTACTTTAAAAGAAAGAAGGCACGTGCTCTTTGTGATTCTTGTTGTCGGTTTCACGCTCCTGTATTTAATTCACATTGTATGTGACTTATGAGCATAAGTTGTATGGTTTTGTGCGCGTGTAGGTGTTAGCCCTGAAGTTGGCTAACACCTGTGAGTCTCGGTAATGATTCGGCCCTCGCTTATTGTTCATAGATTTCCCCGTATTTAATCTCCTTAACTTAGTGTGTTATGTGATCAAAGTTGTAGGTTATGCTAAGTCCAAGTCATAAAGATGACTTAGGGTTACCGTTTAACGTTGGTCTTTGTTATAATTAACCTTGTATGTGTAGAATGATTATTAAAGAGCATACTCTAATCGTTCTCAAAACTTTACTAGTTAAATTGAAATTCCCTTCATGAGTCAAGAACCCATTGGGCCCATTGGACTTAACCCAATTAACATATGGCCAAGATAATTATTTGAGCAAATTAGTTGGGCCGAATCATAGTTGGGCCTTGGACCGATTAACTATTGTTTGGGTCAAGGATAAAGTTGGGCTTTATGATTTTCGTTGTGGGCCGTCTAGAGGGGTGTGGGCCGAAGATCATAGGCTGTTGGGCCTATTTTGTTGGTGTTGGGCTTGTTACATCATATGGGCCGAACAAATTAATTTTGGTGGAAGACAAAAATGTGTGTTGGTCGTTCGATTAAGCTGCATAGATGTGCTGTTAGGCCGGTCGTTTGGTTAGGAGTTTTACATGTTATTGGGCCGAGAAAACATAGGAGCTGGGCCCTGGATGTTATGGGTTCGTTTGATTCAGGTGGCATTCCAGCGAACATTCATGTTTGTTGGTCACTGGTTCGGCATCCAGGTTAAGGTTCGGTGGTTCATCAATTGTTAGTAAGGTTCGGGAGGTGGCTAAGGTTCGGTACTATTGTGCAGCCCTTGTAAGGTTCGCGAACAAGGTGCCAGGTTCGGCCCTCATAGATGGCCAAGAAGGTTCGGCTGAGAAGGCATCCAAGGTTCGGGAATAGTTGTTGGCGAACCCTAGGCACTGGGATAATGCCAGGTTCGGCCATCATGTCTAGGTTCGCCGCAGTAGTTTCACGAGGGTGTAGGTTCGTCTCATAGATGCATGGGTTCGGGAAACATTATAGGGTTCGGCTCACATATCACCCAGTTTCCCCGGCGAACCTGTAACCCTCCACATCATCTTCATTGATCATCAACTGATGTAGGGTGTTCTCGTGGTGGTGTTATGTAACAGGGTGCCTCTCTCGAAGGTGTAGATCACGGTTAGTAGAGTTTAGGCCGATTAGAGGGGGGTTGGGTCGAACATAGTATGCAAAAACCCTATTTTCAGCTATGTTTCAAGCATCATACCTCCGATTTTGCTGGTTATTTGCTCAGATCCGTTGTACTTTCATGTAGTTCTCGTCAAGAGCTTCACGTGGGCGCAAGAATCACTCAAATTGGCTAAGAAATGAGGTAGTTATGGGGTTTTGAAGGTGTTTAATGGTGGTAGAAGGTGGTGGCTGGGATTTGTAGGTAGAGAGAGAATGGGGATGATAGAAATGAGAGAAAACTCTCATTTTAGAGTTTTTATACTCCAAGTGGTGTTCGGGTTCATTTCGGTTGCTCGGTTTGCAATTTCGTCGCGTATCCGGAAAATTACGCGTAATTTAATTGTGATAAATAAAAGAAGGTTATTTAAATTATTTTGATGAGTTTCAAAATTGTAAAATGTTAAACATTTTATTTTTTAAATTATTATCGTTTCGTGTCGTGTTTCGTTTCGTTTCGTCGAATCGCGTCACCATCGCGCGTATTCGTTGGAATCGTCATTCGAACTAACACGACGATGGTTTTACTTTCCGACTTTTGTTTTCTACTTTCCAGTCATCATTTCAGAACGTTAAACTCACAGATATGTGTGTGTGAATCGTCACCCACGCAAACACACTGTTAGTTCGTTATTATGAAACGACACTATGTTTTTGTTTGAATTGTGTTTCCTCACTGTCGGACTCAACTAAACATCCTGATTTCACATAGTTTTCACATCGAATTGTCGGCCATCTGATTCCTGTCATATATGGATATCAGATCGCAACCAATTTGTTTCTGTTAATTGTTTGGACACTGTTGTTTCTCATGTTTAGTTGTGTTAACTGTACTTAAGTTTTCACTTAATACACACAACTAATGTTTCAAATGTACGTTGTATTTACTGTATCTAAGTTTACACAAAAGTACGTACAACGATTTCTTGTATTTAGAATCCTGTTAATACAAACACCATTTACAATCACATATGTACACATAGTTACTGTTTATAGTACACGCACCGTACGGACTTGCCGGGCGATCAAGTACTAGTTGTCACATATAGTTTCATTGATTCTTTTGATAGATTTACTTGGTTAAATTATGAACGATACATTGTAATTTAATCTTGTAATTCTATATCATTCATGTTTTAGCATTTCTCATTTAGTTATCATGTGCCATGTAAACAATCTGATCATTCACGATATCGCGCCCCGGGAACCTTCCGCCCGACGGGAAAACCTGATCCGTTCCCGCCGGCCCGGGGTGTGACATACATGGTTTTAAAATCAAGTGAAAAGTTTTTTACAAAACAAATTGCAAAATTGAAGTCACGGGTTCAAAAGTTGACTGATGATTTGTCAAAGTCAAATGCCAATGAAGGCGTTTCTGAGCAAAAACTTGACATTTTGAGCAAAGTTAATGTTGAATTGACAAAAGCAGTCAATAATATTAAACTCAGAATGGACAAGGCAAAAAGGGATTTTGACAAAATCATGCACAAATTGGAGAATCATTATGATTCTATAATTTCTTCATGTCCTCTTATTGAGAAACCAAGTGAGTGAAATTTCAAATGATAACAATCTCAATAAGGGAAAGTCTCCAATTTGTGCTGATGACAACATTCCTCCTGTCATTGAAGATTGTACTTTAGAGGAATATGATGAGGAGACATTGTACATATGTGGGTTGATGGATGTACATAAGGATTATGATGATTCTCACAATAATATCTTTGATGATGTGAAAACATGTGTTTCAAACTCAACAACATCATCCAATAAGAAAGTTTCCTTTAAAACTTCATTGGTTGAAATTAAAAAGTTTTCAAAGAACAAAAACAAGAATTTTTCAAAACAAAATGGTTTCAAGTTCAAAACCTAAACGTCAAATTCAATCAAAATGGGTTGTGAAATCATCATGTGCATCAAATAACGTGGAATCAAAGTGTGATACTTCAATGTCTTGGATCAAAGACAAGATTTCACTAAGTCCCACAAGATGTGAAAAATTAAACTTTGAGTCTCCCATGTCAAGTGGTAAGAATTCACATTTGAGTCTTAATGGTTCAACAAGGAATCAAAGATTGGTTTATGGTTCACCAGTGACAAATCACCAAAACCATATGTTTGTGCAAAACTATTCTCCTAGGTTTGTGGAGAGGAGAATATGTTTTGAGTGTGGTACAAGAGGGCATATCATTGCTAATTGTCCTTATGTGTGTGAGTTAAAAGGACAAGTTAGTAATGCAAAGTCATGTGTCACAGAGATTTCAAAGTTTATTCCTAAAAAACATAAAATGCCAAATCAAAAAAGGAAGAACTTGTGAAAGCCTCGGATGATGAAAAGTTGAAATTTTCAAAACCTTTAATGACTAATTTGGTTTTTAACAACAACGTGGTGATTCAAGATAAGTATTGTCTTAAGAATGCACTTGAACAGGAACAGTTGTGGATACCAAAAACAAACGAAGTTTCAAAGGAAATTTCATCTGATGCTCACGGTCAACTCAAGACATCGAAGGTTTGGGTGACCAAAGCTATCTAATGGTTTGTGAGTGTGTGCAAGAGGATTTCAAGGGGACCTATCAATTGGAGGAGAGCTCATTGATAGTGGAACTTCCTGACGTGTATTTGGTAAAATCGTTCTAATTCTTTAATTGTCATATTATTCTGGAGAACATGACAGGTTTGGAATTACAATGTCATATTTTCTTGATATTTTCAAGTCACATTGAATATAGTGTTTCACAAAGATGGTAAATCATATCGGTTGTCAATTTTTCGGGAATTTTGATTTTTCTATGTATAAATAAAATTCTAAAAATCATAAAGATTTTCATTTTTAGCATTTTAGGGGGAGTAAAAATTAAAAAAAAACAATATAAAATTTGAAAATTCAGAATTTGATCCGACCTATATCATAGTACATTGTAACATTCTGAAGCTTACCTGTACCATACAAGATTACATACAAAGCGATCACAATGCACTCAGTATGATATGTTGGTTGGTCTTTCAATCAATTGCGATTTCTGTGGACTAATGCCATAATCATTCTTTGTGGGACACATTACTTAGAAGACAGTGTTTGATCTTTGTCCTGAGTGCATGGTCATTTGCCTTAGTGATTGCTAGTTGTATTAGCACATATAATAGTTTGATCATGTATTTTTTTAAAATTCTGAGTTCATTTTTTTCTTTTATTTTCGTTCAAAACATGGACATTCTCTGCGTATACTTACGTATCGACCTGATTGTTATGTTTTGGACATTCTGCTTTTATTTTCTTGATTTGTTTAAAACTTGGGCATTCTATGTGTATACGGAAGTATCAATCTGATTGCTAGGTTTTAAACTTAAGTTATTTTTTTGGTTCAATATCCAGGTTTCATATGCGCATGCAAAAGTATCAATCTTGTTACCGGATTTTGAACATTCAGTTTTATTTTATACTTTGTTATTTTACAAAATATTTTCTGCTTTATTTTTTTGCATCATCAAACTAAGAAAGAACTTGAACTTATAATTTACAATGGCATCACTGTTGGTTGGTGCTTCACAAAGCATCAATGTGTTCAAGTGAGTGGGGAACACAAAGTTTTGTGATTTGTTTTCATTAATCCAAATTCACAACAAGGGATAAGACTTAAAATGGACCCACATACTCGCAATCGTCCTAGGCTTGTGCATCGACTAAATAAATCTCATTAACAATCAACAAGTAATGCTGAAGCATGATTACAATATGATCTCATGTTTGGATCTTTCTCATCAAAAACATATTTATTATTCTTTTAATTCTTTTAGTTAAAATACAAATTTTGTAGGATTCTAGGATATACGAGAAAAAAAAGTTTGGCAATTCATAGCTTTAGGGGGAGTTTATTCATATCATTGAAAAAAAACAAAACATAAAAATTTTCTTCTATTTTTTTAGACTATCTGATGTGACTTGAGAACTTTTTGTAAATACTATGATCACATGTGATGTTATGATATCAATGATTGAGACTAAATACTTAATAGGAAGCAATAGATTTAGTTTTGATGATGTGTTAACTGATGCAGGTGATCAGGGTGATGAAGATCTGTGTGTTGAAGATGTCACTGTAGTCCTCAGCAAGTGGATCTTGGAAAAAGAAAGACATAAGATGGAGACAGAGAGAATGAGATTAAGATAGAGAGAATGCTGTGGAAACAAAGAGATTGATGCAGTCTATACAACAACATTTGATACAACAGCTACAACTGAAGGGGAGTATTGTAACATCTGTGCTGAAACGTCGCCGGAACAGTGATCTGAACAGTGAAATGCACAGTAACTCAGGCACACACTTCGAGAAACCATGTTTATGCTATTACACTTAAGGCTTAACAGTAAACTATTATGCTATTGTCTCTGTAATCTGATTCAAAATTAACAGTTTAACAGTCAAAAACACGTTAGACAAAGCTGAACACACACACAGATGCTTGTTATTGTGCTATTATGTATAAACGTATGTGAGGTTAAACAAAACGAAACCATAAAGGTTGTTGTTATGGAATGCTAAACAGACGAATTATTCGTATAGGTGACGATCTGTATGAATAATTCCGAGAGTTTAACGTTCTGAAATAATGACTGAAAAGCAGAAAACAAAAGTTGGAAAGCCAAACCATCGTCATGTTCGTTCGAATGACGATTCGAACGAATACGCGCAATAGCGACGCGTTCTGACGAAACGAAAACGAATACGACACGAACGTCAATAAATTAAGAAAAATAATAAATTTCGTTTTACAATTTTGAAACTCATCAAAACATAAATAAAGAAACTATTTTTATTCAAAATCCGTAAACTACGCGTTACGTTCCGATCCGAAAACACGACGAAAACACGAACCAAGTGACCAAAACGAACCCGAACATCCTTGGGGTATAAATACATTGAAAGACTCATCTTCTACATTTAACACCCCCACTTTCTCTCTCTTAAACCCTAATCCCGGTTTCCACTCTCTCTCTAAAGATTTGAACTTCAAACTCTCATATCTTGTTTATTTCTTAACCAAATCACCTCATTCTTGAACCAAATTGAAGCTCTCATCATCCTCTACGCGAAAGTACAAGGGATCTTCCCTAAGAAGTTCTGAATCGCAGGTAATCTGAGCCCCATAGTGGCGATTTTAGGGCTTGAAAACCCTCTTTTGAACCCCACCCTCAAACCGGTTATGTGCTCTCAAACCTTAGGGAAAACACACTAAAACCCTTGGGAACGAATTGGGAACTTGCTATATCTAGTGATCTGGTTGTAAAAATCGAAGAGGGGGAGCTGCTTTTGGATGAGTTCGACTGGCCGAATGAGGATTCACTCAACTAGGCCGAATGACCCTAAGGTCGAATGAGACCACATTCGGCGAAAGGAGCTATTCGCTCGGTCAACTGCCATTCGAACACACCCTCTCATTCGACCATGCACTCATTCGGTCGCCCTTTCTTCGGTCAAGTTCCATTCGACAGCCTCTCATTCGAACCAAGCCACCACCCATTCGGTCGGCCCTCATGCGGCCTCACCTATTCGGCACTCTTCATTCGACCACCATCTTTTCGGGCAACCTAAACCGAGACCAAGGGGGGGTTACTAAGCAACTAGTTACATGTGAGAAGCTTAAACAATTACACACACACTTCATGCATGCATGGTGTGTGTAGATGTGTGTGTGTACATGCAAATCGTTAGGGTTTTTCCTAACAATAAGCAAACTCATTTTGTCTCAAGCAAAAACAAGGAACTTAAAAGTTGCTTATACTAGGAGTTAAGACATTATCACATGGGTAACCAAATACTACACTTTCACTTTTCGATCACATGGGATTTGAGGGTTAATGCAACAATACGGTGGATGTTAAACATAGCAATTATAAAGCATGAGATGCAAAGAGACAAGGCCTTTAACTAAGTGGGCATGTTAGTTGTTAACACACGATGCTTGGTGAAAACTATGCTATATACAACTAAGTTAGTTGGTTCCGTTGAACTTCTGAATCTAAATTGTATACACAAGCGATTCAAGAAACAAAGAAAGCTAAAGCTAAAACCAAAGTTAGGCTTAGGGTTAATCAAGTTGGATTAACTTAAGCCAAAAAAAACCAAATGATGATTTTATTAGAATACTTAATCGACTTTTAAGTGAAATTTATGATAAACTCTCTTTGATAAATTAAATGATTTTCTAACCTAAGACTTAAATAAAACAACATTTCTTTATAAATACTTCATCAAAGCTTTATGGGATCATGGGTTCATTTGTGGGTAATAACCTAGACTAACTAGAAAGATTCTTAGAAAACACCCTAGTAATATAGGCCACATAGTTGCACACCGAGACCGAAACCTCAATTGCGTCTATTATAACGACTTATCGTAATCAAACTTTTTAAAACAACTCAGGTGCTGAAGAAACTTAAGCTACAACAAACGAGCGCGCATTTTCTGTAGTAATACATACTTAGCAACACAGGTGAGTTCATTGTCCCTTTTCAAACTATTTTGAGTTTTTACTTCGGGACTGAGAAGCATGTTAAACCTTTTAAAAAAATGTTTAACTGTTGCAATTATGCTTTTAAACTTATTCAAAATGCTAATGCTACGGGTTCATGCTAAATGCTAATGTTACGAGTTATTGCTAAATGCAAATGCTACGGGTTTATGCTAAATGCTAATGCTACTAGTTTATGCTAAATGCTAATGCTACGGGTTCATGCTAAATGCTAATGCTACGAGTTATTGCTAAATGCTAATGCTACGGGTTTATACTAAATACTAATGCTACGAGTTAATGCTAAATACTAGTGCTACGGATTTATGCTAAATGCTAATGCTATGATTTAATGCTAAACACAAATGGTACGGAGGAATGCTACACATAAATGCTATGAGTTTATGCTAAATGCTAACGATTCTATGCTAATGCTAATGCTATATACATACATATTAAATGCTTGAACTGCTCAGATGGCTTTAAAACTTTGTATGCTTTATATGCTTGCCATGCTAAAACAACGGTTTGGCCTCTTAATGCTTGCCGTACCGGTTGTGAAGCTAGTACTTGTGCACAAGATACGTAAACGCTATGCTATTTGAATGCTATAAACTTGTATGCTTAAACTATTGGCTATGGTAGAACTTATTGTTTTGGCCTCTCAGTGCTTGCCATAGGTTGTTTACCATAGTCGGGACTTGAAGGAACAGACCGTCGGTCTCTCAGTGCTTGCCATAGGTTGACCTTCATAGTCCGGACTAGAGTAACAGACTGTTGGTCTCTCAGTGCTTGCCATACAGTGATTCCTCATTGTCCACTCACGCTTGTGATATGTGACTAGGATGATTATGGATTTCTCTAGTTGACCTTGTGTCCTCTTAGAAATCCTTAATGAAAACACCGACGTTGCTAACCACAATTAAATCCTATATGGATTGATACTGGATTCCATAGGGTGTTCAGTTGTCCATAAATGTAACTCTCAAAGCTAGACTTGCTGATGCTATTGTGTGCGTGTTGAACTTACAACCAAAATGCTAAAGCTATGATGGGAATGGATGGTAGGTAGAATGCTTAATTATTATTAACAACAGTGTCATATGCGAATTAGTATGTGGTGGGATGGCGTCTGGGCGGGTCGTAGGCTCGACTCAGGGGTATGCCCTATATATAAGCATACCGATTTGGATATTACATGTGGAGTTAATAAGGTTAAGGTTTTACCGAAAGAGGTTTGCTAAAGCTATTTTCTTTAAACTTATAAACTACATGAACTCACCAACCATTGTGTTGACCTTGTTTTATTACATGCTTTCTCAGGTGACGTACAGGAATAGACTAAGCCTCCAGGATTGCATGCTAGGCTGCCCAGATAGTGGACCTAGTAGATTTTGAAAGCACATCTTTTGTTGTGATACGAATCACTTTTGATGTCTTGTACAGTTACAAGATAGAAAACAATTGATTCTTTTGATAGGTTTTTTCACTTAAATTACTAAACATTGATAAATGTAATTTGACTTTGTAATCCTAGTTTATTGTGCTTAATTATTCTTAACTTTGATGCTATGTAAACAATCTGATCATCATGATTATCACACACGATATCGCGCCCTGAGAACCTTCCGCCCGGCGGGGAACACGATCCGTCCCGCCAGCTCGGGGTGTGACAGATTGGTATCAGAGCTCAAGGTTATAGAGAATAATAGGTCATTACTTAAACGGCTTGGCCTAGACTATAACTTAGGGACCCTCATGTAGAGAACATAGGTTATATGTTTGCATTGTGTCTTCTGCATTCGATCACCGCGCTAACCAATATTATTTTGGTTATGATCAGAATGCCGCCCAGAAGACAACTGACTCCAGTACCTACTACCCAGACTTCTGCACCTCACTAATCGACACCATCACCACCAGATTCACCGCCGCCACCGTCGCCTCCTCCTCCTCCACTAAACCCTCCTCCGAACCAGAATGCGGGTCGAGTTCTTAATCCTGCTACTATTGCTCTGGCAACACTGCTGAGCAGTCAACTGACAAGCCAACTGAAAGATGTCATCCCAGAGATGATAAACCGGATTCAGGGACATGGCAACACTTCTGGCCATACCACAGGAGAGGCTAGTGGAAACACTAGTCATACTTTGGACTGCTCCTACAAGTCCTTTGTAGGATGCAAACCACCTAGCTTTACTGGAGTCGAAGGAGCCGTTGGACTGATTCAATGGCTAGAGAAAATGGAGAACACTTTGGACATAAGCAGTTGTCCAGAACACCACAAAGTTCGTTATGCGGCTGGATCTTTCAGCAAGCGAGCTTTGACATGGTGGAATGCTCAGATTAGAGCTAAGGGAAGAGATGAAGCGATGGCAATGCCTTGGGCAGAATTCAAACTTCTTCTGAGGAAGGAATTCTGTCCGAAACATGAACTGCAGCAGCTAGAGGTTGAGCTCTCGAACCATGTGATGAAGGGAGCCGATCATATGACTTTTACCAATCGCTATCATGAACTGGTAGCCCTGGTGCCAGAGATGGTGCCAACATTGGAAAAGTTGATTGATCGATATGTAGCAGGATTACCTTCTTGTATTCAAAGCATTGTATTGGCTTCATATCCTGCTACACTGGAGTCAGCCATCTCCCTCTCGGCCAAACTTACCAAAGGAATGGTAAAGTCAAGAGTTTTGAAAGATGATGCAGGAAATGCCAAGGAAACAACAACGAAGAAACCAGAGTATCATCAAAATAAAACGCAAAAGGTCGTAAAGAAGTATGCGGCCGTCACTCCTCTCCAACAAGTTACTGCAGCACCTGCTCAGGTTGCACCCAAAAACTATGTGGGTATGCATCCTCAGTGTGCACAATGCAAATTTCATCATCCTGCTACGGCACAATGCACGAAATGCAACAACTGTGGCTGACTAGGTCACCGGGCTCAACAATGTCGTGCTCCGGCAACTCAAGCTGCAAAAAATGCTGTTGTAGCACTTCCCCCACCACCAAGACCTGGCAATCACAACAACAATAACAGGGGATGTTATAACTGTGGAGAATTAGGCCATTTCTCCAGAGAGTGCCCAAAGCGAGTGCAAAAAGGAGCCCAAGCACCTCGCGGACGAGCTTTTGTGATCGGAGCCAATGCAGCACGCCAAGACCCTAACGTGGTCACTGGCACATTTCTTATACATGACTCTTATGCATCTATTTTATTTGACACTGGTGCAGATCAGAGTTTTATTTCATCTGAATTTGCACGCCAACTTCATCTTACTGAGGAAACTTTAGACTCCCCTTATATCATTGAAGTAGCGAATGGGAAACAAATAACAGCTAGCACTATACTTAGGAACTGCCCACTTACACTTATTGATCATACATTTACCATCGACTTAATACCGATGGAGATGGGCAGTTTCGACATCATAGTTGGGATGGATTGGCTATCTCTCAATAGAGTGGAAGTCATATGTTCTGAAAAGCTACTTCGGATTCCATTGGTGAGTGATCGTGTATTGGAAGTTCGTGGGGACCATGCAAAGCATAGTGTCAAAATCATATCATGCATTAAAGCGCGTACGTGTCTACAGAAGAAATGTGTAGCTTTCTTGGCTCATGTGGTGGAGAAACAGAAAGACAAGAAGACAATTCAAGACGTACCAATAGTAAAGGAATACCCTGAAGTGTTTCCTGAAGACCTACCAGGTTTGCCACCTGTGCGACCGGTAGAGTTTCGCATTGACTTGATTCTTGGAGCAACACCTGTTGCTAAATCTCCATACAGGTTAGCACCTTCGGAGATGCAGGAATTGTCAAACCAACTACAGGAGCTACTTGATAAAGGTTTCATCCGACCGAGCTACTCACCCTGGGGAGCTCCGGTTTTGTTCGTAAAGAAGAAGGATGTATCTTTTCACATGTGTATAGACTACAGGGAGCTAAACAAACTAACCATTAAGAATCAGTATCCACTACCGAGGATTGATGATTTGTTTGATCAATTGCAAGGAGCTCAATATTTTTCAAAGATCGATTTGCGATCTAGATACCATCAGCTCAGAGTACAAGACGAAGATATACCAAAGACGGTGTTTCGTACCAGATACGGGCATTACGAGTTTTTGGTGATGCCTTTTGGGTTGACAAATGCGCCCGCGGTTTTCATGGATCTCATGAACCGTGTGTGTAAGCCGTATTTAGATCAATTTGTTATTGTTTTCATTGATGAGATATTGATCTATTGTAAAAGCAAAACAGAGCATGAGCAACATCTCAGGACGATCTTGGAACTGTTAAAGGAAGAGAAGCTCTATGCCAAATTCTCTAAGTGTGAGTTTTGGTTAAAAGAGGTTCAATTCATAGGACACGTAGTTAACAGGGAAGGAATACATGTTGATCCTGCCAAGATTGAGCCGATTAAAGACTAGGATACTCCGAAGACACCGACGGAGATACGTTCCTTTCTAGGCTTGGCGGGCTATTACAGAAGGTTTATCTCAAACTTTTTTAAGATAGCCCTGCCACTCACAAAAATAACCCAGAAAAGTGAGCCACTTGTTTGGGAACAGAAGTAAGAAGATGCCTTTCAGACTTTGAAGCAAAAGCTATGTAATGCTCCGATCTTATCACTCCCAGATGGTTGTGATGACTTTGTAGTGTACTATGATGCATCCTGTCAGGGACTTGGCTGTGTGCTGATGCAGCGAGACAAAGTTATTGCGTATGCTTCGAGACAATTAAAGTTTCATGAGAAGAACTACACTACTCATGATCTAGAACTGGGAGCTGTGATATTTGCTTTAAAGATCTGGAGACATTATTTATGTGGCTCCAAGTGTACCATATTTACTGATCACAAAAGTCTACAACACATATTTGATCAAAAGGAACTCAACATGCGACAGCGACGATGGGTTGAGCTTTTGAATGATTACGACTGTGTAATCAAATACCATCCGGGCAAGGCAAACGTTATAGCTGATGCCTTGAGTCGGAAGGAAAGAGTCAAACCCTTGCGCGTCAGAGCAATGGGAATGACTGTGCAGACAAGCTTACACGACAACATTATTCAAGCACAACAAGAGGCTGTTGAACGAGGAAACTTGAAGACGGAATTAGATTGTGGAGCAGAAAAGCAATTCGAAACAAAGTCTGATGGAATCATCTACTACAAGGATCGTGTATGGATTCCTGCAGTGGATGAAATAAGGAAACTTATCCTTGATGAAGCACACAAGACCAAGTACTCCGTGCATCCCAGAGCTGATAAAATGTACCAAGACTTACGTGCGTTTTACTGGTGGCCGGGTATGAAGAAAAACATAGCTGAGTATGTTGGTAGATGTCTGACGTGTGCCAAGGTGAAGGCGGAACACCAGAAACTGTCAGGTTTACTGGAACAGCCTGAAATTCCACTTTGGAAGTGGGAACAGATAGCTATGGACTTTGTTACTAAGCTACCTCTCACTTCCAGTAGACATGACACTATATGGGTTATCGTTGATCGATTAACTAAATCTGCTCATTTCTTGCCAATGCGAGAAACTTACACGATAGATAAACTCGCGAGACTTTACATCAACGAGATAGTGGTACGTCATGGTGTGCCATTGTCTATCATTTTAGATCGTGATAGCAGATTCACATCAAGGTTCTGGCAATCATTGCAGAAATCTCTGGGGACGCAATTAAACCTGAGTACAGCTTATCATCTACAAACGGATGGTCAAAGCGAACGTACTATACAAACCCTAGAGGACATGTTAAGAAATTGTGTTCTAGACTTCGGTGGAAATTGGGACTCCCATTTGCCACTGATTGAATTCTTCTACAACAATAGCTATCATAGTAGCATCGGATGTGCACCGTTCGAGGCTCTCTATGGTCGTAAGTGTCGATCGCCGATCTGTTGGTCGGAAGTGGGAGATGATCGTATCACCGGGCCAGAACTCATTCAAGAAACTACAGACAAAATTGCTCAGATACAGCAAAGACTACAAGCAACTCGAAGCAGACAAAAGAGCTATGCCGATAAACGGCGTAAGCCGTTGGAATTCCAAGTGGGAGACCGTGTCATGTTGAAAGTATCCCCATGGAAAGGTGTAGTTCGTTTCACAAAGAAAGGCAAACTAACACCACGATATGTAGGACCGTTTGAGATAATCGAACGTATTGGTCCTGTGGCGTACAGACTTAGACTACCGGATGAACTTAGTGGTGTACACGACGTGTTCCACGTCTCAAACTTGAAGAAGTGCCTTGCTGATGAAACTCTTATCATACCGGTTGAAGAAATTCAATTGGCTAAACACTTACGTTTTGTTGAAGAACCTTTGGAGATTATGGATCGCAAAGTTAAACAACTGAGGCAAAACCGTATCCCCATTGTCAAGGTTCGTTGGAACTCCAAGCGCGGTCCTGAG
The DNA here is from genome assembly GCA_009363875.1 of Mikania micrantha. Lineage (NCBI taxonomy): Eukaryota > Viridiplantae > Streptophyta > Magnoliopsida > Asterales > Asteraceae > Mikania > Mikania micrantha. Next base: position 43,547,866 of record CM018681.1, on the reverse strand, counting down.
TTTACTTGGGAACGTGAAGATCACATGAAGCACAAGTATCCCCAACTGTTTGCAGAGGAAGCCGTACCTGATAATAATGCTTAAATTTCGGGACGAAATTTCTCTAACAAGGGGAGACTGTAACATCTGTGCCGGAAGCGTCGCCGGAACAGTGATCTGAACAGTGAAATGCACAGTAACTCAGGTACACACTTCGAGAAACCATGTTTATGCTATTACACTTAAGGCTTAACAGTAAACTATTATGCTATTGTCTCTGTAATCTGATTTAAACTTAACAGTTTAATAGTCAGAAACACGTTAGACAAAGCTGAACACACACACGGATGCTTGTTATTGTGCTATTATGTATAAACGTATGTGAGGTTAAACAAAACGAAACAATAAAGGTTGTTGTTATGGAATGCTAAACAGACGAATTATTCGTATAGGTGACGATCTGTACGAATAATTCCGAGAGTTTAACGTTCTGAAATAATGACTGAAAAGTAGAAAACAAAAGTTGGAAAGCCAAACCATCGTCGTGTTCGTTTGAATGACGATTCAAACGAATACGCGCAATGGCGACGCGTTCTGACAAACGAAAAGGAATACGACACGAACGTCAATAAATTAAGAAAAATAATAAATTTCGTTTTACAATTTTGAAACTCATCAAAACATAAATAAAGAAACTATTTTTATTCAAAATCTGTAAACTATGCGTTACGTTCCGAAAACACGACGAAAACACGAACCGAGCGACCAAAACGAACCCGAACACCGTCGGGGTATAAATACATTGAAAGACTCATCTTCTACATTTAACACCCCCACTTTCTCTCTCTAAAACCCTAATCCCGGTTTCCACTCTCTCTCTAAAGATTTGAACTTCAAACTCTCATATCTTGTTTATTTCTCAACCAAATCACCTCATTCTTGAACCAAATTGAAGCTCTCATCATCCTCTACGCGAAAGTACAAGGGATTTGCCCTAAGAACTTCTTAATCGCAGGTAATCTGAGCCCCAAAGTGGCGATTTTCAGGCCTGAAAACCCTCTTTTGAACCCCACCCTCAAACCAGTTATGTGCTCTAAAACCTTGGGGAAAACACACTAAAACCCTTGGAAACGAATTGGGAACTTGCTATATCTAGTGTTCTGGTTGTAAAAATCGAAGAGGGGGAGCTGCTTTTTGATGAGTTCGACTGGCCGAATGAGGATTCACTCAGCTAGGCCGAATGACCCTAAGTTCGAATGAGACCGCATTCGGCGAAAGGAGCTATTCGCTCGGTCAACTGCCATTCGAACACACCCTCTCATTCGACCATGCACTCATTCGGTCGCCCGTTCTTCGGTCAAGTTCCATTCGACAGCCTCTCATTCGAACCAAGCCACCACCCATTCGGTCGGCCCTCATGCGGCCTCACCTATTCGGCACTCTTCATTCGACCACCATCTTTTCGGGCAACCTAAACCGACACCAAAGGACGAGGGTTACTAAGCAACTAGTTACATGTGAGAAGCTTAAACAATTACACACACACCTCATGCATGCATGGTGTGTGTAGATGTGTGTGTGTACATGGAAATCGTTAGGGTTTTTCCTAACAATAAGCAAACTCATTTTGTCTCAAACAAAAACAAGGAACTTAAAAGTTTCTTATACTAGGAGTTATGACATTATCACATGGGTAACCAAATACTAAACTTTCACTTTTCGATCACATGGGATTTGAGGGTTAATGCAACAATACGGTGGATGTTAAACATAGCAATTATAAAGCATGAGATGCAAAGAGACAAGGCCTTTAACTATGTGGGCATGTTAGTTGTTAACACACGATGCTTGGTGAAAACTATGCTATATACAACTAAGTTAGTTGGTTTCGTTGAACTTCCTTATCTAAATTGTATACACAAGCGATTCAAGAAACAAAGAAAGCTAAAGCTAAAACCAAAGTTAGGCTTAGGGTTAATCAAGTTGGATTAACTTAAGCCTAATAAACCAAATGATGATTTTATTAGAATACTTAATCGACTTTTAAGTGAAATTGATGATAAACTCTCTTTCATAAATTAAATGATTTTCTAACCTAAGACTTAAATAAAACAACATTTCTTTATAAATACTTCATCAAAGCTTTATGGGATCACGGGTTCATTTATGGGTAATAACCTAGACTAACTAGAAAGATTCATAGAAAACACCCTAGTAATACAGGCCACATAGTTGCACGCCGAGACCGAAACCTCAATTGCGTCTATTATAATGACTTATCGTAATCAAACTTCTTAAAAGAACTCAGGTGCTGAAGAAACTTGAGCTACAACAAACGAGCGCACATTTTCTGTAGTAATACATACTTAGCAACACAGGTGAGTTCATTGTCCCTTTTCAAACTATTTTGAGTTTTTACTTTGGGACTTAGAAGAATGTTAAACCTTTTAAACAAATGTTTAACTGTTGCAATTATGCTTTTAAACTTATTCAAAATGCTAATGCTACGGGTTCATGCAAAATGCTAATGCTACGAGTTATTGCTAAATGCTAATGCTACGGGTTTATGCTAAATGCTAATGCTACTAGTTTATGCTAAATGCTAATGCTACGGGTTCACGCTAAATGCTAATGCTACGAGTTATTGCTAAATGTTAATGCTACAGGTTTATGCTAAATACTAATGCTACGAGTTAATGCTAAATACTAGAGCTACGGATTTATGCTAAATGCTAATGCTATGAGTTAATGCTAAATGCAAATGTTACGGAGGAATGCTATACATAAATGCTATGAGTTTATTCTAAATGCTAATGATTCTATGCTAATACTAATGCTATATACATACATACTAAATGCTTGAACTGCTCAGAAGGCTTTAAAACTTGTATGCTTTATATGCTTGCCATGCTAAAACAACGGTTTGGCCTGTCAGTGCTTGCCCTACCGGTTGTGAAGATAGTACTTGTGCACTAGATACGTAAACACTATGCTATTTGAATGCTATAAACATGTATGCTAAAACTATTGGCTATGGTAGAAGATACTGTTTTGGCCTCTCAGTGCTTGCCATAGGTTGTTTGCCATAGTCGGGACTTGAAAGAACAGACCGTCGGTCTCTCAGTGCTTGCCATAGGTTGACCTTCATAGTCCGGACTAGAGGAACAGACTGTTGGTGTCTCAGTGCCTGCCATACAGTGATTCCTTATTGTCCACTCATGCTTGTGATATGTGACTAGGATGATTCTGGATTTCTCTAGTTGACTTTGTGTCCTCTTAGAAATCCTTAATCAAAACACCGATGTTGCTAACCACAATTAAATCCTATATGGATTGATACTGGATTCATTAGGGTATTCAGTTGTCCATAAAGGTAACTCTCAAAGCTAGACTTGCTGATGCTATTGTGTGCGTGTTGAACTTACAACCAAAATGCTAAAGCTATGATGGGAATAGGAATGGATGGTAGGTAGAATGCTTAATTATTATCAACAACAGTGTCATATGCGAATTAGTATGTGGTGGGATGGCGTCTGGGCGGGTCGTAGGCCCGACTCAGGGGTATGCCCTATATATAAGCATACCGATTTGGATATTACATGTGGAGTTAATGAGGTTAAGGTTTTACCGAAAGAGGTTTGCTAAAGCTATTTTCTTTAAACTTATAAACTACATGAACTCACCAACCATTGTGTTGGCCTTGTTTTATTACATGTTTTATTGCATGCTAGGTTGCCCAGATAGTGGACCTAGTAGATTTTGAAAGCACATCTTTTGTTGTGATACGAATCACTTTTGATGTCTTGTACAGTTACAAGATAGAAAACAATTGATTCTTTTGATAGGTTTATTCAATTAAATTACTAAACATTGACAAATGCAATTTAACTTTGTAATCCTAGTTTAATGCTTTATTGTGCTTAATTATTCTTAACATTGATGCTATGTAAACAACCTGATCATCATGATTATCACACACGATATCGCGCCCCGAGAACCTTCCGCCCGATGGGGAACACGATCCGTCCCGCCGGCTCGGGGTGTGACAAGTATGTAGATAGCAAGGTTGTAGGGAGAGTATGTTGATGCATATTTGTTTCACAATGCACACAAAGTTTGAGCGTATACAACAACAAGGTTCAAGGGGGAGTATGTAGATGCATTTTCTGTGTGAAAGATGCATTTACTACGTGAACGTCGCTTTGTTGTAAATGAAATCATAGGTTCGGCTGACATAAGGGTTCACGAACCTTGTCAAAGGTTCGTGTAAAATGGAGGTTCGTGAAAGGGTAACAAGGGCCGAACCTTTGCTCTAGAAACCTATATATATGATGTTGCTAGTTCATTTTGAAGGTACAGCTCATAATTTCACACATACAAAGCAATATTTTTTTCTCAAGAAGCAAGAACAATACTTGAAGATCTTCATCAAATTCTCTTCATCTTAGTGTTTTTTTTGTATTGAAGTGTTGCGTTTTTTTTGTTTGATTCATCGTAAACACTTGAATGTTGATAAAGAATGCAGATTTATGATATATTACAATGTTATTGTTGATCAAAATCTAATCATGAACAGATTCCGCACGTTTATGATCGAATCGTAGGATTTCGTGATCGATTCTTCAAATCTACAGTCCAAATGGCCATGTTTATATGTTCTAATCCCTTGGTTTAAATTAATCAAGAATATGTTACTGATTTAAGATGGCTTATGATGATTTTATGGCTGTTACATGGGTTTTGAGTTCGACTAAGACCAAGGTAACACCCATCGATCATACTAGTATCGATGGGTCCTTTAGTTAGAATACTCCCATCGATCCTACTTAATCTCGACAGGTCATCATCCCCATTCTCCTTGGACTTTAGTGTTCTATCACTATAGTTGATTTTGTATAAGGAAAAGTCGGTTAATAGGTTGGCTAATATCGATCAAAGTCAAGTTCACGCGAAAACTAATCCTCCGATATTAACAATATCGTTGAGCTCTAATATTGACCGGCGTGCCTTCGAATCTGATAATATCGACCGAAATGATTCTGGTCATACTTGGGACCTTCGATATTAGCTGTGTCGAGACTGTTCAGCCATCTTAGCAACCCGTCGATCTTAGCAATATCGACATAAGATCAGCTAAGGCTATTCTTGTATCGATACTACTTGCTCAGATTTCAGAACATCGATTTTGATTCTAGATGATAAAGCCGACCACGTTCACCTTTTATAGCTTCAATCCAGATTCACCCAAGTGCTTCCAAGTCGATTACATGTCCATATCTTGTGCCACGGGGGCTAAGAACTGGTTTTTAAAAGAAGAAGATGATGAATAGTAACAAAACCTTCAGGTCTGTACCGTCTCACTAAAATTCCGGCCAAAATAGCTCGAACCAGCTCCAATCCTTTGTGCAACAAGCTTCCACTCGTCGAGATGATCGTTTTGATGGGTATTTTAGAGAGAGAGTAATTTGGCTGCAATAAATAAGGAAGATGAACCAAAATAAGGGTTTTTATACCCCGACTGGTTCCCCGCATATTCGGTCTCGCTCGGTGACGGTTTCACGTATTTTTATGCACGAGTCGTTACGATTACGAAATTAAATATTTTGAACTGTTAAATAGTTTTCTGGAATTGTTTTTGATGAGTTTCAAAATTGTAAAACGAAAAATGAGATATTTTACTTATTTTTACTTTTCGTTAGTAATCATACTGTTAAACTAATATAACTACGTGTATACCCGTAATCATATACGTTTTTGGTCATTTTTGCGTATTTATTGATGTTTACTCGTAATTATAAGTTCAACATTAATATCATTACGAATCGTCACCAATAATGATACTCAGTCTCGCTTACGCATTACGATTTGGTTTAATTGTTTTGTTTGTCATACTACTCGTCATAACACTACTCACTAACACTATCCTATTACGCTTAACTCAATATATGTATAGGGCATACGTAGAGTCCAGCTACCTGCCTTATTAGCCGCCAGCCCACCTCTATTTTGATATAATACAATAATGTTTTTGCCTAGCGTAAACAACTGTAAATAAATAATATATATACTTGTTCCTAGTAAACAAGGTCCTATAACACACAACACGAATATGAACACATGAATAACATTGGCACATTGACATATCGAACACAAATCACTTTGACATAAAGACTAACATGTATTCACTGTTCTATCCTGATCTATGACTACCATGACTATTGTACAGATGTTACAGTCTCCGCTAGTTAAGGGAATTTCGTCCCGAAATTAACTAGCTGAAGATACTGTCAAAAGATGAGGGTACTTAAGCTTCATCTGGTCTTCACGTTCCCAGGTGAACTCTGCATGACGTTTGCCCTCCCATCGTACTTTTAGGCTCGGGATATGGCTACGTTAGAGTTTCTTGACCCCATGATCCATGATTTCAACTGGACGTTTTATGAATTGCATGTTGTTTTGAATCTGAATGTCTTCCAGCGGAATTTGAACATCTTGATCAGCCAAGCATTTCTTAAGATTCGACACATGGAATGTATCGTGAACATTGCTTAGCTCCACTGGAAGTTTGAGTTTGTAGGCTACGGGACCAATCCTTTCCAGGATCTCAAAAGGTCCAACGTATTTTGGTGCAAGTTTCCCTTTCTTCCCGAATTGGACAATGCCTTTCCAGGGAGAAACCTTGAGTAAGACTCGGTAACTGACTTGAAACTCAAGCAGTTTCCGACGTCGATCAGCATAACTCTTCTGTCGATCTCGTGCGGCCATAAGCCTTGATTGAATGATTGAGATCTTGTCAGTTGTTTCTTGAATGAGTTCAGGTCCTACGACCTACGAGTCACCAACCTCGGTCCAGCAGACCGGTGATCAGCACTTCCTACCATATAAAGTTCGAATGGTTCACATTGAATGCTTGTATGGTAGTTGTTATTGTACAAAAACACGAAAAGTGGAAGATGAGTGTCCCAACTCCCACTGAAATCGATCACAAAAGAATGAAGCATGTCCTCGAATGTTTGGCTAGTCCTTTAGCTTTGACTGTCAGTTTGGGGATGATACGCCGTGCTAAGATTAACACGGGTTCCCAAAGCCTTTTGGAGTGATTGCCAAAAGCGAGAAGTGAAACGACTATCACGATCGGATATGATTGAAGTTGGAGTACTGTGACGCGCGATGATTTTGTTGATGTACAAAGTGGATAACTTCTCCATTTTGTAATCCTCGTGGACTGGGAGAAAATGAGCAGATTTGGTGAGTCGGTCAATGATGACCCAAATCGAATTGTAACCTCGCGGATTTCTCGACAACTTGGTTATGAAATCATGGAAATTTGCTGCCATTTTCATTGAGGAATTTCAGATTGCTGTAGAAGTCCCGATAGCTACTGAAGTTCTGCCTTGACCTTTGAGAACGTTAGAAATTTTCCTACGTACAACGCTATGTCTTTCTTCATTCCAGGCCACCAGTAAGATGTTCTCAAGTCATGGTACATCTTGTCAGCACCCGGATGAACCGAATATCGTGACTTACGAGCCTCGTCACAGATGAGCGTGCGCAATTCTTCTGACCTTGGAATCCACATACGACCGTTGAAGTATAAAACCCCATCAGATCGAGGTTCTAACTTACTCTCAACTCTGCAATCCAACTCCTTCTTCAGCTGATTGTTGGTCACCACTTGTTGCTGTGCAATACGAATAAGGTCCTTCAAGTTCGGTTGAATGTTGATTCCATGGCTCTAACACATATCGATTTGATTGGTTCTTTGCGACTAAGAGCATCCGCCACCACATTGGTTTTACCCAGATGGTAGCGAATCTCACAGTCGTAATCAGTTAGAAGCTCAACCCAACATCGTTGTCTCACGTTGAGTTCATTTTGATTAAGAATGTGATGCAGGCTCTTGTGGTCTATATAGATGACACATTTAGTACCATACAGGTAGGTGGTGTTTTTTTTCAGAGTCAAAACATCTGCGGTCTGTGGACCATTTCTGCGAAACTCTTTTGCAGAAAAGTTGGCCAAAACCCCTGCAAGAAGATGGTTTGTTTTTTAAAACCTTTTCAAAACATCTTCCCCACCTCAACCTCTTCCCGGTCACTCCACCATCAACCTTTTCCCTTTTCTCCATCGGTCGTCACTCCTTCCCCACCGTCAGCCTCTTCCCCACCGTCCTATCAACATCTCAGCCCAACCCCACCAGGTGCGACGACCAGAATAGGGGCGACGACTAGAATAGGGGAGAACCCTCGATTGACGACCATCAGAACCCTAGATTGAGGAGCTCGTGGATGGCGGCGATGGGGAGGATCCACGCTGTAGATGGCGGCGACGGGGAGGATCCATGCTGTAGATGGCAACGACGGGGAGGAGCCACGCTGTAGAGGGCCGCGACTGGGAGGGGCCATGCTATAGAGGGCGGCGATAGGAGGCTGCCGACGGCTGTGGAGAGCGGTGATGGAGGGCGACGATGGGTGGAGGGTGCCGATCGGGGGGTTGTAAGCTGTGAATGAAAACTTAATAAGAGGAAGAAGAGATGAGAGGAGCCAAGAAGTGCAAGAACCATGTCTTCCCCAAAAAGAGGTGGGGCAGATGCTTTTTAATGAAATGTCTGCTGAAAAACAAATAGTCTGAAACCTCCAACCTCTACGCGTGGTCTGCGTGGCGCAGATATAAGAGGCCAGAAGAGCATTTTAGAAAAAAACAAACACCCTCGTAGTGTCTCCAGATCTTAAGTGCAAAGACCACAGCCCCTAACTCAAGGTCATGAGTAGTGTAGATCTTCTCATGAACCTTAAGCTATCATGAGGCATACGCAATCACCTTGTCTCGTTGCGTAAGTACACAACCGAGTCCAAGGTTAGAAGCATCGCAGTAGACAATGAAATCATCATTGCCTTCTGGAGGACTAAGAATAGGGGAGTTGCATAACTTATGTTTAACAAGTTGAAATGCATCTTCTTGTTTCTGCCCCCATATAAATGCTTGACTTTTCTGGGTCAATGCGGTAAGTGGAAAGGCTATCTTTGAAAATTTCGCGATGAACCTACGATAATAACTGCCAAACCTAGAAACGAACGAATCTCTGTTGGAGCGGATGGGGTAGTCTAGTTCTTAATCGCTTCTATCTTCGCTGGATCAACGTGTATCCCATCTCTGTTGATAACATGACTTAAGAAATGAACTTCCTTTAGCCAAAATTCACATTTAGAGAACTTGGCATAAAGTTTTTCAGCTCTTAGTAGTTCTATGACTTTCCTCAAATGATCCTCATGTTCTTGCTTCGACTTAGAATAAATCAGTATATCATCAATGAAGACGATAACAAATTGATCTAAGTACGGCCTACAGACTCGATTCATCAAGTCCATGAACACTGCCGGTGTGTTGGTTAGCCCGAAAGGCATAATCACGAACTCATAGTGTCCATAACGAGTCATAAACGCCGTCTTTGGTATATCCTCATCATTTACTCGCAACTGATGATACCCGGATCGTAAATCAATCCTAGAGAAGCAAGTTGCTCCATGTAATTAATTAAACAGATCATCGACCCTGGGCAGAGGATATATGTTCTCGATTGTCAACTTCTTCAACTCACGATAGTCGATGCACATACGACATGAACCGTCTTTCTTCTTGACAAAGAGAATCGGTGCTCCCCATGGTGAGTAGCTCAGTCTAATGAACCCTTTGTCTAGAAGATCTTGAAGCTGACTAAACAGTTCTTGCATCTCAGACGGTGCAAATCGATATGGTTACTTTGCCACTGGGTTTGCTCCAAGGACGAGATCGATTCTAAACTCCACTTTTCGGACTGGTGGTAGTCCAGGCAAGTGTTCTGCAAACACTTCCGGATAATCTCTGATGACTGGTACGTCTTTCACCGTCTTCTTTTCAGGCTTCTTCTCCACTACATGTGTCAGGAAGGCACAGTATTTCATCTTCATGTACTTCTGAGCCTTGATGCACGATACGATCTTAATCCACGGCAGGGTTTCTCGCCGTAAACTCGCATCGTTTCACTGGACGGTAAAGGAATTCAAAGTAATTTCTCCAAATTGACGACTTCAACGTTATTCTTAGATAACCAATGCATTCCAATGACTACTTCGAAGCTTCCAAGTGTCATTGGAACGAGATCGATGGAGAACGAATGATCATAAGCATAAGTTTACAACCATTTAGGATTGAATTCACAAATATATTCTTACCATCAGCTACTTCTACTGTATATGGGGTAGTAAGTACCGATGGTTGTATATCAAATAAAGTTGCAATAGTAGCAGAAATAAAAATATTGTCTGCACCTGTATCAAACAATATTGTAATATAATGATTGTTGATGAGAAATGTACCTGTGATGACTGCCGGCTCCTCGCGTGCCTCGGTAGCTCGAATGACAAAGGCACGAGCAGTGGTTGTTGCAGTTGTGTTGTTGTTGAGACGTGGACACTGATTCTTGAAGTGTCCCTTTGCTCCACAGTTATAACAGGCTTTTCCACCTATAATAGCAGGAACAGTGGTTGTTATGGTAACATCAAGATGAATGGAACGACAAGTTTCTGCCAAGTGTCCAAATCTTCCACATTTCAAACATTTCCAGCACGGAAGAGTAGGTAGATGATGATACTGGCACTTTGTGCACAGTGGATACGGACCGGTGTAAGGCTTCCTGGCGGAAGCAGGTTGTGGAACGGCAGTAATGGGAGTGGCTTGGATGGGTGCAGTTACAGTCATGGCTGCATAATTCTTCATCAACTTTTTATCCTGTTTCTTCTTCTTGGGTTGCTGTGTCTCAAGCTTCTTGCCCTCGTCAGTTTGTGGCCACTTGTACCCCTTCCGAGTGAGTAAGCCAGCCTTGACATACTCCTCAGTAAGAGTGGCACTCCGATGAATGGTCGTCTCTAAAGTAGTAGGATTACTTCCAACACACTTCCCCTGATGATTAGGGGTAAGCCTTCAATGTACTTCTCTATCTTGCGGGACAGAGGAGTAACCAAATGTGGCTCCAGAACGCATAACTCATGGAAATGAGTTGTATACTTTGCATTTTTGCCACTTTCTTGGGCCATACTCCACATTTCAGCCTCCAGCTTCTTCAGCTCATGGTGTGGACATAACTGCTCCACAAGTAGCTTCTTGAAATTCTCCCATGGTAAGGCCAATGCAACCTCCTGTCCTCTGGTGTTCTTCTCAGAATTCCACCAGCTAAGAGCGCCTTTTTGAAAAGTGCTTGAGGCCATTTTGACCTTCATATTTTCAGGACATACACTGAAGTCAATGATATCCTCGATGCTCTCCAGCCATTGCAATAGGCGGTAGCTCCCTTATTACCAGCGTACTTAGGAGGCTTAGCGTCATTGAATTGCTTGAAACTGAAGGTAGCAGTTCCAGTAATGTTGGTGTTTGATTTGTTCACTAAATCACTGGTACTTCCCCGAAGGTTCTACGTACTATCAGTGACCATGCCCGGAATAACATCTTTCATATGTACGGCGAAGATTCGGGAAATTTTGTTGATTTCATCATCATTGCCACTTGTTGAACCCTCGCAGTTAGTATTACGTCGAGGAGGCATTCTACGAAGAGAAAGCCACAAGTGGGTCAGTAATGAGAAACGATACAATTGAATTTATATGATAAAGTTAGTAATATTTCAATACTACTAATATTATCACTCAATTGTAATATGAGTAGGGGTGTAAACGAGCCGAGTCGATCCCGAGCTCGTTAAGGCTCGAGCTCGAGCTCGACTCGTTAAGAGATTTATTTACGAGGCTCGAGCTCGGCTCGTTAGCTCGATAAGTAAAGCTCGATCTCGGGCTCGATAACAAAACCAGCCACATTTTTGGGCTTGAGCTCGGGCTCGGGCTCGGGCTCGTTAAGGCTCGGCTCGTTCGAGCTTTTTACCGATCCGATCCCGAGTATTTCACGAGCTGCCTTGGTTCGTTTACACCCCTAAATATGAGCAAGTACACATACAAGTAGTTAACATAAAATAGTTAACTTGTTCGTATACTCCTCAAATGATAGTGTATGATGTTTCATAAGATTTCCCCACCAAATCTACACATTGACATTTTCCCGATATACCGAAGATAGCTTATATATAGGGCATACGTAGGGTCAAGCTAACTGCCAGCCCAGCCGCCAGCCCACCACCGTTTCGATATACCACGATCGTGCCCTTGCTAGCATTCGGCAACAAGATTGTATTGATTCCCAAGTATGTTCCATTGATAAAGAATCCTATGATCTTGATCAACTAAACTATGATTGAATCCATGGTTGAATTATGGTTGATTTATGTGTGCACATACTAACAATTGTTAACATGTAGAACTAAATCATATGTGTGCTCTACACTTATCTTGTTAACTTATGTTAGAAAGTACTAAGTGTGTAATCACTTAAGACTACACATAATGATTGTTCACCTGATTGATTCACACACAATGGTTGACTTACCTATGGTTGATTAACACATTGATTCACTTATGATTGATTCATCTATGATTGATTCACACACTTGATTGATTCACACAAGGTTGATTCACATATGGTTGATTCACACATGGTTGATTCACATATGGTTGATTCACAAATGATTGTGTCTCAAATGATTGTATCTCATACGGTTGACTAATGTTCAGTGATTCTAGTTGCTCCCAGATCTTCACTTCAAATACTCAAGCCGAATTCCCCAGTCATACTGAAGTTAGTTTATATATAGGGCATATGCAGGGTCAAGCCCAGTCACCAGCCCACCACCACTTCAGTATGTTAGGGCTAGGCCGCCGTTTATATTTGAAGCTAGGATCCCAACTCTTGATTGATTATGATTGATTCATGATTGTCTCTTGTACTATGAATATGATTATGATTTTGGAAACCATGGTTCTTAATTTTCTTGAAATCAAGACCCTAGGTTCTTAATACTCACGGTATTGAGCATAATGATCTCCTGGTGTGAACTTCAGCTAAAGAATACTGTTACATAGATTCTAAATTATGAAGTGCTAATGATGATGAATACATGATGATGATAACATGATGAGAATTTCATATCAAAGATTCTAAAAATACATATCTTTTCCTTTGAAATCCTTTGATGAATATGCGTTGAGAAATTTAGTTCGGTTTCTAAAATCATAGAATTCCGACTCTGCTAGCTATTCTTAGAAATATTTTTATCCCTAAGATCTTCCAAGCTAAGTGTAGACTTAATGCTTACTTAAGTTTACTTAGATCCTCAGTATCCTTAAGACTATAACACCTAGTCCTATGGGTAGCTTAGGTTACAGTCTAAGCCATTAATTATTGGGTTTTTCCTAGTTCTCTACAACCTTGGCTCTGATACCAACCTGTCACACCCCCTGCGCTGCGTGTGGAATCCACGGCGCAGTGACGATCGATGGTTGAATCATGCACAAGTATTGAAAGAAGAACAACCATAATGCATTACTAAGTTTCAAAAAGTTAGACAATTGTTTAGTTAAAGGCATTCTAACTATCTACCAAATGAATGACAACTACAGACCCAAAAATATTGTTTACACAAAAAAAACAGACAAGACAATTAAACAATCAGGATTAAGTGAGTTTCTAGTACATCCTGGCTTGTTTCTTCATCTTGTTCTACATTAGAATGGTCTTCTTAGTTGTCCTTGAGAATGTTCTAAACCTGATTACCTGAAACACGTGAAAAGAAAATGTCAACTACAAAAGTAGTTGGTGAGATCAATAGGTTTAACATTTGTAAATAATGAATCTGCACTTGTAAACATATGAGTAAAACAGTAGGATAAAAATGTCATGGTTAATTGCAACACAAACTATCATCAAGTGAGAATAACATGTGCAAATAGTCGAATGACTGTCTACTAGAAAAGCCAACATATAATCAAGTCCCAAATTACATTTGGAGTCAGAAAAGTAGTCAGCAAATGCATTCAACACGAGAAGTACTAACGAGTTTACTCAGAAGACTTTCTCCGTGTTGACGTACCCGATCAAGATGACCTATGCTGGTAAAGTTAATTAGCAGCTAATCCATATTACTGTAACGCAACCAATCTACAGTTAAGGTTTAAAATGTATTTAAACACTTACCACAGCCTTGGCGTAACCAAAACGTGTCATGTGTTCCCTTGTTGTGATCACCCAGTACTAACGTTATAAGAATAAGAATAAGATTGAATGAACAAATGTCTCGATGTGTATAAGTTTGTTGACAATGATGAACACCATGCTTTTGAATACTTTGATGAAAACCTTTGGTTGAATACAATGATTTGAAAACCTTGATTGAATACCATGATTTGAAATCCTTTGATTGAATACCATTGTGAAAAACTTTTGATTAAATACCTTGTTCAAAACCTTGAATTGTATACCAATGATAGCGTCCTTGTATAATAACAAGGTTTGTAAAATAGTATTTATTTGAAAACACGAGTTTATAGTAAAAGATTGTATAAAACTTATTCTTTAAAAGTGCTTAACATTTATAAAACCATTTTGTGTAAAACAGTTGTAAAACATGTTAAGAATACCTTTTATAAAACCTTTTTGTAGAAAAGTGTTTAACAATTGATATATCCTTTAAAACCGATGATAAATCCTTTAGAATACTTGATAAATCGTTTAAAAATAGTTGAGGAATCCTTTGGAATTTGTAAAGTAAACATGTGATTGTTGACAAGTAACATGAATCCTGTATATGAAATATGATTGTATAAAGATTGTTTGGTCACGTGTTCCACCCAAAAACAGTTGTAAAACAGTAAAAGATGGGCTAATGTTCTCACCTGACAGCAATAGACTCTGAACCTGAACAAGTAGCAATCAGACAAGACCTCTAACTGCTTCCTATATCATTGTAATCATACATATAATATAAGATTTTATAGTGTTATGAACTTTGATTGATTGATTGCTTATGTTAACAAGTTGACTTGTGTTACTTGATTGATTTCCTTGAAACGATGATTGATTCATGAAAAGCATGTGCCATGTTACATCATGCATAAGGTTAGTTATGCATATATGTAACATGTGTTGATTATTCACAATAAACACTTGTTCCTCATGTAATCCCTGAAAATGTTTATGTGTTTTAAGCTTTTATGATTATGTTATAATCTTATTCCAAAATTAAGCGAGACTTAATTAGAATAAAACTAACACCACATTCACTAGAATCGAATTAGGGTTATAATACCCTTATTGATTCTTTTAAACGTAAATATTCGTTTGGAATTTCACTAGTTTATAACTTAGAAAATCGTTGGATTTAGAAAATCCTTGGATTTCACTAGTGCGTCGAACCTAGCAATAACGACTATCTCAGGTTCAACAGAGGCCCATCAATATTAAGAATATCGATGGCTTCTCATCCTTTCGATATTAGGCTTGTTAATCGTCCAAATGGCCATGTTTTTATGTTCTAATCCCTTGGTTTAAATTAATCAAGATTATTTTTCTGATTAAAGATGGCTTATGATGATTGTATGGATGTTACATGGGTTTTGAGTTCGACTAAGACCAAGGTAACACCCATCGATCATACCAGTATCGATGGGCCCTTAAGTTCGAATACTCCCATCGATTCTACATAATATTGACAGGTCATCATGCCCATTCTCTTTGGACGTTAGTTTTCTATCACTATAGGTGATATTGTGTAAGGAAAAGTCGGTTAACAGGTTGGCTAATATCGATCAAAGACAAGTTCACCCGAAAACTAATCCTCCGATATTATCAATATCATTGAGCTATAATATGGATCGGCGTGCCTTCGAATCTGATAATATCGACCGAAATGGTTCTGTTCATACTTGGAACCTTCGATATTAATTGTGTCGAGACTGTTCAGCCATCCTAGCAACCCGTCGATCTTAGTAATATCGATATAAGATCAGCTAAGGCTGTTCTTGTGTCAATACTACTTGCTTAGATTTCAGACCATCGGTTTTGATTCCAGATGATAAAGCCGACCACGTTCACCCTTTATAACTTTAATCCAGGGTCACCCAAGTGCTTCCAAGTCAATTACATGTCCATATCTTCTGCCATGAGAGCTAAGAACCGGTTTTTAAAAGAAGAAGATGATGAATAGTAACAAAACCTTCAGGCCCGTACCTTCTCACTAAAATTCCGTCCAAAATAGCTCGAACCAGCTCCGATCCTTTGTACCACAAGCTTTAACTCATTGAGATGATCATTTTGATATATTATATGTGCGATTTGGTGAACAAACGAAGGAGATATGGTTCATTTCTTGAGGAAATGTTAGAGAGAGTTTAGACGGGTATTTTAGAGAGACAGCGAGTAATTTGGCTGCAATAAATAAGGAAGATGAACCAAAATAAGGGTTTTAATACCCCGAGTGGTTCCTCGCGTATCCGGTCTCGCTCGGTGTCGGTTTCACGTATTTTTACGCGCGCGTCGTTAAGAGTACAAAGTTAAATATTTTGAACTGTAAAATAGTTTTCTTGAATTTTTTTTGATGAGTTTCAAAATTGTAAAAACGAACAATGTGATATTTTACTTATTTTTACTTTTCGTTCGTAGTCAGACCGTTAAGCTAATATAATTACATGTATACCCATAATCATATACGTTTTTGGTCATTTAGGCGTATTTATTGATGTTTACTCGTAATTATAATTTCAACATTAATATCATTACGAATCGTCACCCATAATGATACTCAGTCTCGCTTACGCATTACGATTTTGTTTAATTGTTTTGTTTGTCGTACTACTCAACATAGCACTACGCACTAACACTATCCTATTACACCGAAGTTAGTATATGTATAGGGCATACGTAGAGTCCGGATACTTGCCTTATCAGCCACCAGCCCACCACTGTTTCGATATAATACAATACTATTCTTCCCTAGCGTAAACGATTGTAAATAAATAATATATATTGTTGTTCCTACTAAACAAGGTCCTATAGCACACAACATCAATATGAACACATGAATCACATTGGCACATTGACATATTGAACACAAATCACCTTGACATAAAGACTAACATGTACTCACTATTCTATCCTGATCTATGACTACCATGATTATTGTACAGATGTTACAAAAGTACACATACAGTACGGATTTGCCGGACGATCAGGTACTAGTTGTCACAGTCTCCCCTTGTTAAAGAAATTTCGTCCCGAAATTTAAGCATCATTGTCAGGTACTCCTTTTTCCATATACAGGTGGAGATGTTTTGACCTCATATGATCCTCACGCTCCCAGGTAAACTCAGAATTGTGTTTGGAGTTTCATCGAACCTTTACGATGGAATACGACTTCGTTTTAGTCTCTTGACTGTACGATCCGTAACATTGGAGGTTCCTCAATAACGTGTAGTCTTTTAGCAACTTGGATCTCCTCAATGAATAGACTTTGTGTATAAACACGAAATGTGCATATATAGCGCAACTGTTTATGGTGACCCCATAAGCATCGGTTCTGCTGGAAGTGTGTGGTAGCTTGGTATTTAAAATGCATAGCTATTCGTGTACACTATGACCTTTACACTCATTACTCATTTCCCAGCATGAGTAAATTTCCATTTCTTCATTCTTGGGATAGATCTGTATATTGTCTTAGGAGACAACATTGACGAATCAAATTGTGAGTTTTCACACACAGTAGATGAGATTCATGAACACGGCTCTATTGTTCACTATAGCGATATTTGAAAAGTTTTGTCAGAACAGATGGTCTCGACCATATTAAGCGTAAAGCATCCGTTCAGGTGATGGTATTGATACTGCCCATTTCCATCGATTTTAATTCGATGGTAAGTGTTTGTGCACTAAAGGTAAGTGAACAGTCTATACGTGTCATTCATAACATTATTTGTTTACCTCCTACTACTATAATAGTTTTAGAAGGAATTCTAGTGTCGCCTCTGTATGAGTAAGTAAAGTACTTAACTTTAAAAAGGCAAAACAATAATCCACGCTACTATTAAATAATAAAAGTGCAAAGATTATAAATGAAAACATACCAGTATCCATGTCAGGGTTCTGGCATGCAACGGTCGCCCCTGTCATGAACACTCATCCCCTCGGTGCTTGTCCTCTTGGCGGCACCTTTTTTGGGCAATTATGCACAAAGTGTCATGGTTCCCCGCAGGTGTAGCAGGAACCATGATCATTCTGTATAGTGGTTCGTGCCACTCCTTGATTAGCTCTTTGTTGAGGCACTTGGGTCTTGCAGAACCTGGACCAGTGTCCTATCTTTCCACAAAAAGTGCACTGTCTACATATCGTGCCTGGTTGGTGGTGATACCGAAACTTATCACAAAATGGGGCCGTGCCAGTATATAGTTGGCGATTTAGTTGTGGTTAAGTATGCACAACTTGTTTGGTAGTGGTGGTCGTTGCGAAATTCTTAACGACCTTTTGTTTCTTGCCGGGGTGTTGATCTGGCTCCTGGGTAGTTCCTCCCTGGCTACTTCCAGATTCTTTCTTTAGTGCACCAGAGGCAACCATCACATCAGTCAGTGTAGCTGACAATGTGACAGCCATCTCTAGTGTGGTTGGATGGGCAGCAATCACATGCCCTTGAATACAAGCTGGTAGTCGACCAACATATCGTTCGATCATTTTCTCTAGAGTCAGTATGATGTCGGGTTACAATGCTGCCAGTTCATAAAATTTAGTGGTGTACACCAGATGTCCAGCCCCCACCATTAGATGGTTCAGTAGTTCGGTTTGTACTTTCTTTAATTCGTTCCTTGGGCAAAACTCGCCCCTCAATAATATTTTGAAATCCTCCCAAGGCATATTCAACGCCTCATGTCTTCCCTTGGTTTGAACCTGGGCATTCCACCAGGTCAATGCTCGTTTGTCAAATGTGACAACTAGTACTTGACCGGCCGGCAAGTCCGTACGGTATATGTACTTTCAATAGTAACTATGTGTAATTACATATGTATAAACAATACTTGTATTAACAGAATTCAAAATACAAGAAACAGTTGTACGTATTTTTGTGTAAACTTAAATACTGTAAGTACAACACGCATTTGAAACAGTAGTTGTGAGTATTTGAGTGAAAACCTATGTATAGTAACACAACAAATCATGAGAAACAACAGTGTTCATACAAATAATAAGAACAAATCGGTTGCAATCTGATATCCATAGATGACAGGAATCAGATGGCCGACAATCCAATGTGAAAACAATGTGATAACAGGATGTTTAGTTGAGTCCGACAGTGAGGAAACACAATTCAAGCATAATTTACAATGTTGCTTCAGAATAACGAACTGACAGTGTGTTTGCGTGGGTGACGATTCACACAAACATATCCGTGAGCTTAACGTTTTGAAATGATTACTGAAAAGTAGAAAACAAAAGTCGGAAAGCAAAACCATCGTCGTGTTCGTTCGAATGACGATTCGAACGAATACGCGCGATGGTGACGCGATCCGACGAAACGAAAACGAAAACACGACACGAACGACCATAAATTAATAAAATTAAATAAATAACATTTTACAATTTTGAAACTCATCAAATAATTAAATTAACATCTTTTAAATTTAAGACACCTAAATTACGCGTAAAGTTACGGATACGTAACGAAAAGACAAACCGAACAACCGAAACGAACCCGAATTCTCCCGGAGTATGAATAATCTAAATGAACCCCCTTTGTTCATTTCATCACCTCCCACTCTCTTTACATTGAATTTCCGGATGCCACCATTTACCACCAGTTTCAACCTTAAATCCCTCATATCTCACTCGTTTGTGGACGGATTTGGGCGTTCTTGGTGTCCACGCGAAGCTCTCAACCTCCTCTACAAGGAAGTACAACAGATCTGAGTAATTACCCCGGCCAAAATCAAGGTATTCGAACTTGAACGTCTAAAAATGTAGGGTTTTCCACCATTGTTCGATCTAGCCACCCAACCGGTTGATAAACGTGTTATTCTCGACTGTAGGCCATCATCCCAACTTCACAGGGTTCGTGCAAGCATGGGGGAAGCTCTAGAACGCACCACGACCCCACTGGTTCGATGTTGATGAGGAAAACATAACAGATTCGTGAACTTGCTGTTAGTAGCCGAGCCTGCAATAACATTGGGCGAACCCTAGTACATGCTGGCCGAACCTCCTGCGATCAACGAACCCTGGAGTTACGAACCTATCCCCATCTGCCACGAGCCTGTGATTCCCGAACCTTAGGCGAACCAGTAACCGCCGAACCTTAGGGGAGGCAGCCACGAACCCTAAGATCCCACGAACCCTGTGGACCTCACGAACCCCATGCAGATGCAACGAACCATGCACATGTTAAACGAACCTTTTTAGACTGAACATGCAGGTGGCGAGCCTGTGCACATGCCTGCCGAGCCTCTCCAGAAGTCGTGAACCTGTGTAGGGAAACCTTAGTAGCCGAACCGTCCCATGACCATCGAACCTTTATGCTAACATTAGCCAAACACGTAACCAACTAGCGAACCTTGGATAGCCACGAACTACAACAAGATGTCACGAACCTGGGAGGCTACACCCTCCTTTAGCCGAACCTTTGCTCAAACGAACCAAGGGTTCGCTGGTTGATGCACCGAGTATCCCACCTCGTTTATGTTTAGGAATTTTTCGGCCTACAGGTTAATGTAATCCATGAGGCTTTTTAGCCGGCCCAGTAAAACGATTACGACCCAACGATACACATTGGCCAATTTCCTTGCCTCGGCCCAACACCAATAAACCGGCCCAAGGGCCACCCATCAATCGGCCCAAGACCCATAACCGACCCACACATACATAACATTTTGGCCCACGGTTAACACATGAGACTCACAAGGATGACATTCGGCCCAACAGTTTTAAATGAAACCCGATTCATGAATTAATGGTTATTAATTGACTATGTAATAAATTGTTTTGGGTCTAACAAAACCAACACTTGAAAATGTTAATCTATAAACCTAAGATCACACTTAGGTTGAATGGCAAAGTTATGGACTTAGGCCCATAAATCTAAACCAATGTAGTTGAAGATTTTAACTAGCGAATTCAAGTATTATGTTGAGCGAGTAAGTGAACATGTAAAACTCATAACAAATACATAGGGCCGAATGGGGACCGTGACTCGCAAGTGTTAGCCACTTTATTGCTAACACCTACACACACACAAAGGTCTATAAGTATTACTAATAAGAATTACATACAACATGAAATCAATACAGGATCGTGAAAACAAACTCAAGTACAATCAAGAGCGCATGCATCCTTCATTTAAGCTAAGCCAACCACTACAACCACAAGGTGAGTTCATATGCCTCTTTTACTTTAATCTTAACTGATTTTAAACTCTCGGGGCTGAGAAACATGCTTACTTTTATTTACTTAAATGTTTTGCTTAACATATTGCTATTACATTGATTTTAGATAATACTTAATTGTTTATTATCGCTTATCATTACGCATGCTTGTATGTTCATGATATGACAGAGAAAATCAGATGAACAAGATAATATATCTTAGTAGTTCATCAACACATTATAATAACATAGTTGTAAGGTTTTATCTTTTAACACCTAGTTATTCTTACAAAAACAAACATTAGAATAATCACAGGCAAACATATGAATGCTATAAAGATACTATGTATCTTTGTAATAACACTCGACACAAGAGTTAAGTAAGTGTAATAGGACAAGTCCTTTTAACACTTTTCTTTACAACTCAACACATATTACAGGAGAACATGGAACAAAGAATGCTAATCATGATAATGTAACTTCATGATAACAACATCATTCACCCAATAATTAACCTAATGTAATAAGACAAGTTCTTATTTAACATTGTTAATAACACTGAGAACATATGACATTAAGAACAATAACACGGATGAACACAATTACAATTAGTTACTATTGACCTGTTGTATTATATCACTTCAATCATGTGCCATTTATACAAGTTGATCATGTAAGCCCCTACAATTTGCTGACCAGTTAGTTTGACGTGACTAAACCGACGATAGCATAGTGGTACCATAGGTTTGACAAACCTCTAGCTTGTAGGGCTAGTATGTTGATCGTATTGATTCATTGGCCGGTAACGTATGACCGGTGACAGGGCGACTTCAAGTCAGGTTCTAGAAAGCGACACATGATGATATTAATCTGCAGTGATAAGTAATTAATCCATCGTTTTCATTGACTAGTAGACTGAGTAAATTATATTCTCAAGTCATATTACTAGTAACTGTTTCGATGATGTCTATGGGTACACAAAGTGGTAGAGGTAAATCAGATGCATTGAAATCTTATTACGTGAGGATTTCAATGGTTTCCTTTTAGGCTCTATGCACTACAAGTTGAGAACAAATTACAATTGGTTAACTAACACTCTTAATATTTAAAAGTGACTACCGTTAACCCCCCATGTAATAGAATAATACAAGGATCAGATTTGATAAATCTATTATCCTTAACGCATAAAAAGGGTTATCAATACTTCGGTTTGATAACTAAACCTTTATTATTATATTACTCTACACATGAGATAATAGGTGATTAACAAACGAGATGAACAGGTGATATGGGAAATGGAAATCCATAGTTGAATTGCAAGTAGTGTGAAAGTTGTTTGAGAATGTGGTGGGATGGCGTCTGGGCTTGATCCTTTCGTATGCACTATATATAAGCATGTTTGATCGGGTGTCACATCACTTGTAAATACAACTAGGGAGAAGCCATTGGGTGAACAGGTGAATCAAATAACATACAAGTACATGATTAACATTGTGATGGTGCATGTGAATGAATCAAGTTTTTCAACTAACATACTTATGAACTCACCAACCTAGTGTTGACTTTGTTTAAATGCATGTTTTTCTCAGGTGATGAACAGGTGTAGCTACTTACATGCATGGACTAAGCTAGTGGACTTTTAGAAGACCTAGCTTTATTTTGTGTTGCATGCTTTTGGGTGACAAGAACAATGAAACATCGTTTGTGTATCTTGTACAGATACAAGATATAGTTACATTGATTCTTTTGATAGATTTGCTTGGTTAAACTATGAACGATACATTGTAATTTAATCTTGTAATTCTATATCATTGATGTATTAGCTTTTCTCATTTATTTATCATGTGCTATGTAAACAATCTGATCATTCGATTATCACTCACGATATCGCGCCCCGGGAACCTTCCGGCCGACGGGAAAACCCGATCCGTTCCCGTCGGCTCGGGGTGTGACAGATTGGTATCAGAGCCAAGGTTATAGAGAAATATAGGTCATATTACTTAAACGGTTTGGCCTAGACTATAACCTAGGGACCCTCATGTAGAGATCATGTGACATAGGATTCTATTTGCATGTGTCTTCTGCATCTGATCACTGCACTAACCGATTTTCTTTCGGTTATGATCAGAATGCCGCCGAGAAGACAACCACCTACTATACTGCCACCACCACAAGACTTGGCACTACACTCATCTACACCTTCACCTACTGACTCTCCTACACAACCAGCCCCTCCTCCACCGCCACCAGTTCATCAGTTGGATCCGGCAACGATAGCACTGGCGACACTACTGACCAGTCAACTGAGGGATGTGATCCCGGAGATGATGAACCGGATCAATACCAACAACAGCAACAACGTTGCCAACTCATCTGGAGAAGGCAGCGGAAACAACCGTCATCACCAAGACTATTCCTACAAAAACTTTGTAGGTTGCAAGCCACCGAGCTTTAGTGGCAGTGAGGGTGCCGTTGGATTGATCCAATGGATCAAAAAGATGGAGACAACACTGGAGATCAGCAACTGTCCGGAACAGTATAGGGTGAAGTATGCTGCGGTTTAATTTCACAAGCGATTTTTAACTTAGTGGAACTCTCAGGTTAATACCAGAGGCAGGGATGAGGCCCTGTCAATGCCTTGGGATGACTTCAAGGCATTACTGCGGGCAGAGTTTTGCCAAAGGAACGAAATCAAGAAGGTTGAGACTGAATTACTCAATCTGGTTATGATTGGTGCTGGGCATCTGGCCTACACCACAAGATTTCATGAGCTGGCATATTGGCACCGGATATAGTGCCAACACTGGAAAAGAGAATTGAACGGTATATCGGGGGATTACCGGCTTGTATGCAAGGTTTTATCCATGCTGCTCATCCAACAACCATGGAAATGGCTGTTATTTTGTCATCAACAATGACAAATGTGATGGTTGCCTCTGGGGCAATCAAGAAAGAGGCTGACTCAGCCAAAGCTGGAACTTCAAGAAAGTCAGATAAAAGACCGGCGAAGAAACAAAAGGTGGTTCGAAATTTTGTTGCGACCACCCGGACACTGATGGTCAACCAACCACCACCACTACAGATCAGAAAGCCCTACACTGGCACGGCACCTTTGTGCAACACTTGCCAGTATCATCATGAACCAAACACTCAGTGCAAGCAATGCACAAACTGTGGAAAGTTTGGTCACTGGGCCAACCGCTGCAGGAACACGGGAGCTCCGAACATAATCAACAATGCAGCTACTACTGCTGCTGATCACAGGTCTTGCTACAACTGTGGCGAGCCTGGACACTTTTCTCGGGATTGTCCCAAGAAAAATCAACAAAGGGCTCAAGCACCAAGAGGACGAGTCTTCCAGATTGGAGCAGCTGCTGCTCGATAGGACCCGAATGTGATCACGGGTACATTTCTCTTATCTGACTTCTATGCATCCATATTATTTGACACTGGTGCGGATCAGAGTTTTATCTCATCCGACTTTGCATGCCATCTTAATTATGTTGAGGAATTGTTAGACTTCCGTTACACTATTGAGATAGCAAACGGCAAACAGATCACAGTAGACACAATACTTAGGAATTGCCCACTAACACTTGGTGATCACACTTTTTCCATCGACTTGATACTGATGGAGCTGGGCAGTTTCGACATCATCATCGGAATGGATTGGCTATCTCTTAACCTAGTTGGGTTCATCTGTTCCGATAAACTACTACGCATTCCAGTGGAGAACAATGAGATATTGGAGATTCGTGGAGATCAAGCGAAATGCAGTGTCAAAATAATATCGTGCATGAAGGCGCGCAAGTACCTCAGAAAACAATGCATTGCATTCCTAGCTCACGTGATCGAGAAAGACAAGAAAGCAATCAAGAATCAAGACAGGCCAATTGTGAGAGACTATGCGGACGTGTTTCCGGATGATTTACCAGGGCAGCCACCCGAGAGATCGGTGCAGTTTCGAATCGATTTGATTCCGAGAGCGACTCCTGTAACCAAGTCTCCTTACAGACTCGCACCATCAGAAATGCAGGAGTTGTCCAACCAATTACAAGAACTACTTGACAAAGGATTCATCCGACCGAGCTTTTCCCCGTGGGGAGCTCCTGTTCTTTTTGTTAAGAAGAAGGAAGGATCGTTCATGATGTGCATCGATTACAGAGAGCTCAACAAGCTCACCATAAAGAATCGGTACCCGTTACCGAGGATTGATAATCTGTTTGATCAGTTACAGGGAGCATAATACTTTTCAAAGATAGACCTAAGATCAGGCTATCATCAGCTCCGAATTCAAGAGGAAGACATACCAAAGACCGTCTTTCGTACCCTATATGGTCACTATGAATTTATGGTGATGCCATTCGGACTGACGAACGCACCGGCAGTGTTCATGGATTTAATGAACCAGGTGTGTAAGCCGTACTTAGATCAGTTTGTTATCGTTTTCATCGATGATATACTGATTTATTCAAAGAACGAGAAGGAACATGAACAACACCTCAAAATAGTCTTGGAACTCCTTAAGGAATAACGACTCTATGCCAAATTCTCCAAGTGTGAATTCTGGTTAAGAGAAGTTCAGTTCTTAGGACACGTGATTAACAATGATGGTATCCATGTGGATCCAGCCAAGATTGAAGCAATCAAGAACTGGGATGTGCCTACAACGCCGACAGAGATCAGATCATTTTTGGGATTGGCAGGTTATTACAGGAGATTCATTTTGAATTTCTCTAAGATAGCCTTGCCTCTCACCAAACTCACACAGAAGAGTAAACCTTTTGTGTGGACACAGAAACAAGAGGAGGCATTCCAGACCCTGAAACAAAGATTGTGCAATGCTCCAATCTTAACACTCCCAGAAGGCAATGATGACTTTGTAGTATACTGTGATGCTTCCTATCAGGGACTCAGATGTGTTTTGATGCAACGAGATAAAGTCATTGCTTAGGCCTCAAGACAGCTAAAAGTACACGAGAAGAATTACACAACACATGATTTAGAACTGGGAGCTGTTGTCTTTGCTTTAAACATTTGGAGACATTACCTGTATGGTACTAAATGCACTATCTTCACAGATCACAAGAGTTTACAACATATATTTGATCAGAAGGATCTTAATATGAGATAGAGACGTTGGGTTGAGCTCCTAAACGATTACAATTGTGTGATCAAATACCATCCGGGCAAAGCAAATGTTGTTGCAGATGCTTTGAGTCGGAAGGAAAGAGTCAAACCCTTACGCGTTCGAGCAATGGGAATGACCGTGCAAACAAGTTTGAGAGAACAAATCATACAAGCACAACAGGAAGCTGTGGCTAGAGACAATTTGAAACAAGAGCTCGACTGTGGAGCCGAGAAACAATTTGTGACAAAACAAGATTGAGTTATCTATTATCAGGAGCGTGTTTGTGTTCCAGTAGTAGATGCACTCCGAACCCTCATTCTTGACGAGGCACACAAAACACGTTATTCAATTCATCCTGGTGCCGATAAGATGTATCAAGATCTTAGGTCTTTTTATTGGTGGCCGAGAATGAAGAAAGATGTTGCCACTTATGTTGGCAAATGCATCACATGTGCCAAGGTCAAAGCTGAGCACCAGAAACCTTCGGGTTTGCTGGAACAACCAGAGATACCACAATGGAAGTGGGAACAAATAGCTATGTATTTCATTACCATGCTACCCCGCATTTCCAGCGGACACGATTTGATTTGGGTCATCATTGATAGATTGACCAAGTTCGCGCACTTCTTGCCTATCAGAGAGACATACAAAATGGAGAAACTAGCGAGACTATACATTGATGAAATAGTAGTCAGGCATGGTGTGCCATTGTCTATTATTTCAGACCGGGACAGTCAATTTACTTCGGGGTTCTGGCAATCATTGCAACAATCCTTAGGGACGATTATTAACTTGAGCACTTCTTACCATCCACAAACGGATGGACAAAGTGAGTGCACCATTCAAACCCTAGAGGATATGTTGAGGACATGCATCCTAGACTTCGGTGGAAGTTGGGACACACACTTACCTCTCATTGAGTTCTCCTACAACAATAGCTACCACAGCAGCATCGGGTGTGCTCCATTTGAAGCACTCTATGGTAGAAAATGTCGGTCTCCAATTTGTTGGACCGAAGTGGGAGATAACAGAATCACTGGGCTTGAACTTATTCAGGAAACTACTGATAAGATTGCCCAGATACAACAGAGACTACAAGCAACACGTAGCCGCCAAAAGAGTTATGCCGACAAAAGGCGTAAGCTTTAGGAATTCGATGTGGGTGACCGAGTCATGTTGAAAGTGTCCCCATGGAAAGGCGTAGTTCGATTTGGGGCTAGAGGCAAGCTAGCACCAAGGTATGTCGGACCGTTTGAGATTACTCAACGTATAGGTCCTGTGGCATACGGACTCAGACTCCCGGATGAGCTCAGTGGAGTATACGATGTGTTCCATGTATCAAATCTCAAAAGGTGCTTAACAGACGAATCATTGATCATACCATTGGAAGAGATACAAATTGATGAGCAATTACACTTCATTGTAGAGATTATGGAACGTGAAGTTAAGAAACTGAAACGAAGCCGTATCCCTATTGTAAAGGTTCGATGGAACTCCAAGCGTGGACCAGAATTTACTTGGGAGTGCGAGGACAACATGAAATCAAAATATCCCCACCTGTTCGAGAAGTAAGGCCCGACTTCTATGCTTAAATTTCGGGACGAAATTTCTTTAACAAGGGGAGACTGTGACAACTAGTACCTGACCGGCTAGCAAGTCCGTATGGTATATGTACTTTCAACAGTAACTATATGTAATTACATGTTTATAAACAGTACTTGTATTAACAGAATTCAAAATACAAGAAACAGTTGTACGTATTTTTGTGTAAACATAAATACTGTAAGTACAACACGCATTTGAATAAATAGTTGTGAGTATTTAAGTGAAAACCAAAGTACAGTAACACAACAAATCATGAGAAACAACAGTGTTCATACAAATAATAAGAACAAATCGGTTGCGATCTGATATCTATAGATGACAGGAATCAAATGGCCGACAATCCAATGTGAAAACAATGTGATAACAGGATGTTTAGTTGAGTCCGAAAGTGAGGAAACACAATTCAAGCATAATTTACAATGTTGTTTCAGAATAACGAACTGACAGGGTGTTTGCGTGGGTGACGATTCACACAAACATATCCGTGAGTTTAACGTTTTGAAATGATAACTGAAAAGTAGAAAACAAAAGTCGGAAAGCAAAACCATCGTCGTGTTCGTTCGAATGACGATTCGAACGAATACTCGCGATGGTGACGCGATCCGACGAAACGAAAACAAATACACGACACGAACGACCATAAATTAATAAAATTAAATAAATAACATTTTACAATTTTGAAACTTATCAAATAATTAAATTAACATCTTTTAAATTTAAGACACCTAAATTACGCGTAAAGTTCTGGATACATAAGAAAACACAAACCGAACAACCGAAACAAACCCGAACCCTCCCGGAGTATAAATACTCTAAATGAACCCCATTTGTTCATTTCATCACCTCCCACTCTCTCTCTACAATGAATTTCCGGATTCCACCATTTACCACCATTTTCAACCTTAAATCCCTCATATCTGACTCATTTGTGGATGGATTTGGGTGTTCTTGGTGTCCACGTGAAGCTCTCAACCTCCTTTACAAGGAAGTACAATAGATCTGAGTAATTACCCGGCCAAAATCAAGGTATTAGAACTTGAACGTCTGAAAATGTAGGGTTTTCCACCCATGTTCGGTCTAGCCACCCAACCGGTTGATAAACGTGTTATTCTCGACCTTAGGCCATCGTCCCAACTTCACAGTGTTTGTGCAAGCATGGGGGAAGCTCTAGAACGCACCATGACCCCACTGGTTCGATGTTGATGAGGAAAACATAACAGATTCGTGAACTTGCTGTTAGTTACCGAGCCTGCAATAACATTGGGCGAACCCTAGTACATGCTGCCCGAACCTCCTGTGATCAACGAACCCTAGAGTTACGAACCTATCCCCATTAGCCACGAGCCTGTGATTCCCAAACCTTAGGCGAACCAGTAACCGTCGAACCTTAGGGGAGGCAGCCACGAACCCTAAGACACCACGAACCCCATGCAGATGCAACGAACCTTGCTCATGTTAAACGAACCTTTTTAGACAGAACATGCAGGTGGCGAACCTGTGCACATGACTGCCGAGCCTCTCCAGAAGTCGCGAACCTGTGTAGGGAAACCTTAGTAGCCGAACCGTCCCATGACCATCGAACCTTTATGCTAACATTAGCCAAACGCGTAACCAACTAGCGAACCTTGGATAGCCACGAACTACAACAAGATGTCACGAACCTGGGAGGCTACACCCTCCTTTAGCCGAACCTTTGCTCAAACGAACCAAGGGTTCGCTGGTTGATGCACCGAGTATCCCACCTCGTTTATGTTTAGGAAATTTCATTCAGCCTACAGGTTAAAGTAATCAATGAGGCTTTTTAGCCGGCCCAGTAAAACACTTACGGCCCAACGATACACATTGGCCAATTTCCTTGCCTCGGCCCAACACCAATAAACCGGCCCAAGGGCCACCCATCAATCGGCCCAAGACCCATAACCGACCCACACATACATAACATTTTGGCCCACGGTTAATAGATGAGACTCACAAGGATGACATTCGGCCCAATAGTTTTAAATGAAACCCGATTCATGAATTAATGGTTATTAATTGACTATGTAATAAATTGTTTTGGGTCTAAGAAAACCAACACTTGAAAATGTTAAGCTATAAACATAAGATCACACTTAGGTTGAATGGCAAAGTTATGGACTTAGGCCCATAAATCTAAACCAATGTAGTTGAAGATTTTAACTAGCAAATTCAAGTATTATGTTGAGTGAGTAAGTGAACATGTAAAACTCATAACAAATACATAGGGCCGAATGGGGACCGTGACTCGCGAGTGTTAGCCACTTTATTGCTAACACCTACACACACACAAAGGTCTATAACTATTACTTATAAGAATTACATACAACATGAAATCAATACAGGATCGTGAAAACAAACTCAAGTACAATCAAGAGCGCGTACATCCTTTATTTAAGCTAAGCCAACCACTGCAACCACAAGGTGAGTTCATATGCCTCTTTTACTTTAATCTTAACTGATTTTAAACTCTCGGGGCTGAGAAACATGCTTACTTTTATTTACTTAAAAGTTTTGCTTAACATATTACTATTACATTGATTTTAGATAATACTTAATTGTTTATTATCTCTTATCATTGTATGCATGCTTGTATGATCATGATATGACAGAGAAAATCAGATGAACAAGATAATATATCTTAGTAGTTCATCAACACATTATAATAGCATAGTTGTAAGGTTTTATCTCTTAACACCTAGTTATTCTTACAAAAACAAACATTGGTATAATCACAGGCAAACATATGAATGTTATAAAGATACTATGTATCTTTGTAATAACACTCAACACAAGAGTTAAGTAAGTGTAATAGGACAAGTCCTTTTAACACTTAGCTTTACAACTCAACACATATTACAGGAGAACATGGAACAAAGAATGATAATCATGATAATGAAACTTCTTGATAACAACATCAGTCACCCAATAATTAACCTAATGTAATAAGACAAGTTCTTATTTAACTTTGTTAATAACACTGAGAACATATGACATTGAGAACAATAACACGGATGAACACAATTACAATTAGTTACTATTGACCTGTTGTATTATATCACTTCAATCATGTGCCATTTAAACAAGTTGTCACACCCCCTGCGCCGCGTGCGGAATCCACGGCGCGGTGACGTATGAATAGTTGAATCATGCACAAGTATTGAATAAGAACAACCACAAAGGATTACTAAGTTTCATAATGTTTAGACAGTTGTTTAGTTACAGACAATCTATCTACCAAAAGAATGACAACTACAGACCCAAAATATAGTTTACAAAATAAGAATTTAAACAAGACCATTAAACATTCAGGATTTTAGTGTGTTTCTAAATCCATCCTAGCATGTTTCTTCATCTTGTTCTATCTTAAGCGGTCTCCTTAGTTGTCCTTAGAATGTCTTACACCTGATTACCTGAAACACGTGAAAAGTAACTGTCAACTACATAAGTAGTTGGTGAGAACAATATTTTTAACAATTTGAAAACATGAACTTGCAATGAAAGGCATTAGTTTAAAGCAAATAATGAAATACATGGATCAGCTGCAACCCAAACTAACATCAAGTATGTATAAGTGTGTCCAAACAGTCAGCAGACCGTTTGTTAAAGAAGCCAACTTATAATCAAGTCCCAAACCACGCTTGGAGTTAGCTTTTAAAACAAATTTAAAAGCCAACTTAGATAATGTATAGCAATTTTGAAAACCATAATGACACCAAACTTGCAGTTAGCTTTTAAAACAAATTTAAAAGCTAACTCCATTTTGGATATGAACCAGTGTGTCCGCTTTCCCTTGTTGTGATCACCCAGTACTAACGCTAATGAATGTGAAACTTGATGTGTTTATAAGTTTGTTTACAACAATGGACACCATGTTTTTGAACCTTACTTTAAAACCATTGATTTAATGCCTTGTTTGATAACATGACTTGAAACCTTATTTGGATACCATGATTTGAATCCTTTGTTTGATCACCATGAAATGAACCATTTGTTTGAACATTACCATCAAAACCATTGTTTGAATACCATGTTTTGAAACCCTTAATTGAGTACATAAGATAATGTCCTTGTATAATAACAAGGTTAATAAGAGAATTATTCTCAAAAGCACAAGTTTATAGTAAAAGAGTTTATAAGTCAATTTATTTAAAAGTGTTTGTCATTTGTAAAACCATTTGAGTAAAACTAGTAAAAAATAGCTCCGGAAAACTTTTTAAAACCTCTTTGATAGAAAGTGTTTAACAATTGATAAAAATCCCTTGAAACAGTTAAATATACTGATGAAGTTGTACCATGAACCTGTAATGTTTGTAAAATAGCATACATCTTGTATAATGAAATACAAATGTAAACAGTGTAATTGATCACGTGTTCCACCCCAAAACAGTTGAAAAACAGTTAAAAGAGGGGCTAATGTTCTCACCTGTCTGCAGTAGACTCTGAACTATAACAAATAGCAAGTAGCAAACATGACTTCTAACTGATTCCTATATCATTGTAATCATACATAAGATATAAGATTTATACCTGTATAAACTTTGATTCATTGCTTGACTTGTGTTAACTTGAACTTGATTAACTCTAGATTACATGATCTTATGATTAAGAATGTTGTGTAATCTTGAAAGTCATGATTATGTTACTTGTTTGATAATTGTTCCATGTACAAGAGGTTTCATGATCTTTTATGCACAACTTGTGCACATAAAATAACAAGTGTTGATGAGTTTTGATATCCAGTGTTTAAACATGTGATTTAAAGATATGTTATAATGTTTTAGCCCCTTATTATTATGACTTGATCATGAAATTAGGTTAGGTTAAACATATCCCAATCATGATCACTTCATAGTTAATGAGTTAAAAGGGCCAAGATTGGACCGAGACAAATCCTATGGGCCAATCTCTTCCTATTGGGCCTAAGCGTTTGTCTTTGGGCCTTGGCATGCGTATGAGTCAAATTGGAATCCTATGGGCCAATTCAACTTCAAGTGGACTAGGTTTAAGATGTGTGGCCAAATCATGGGTCCTAGCCAATTGGATACTTGTTGGGCCGAAACCAAGAAGATGGATCAAGGAGTGAAGTTGGGCCGGTTTATTGTCTTGAGCTAGGGTAATCCACATGGGTCAAAACATTGGGCCGAATCTGTTATGGGATTGATTAAATCATGTGGTCCGAAATTAATTTAGCACTGGGCCTAGGAATTTACTGCTGGGCCATCACAAAAGAAGGGTTGTACATTTCCGACCGGGCTAACAGCATGGCAGCCGCGTATCCACAACCCCGGTCACCCAGGGCAGCGAACCTATGGGGTTCGTAGGTGAAGGTTCGCAAGAAGGTTCGGCAAAGGTGGTGAAGGGTTCGGCTACTTCGTGACATCACAGGTTCGGCTAACATGGCTGCATGCAAGGTTCGTCTGGTCCAGAGGGTTCGCAGCATGTCCAGGGGTTCGGTGGTCACATGCGGCTAGTAGGTTCGCCTAGGTTCACTCCTATATGACAGGTTCGTTGCTAGCACTAGCCGGCCAAGGTTCATTTGCATTGTAAGGTTCATGGCAATAGAAAGATTCGCCGGATGCATGAAGGCTCGGTGCAGGTTCGTGAGGTCCCCCTAAGGGTTTGGCTGAAGATCAACTAACCATGCAGGTTCGTGGGGCTCCAATAGAGTTCGTCAAGTTATACATGAAGGTTCGGCCGCCCCATTTCCCAGCGAACCTGTTTTCAACACCTTCATTCAACATGTTCCTTCGATCCAACCATTTCTATGCCATGAATATTGGCAAACCCAACCTCGAAATGTTGTAGATTCGATTGATAATGCTTAGAACGGGTAAAACTTAGGTTTAGACGAACACACATAGAAAACCCTATTTTTGTGATTCTTCTTTCGATTATACCTCGTTTTTGGCCGGTGAAAACCTCCGATACGTTGTACTTTCTTGTAGTACTCGTTGAGATCTTCGTGTGGACACCAAGAACGCCCAAATCTGTGGAGAAACGAGAGAGATACGCGCGATTGAAGTTCGATTTTTAGAGAGAGAGGGTTGGACGAATTTCTAGTGAGAGAAAGGGTTGTTGGTGAATTAAATGAAGAAAATGGCCATCTTCATGGCTTTTATAGTCCAAGTGGTATTTGGGTTCGTTTCGGTCCCTCGGTTCGCGTTTTCGTCGCATAACGCGTATTTTACACGATTTTAAATAGAGGATTATTATTCTCATCATTTGATGAGTTTCAAAATTGTAAAAATGAAAAATAATATATTTAATTATTTTTACTCTTCGTGTGTTGCCAGATCGTTAAACCACCGCAATTACGTGTATACCCGCAATCGCGTGCGTTTTTCGATCGTAATAATTGTTCAAAGCAGTTTAATCATAATAATAAGTTCAACATTCGTATCATTATGGATCGTCACCCATAACTATACTCAGTCTCGCTTACGTATTACGACTTTTGTTTAATTAATTGTCATAATATTCGTCTCAACACTACGCACTAACACTATCCCATTACACCGAACGCAGTATATGTATAGGGCATACCCCAGATTCCAGCTACCTGCCGTACCTGACGCCGTCCCACCATTGTTTCGACATAATACGATACTGTTCTTGCCTAGTGAACTCGACTGTAAATAAATAATACATACTTGTTCCTAAATAATAAAGATCCTAACACACAAGCACATTAGGAACACATGAATCACATTGATTGATTTGATATGAAAACACATTTGTTCTAACATTGTTTACCACTACCATGACTAAATGTACAAATGTTACAGTCTCCCCTAGTTAAGGGAATTTCGTCCCGAAATTAACTAGTCGAAGGTACTGTAAAAAGATGAGGGTACTTAAGCTTCATCTGGTCTTCACGTTCCCAGGTGAACTCAGCACCGCGTTTGCCCTCCCATCGTACCTTTACGATCGGGATACGGCTGCGTTTAAGTTTCTTGACCCCATGATCCATGATTTCAACCGGACGTTCTATGAATTGCATGTTGTTTTAAATCTGAATGTCTTCCAGTGGAATCTGAACATCATGATCCGCCAAGCATTTCTTAAGATTTGATACATGAAAAGTATCGTGAACATTGCTTAGCTCCACCAGAAGTTTGAGTTTGTAGGCTACGGGACCATTCCTTTCCAGGATCTCAAAAGGTCCAACGTACCTTGGTGCAAGTTTCCCTTTCTTCCCGAATCGGACAACGCCTTTCCAGGGAGAAACTTTGAGTAAGACTCGGTCACCGACTTGAAACTCAAGCGGTTTCCGACGTCGATCAGCATAACTCTTCTGCCGATCTCGTGCGGCCTTAAGCCTTGATTGAATGATTGTGATTTTGTCTGATGTTTCTTGAATGAGTTCTGGTCCTACGACCTGTGAGTCACCAACCTCGGTTCAACAGACCGGTGATCGACATTTCCTACCATACAACGCTTCGAATGGTGCACATTGAATGCTTGTATGGTAGCTGTTGTTGTACGAAAACTCGATGAGTGGAAGATGAGTGTCCCAACTCCCACCGAAGTCAATCACACAAGAACGAAGCATGTCCTCAAGCGTTTGGATAGTCCTTTCGCTTTGGCCATCGGTTTGGGGATGATACGCCGTGCTAAGGTTAACACGAGTTCCCAAAGCCTTTTGCAATGATTGCCAAAAGCGAGAAGTGAAACGACTATCACGATCAGAAATGATTGATGTTGGAGTACCATGACGCGCAATGATTTCGTTGATGTACAATGAGGATAACTTCTCCATCTTGTAATCCTCTCGGATCGGGAGGAAATGAGTAGATTTGGTGAGTCGATCAACGATCACCCAAATCGAATCGAATCCTCGCGGAGTTCTCAGTAACTTGGTTATCAAATCCATGGAAATTTGTTCCCATTTCCATTGAGGAATTTCAGGTTGCTGCAGAAGTTCCGAAGGCTTTTGATGTTCGGCTTTGACTTTTGAACATGTAAGACATTTTCCCACGTACAACGCTATGTCTTTCTTCATTCCTGGCCACCAGTAAGATGCCCGCAAGTCTTGGTACATCTTATCTGCTACAGGACGAACTGAGTATCGTGACTTATGAGCCTCATCACAGATGAGTGTGCGCAATTCTTCTGACTTTAGAATCCAGATGCGGCCATTGAGATATAACACCCCGTCAGGTCGAGGTTCCAGTTTCTTCTCAATCCCACAATCTAAGTCTGCCTTAAGCTGATTATCAATTACTACATGTTGTTGTGCAATACGAATCAAATCCTTCAAGTTTGGTTGTGTGTTGATCTCCATGGCTCTGACACGAATTGGTTTGACTGGTTCTTTCCGACTAAGAGCATCGCTACCACATTGGCTTTACCCGGATGGTAACGAATCTCACAGTCGTAATCAGTTAGAAGCTCGACCCAACGCCGTTGTCTCATGTTGATTTCTTTCTGATTAAGGATGTGTTGCAGGCTCTTGTGGTCTGTATAGATGACACATTTAGTACCATACAAGTAGTGTCTCCAAATCTTCAATGCAAAGACCACATCCCCTAACTCAAGGTCATGAGTAGTATAATTCTTCTCGTGAACCTTAAGTTGTCTTGAAGCATAGGCAATCACCTTGTCCCGCTGCATAAGTACACAACCGAGACCAAGGTTTTAAGCATCGCAGTAGACAATGAAATCATCACTGCCTTTTGGAAGACTAAGGATAGGGGAGTTGCATAACTTCTGTTTAAGAAGTTGAAATGCATCTTCTTGCTTCTGTCCCCATATGAACGCTTGACTTTTCTGGGTTAATGTAGTAAGTGGCAAGGCGATCTTTGAAAAGTTCGCAATGAACCTTCTATAATAGCCTGCCAATCCCAGAAATGAATGAATCTCTGTTGGAGTAGATGGGGTAGTCCAGTTCTTAATCGCCTCAATCTTTGCTGGATCTACATGTATCCCATCCTTGTTAATGACATGTCCTAAGAAGTGAACTTCTTTTAGCCAAAATTCACACTTTGAGAATTTAGCATAAAGCTGTTCAGCTCTTAGTAATTCTAAGACTTTCTTCAAATGATCTTCATGCTCTTGCTCTGTCTTGGAATAGATTAGTATATCATCAATGAAGACAATAACAAACTGATCTAAGTAAGGTCTGCAGACTCGATTCATCAAATCCATGAACACTGTAGGTGCATTGGTCAGCCCGAATGGCATAACCACAAACTCGTAATGTCCATATCGAGTCCTGAATGCAGTCTTTGGTATATCCTCATCATTTAATCGCAACTGATGATCCCGGATCGTAAATCAATCTTAGAGAAGCAAGTTGCTCCCTGTAATTGATCAAACAGATCATCGATCCTGGGCAGAGGATATCTATTCTTGATTGTCAACTTGTTTAGCTCACGATAATCAATGCACATACGAAATGAACCGTCTTTCTTCTTGACAAAGAGTACCGGAGCTCCTCAAGGAGAGAAACTCGGTCTTATCAAACCCTTGTCTAGAAGTTCTTGAAGCTGACTAGACAGTTCTTGCATCTCAGACGGTGCTAATCGATACGGTGACTTTGCCACTGGATTTGCTCCAGGGACGAGATCGATTCTAAACTCCACTTGCCGGATCGGTGGTAATCCAGGCAAGTCTTCTGGAAATACGTCAGGATAATCTCTGATAACTGGAACGTCTCCAACTGTTTTCTTTCTGGGTTTCTTCTCTACCACGTGAGCCAAGAATGCATAATATTTCTTCCTCAGGTACTTCCTAGCCTTGATGCACGACACAATGTTCAATCCGCGGCAGGGTTTCTCGCCATAGATTCTCATCGTTTTGCCGGACGGTAAAGGAATCCGAATAAGTTTCTCCGAACATACAATTTCGGCGTTGTTTTTGGATAACCAATCCATTCCTATCACAACTTCGAAGCTTCCGAGTGTCATAGGAATAAGATCGATGAGGAAAAGATGGTCGTTTAGTCTTAATTCACAACCATGTATTATAGAATCTACAAGTAGGGTTTTACCATCAGCTACTTCTACGGTATAAGGAGCAGTAAGCATAGATGGTTGTATGTTAAACAAAGAAGCAGTATGAGCAGAGATAAAGCTTTTATCAGCACTAGTATCAAATATGATAGAAACATAATGACCATTAAGGAGAAATGTACCCATGACAACTGCTGGCTCCTCGCGTGCTTCGGCAGCTCCGATAGTAAAAGCATGAGTAGTAGCAGTGTTGTTGTTGAGTTTTGGACACTGGTTTCTGAAGTGTCCCTCTGCTCCACAATTGTAACAGACCCTTCCACCAGTAGCAGTAGAAATTGTGGCAGCAGTTGTTGCAGCAGCAAGATGTGTAGATCGGCATGTAGCTGCCAAGTGTCCCATCCGCCCACACTTGAGACACTTTTTGCATGGAGTATTGGGTAGGTGATGGTATTGGCATTTGGTGCAAAGTGGAAACGGGCCAGTATAAGGCTTTCTGACTGTTGCAGATTGTGGCATAGCAGTAATGGGTGTAGCATGAGTGGGTGTAGCTGCCGTCAGTGCTGCAAAGTTCTTGATTGTCTTCTGCTTCTTCATTTTGTGATGGTGCTGTTCAGGCTTCTTGCCTTCTTCAATCTGTGCTATTTTGTACCCTTTTCGGGTGAGCACACCAGATTTGACATATTCCTCAGTAAGGCTAGCTCCCAGGTGAATCACTGCCTCCAGTGTAGTGGGGTTATTCCCCATCACAGTTCCCCTGACAACTAGAGGTAAGCCTTCTATGTACTTCTCTATCCTGTGGGATAGAGGTGTAACCAGGTGTGGCACCAAGATGCACAACTCATGGAAACGAGTTGTATATTTCGCGTTCTCGCCACTGTCTTATGCCAAGTTCCACATTTCCACCTCAAGGTTCTTCAGCTCATGGCGTGGACAAAACTGTTCCACCAATACCTTCCTGAAATCCTCCCATGGTAAAGCTAATGCGACTTCCCGTCCTCTGGTGTTCTTCTCAGAGTTCCACCAGGTGAGTGCGCCTTTGTGAAAAGCGCTCGAGGCCATTTTGACCTTCAGATTTTCAGGACATCCCGTGAAATCAAGAATGTCCTCGATGCTCTCCAGCCACTGCAGTAGGCCAGTAGCTCCTTCGGTACCAACGTATTTAGGAGGTTTAGCATCATTGAACTGCTAGAAAGTGAAGTTAGCAGTTCCAGTGTTGGTAGCATTTGAGTTATGTGCTGAATCACTAGTACTTCCCCGAAGATTTTGGGTAATATCAGTGACCATGCCTGGAATGACATCTCTCATGTGTATAGCGATGGCTCGGGCAATCTTGTTGATCTCATCGTCGTTGCCACTTGTCGAACCCCCTCCGTTAGGATCACGTCGGGGAGGCGTTCTACGAATAGAAGCCACAAGTGGGTCAGTAATGAGAAAAGATACAATTGAATTTGCATGATAAAGTTAGTAATATATCCATACTACTAGTGTTATCATTCAATTGTAATATGAGCATGTACACGTATAAGCAATCAGCTTATTAGCATACTTCTCGTGTGAATGTGTATGATGTTCCATGATCTCACTCCACCAAACCTACACACTGACACTTTCCCGATATACCGAAGATAGCTTATATATAGGGCATACGAAAGGGTCAAGCAAACTGCCAGCCCAGACGCCATCCCACCACCGCTTCGATATACCACGATCATGTCCTTGCTAGCATTTGGCAATATGTTTGTACTGATTTCCATGTATGTTCCATTGATTAAAAATCCCATGATCTTTGATCAATTTGAACTATGATTGAATCCATGATTGAATTATGGTTATGTTATGTGTGCACCTACTAACAGTTGTTAACATGTAGAACTAAATCACATGTGTGCTCTACATTTTTATTGTTAAACTATGTTAGTAAGTACTAATGATGTAATCACTTAAGAATTTCACTTAAGATTTACATTGTAAGAATGTTCACAACTTGATTGATTCATACGCAATGTTTGACTCATCCAAGTTTGAATAGCACAATGATTTGATTCACCAATGATTGTATCTCAAATGTTTGACTAATGTTCAATGATTCCAGTTGCTCCCGAATCCTCCCTTCAAATACAAACGCCAGATTCCCCCTGACATACCGAAATAAGCTTATATATAGGGCTAGCTCTCACCGCCCACCACTTACCTCGGCACGTCAGCGTTAATCCGCCGTTTGTATTTGAAGCTAAGATTCCAACTTTTTATTGATTGTGATTGATTCATGTTTGTCTCTTGTTTCCTTGATTATGATTATGAATGTGTAAACCCTGGTTCTTAATTTACTTGAAATAAAAACCTTGGGTTTTAGTATGTGTGTCCTATGTTATTTAACCTAGGTTCTCAATACTTACAGTACTGAGTATAATGATCTACTGTGAGAACTTCAACTAAAGAATACTGTTACACAGATTCTAAGTTATAAAGTTCCTATGATAACATGACAAGGATTCCAGATCCAAGATTCTAAAATTATAGATCTTGACCTCTGAATTCCTTTGATGAACATGACAAGGATTTTAGATCAAAGATACTAAGAATACATATCATTGCCTCTAAATTCCTATAATGAACTCTGATTGAGAATTCCAGATCAAGGATACTAAGAATACAGATCCTTGCCTCTGGAATCCTTTAATGAACTCTGTGTGAGAATTTCAGATCAAGGATACTAAGAATACAGATCCTTGCCTCTGAAATCCATTAATGAATATATGTGATAAATTTAATTCGGTTTCTAAAATTATAGAATTCCGATTCAAATTCCTTGACTCGATATCTAATCTTAGAAAAATTATCCCTAAGATCTTTCAAGCTCAGTATGGATTTAATGCTTACTTAGGTTTACTTAGATCCTAAGTATCCTCAAGCCTATAGCACTTATCCTATTGGGTAGCTTAGGTTATAGTCTAGGTCATTAAGTATTGGGTTTTTCCTAGTTCTCTACAATCTTGGCTCTCACCCCCTGCGCCGCGTGCGGAATCCACGGCGCGGTGACATATGAATAGTTGAATCATGCACAAGTATTGAATAAGAAAAACCACATTGGATTACTAAGTTTCATAATGTTTAGACAGTTGTTTAGTTACAGACAATATATCTACCAAAAGAATGACAACTACAGACCCAAAATATAGTTTACAAAATTAGACTTTAAAAAAGACCATTAAACATTCAGGATTTTAGTGTGTTTCTAAATCCATCCTAGCATGTTTCTTCATCTTGTTCTATCTTAAGCAGTCTCCTTAGTTGTCCTTGGAATGTCTTACACCTGATTACCTGAAACATGACTTGAAACCTTATTTGGATACCATGATTTGAATCCTTTGTTTGATCACCATGAAATGAACCATTTGTTTGAACATTACCATGAAAACCATTGTTTGAATACCATGTTTTGAAACCCTTAATTGAGTACATAAGATAATGTCCTTGTATAATAACAAGGTTAATAAGAGAATTATTCTCAACAGCACAAGTTTATAGTAAAAGAGTTTATAAGTCAATTTATTTAAAAGTGTTTGTCATTTATAAAACCATTTGAGTAAAACTAGTATAAAACAGCTCCGGAAAACTTTTTAAAACCTCTTTGACAGAAAGTGTTTAACAATTGAAAAAAATCCCTTGAAACAGTTGAATATACTGATGAAGTTGTACCATGAACCTGTAATGTTTGTAAAATAGCATACATCTTGTATAATGAAATACAAATGTAAACAGTGTAATTGATCACATGTTCCACCCCAAAACAGTTGAAAAACAGTTAAAAGAGGGGCTAATGTTCTCACCTGTCTGAAGTAGACTCTGAACTATAACAAATAGCAAGTAGCAAACGGGACTTCTAACTGATTCCTATATCATTGTAATCATACATAAGATATAAGATTTATACTTGTATAAACTTTGATTCATTGCTTGACTTGTGTTAACTTGAACTTGATTAACTCTAGATTACATGATCTCATGATTAAGAATGTTGTGTAAACTTGAAAGTCATGATTATGTTACTTGTTTGATAATTATTCCATGTACAAGAGGTGTCATGATCTTTAATGCACAACTTGTGCACAGAAAATAACAAGTGTTGATGAGTTTTGATATCCAATGTTTAAACATGTGATTTAAAGATATGTTATAATGTTTTAGCCCCTTATGATTATGACTTGATCATGAAATTAGGTTAGGTTAAACTTAACCCAATCATGATCACTTCATAGTTAATGAGTTAAAAGGTCCAAGATTGAACCGAGACAAATCCTATGGGCCAATCTCTTCCTATTGGGCCAAAGCGTTTGTCTTTGGGCCTTGGCATGCGTATGAGTCAAATTGGAATCCTATGGGCCAATTCAACTTCAAGTGGACTAGGTTTAAGATGTGTGGCCAAATCATGGGTCCTAGCCAATTGGATACTTGTTGGGCCGAAACCAAGAAGATGGATCAAGGAGTGAAGTTGGGCCGGTTTATTGTCATGAGCTAGAGTAATCCACATGGGTCAAAACATTGGGCCGAATCTGTTATGGGATTGATTAAATCATGTGGGCCGAAATTAATTTAGCACTGGGCCAAGGAATTTACTGTTGGGCCATTACAAAAGAAGGGTTGTACCTTTCCGACCGGGCTAACAACATGGCAGCCGCGTATCCACAACCCCGGTCACCCAGGGCAACGAACCTATGGGGTTCGCAGGTGAACGTTCGCAAGAAGGTTCGGCAAAGGTGGTGAAGTGTTCGGCTACGTCGCGACATCACAGGTTCGGCTAACATGGCTGCATGCAAGGTTCGTCTGGTCCAGAGGGTTCGTATCATGTCCAGGGCTTCGGTGGTCACATGCAGCTAGTAGGTTCGCCTAGGTTCGCACCTATATGACGGGTTCGTTGTTGTAACATCTGTGCCGGAATGGTTACCGGAACAGTAATCTGTACAGTAAACATGTACAGTAACTCAGGTACACATTACGAGAAACTATGTTTAGACTATTGATGCAATTGATTTACATGAGACTATTATACGATTGTCTGAATGTGACAGAAACCTTAGGGTTTAACGGTCAGAAACACATCAGACAACATTGAACGGTGATACTAATGCTTATTGATGTGTTATCATGTGTAAACGTATGCGAGGTTAAACAAAACAAAACGATAACGGTTATTGTTACGAAATGCTAAACCGATGAGTTATTCGTATAGGTGACGATCTGTACGAATGATTCTGATAGTTTAACGTTATGAAATAATAACTTAACAGTAGAAAACAAGAATCAGAAAGCACAACCGTCTTTGTGTTCGTTCGGATGACGATTCGAACGAATACGCGCGATGGTGACGCGTTCTGACGAAACGAAACAAAAGCGATAAAAGATACGAACGACCATAAAGTTCAAGAAATAAGATATTCCTTATTTTACAATTTTGAAACTCATCATTAAATAAATTAAATAAAATTGTTTTAAGAAATCGCGAGTAGGTTAAATAATCGCGTAAAATAATAAATTCGACAAATAAATTAATACTACGATATTTAAAATAATTTCTAAAAATATTTTTTTATTTATAACATCATGAAATAATTCTTTCTAATTTAAACGCAAAAAAACGCGCGTTACGTTCCGGAAACGTAACGAAACACGAACCGAGCAACGAAAACGAACCCGAACCCACACGGGGTATAAATACCCTTAATGAGTCCAAGTAACTCATTTCTATCTCCTTCTTCCCCACTTGAAAACCCTAATCCCGGTTTTCATTTCTCCTCACCATTTTTGAACTTCAAAAACCCGTAACTTACTCATTTCTTAACGAAATCGAGTGGTTCTTGGACCTACACGAAGCTCTCATCACTCTCCACACGAAAGTACAACCGATCTAAGCTAAACTCCGCTGAATTTCGAGGTACGAAGCTGTGAATCTTGCGAAAAGTAGGGTTTTCTTCTTTTTGTTCGAACTCAAACCCTAATCGGTTATTCAGCACCTTTCCTTGAGTCTTACACTCGAAAACACATCATGGTCTAAACCCTTTATGGTTTCCACCATCTGGGTCGAAAACTTGAGACCGACCTGCCATGGTCGAATGGCCTGTGGCTTAGGGCCGAAGGAGCCTCACCAAACCACCGATCGACTGGCCTGGCGAATGAGCCATGGTCGAATGGCAGCACTCTTCGGACCTCCTTATTCGGAGCTCATTCTCTCGGCCAAACACCCCTGATTCGCCGAACCAACATCTTGTTCATTCGTCCTTTTCAGTCGCCCGACATTCGCCGGCCACCTTCATTCGCCGGCCACCCACATTCGACAACTACAACTCATTCGACTCTTTCTCATTCGGCAGTAGTCCCATTCGATGTTTCTCCTTCGGTTCACCTCTCCTCTTCAATCGAAGAGGATGTTTTCATTTGACCAAGGCTGGACCCATTCGACCTCCGATTCATTCGGCCAATCTAAATGATCCGGCCAAGTTCAGAGATCCGGCCACTTTCATTTCATTGGGTTTCAATTT
Organism: Mikania micrantha; assembly: GCA_009363875.1. Taxonomy (NCBI): domain Eukaryota; kingdom Viridiplantae; phylum Streptophyta; class Magnoliopsida; order Asterales; family Asteraceae; genus Mikania; species Mikania micrantha. The sequence continues at coordinate 43,503,333 of CM018681.1, read as the reverse complement.
CATTTGGCCCAATAATAACATACAGCCGGCCCACACATCATATCTTGGCCCAACGATGTTCCCTCGGCCCATACTAATTGTACAGGCCCAACAACTTGGGCCACCCCCATGCAATCGGCCCAGAAGACACAACTGACCCAATAACTATCACTTTTGGGCCATATGTTCCTTGTTCAACTACTGTTTAGGCCAGACCTTATTCGGCCCACTAACAATTGTTTTGACCCCATGAAGAATTCGAACTTATGTTATGTGTTACAGTCTATCATTTTGATTCGGGTCCCATTTCCATTGGATTGGTCATCATTTGGTCACATGGATATAGTTCAACGAATACTTGAACTAACTTATGTAAATAACAAATACAATGATGGGTAACATAACGAGTTTAATAATCATGAAATATCAAGAATACAAGGAGTCTTGTCTAGTATTTAAATACTATGTAACAATTGTAGTGAGCCTGATAGGGTTAACATGAGGGGTTTTAAACAATAAACTTAAGCTCATTAGTGGGTTATTTATTTGATCTCATATGCAAATAATTAAAATGCAATAACCAATCTATGTGATTTCGAGAAGGGTTAAAGCTAAAGACACTAATTAAGACCGTATGGCTATAATGATCAATAACAACAATATTGAGGCCGAATGATGACCATGACCAAGAAAAATCAAGGGTAGCCAACATTATGGCTAACACCTACACACACACGCTTAAACATATACAACTTATACTTACAAGTTGCAACAACGTGAAATCAATACAGGATCGTGAAAACACACCAACAATTACAATCAAGAGCGCGTGCATTCTCATTTAGGTCAAGTCAAACCCAACGACTACAAAGTGAGTTCATTTGTCCCTTTTCAAACTTATTTGTTTTACTTCGGGACTGAGAAGCATGTTAGATATTTTCAAAAACTCTTGAAATGTTATTTAATGCTTTAAACATAAACATGATATTTATGTTGAAACTTATACTTTAAACTTGAGGCTTGAAAACATATGTTGGATGCTTAGAAGACTTGATGCTTATGCTACAACAATATGCTTAAACTTGGTGATTGGTGCTTATGTTGCAAACTAGAAGGTTAATTTATACACTTGATGCTTAAACTAAGTGCTTAATGCATATGTTATAAACTATATTCTTAAGCTATAAACTATACTCTTAAACTATACTCTTTATACTTATGCTCTAAGCTATATTCTTAAACGCTACTCTTGATACTTACGCTATAAACTATAATCGTAAACTACACACTCGATGTTTAAGCTATAAACTATATACTTAAACTAGATGCTTAACATTTATGCCATAAACTATATGCTTAAAACTATGAATGCTTTAAACATTTTGTAAGCTATAAACTTGTTATGCAAAAGCAACGGTTTGGCCTCTCAGTGCTTGCCTCTCCGGTTGTTAAACTGTATAAGCTATAAACTTGGTATGCAAAAGCAACGGTTTGGCCTCTCAGTGCTTGCCTTACCGGTTGTGAAACTATTTGGATGCTAAAACTATTGGCTATGGAAGAACAATAGTTGGTCTCTCAGTGCTTGCCTTCATGTGTTCTTCCTAGTCGGGACATGAAGAACAATAGTTGGTCTCTCAGTGCTTGCCTTCATGTGTTCTTCACAGTCAGGACTAGAAGGCACCTATTATGGTCTCTCGGTGCTTGCCATAGGGTGACCTTTATAGTCAGGACTTGAGGGGTATACTTATGGCCTCTCAGTGCTTGCCATACAGTGATTCCTCAATGTTCACTTATGCTATAAACTTAAACATAATGCTAAAGCTATAAACGAAATGGAGGGTATGTAAGACGCTTAATTATCATTAACAGCAATGTCCTATGTGACTTAGTATGTGGTGGGACGGCGTCTGGGCGGGTCGTAGGCTCGACTCAGGGGTATGCCCTATATATAAGCATACCGAGTTGGATGATACAGGTGGTGTTAATGAGATTAAGGTTGTTACCTAGGGGACGCATGAATGCTTTTGGGTCAACCTCATAAACTTTTAAACACGATGCTTGTAAACTTATTGAAGCTATTACATACGAATGCTATAGACTTGTAAACTTTGAAAACAGTAAACTAAAGCTATGATGAAGGATGAATCGAACGGTAGGTAGAATGCTTAATTATCATTAATAACAATGTCCTATGTGACTTAGTATGTGGTGGGACGGCGTCTGGGCGGGTCGTAGGCTCGACTCAGGGGTATGCCCTATATATAAGCATACTGAGTTGGATGATACAGGTGTTGTTAATGAGGTTAAGGTTCTACCTAAGAGGTTTGCAAAAGCTATTTTACAAATACCAAAACTACATGAACTCACCAACCTTTGTGTTGACTTTGTTTTCTTACACGCTTTCTCAGGTAACGCACAGGAATAGGCTTAAGCTTGTGGATGGCATACTAGGATGCCAGTTAGCAGACCTAGTAGACTTTTGGAGAAGCACATGTTTTGCTACAGAAGCGATACACTTTTGATATCTTGTACAGTTACAAGATATAAACATGATATTCTTTTGGATAGGTTTACCTAGTTAAATTGCAGAACATTGATAATGTAATTTAACTTTGTAATCCTAATTATCGTTTGATTGTGCTTTAGTTATTCTTAAACATTGATGCTATGTAAACAATCTGATCATCACGATTATCACCCTCGATATCACGCCCCGGGAACCTTCCGCCCGACGGGGACTTCGATCCAACCCCGCCGGCCCGGGGTGTGACAGATTGGTATCAGAGCTCAAGGTTATTGAGAATAATAGGTTATTACATAAATGGTTTGCCCTAGACTATAACTTAGGGACCTTCATGTAGAGAACATAAGACTTAAGCTTGCATTATGTTTTCTGCATTTGATCACTACACTAACCAAATTCTTTTGGTTATGATCAGAATGCCGCCAAGAAAACAACCGACCCCGGTGCCTACTACACAGACATCTGCACCGCACTCTTCAACACCATCACCACCAGATTCACCACCGCCACCTCCTCCTCCTCCACATAGTCCTCCTCCAAACCCGACTGCAACTATAGTTTTGGATCCTGCTACTATTGCTTTGGCAACGTTACTGAGCAGTCAACTGACTAATCAGATGAAGGATATCATCCCGGAGATGATCAACAGGATTCAAAGCCATGGCAACAACTCTGGCCACACTACTGGAGAAGCTAGTGGAAACACTAGCCGTACTTCAGACTGCTCCTACAAGTCATTCGTAGGATGCAAGCCACCAAGCTTTACTGGAGTTGAAGGAGCCGTTGGACTGATCCAATGGCTGGAGAAAATGGAGAATACACTGGACATAAGCAGTTGTCCGGAACACCACAAAGTTCGTTATGCAGCTGGTTCGTTTAGCAAGCGAGCGTTGACGTGGTGGAATGCTCAAATCAGAGCCAAGGGCAGGGATAAAGCAATGGCAATGCCATGGTCAGAATTCAAACTTCTTCTAAGGAATGAGTTTTGTCCGAAACATGAACTGCAACAACTAGAGATTGAGCTCTCGAACCACGTGATGAAGGGAGCCGACCATATGACTTTCACTACCCGCTATCACGAACTGGTAGCTCTGGTGCCAGAGATGGTGCCAACTTTGGATAAGTTGATTGACAGATATGTAGCTGGATTACCCTCCTGCATACAGAGTATTGTGTTGGCTGCAAATCCTGCTACCTTGGAGTCAGCCATTGCTCTTTCAGCTAAACTTACTGGGGTAATGGTGAGGTCTGGAGTTCTGAAAGATCACATAGGGAAATCCAAGGAAGCAGCAACGAAGAAGCCCGAACAACATCAAACAAAGAAGCAAAAGGTCATCGGAAACTATGCAGTGGCCACACCTCTGAGACAAGCCCCTACAGTACCTGTCAACCCTGCACCCAAAAACTATGTGGGAATGCATCCTCAGTGCATACACTGCAAATTTCATCATCCTACTACGGTGCCATGCAGGCAATGCAACAACTGTGGCCGACTAGGTCACCGGACTCAACAATGCCGTGCTCCGGCCACACAAGCTACAAACAATGCCGCAGTAGCAATTCCTCCACCACAAAATCCTGGCAACCATAACAACAACAATCGGGGATGCTATAACTGCGGGGAATTAGGTCATTTCTCCAGAGACTGCCCGAAAAGAGTACAACCAGGAGCACAAGTACCTCGTGGGAGGGCATTTATGATCGGAGCCGCTGCAGCACGCCAAGACCCGGCGACGGGTACTGGTATGTAGTATCTCCTCACTCATAAAAATTCATTTTATTTTGATACTAATATGAATAAGAAATTATCTTATTCCTATTAGTACGATCACATGAGTATTCCATGAAACTTAGGAATACTTTTAACTCAATAGAAGCAAAGAAAGAATCATTGGTTAATACACATAACATGCGTAGGAAGCCATAGCTGACACTAAAGATGTGTAACAGCTGATGCTCATAGCATTGGTTAGTTTAAACAATGAAGTGTTAGAGTTACACAAGGATTAAACAGACAATAACAAAAGGCAATTCTGAGCCATAAGACTAGCAAAACTTTGAGGCTATATGTAGGAAATCACAAACACGACCTAGAGTTTAATCTGGGAGAGTAAGGATATCACATTGACCAAAGTTTTCCCAGTGTTATAGAAAGAGTAGTGTCCGATAATATTTTTTAAATTTCGGGACGAAATTTCTTTTACAAGGGGAGACTGTAACATCTGTGCCGGAATGGTTACCGGAACAGTAATCTGTACAGTAAACATGTACAGTAACTCAGGTACACATTACGAGAAACTATGTTTAGACTATTGATGCAATTGATTTACATGAAACTATTATACGATTGTCTGAATGTGACTGAAACCTTAGGGTTTAACAGTCAGAAACACATCAGACAACATTGAACGGTGATACTAATGCTTATTGATGTGTTATCATGTGTAAACGTAGGCGAGGTTAAACAAAACAAAACGATAACGGTTATTGTTACGAAATGCTAAACCGATGAGTTATTCGTATAGGTGACGATCTGTACGAATGATTCTGATAGCTTAACATTCTGAAATAATAACTTAACAGTAGAAAACAAGAATCAGAAAGCACAACCGTCGTCGTGTTCGTTCGAATGACGATTCGAACGAATACGCGCGATGGTGACGCGTTCTGACGAAACGAAACAAAAGCGATAAAAGATACGAACGACCATAAAGTTTAAGAAATAAGATATTCCTTATTTTACAATTTTGAAACTCATCATTAAATAAATTAAATAAAACTGTTTTAAGAAATCGCGAGTAGGTTAAATAATCGCGTAAAATAATAAATTCGACAAATAAATTAATACTACGATATTTAAAATAATTTCTAAAAATATTTTTTTATTTAAAACGTCATGAAATAATTCTTTCTAATTTAAACGCAAAAAAACGCGCGTTACGTTCCGGAAACGTAACGAAAACACGAACCGAGCAACGAAAACGAACCCGAACCCACACGGGGTATAAATACCCTTAATGAGTCCAAGTAACTCATTTCTTTCTCCTTCTTCCCCACTTGAAAACCCTAATCCCGGTTTTCATTTCTCCTCACCATTTTTGAACTTCAAAAACCCATAACTTACTCATTTCTTAACGAAATCGAGTGGTTCTTGAACCTACACGAAGCTCTCATCACTCTCCACACGAAAGTACAACCGATCTAAGCTAAACTCCGCTGAATTTCGAGGTACGAAGCTGTGAATCTTGCGAAAAGTATGGTTTTCTTCTTTTTGTTCGAACTCAAACCCTAATCGGTTATTCAGCACCTTTCCTTGAGTCTTACACTCGAAAACACATCATGGTCTAAACCCTTTATGGTTTCCACCATCTGGGTCGAAAACTTGAGACCGACCTGCCATGGTCGAATGAGAAGCTCAGATCGGCCGAATGGCCTGTGGCTTAGGGCCGAAGGAGCCTCACCAAACCACCGATCGACTGGCCTGGCGAATGAGCCATGGTCGAATGGCAGCACTCTTCGGACCTCCTCATTCGGAGCTCATTCTCTCGGCCAAACACCCCTCATTCGCCGAACCAACATCTTGTTCATTCATCCTTTTCAGTCGCCCGACATTCGCCGGCCACCTTCATTCGCCGGCCACCCACATTCGACAACCACAACTCATTCGACTCTTTCTCATTCGGCAGTAGTCCCATTCGATGTTTCTCCTTCGGTTCACCTCTCCTCTTCAATCGAAGAGGATGTTTTCATTTGACCAAGGCTGGACCCATTCGACCTCCGATTCATTCGGCCAATCTAAATGATCCGGCCAAGTTCAGAGATCCGGCCACTTTCATTTCATTGGGTTTCAATTTCTTTTGGCCCAATAATAACATACAGCCGGCCCACACATCATATCTTGGCCCAACGATGTTCCCTCGGCCCATACTAATTGTACAGGCCCAACAACTTGGGCCACCCCCATGCAATCGGCCCAGAAGACACAACTGACCCAATAACTATCACTTTTGGGCCATATGTTCCTTGTTCAACTACTGTTTGGGCCAGACCTTATTCGGCCCACTAACAATTGTTTTGACCCCATGAAGAATTCGAACTTATGTTATGTGTTACAGTCTATCATTTTGATTCGGGTCCCATTTCCATTGGATTGGTCATCATTTGGTCACATGGATATAGTTCAACGAATACTTGAACTAACTTATGTAAATAACAAATACAATGATGGGTAACATAACGAGTTTAATAATCATGAAATATCAAGAATACAAGGAGTCTTGTCTAGTATTTAAATACTATGTAACAATTGTAGTGAGCCTGATAGGGTTAACATGAGGGGTTTTAAACAATAAACTTAAGCTCATTAGTGGGTTATTTATTTGATCTCATATGCAAATAATTAAAATGCAATAACCAATCTATGTGATTTCGAGAAGGGTTAAAGCTAAAGGCACTAATTAAGACCGTATGGCTATAATGATCAATAACAACAATATTGAGGCCGAATGATGACCATGACCAAGAAAAATCAAGGGTAGCCAACATTATGGCTAACACCTACACACACACGCTTAAACATATACAACTTATACTTACAAGTTGCAACAACGTGAAATCAATACAGGATCGTGAAAACACACCAACAATTACAATCAAGAGCGCGTGCATTCTCATTTAGGTCAAGTCAAACCCAACGACTACAAAGTGAGTTCATTTGTCCCTTTTCAAACTTATTTGTTTTACTTCGGGACTGAGAAGCATGTTAGATATTTTCAAAAACTCTTGAAATGTTATTTAATGCTTTAAACATAAACATGATATTTATGTTGAAACTTATACTTTAAACTTGAGGCTTGAAAACATATGTTGGATGCTTAGAAGACTTGATGCTTATGCTACAACAATATGCTTAAACTTGGTGATTGGTGCTTATGTTGCAAACTAGAAGGTTAATTTATACACTTGATGCTTAAACTAAGTGCTTAATGCATATGTTATAAACTATATTCTTAAGCTATAAACTATACTCTTAAACTATACTCTTTATACTTATGCTCTAAGCTATATTCTTAAACGCTACTCTTGATACTTACGCTATAAACTATAATCGTAAACTACACACTCGATGTTTAAGCTATAAACTATATACTTAAACTAGATGCTTAACATTTATGCCATAAACTATATGCTTAAAACTATGAATGCTTTAAACATTTTGTAAGCTATAAACTTGTTATGCAAAAGCAACGGTTTGGCCTCTCAGTGCTTGCCTCTCCGGTTGTTAAACTGTATAAGCTATAAACTTGGTATGCAAAAGCAACGGTTTGGCCTCTCAGTGCTTGCCTCTCTGGTTGTTAAACTTTAAAAGCTATACACTTGTCATGCAGAAGCAACGGTTTGGCCTCTCAGTGCTTGCCTTGCCGGTTGTGAAACTATTTGGATGCTAAAACTATTGGCTATGGAAGAACAATAGTTGGTCTCTCAGTGCTTGCCTTCATGTGTTCTTCCTAGTCGGGACATGAAGAACAATAGTTGGTCTCTCAGTGCTTGCCTTCTTGTGTTCTTCACAGTCAGGACTAGAAGGCACCTATTATGGTCTTTCAGTGCTCGCCATAGGGTGACCTTTATAGTCAGGACTTGAGGGGTATACTTATGGCCTCTCAGTGCTTGCCATACAGTGATTCCTCATTGTTCACTTATGCTATAAACTTAAACATAATGCTAAAGCTATAAACGAAATGGAGGGTAGGTAAGACGCTTAATTATCATTAACAGCACTGTCCTATGTGACTTAGTATGTGGTGGGACGGCGTCTGGGCGGGTCGTAGGCTCTACTCAGGGGTATGCCCTATATATAAGCATACTGAGTTGGATGATACAGGTGGTGTTAATGAGATTAAGGTTGTTACCTAGGGGACGCATGAATGCTTTTGGGTCAACCTCATAAACTTTTAAACACGATGCTTGTAAACTTATTGAAGCTATTACATACGAATGCTATAGACTTGTAAACTTTGAAAACAGTAAACTAAAGCTATGATGAAGGATGAATCGAACGGTAGGTAGAATGCTTAATTATCATTAATAACAATGTCCTATGTGACTTAGTATGTGGTGGGACGGCGTCTGGGCGGGTCGTAGGCTCGACTCAGGGGTATGCCCTATATATAAGCATACTGAGTTGGATGATACAGGTGTTGTTAATGAGGTTAAGGTTCTACCTAAGAGGTTTGCAAAAGCTATTTTACAAATACCAAAACTACATGAACTCACCAACCTTTGTGTTGACTTTGTTTTCTTACACGCTTTCTCAGGTAACGCACAGGAATAGGCTTAAGCTTGTGGATGGCATACTAGGATGCCAGTTAGCAGACCTAGTAGACTTTTGGAGAAGCACATGTTTTGCTACAGAAGCGATACACTTTTGATATCTTGTATAGTTACAAGATATAAACATGATATTCTTTTGGATAGGTTTACCTAGTTAAATTGCAGAACATTGATAATGTAATTTAACTTTGTAATCCTAATTATCGTTTGATTGTGCTTTAGTTATTCTTAAACATTGATGCTATGTAAACAATCTGATCATCACGATTATCACCCTCGATATCACGCCCCGGGAACCTTCCGCCCGACGGGGACTTCGATCCAACCCCGCCGGCCCGGGGTGTGACAGTTGCTAGCACTAGCCGGCCAAGGTTCGTTTGCATGGTAAGGTTCGTGGCAATAGAAAGATTCCCCGGATGCATGAAGGCTCGGTGCAGGTTCGTGAGGTCCCCCTAAGGGTTTGGCTAAAGATCAACGAACCATGCAGGTTCGTGGGGCTCCAATTGGGTTCGTCTAGTTTAAGATGAAGGTTCGGCCGCCCCTTTTCCCAGCGAACCTGTTTCCAACACCTTCATTCAACTTGTTCCTTCGATCCAACCATTTCTATGCCATGAATATTGGCAAACCCAACCTCGAAATGTTGTAGATTCGATTGATAATGCTTAGAACCGGCTAAAACTTAGGTTTAGACGAACACACATAGAAAACCCTATTTTCGTGATTCTTCTTTCGATCATACCTCATTTTTGGCCGGTGAAAACCTTCGATCCGTTGTACTTTCTTGTAGTACTCGTTGAGAGCTTCGCGTGGACACCAAGAACGCCCAAATCCGTGGAGAAACGAGAGAGATTGAAGTTCGGTTTTTTAGAGAGAGAGAGGGTTGGACGAATTTCTAGTGAGAGAAAGGGTTGTTGGTGAATTAAATGAAGAAAATGGCCATCTTCATGGCTTTTATAGTCCAAGGGGTATTCGGGTTCGTTTCGGTCGCTCGGTTCGCGTTTTCGTCGCGTAACGCGTATTTTACGCGATTTTAAATAGAGGATTATTACTCTCATCATTTTGATGAGTTTCAAAATTGTAAAAATGAAAAATAATATATTTAATTATTTTTACTCTTCGTGTGTTGCCAGATCGTTAAACCACCGCAATTACGTGTATAACCGCAATCGCGTACGTTTTTCGATCGTAATAATTGTTCAAAGCAGTTTAATCATAATAATAAGTTCAACATTCGTATCATTATGGATCGTCACCCATAACTATACTCAGTCTCGCTTACGTATTACGACTTTTGTTTAATTAATTGTCATAATATTCGTCACAACACTACGCACTAACACTATCCCATTACACCGAACGCAGTATATGTATAGGGCATACCCCAGCTTCCAGTTACCTGCCGTACCTGATGCCGTCCCACCACTGTTTCGATATAATACGATACTGTTCTTGCCTAGCGAACTCGACTGTAAATAAATAATACATACTTGTTCCTAAATAATAAAGATCCTAACACACAAGCACATTAGGAACACATGAATCGCATTGATTGATTTGATATGGAAACACATTTGTTCTAACACTGTTTACCATTACCATGACTATATGTACAAATGTTACACAAGTTTTTCATGTAAGCCCCTATAATTTGCTGACCAGTTAGTTTGACGTGACTAAACCGACGATAGCATAGTGGTACCATAGGTTTGACAAACCTCTAGCTTGTAGGGCTAGTATGTTATTCGTATTGATTCATTGGCCGGTAACGTATGACCGATGACAGGGCGACTTCAAGTCAGGTTCTGGAAAGCGACACATGGTGATATTAATCTGCAATGATAAGTAATTAATCGTTTTCGTTGACTAGTAGACTGAGTAAATTATATTCTCAAGTCATATTACTAGTAATTGTTTCGATGAGGTCTATGGGTACACAAAGTGGTAGAGGTAAATCGGATGCATTGAAATCTGATTACGTGAGGATTTCAATGGATTCCTTTTAGGCTCTATGCACTACAAGTTGAGAACAAATTAAAATTGGTTAACTAACACTCTTAATATTTAAAAGTGACTACCGTTAACCCCCCAAATAATAGAATAATACAAGGATCAGATTTGATAAATCTATTATCCTTAACGCATAAAAAGGGTTATCAATACTTCGGTTTGATAACTAAACCTTTATTATTATATTACTCTATACATGAGATAACAGGTGATTAACAAACGAGATTACAGGTGATGTCACACCCCCAAATTTCAACTAACGGAATCATACCGTTTGGGACATGACAAACCAGGATCTCAGATCATTAGACATAACGAAGACCTCTATATGCTTTTCAAACATAACTTTGGTCTCAAAATGTAATATCAAAGTTCTAACATTGCGGAAGCGTTTATAAAAACAATAGCAAACGTAACGGTTTGAAAACTGTAAATTACAATTCAAAAGCTTAAATATTCAAATCCAAATTAAATATTCAAAACCCAAAAACAACTGTAATGTAAAATATGCATGACACTCGATCTCCTAGTCCATGCTTGCTTGTTCGTGTACCTTAGCGTCCTGAGAAAACATGTAAATCAAGTCAACACAAAGGTTGGTGCATACACAGGTTTGTTTGATCACAAATGTTTGAAACAACTGTTTAAATTGAAATGTTTGCAGATAACATAATCACACATGCATAGTCATGATAGCTAGTCATTTGTACTATTTACATAAGCGGTCGACACCGAAGCTGACTGTTAGAATGTAATTTCCTTTCCCACTATTGTCTAGCACAAACAATAGTAATGTGAATTGGCTAGTCAAACACTTGCGTAGACCTACAATCTACCAAGTGAGGTTTGTCAAACCTAATAGATCTATTTCCAACTACCACGCTTTGCACTACAACAAACTAAACGGTTCGATATGTAAGGACTTGTAATGCTATGTTCGTACTTAATGTAAACAGCTAACTCATGCAAGTGATATGTATCTAAAGCGTTTGTTGCACATGTTTTCTCCCCCAAAACAGTTAAAATAAGAAAATGGGCCGTGTACGCACCTTTGAATGTAGTAGAATGATCAAACGTTCGCGAAACCACGTAGATTAACTTCTATGAAGAATCTGTGTTGTAATAATAACGTTGTGTTTTTCATAGAGTCAAATTATGTTTGTGGTTACATACGTGTCTACACACATACCTTAAATTGTGTGAAACGTACATACGAAAGTATGCACGTATTTAGTTTCGTTTGTTTAAATCGTATAAACGTATACATTTAAACGTAAACACACGAAAATATACGCGATTGTGTTTTTTTCTATTGAAAATAAATATTTTATCATTTTATTTTGTTCGGGATTCCGTTAGGGTTCCAACGGAACTTGAACGGATCGAAACGCAGTTAAAACGAGAAACTTATGATCGAAACACTAAAAATGATTTAAGTTTCAAAAAATGGCAGAGGCAAGGGTCGAACCCTTGACCTCCTAGACCAAACACCATGCCCAAACCAATCCGACTAACTCACATTTTGCATTAGGACTTTGTTTTAAGTGTTTTTGAACACCCATGGGTCGGTTTCCCCTTGTTAACCTAAACCGAAATAAATGGTTCCAATTGATCCATGATTCGAACTCGATCAATCTCGAACCTTAGGGCTATTTTTCTTTAGACTTAAGCTAGTTTATAGATGGTTTCAATTTGATAAATGATTAACTCAATCTCATGCATTCGGTTATGCATAGTCTAGAAATCAATTTCAAAACCCACAATCCAAATTGATCAAATTCGCTTATATCAATCAGTAAATCCATAGGTTTTTCATTAAATGGTGAATTTCTCAGCTTTCTGAAAGATGTAATGTGGATATCAAGTTGATCTAATTCGAAATCCCCAATTCGTTTTCAACTCAAGAACCCTAAAATCAAAATAATACAATTCGATATTTCTAAGTGAAATTAACATATAGATTTCGTTCAATAGATTATCACGAAACTATCTGTGTGATTTAATTTAACTTTTAAACTTGTTTTTCTCAAAACCCCCAATTCGTTCTTCTTGAAGAACCCTAGTTATCAAGCTCATGCAATTAGATTTTGTTTGAAGAAATTGGCTTAGGGATTCACTTAATCGGGGTTTTCTGAAACTACGAGCACCATTTAATTTGATTTTCGAACCCCCTCGATCGGAACCCCCAAAATCGTTTTCGTGATGAACCCTAATAGTCGACTTCTGGGAATTCGATATTAGAACTTGTATAAACATATGGTGTTGCTTAGTCGACTTATTTAGGATGTTCAGGTACTGATTATTACCTTGTTTGGTCTCGAATTGAAGTGATTCGATTTGTGGCTTAACTTCCGGCCGACTCCCGATCAAAATCTCCTTCCCGTTGCTTTTTGATTCGAATTGATGTATGAGAGAGGTTCTGAAGGTGCCGAATAAGTGTTCTGGAATGCCAATTTCGTGAATTATGATCAGGATAAATGATTTTGATAGTGAAAAGCTTCGGTTTCAACTCTTGGTTCTCTTTCTTGATAAATTTCGATCATTGATGGTCTAGTAACGGGTGATTGATGATAATGATCATTAATGTGATACTCTTGAGTGTTTAATTTAGTTTGTAACCGTGTATTATTGTGAAATTAAAAAAATCCATTTGATCTACAATACAAATTTTGACTTCTAAAGTCAAAATTATGCAATTTAAGGAGATTCAAGTTTAATCCTTGTGGTTTAGGCGTCTATGAACTTATTTTGTTCAATTTAAATCCTTCTAGTTGGGTTTTGTATGATTTCATGTGATTTTTGTTAACTTAGATTTAACGGGGTTAATCCGAAATTGTCGGATTGTCACATCATCCCCTTGTTGAAGGAATTTTCGTCCCGAAAATTGTTAGAAGTAGTTAGGACACTACTTGAGAGTTCAAATTGTATGTGCGGGTGTGATATTTGATCATTCCGTGTACTTGTGTGTAATCACACACTAGGTTCATCGTTTGCAACATCACACCTAAGTGTGATCATTCTATATAACTGTTTGCGTGCACACCAGTTAGTACACCTAACTTCTAAAGTCATATGTGATGTGTGATCTTACACATAGTGAATGTTCGCAACTGTTTGTACTATGTAACCTTGCACATAGCAAATGTTTGAAACTAATCATGTATGTACTATCATAACATGTAACATATGAAATGTAGCACATAAAATGTAATGTAGCACAAATGTTTGTAACAAAACCAATTGCATATAGTGTTTGTGCTTACAGTTTGAAATCTGAAGTGTTGATGTGTGAAGTATCACGTCATCCCCTTGTTGAAGGAAATTTCGTCCCGAAATTTAACATGCCTTCTCAGTGTTTGTAGTTGTTGTTTTGAACAGATGAGGATACTTCTTCATCATTTGATCTTCCCTTTCCCATGTGAATTCAGGTCCACGTCTTGAATTCCACCGGACTTTGACTATCGGGATCTTGCTTTGTTTGAGCTGTTTGACCTCTCGGTCCATGATTTCAGCTGGTTCTTCAATGAACCGTAACTGTTCGTCTACTTCTATTTCTTCCAGTGGTACAATCAATGTCTCATCAGAAAGACATTTCTTTAAATTTGAAATGTGAAAGACATCATGAACTCCGCTGAGTTCATCCGGTATTTGTTGTTGATACACAACCAGACCAATCCTTTTCAGAATCTCAAAAGGTCCTACGTAACGTGGGCTAAGCTTCCCGCGCTTGCCGAATCGTATCACACCTTTCCAAGGTGATACCTTTAGAAGAACTCGGTCTCCTACTTGAAATTCCAACGGTTTACGACTTTGTCAGCGTAACTCTTTTGTCGATCCCGAGCCGCTGCCATACGGTTCCGGATTTGTACAATCTTCTCAGTCGTTTCGTGTACTACTTCAGGACCTGTAATCTGTCTGTCACCATTTTCAGCCCAGCAAACTGGTGAACGACATTTACGACCGTATAAAGCTTCAAACGGAGCTGCCTGAATACTTGTATGATAATTGTTATTGTAAGAGAATTCCACTAACGGCAAGTGGTTTCCCAGCTATCGCCAAAATCAATGACACAAGCTCGTGACATGTCTTCGAGCGTCTGAATCGTACGTTCACTATGGCCGTCAGTTTGTGGATGATATGCGATACTCATGTCTAAACGACTTCCCAAGGACTTATGGAGTGATTTCAAAAAGTTTGAAGTGAATTGGGCATCCCAGTCTGATATAATGGAAATTGGTACGCCATGTCGTGCTACCACTTCCTAGATGTAAATGCGAGTCAGTTTCTCCATTTTTTCGGTTTCCTTAATTGCTAAGGAATGTGCAGATTTCGTTAATCGGTCAACAATTACCCATATCGTATCACAACCACTTGGCGTACAGGGTAACTTAGTAATGAAATCCATCGAAATCTGTTCCCATTTCCACATCGGTATTTCTGGCTGTTGCAACAAATCAGATGGTTTCTGATATTCAACTTTGACTTTCGAACAAGTCAAACATTTGCTAACGTACTTAGCAATGTCGGCTTTCATGTGAGGCCACCAATACAGTGCCTTCAAGTCATGATACACCTTGTCTGACCCCTGATGGACTGAATATCTAGACTTGTGCGCTTCATCCATCACGAGTTCCCTTAAACCACCATGTAAGGGTATCCAAAGTCGGTTAATGAAACAACGAGTTCCATCAGGCATGACATCCAATTGTTTTTCCATTCCTCGTAAGGATTCCTGTTCCAAGTTATCCTTTTCTAAAGCTTCAAGCTGAGCACTGCGCACCTTGTCAGGTAAGTCAGTATGTATCGTCATCATAAGTGCGCGAACCCGTCTTGTCGATGTTGTGTCTTTTCTACTTAGAGCATCAGCTACCACATTAGCTTTCCCCAGATCGTACTTGATTGCGCATTCATAGTCGTTCAACAACTCGACCCATCGTCGCTGCCGCATATTAAGTTCCTTCTGATCAAAGATATGTTGCAAACTCTTATGATCAGTGTAAATGGTACACTTGGTTCCATATAAATAGTGTCTCCAAATTTTCAAAGCAAATACCACTGCTCCTAACTCCAAGTCATGAGTAGTGTAATTCTTTTCGTGTGGTTGAAGTTGTCGTGACGCGTAAGCAATCACTTTATCACGTTGCATCAACACACATCCCAAACCCTGTGCAGATGCGTCACAATACACCACAAAGTCTTCTGTTCCTTCTGGTAAGGACAGAATCGGTGCACTTCAGAGTTTCTGTTTCAATAGCTGGAATGCAACTTCCTGTTTATCCATCCAGTTATACTTCGTCCCTTTGTGCGTAAGAGCTGTAAGTGGTTGAGCGATCTTTGAGAAACCCTCAATGAATCGTCGGTAGTAACCCGCCAAACCAAGGAATTGTCGTACCTCGGTAGGGGTTTTTGGTGCTTCCCAATTTTTAATCGCCTCAATTTTCACTGGATCAACATGTATGCCCTTCTCATTGACTATATGACCCAAGAATTGAACTTCTAGCATTCAGAAGTCACATTTCGAGAACCTAGCATACAATTGTTCTTGTTTCAGTAATTCTAACAGCAATCGAAGATGTTCAGCATGCCCCTCTTAAGTCTGAGAATAGATGAGAATGTCATCAATGAAAACAATGACAAACTTATCAAGATAAGGTTTGCAGACTCGATTCATGCGGTCCATGAATACTGCTGGAGCGTTTGTCAACCCAAATGGCATGACCAAGAATTCGTAATGGCCATAGCGTGTTCTGAATGCTGTCTTCGGAATATCTTCTTCTTGGACTCTGAGTTGATGGTAACCCGATCTGAGATCAATCTTCGAGTAGTAACTCGAACCTTCTAACTGATCAAACAGATCGACAATTCTATGTAACGGATACCGGTTGTTGATAGTAACTTTGTTAAGTTCCCGGTAATCGATACACATACGGAAAGTCCCATCCTTTTTCTTAACAAATAATACTGGTGCTCCCCATGGTGAAAAACTAGGTCGTATGAAGCCCTTATTCAACAACTCTTGCATCTCAGACGGTGCAAGTCGATAAGGCGCTCTAGCTATCGGTGCTGCGTCTGGTGTAATGTCGATTCGAAATTCAACTTGTCTGATAGGCGGTAATCCCGGTAGGTCTTCTGGAAATACTTCAGGAAATGTAACATCTGTGCCGGAATCATTACCGGAACAGTAAGTTGCACTGTAACTTGTACAGTAACTCAGGTACACATTACGCGAAACTATGTTTATACTATTAATGCATTCTGATTAACATGAAACTATTAACCGATTGTCTGAATCTGACTTAAATCATAGGATTTAACAGTCAGGAAACATGTCAGACAACACAGTGTTGAAACATAAATACTTGATGTGATATTATTTGGTGTAAACGTATGTGAGGTTAAACAAAACAAAACTATAACAGTTGTTGTTACGGAATGCTAAACCGACGAGTTATTCATATGGGTGACGATCTGTACGAATGATTCTGATAGTTTAACATTCTGAAATAATGACTTAACAGTAGAAAACAAGAATCAGAAAGCCAAACCATCAACGTGTTCGTTCGAATGACGATTCGAACGAATACGCGCGATGGCGACGCGATCTGACGAAACTAGAACGAAAACGAATAATGATACGAACGATAATAATTTTAAGGAAATATGGTATTTCCGATTTTACAATTTTGAAACTCATCATTAATAAAAATAAACTAAACTACTTTATTAACTCGCGAATAATTTAACTAAACGCGTAAAAAGTCATAATTCGATTAAATAAATTAATAAACAAAATTTAAAATAAATTTTAGAAATAAATAACATTCACATCGTTACGATAAACTATTTTTATTTTATTTACGAAAGACGCGCGTAACGGCCCGGATACGTGACGAAATTACGAACCGAGCAACCAAAACGAACTCGAATACCCACGGGGTATATAAACCTCAAATGAGGCAAACCACCTCATTTATTACAAACCATTTCTCTCTCTAGTGCATATTTCAGTTCATCTCTCTCTCTCTAGCAAGAACCAACTTTCAAGCTCCATAACTTCATCATTTGTGGATGAAATCAAGCAAACTCGGTGTCTAAACAAAGATCTTGAAGCCCTCTACATAGAAGTACAACCGATCGGAAGAGTTATCCATCCAAAACGCAGGTATTGATCCACAAAGTTTCTGGAAAAATAGGGTTTTCTAGATGTTGATGCTCACACACTCGTAACCGGCTAAGTGGGTTCCTCTTCGAACACCCATCCCCTCGAAAACTAGTCCACGTGTAGCAGCTGTATAAGGATGACAAGAACCAAACTTTCTAAGTGGCAGGAGGATGGCGAGCTGTTGTTGCAAACCATGGGTCGGCCGAACCCTGTTATGGGTGGCGAACCTGTGGTTAAGGGACGAACCTTTCTCCTGGAGCCGAACCCTTGATGCGACCACCACCACCGAACCTTTAAGCCTAGGCGAACCAGTCTCGAGTAACGAACCTTGGCGAACCCTTATCGAACCTTCATGTGAACCATTTAGCCACGAACCTTTCAAGTGGCGAACCATTGATGCATGGGCGAACTGCATGTAGCTCCCGAACCCTCGTGAGGCGAACCATGGTCGAACCTTACAGCATACCTCATCCGAACCCTTGTCAACCAGGACCAAATCTTTCTTCTTGCAACCGAAAACCGAACCTACAATACATGGGACGAACCTATGATGCAGATTCAGCCAAACCTTAGCCAAATGCTTCACTGGGTTCGCTGATCATAGGAGTCTTCACATTCGTTGAGATAGAAACCATTTATTCGGCCTAGGCTAGGCCCATGAACTTCATACTCAAAACAAACAACCGGACAAATATTGGGACTATGGCCCATCGTGAATGTTTAGCCCATAAATCTATTCGATCCATTAAAAACCCTTGTGCCCACAGCCCCAGCCCAATTGAACCTTTCGGCCCAGCAACATTATAAGCGGCCAAGTTCCATGTTGGCCCAATAGGCCCATAGTTCTTGAAATTGGCCCAGACGCTTGGCTAAGCCCATACACGTTGGATTCGGTCCATGATTAATCTAAGCGGGCCACGCACACACACACAACCAACCCAAGGCCCACCTATTATTCGGCCCATATGGGGTATTACATAACCTAATATACTAAATCCAAGAAAATGAATAACGTGAATGGGTTTGTATATATACACAAAGATATAAAGTTCAGGTTTTCGCAAGGTATCATGTACTAAACAAGTTGGACAAGAAAACTTATAACAAACATTAAAATCTTAAGTTAAAAGGAGTAGTTGTTATTAAAGTCCATAACATTTAAACGAGGCCGAATAATGACCGAGACTCACAAGTGTTAGCCAACTTTAGGGCTAACACATACACGAACACGAATCATTAAAATATGTCCTTATACGCAACAAACACTATGAAATCAATACAGGAGCGTGAACATCAAAACAAGAGCAAACAAAGAGCGCGTTCATCCTTATTCACTTAGTCAAACTCTACGGACACAAGGTGAGTTCATTTGTCCCTTTTCAAACTTATTTGTTTTACTTCGGGACTGAGAAGCATGTTAAACATTTTCATAAAACTATTGAAATGTTATTTAATGCTTTACTCATAAACATGATACTTATGTTGAAACTTATACTTTAAACTTGAGGCTTGAAACCAGATGTTGAATGCTATAAACTATATTCCTAAACTAGATGCTTAATGCTTATGCTATAAACTATATTTCTAAACTAGATGCTAAATGGTTATGCTATAAACTAAATTCTTAAACTAGATGCTTAATGCTTATGCTAGAAACTATATTCTTAAACTACACTTTTGATGCTTACGCTATAAACTATATGCTTAAACCACACACACGATACTAAAGCTTGAATACTAAATCTATATGCTAATACTAAATGCTAATGCTAAATACTAATGCTACTTGCTACGGCTAAACACTAATGCTATATGCCAATTTCACGTGCTAATGCGACAATGCAAATACTATATGCTTATCATACTTAAATGCTCGAAATGCTTGAAGTGCTCATAATTCTATAAACTTTGAATGCTATAAACTTGTCATGTAAAAGCAACGGTTTGGCCTCTCAGCGTTTGCCTCACCGGTTGTTAAACTTTGAATGCTATAAACTTGTCATGCAAAAGCAACGGTTTGGCCTCTCAGTGCTTGCAACACCGGTTGTTAAACTTTGAATGCCATAAACTTGTCATGCAAAAGCAACGGTTTGGCCTCTCAGTGCTTGCCTCTCCGGTTGTTAAACTTTGAATGCTATAAACTTGTCAAGCAAAAGCAACGGTTTGGCCTCTCAGTGCTTGCCTCACCGGTTGTTAAACTTTGAATGCTATAAACTTGTCATGCAAAAGCAACGGTTTGGCCTCTCAGTGCTTGCCTCACCGGTTGTTAAAATTTGAATGCTATAAACTTTTCGTGCAAAAGCAACGGTTTGGCCTCTCAGTGCTTGCCTCACCGGTTGTTAAACTTTAAATGCTGTAAAATTGAATGCTAAAGCTATTAACTATGATAGAACATACTAAATGGGCCTCTCAGTGCTTGCCATGGGGTGTTCTACATAGTTGGGACTTGAAGGAACAGACTGTTGGCCTCTCAGTGCTTGCTTGAGGGTGACCTTCATAGTTGGGACTTGAGGAGTAGACGGATGGTCTCTTAGTGCTTGCCATACAATGATTCCTCAATGTTCACTCATGCTATAAACTAAAACATAATGCTAAAGCTATAAACGAAATGGAGGGTAGGTAAGACGCTTAATTATCATTAACAGCAATGTCCTATGCGACTTAGTATGTGATGGGACGGCGTCTGGGCGGGTCGTAGGCTCGACTCAGGGGTATGCCCTATATATAAGCATACCGAGTTGGATGATACAGGTGGTGTTAATGAGATTAAGGTCGTTACCTAGGGGGAAACATGAATGCTTTTGGGTCAATAACATAAACTTTTCAACACGATGCTTGATAAACTTATTGAAACTAATACATACAAATGCCGTAGACTTGCAAACTTGAAACAGTAAACTAATGCTATGATGTAGAGTGAATCGAATGGTAGGTAAAATGCTTAATTATCATTAATAGCAATGTCCTATGCGACTTAGTATGTGGTGGGACGGCGTCTGGGCGGGTCGTAGGCTCGACTCAGGGGTATGCCCTATATATAAGCATACCGAGTTGGATGATATAGGTTTTATTAATGAGGTTAAGGTTTTACCTAAAAGGTTTGCAAAAGCTATTTTACAAATACTAAAACTACATGAACTCACCAACCATTGTGTTGACTTTGTTTTTCTTACATGCTTTCTCAGGTGACGCACATGAATAGACTTAAGCTTTTGGATTGCATACTAGGATGCCAGTTAGCAGACCTAGTAGACTTTTGGAGAAGCACATATTTTGCTATGGATACGAATCACTTTTGATATCTTGTACAGATACAAGATAGGAAACATACGAATCTTTTGTTAGGTTTACCGAGTTAAATTACTGAACATTGATATTGTAATTTAACTTTGTAATCCTATTTTAATGTTTGATTGTGCTTTAGTTATTCTTAACATTGATGCTATGTAAACAATCTGATCATCACGATTATCACTCACGATATCGCGCCCCGAGAACCTTCCGCCCGACGGGGAATCCGATCCAACCCCGCCGGCGCGGGGTGTGACAGTTTGGTATCAGAGCTCAAGGTTATAGAGAATAATATGTCATTTACTTAAAACGGTTTGGCCTAGACTATAACTTAGGGACCCTCATGTTGAGAACATAAGATTTAGGATTGCATTATGTTTTCTGCATTCGATCATTGCACTAACGAATATCCTTTGGTTATGATCAGAATGCCGCCTAGAAAACAACCGACTCCGGTGCCTACTACACAGACATCTGCACCTCACTCATCGACACCTTCACCACCGCCACCTCCTCCTCCTCCACATAGTCCTCCTCCGAACACTACTACGGGACCAGTCATTGACCCTGCTACTACCGCTTTGGCGACACTGCTGAGTACCCAACTGACAAGCCAGCTGAAAGATGTCATCCCCGAGATGATTACCCGGATTCAGGGACATGGCAATACTTCTAGCCATACTACCGGGGAAGCTAGTGGAAACACTAGTCATACTTCTGACTGCTCCTACAAATCCTTTGTAGGATGCAAACCCCCAAGCTTTACTGGAGTTGAAGGCGCTGTTGGATTAATCCAATGGCTCGAGAAAATGGAGAACACGTTGGACATAAGTAGTTGTCCGGAACATCACAAAGTGCGCTATGCAGCTGGATCTTTCAGCAAGCGAGCTTTGACATGGTGGAACGCACAGATCAGAGCTCGAGGAAGGGATGAAGCAATGGCAATGCCATAGTCAGAATTCAAACTTCTTCTAAGGAATGAGTTCTGTCCGAAACATGAACTGCAACAGCTAGAGGTTGAGCTCTCGAACCATGTGATAAAGGGAGCCGATCACACGACTTTCACCACACGCTACCATGAGCTAGTAGCCTTGGTGCCAGAGATGGTGCCAACTTTAGAGAAGCTGATAGACCGATATGTAGTGGGTTTACCCTCCTGCATACAGAGTATTGTGCTGGCTGCAAATCCTGCTACTTTGGAGTCAGCCATTGCTCTTTCAGCTAAACTTACTGGAGTAATGGTGAAGTCTGGAGTTCTGAAAGATGACACAGGGAAATCCAAGGAAGCAGCAACAAAGAAGTCCGAACAACACCAAACAAAGAAGCAAAAGGTCGTCGGAAACTATGCGATGGCCACACCTCTGAGACAAGCCCCTGCAGTACCTGTCAACACTGCACCCAAAAACTATGTGGGAATGCATCCTCAGTGTACACAATGCAAATTTCATCATCCTGCTACGATGCAATGCAGGCAATGCAACAACTGCGGCCGACTAGGTCACCGGACTCAACAGTGTCGCGCTCCAGCCACACAAGCTGCAAACAATGTTGCGGTAGCAATTCATCCGCCACAAAATCCTGGCACTTATAAAAACAACAATCGAGGATGCTATAACTCGTAGAATTAGGTCATTTCTCCAAAGACTGCCCAAAAAGAATACAACCAGGAGTTCAAGCCCCTCGGGGGAGGGCATTCATGATTGGAGCCGCTGCAGCACGCCAAGACCCGGCGACGGGTACCAGTGTGTAGTATCTCCTCACTCATAAGACTTCATTTTATTTTGATACTAATATGAATAAGAAATTATCTTATTCCTACTAGTATAATCACATGAGTATTCTATAGAACTTAGGAATTCTTTCATTACGATAGAAACTATGAGAGAATCCTTGGTTGATGCACATAACATATGTAGGAAGCCATAGCTAACACTAAAGTGTGTAATCGCTGATACTAATATCATCAGTTAGTTTGAACAATGAGGTGTTAGAGCCACACAAGGATTAAGCAAGCAATAACAATAAGACAACTATGAGCAATAAGACTATAAAACATTGAGGCTATACGTGGGAAATCCCAAACGCGACTTAGAGTTAATCTGGGAGCGTAGGGATATAACACCGATCAAAGTTTTCCCATTGATATAGAAAGAGTAGTACCCGATAATAATTTTAAATTTCGGGACGAAATTTCTTTAACAAGGGGAGACTGTAACATCTGTGCCAGAATCGTTACCGGAACAGTAAGTTGCACTGTAACTTGTACAGTAACTCAGGTACACATTACGCGAAACTATGTTTATACTATTGATGCATTCTGATTAACATGAAACTATTAAACGATTGTCTGAATCTGACTTAAATCTTAGGATTTAACAGTCAGGAAACATGTCAGACAACACAGTGTTGAAACATAAATACTTGATGTGATATTATTTGGTGTAAACGTATGTGAGGTTAAACAAAACAAAACCATAACACTTGTTGTTACGGAATGCTAAACTGACGAGTTATTCGTATGGGTGACGATCTGTACGAATGATTCTGATAGTTTAACGTTCTGAAATAATGACTTAACAGTAGAAAACAAGAATCAGAAAGCCAAACCATCAACATGTTCGTTCGAATGACGATTCGAACGAATACGCGCGATGGCGACGCGATCTGACGAAACGAGAACGAAAACGAATAATGATACGAACGATAATAATTTTAAGGAAATATAGTATTTCCTATTTTACAATTTTGAAACTCATCATAAATAAAAATAAACTAAACTACTTTATTAACTCGCGAATAATTTAACTAAACGCGTAAAAAGTCATAATTCGATTAAATAAATTAATAAACAAAATTTAAAATAAATTTTAGAAATAAATAACATTCACATCGTTACGATAAACTCTTTTTATTTTATTTACGAAAGATGCGCGTAACGACCCGGATACGCGACGAAATTACGAACCGAGCAACCGAAACGAACTCGAATACCCACGGGGTATATAAACCTCAAATGAGGCAAACTACCTCATTTATTACAAACCCTTTCTCTCTCTAGTGCATATTTCCGTTCATCTCTCTTTCTCTAGCAAGAACCAACTTTCAAGCTCCATAACTTCATCATTTGTGGATGAAATCAAGCAAACTCGGTGTCTAAACGAAGATCTTGAAGCCCTCTACATAGAAGTACAACCGATCGGAAGAGTTATCCATCCAAAACGCAGGTATTGATCCACAAAGTTTCTGAGAAAATAGGGTTTTCTAGATGTTGATGCTGACACACTCGTAACCGGCTAAGTGGCTTCCTCTTCGAACACCCATCCCCTCGAAAACTAGTCCACGTGTAGCAGCTGTATAAGGATGACAAGAACCAAAATTTCTAAGTGGCAGGAGGATGGCGAGCTGTTGTTACAAACCATGGGTCAGCCGAACCCTGTTATGGGTGCCGAACCTATGTTTAAGGGACGAACCTTTCTCCTGGAGCCGAACCCTTAATGCGACCACCACCACCGAAGCTTTAAGCCTAGGCGAACCAGTCTCGAGTCACGAACCCTTATCAAACCTTCATGCGAACCATTTAGCCACGAACCTTTCAAGTGGCTAACCATTGATGCGTGGGCAAGCTGCATGTAGCTCCCGAACCCTCGTAAGGCGAACCATGGTCGAACCTTACAGCATACCTCAGCCGAACCCTTGTCAACTAGGACCGAATCTTTCTTCTTGCAGCCGAAAACCGAACCTACAATACATGGGACGAACCTATGATGCAGATTCAGCCGAACCTTAGCCAAATGCTTCACTGGGTTCACTGTTCATAGGAGTCTTCACATTCGTTGAGATAGAACCCATTTATTCGGCCTAGGCTAGGCCCATGAACTTTATACTCAAAACAAACAACCGGACAAATATTGGGACTATGGCCCATCATGAATGTTTAGTCCATAAATCTATTCGATCCATTAAAAACCCTTCGGCCCACAGCCCCGGCCCAATTGAACCTTTCGGCCCAGCAACATTATAAGCGCCAAAGTGCCATGTTGGCCCAATAGGCCCAAAGTTCTTGAAATTGGCCCAAACGCTTGGCTAAGCCCATACACGTTGGATTCGGTCCATGATTAATCTAAGCGGGCCACGCAAACACACACAACCAACCCAAGGCCCACCTATTATTCGGACCATATGGGGTATTACATAACTTAATATACTAAATCCAAGAAAATGAATAACGTGAATGGGTTTGTATATATACACAAAGATATAAAGTTCAAGTTTTCGCAAGGTATCATGTACTAAACAAGTTGGACAAGAAAACTTATAACAAACATTAAAATCTTAAGTTAAAAGGAGTAGTTGTTATTAAAGTCCATAACATTTAAACGAGGCCGAATAATGACCGAGACTCACAAGTGTTAGCCAACTTTAGGGCTAACACATACACGAACACGAATCATTACAATATGTCCTTATAAGCAACAAACACTATGAAATCAATACAGGAGCGTGAACATCAAAACAAGAGCAAACAAAGAGCGCGTTCATCCTTATTCACTTAGTCAAACTCTACGGACACAAGGTGAGTTCATTTGTCCCTTTTCAAACTTATTTGTTTTACTTCGGGACTGAGAAGCATGTTAAACATTTTCATAAAACTATTGAAATGTTATTTAATGCTTTACTCATAAACATGATACTTATGTTGAAACTTATACTTTAAACTTGAGGCTTGAAACCAGATGTTGAATGCTATAAACTATATTCCTAAACTAGATGCTTAATGCTTATGCTATAAACTATATTTCTAAACTAGATGCTAAATGGTTATGCTATAAACTATATTCTTAAACTAGATGCTTAATGCTTATGCTAGAAACTATATTCTTAAACTACACTTTTGATGCTTACGCTATAAACTATATGCTTAAACCACACACACGATACTAAAGCTTGAATACTAAATCTATATGCTAATACTAAATGCTAATGCTAAATACTAATGCTACTTGCTACGGCTAAACACTAATGCTATATGCCAATTTCACGTGCTAATGCGACAATGCAAATACTATATGCTTATCATACTTAAATGCTCGAAATGCTTGAAGTGCTCATAATTCTATAAACTTTGAATGCTATAAACTTGTCATGTAAAAGCAACGGTTTGGCCTCTCAGTGTTTGCCTCACCGGTTGTTAAACTTTGAATGCTATAAACTTGTCATGCAAAAGCAACGGTTTGGCCTCTCAGTGCTTGCATCACCGGTTGTTAAACTTTGAATGCCATAAACTTGTCATGCAAAAGCAACGGTTTGGCCTCTCAGTGCTTGCCTCACCGGTTGTTAAAATTTGAATGCTATAAACTTTTCGTGCAAAAGCAACGGTTTGGCCTCTCAGTGCTTGCCTCACCGGTTGTTAAACTTTAAATGCTGTAAAATTGAATGCTAAAGCTATTAACTATGATAGAACATACTAAATGGGCCTCTCAGTGCTTGCCATGGGGTGTTCTACATAGTTGGGACTTGAAGGAACAGACTGTTGGCCTCTCAGTGCTTGCTTGAGGGTGACCTTCATAGTTGGGACTTGAGGAGTAGACAGATGGTCTCTTAGTGCTTGCCATACAATGATTCCTCAATGTTCACTCATGCTATAAACTAAACCATAATGCTAAAGCTATAAACGAAATGGAGGGTAGGTAAGACGCTTAATTATCATTAACAGCAATGTCCTATGCGACTTAGTATGTGATGGGACGGCGTCTGGGCGGGTCGTAGGCTCGACTCAGGGGTATGCCCTATATATAAGGATACCAAGTTGGATGATACAGGTGGTGTTAATGAGATTAAGGTCGTTACCTAGGGGGAAACATGAATGCTTTTGGGTCAATAACATAAACTTTTCAACACGATGCTTGATAAACTTATTGAAACTAATACATACAAATGCTATAGACTTGCAAACTCGAAACAGTAAACTAAAGCTATGATGAAGAATGAATCGAATGGTAGGTAAAATGCTTAATTATCATTAATAGCAATGTCCTATGCGACTTAGTATGTGGTGGGACGGCGTCTGGGCGGGTTGTAAGCTCGACTCAGGGGTATGCCCTATATATAAGCATACCGAGTTGGATGATACAGGTGTTATTAATGAGACTAAGGTTTTACCTAAAAGATTTGCAAAAGCTATTTTACAAATACTAAAACTACATGAACTCACCAACCATTGTGTTGACTTTGTTTTTCTTACATGCTTTCTCAGGTGACGCACAGGAATACACTTAAGCTTTTGGATTGCATACTAGGATGCCAGTTAGCAGACCTAGTAGACTTTTGGAGAAGCACATATTTTGCTATGGATACGAATCACTTTTGATATCTTGTACAGATACAAGATAGGAAACATACGAATCTTTTGTTAGGTTTACCGAGTTAAATTACTGAACATTGATATTGTAATTTAACTTTGTAATCCTATTTTAATGTTTGATTGTGCTTTAGTTATTCTTAACATTGATGCTATGTAAACAATCTGATCATCACGATTATCACTCACGATATCGCGCCCCGAGAACCTTCCGCCCGACGGGGAATCCGATCCAACCCCGCCGGCTCGGGGTGTGACAGGAAATTCACAAACTACTGGGATGTCTTCTATGTTCTTCTCAGCTACCGGCTTCTCAGTTATAAGTGCTATAACTGCTGTATGACCTTTACGCAGACATTTATGTGCCTTCATACAAGATATGAGACGCAGTGGCGTACTGCTCTTCTCACCTTGTACATACTATGTCTCTCCATGTGGAAATGGTATACGAACGATCTTTTCATGGCATACTATTTCAGCCTGGTTTTCGGACAACCAGTCCATGCCAATGACCACATCAAAACTTCCTAAAGTGATAGGCATAAGATCAATTTCCAGTGTTTGACCCATCAAATCAAGGATACATCCTTTAAGGATTTGTTCAACTACAATTAACTTGCCATCAGCTAATTCTACAGTGTATGGGTTTTCTAAGGCAGTAGGACTAATATTTAGCAACTTATAAAATGAACTAGATACAAAACTCCGGTCTGCACCAGTATCAAATAGCATAGAGTCATAGTGATTATTCAAGAAGAACGTACCCGTAACAATGTTGGGTAATATGGCCTATATTTCTCTATAACCATGGCTCTGATGCCAATCTGTCACACCCCGAGCCGGCGGGCTGGATCGACTTTCCTGTCGGGCGGAAAGTTCTCGGGGTGCGATATCGTTTGATAGTCAAAATGATCAGATTATTTGCATAGCAAATGATATATAATTGAGATATGCTAACATGACAATTATATAGAATTACAAAGTAATAGTGTGGGATGAAATGCTTAATTATCACCAAGAACCATATATCATGTGGTTCGGTATGTGGTGGGACGGTGGCTGGGGCTTGTTCCCTTGCATATGCCCTATGTATAAGCATATTGAACTGGATGGTGTAGGTGGTGAATGGTGAGGTTAAGGTTGTTATTCGAATGGTTATTCAAATTCATTTTTAAATAAAACTACATGAACTCACCAACCATGTGTTGACTTGATCCTTTTGCATGAGTTCTCTCAGATGACGAACATGTCTGAGTTAGAAGTTATGTTTTTGGACTAGGATACCAGTTAGAGAACCTAGCATTTTGGACCTGCATATTTTTGAACATCATTTACATATTATTTTGTATATCTTGTGCAGATACAAGATAGAAGATTTATGATGTTGATAGTAGATTTACATTGTTAAATTATGAACAAAACTGATGTAATTTAACTTTGTAATTCTATTTTCATTTAGCAGTTTCTCATTATATATCATGTGCATTTTAAACAATCTGATCATAATGATTATCATTCCCGATATCGCGCCCCGAGACCATTCTGCCCGACCGGACACACGATCCGTCCCGCCGGCTCGGGGTGTGACAAATATCATCCACATAAACTTGCACCAAGAGCAAATCCCCATCCATCTCCCTAATGAATAAAGTGCAGTCAATGACACATCTTATGAACCCGTTCTTTAGAAGGTGAGTAGATAATGTCTCGTACCACGCTCGCGGAGCTTGGTGCAATCCATACAAGGCCTTATCTAGCTTGTAGACATGGTCACGATGCAATGGATATTCAAACCCGGGAGGTTGATTAACATACACTACTTTATTAATCACACCATGAAGAAATGCACTCTTAACATCCATCTGATAAACTTTGAATTTTTGAAGGATGCATAAGCCAGAAAGATTCGGATTGCTTCAAGACGAGCAACCGGTGCAAATACTTCATTGTAGTCAATCCCTTCAATCTGCCTAAAACCATGCAGCACCAGACGTGCTTTGTTGCGTACCACAATGCCATGAGCATCTCGTTTGCATCGTAAAACCCATCTTGTGCCAATAACTTTTGCACCCTTGGGTCTATCAACAAGCTGCCAACTCCAAGTTTCTTAAACTGCAACAACTCCTCTTGCATGGCATCTACCCAAGATTCTTTTTTCAAAGCATCAGTGATGGTTCTTGGTTCAACTTGGGAGATAAAGCAAGAATGGGCACAAAATCTTACATCTGCAAGATCAAGAATATCAGCAAGACCACCCGAAGATAACTGATTTCTGGTCTTCACTCCATCAGTTGGATTTCCAATAATATTGTCCTGAGGATCAATTCTATTAATTCTGCCAACAGGATGAGCAGGAACCTCAACCTGTGGATCAAGATTGTTTATATTGAGATCCTTAAGATCAGGTACAATATTATCAACATCTGGTTCTGGAAAATCTGGATGAGAGTGATTATCATCGGAGTCTGGAACATCATTTGGACTGAAGAAGGTTGCACTGGTTCATCAAGTGCATTTTGTGCATCATACATCATCTGAACAGCAACATGTTCATCAGAATACATGGGAGGCATGTTGAAAGAGTCAAATAAATCAGAATAGTTGAACATCCAGTCAGGACCCTTCCCAGGTGGTGGCATGGAATATTTATGGACATCTACATGGTACCACTCCTCCATATTTTATGTTGATTTATTGTAGACTCGCTTATTTTGGAGTGCTGTACCCAAGAAAGTAGCCTTCTTCCACCTTTTCATTGAACTTGCCTTGCTCATGTTTCTTAAGCATCGTGCATGAAGCACCAAATGGTTCAAGATACTTAAGATTTGGCTTTTTGTTATGGAGAAATTCAAAGCAAGTCTTCCCATGTCTCTTCGCAATCAACACCCGATTCAAGGTATAACAAGCAGTAGTAACAACATCATTCCAAAATTGAACTGGTAGAGATGAATCAGCAAGCATAGTCCGAGCAGCCTCAATTAATGTTCTGTTCTTTCGCTCAGCAACAACGTTCATGTGTAGGACATACGCAGCACTGAACTGCTGAATAATACAATGTTCATTACAGAAAGTCTCCATATTGTGATTCTTGAATTCAGTCCCATTATCTGTTCTGAGCATGCGAACTTTGAGCTTATACAGTGATTCAAGCTTAGTGACCAGAACTTGAGCACATTCAAACGTTTCAGATTTCTCCTTCATGAAGAACACCCAAGAGTATCTAGAGTACTCATCAGTAATGACTAAGCAGTATTGATCTCCAGCAATGCTCTTGCGATTCACAGGACCAAAAAGATCCATGTGGAGAAGATCAAGTGGAACAGTAATTGAATGAAACTTCTTAGGTTTGTGAGACTGCTTGGTTTGCTTTCCCTTCTTGCATGAAACACAAACATCAGAGAGCTTGAAGTTCTTCAAACTCACTCCTTCAACTAGATTGTTATGAACTAGATGATTCATCTTCCTCAAACTCAAATGACCCATCTTCTTATGCCAAAGGATTGAATCATTCTCTGTAGCCTTGGACATAAAACATGAAGTTGTAGAAGATGTAGTTGAAGCTGTAGCCATGTTGAGAACATACAGATCTTGTCTTCTTGGAGCAGACATCATAATACAGTCTTCAGGAATGGTGATACCTTGCTTGAGAATCTAGCAGCTAGAATCATCAAACAGAACCTTGTACTTCTTGTCACAAATGTGTGAGACTGAAAGTAAATTGTTCTCCAGCTTCTTCACATATCCGACCTTGTCAAATGAAACTTGGCCATTAGAGAGAATTCCCTTTCCAGTAATAAGCCCACCTTTGTCACCAGCAAAAGCCACATATCCTCCTTTAATTGAATGAACATCGGAAAGAAGAGATAGGTCTCCAGTCATGTGCCTTGATGCCCCACTATCAACAATCCAAGTGTTGTTAAGAGCAGCATTTGGGGCAACCTGCACATACACAAATCATTAGTTGAATTTGGGAACCCAAGCCTTTACAGTCTTGGGTTGACCCAAAGAGTCCCGGATTTTCATCTCAATCCATTGTCCATCTGAATTGAATTTTTCAAGAGGTTTAGAAACAGGAGTTTCAGAGGACATGGACATCCAGATAGTGATTTTACTGAAAGATTTCTTTCACTACACTGATGATGGCTTGTATTCTTTCTCAAAAACAATTTTGGATGTATCATGATCAACCATAACCTGTTTACCCTTATCTTGAGGTTTGATGGGTGACAGATGTTTGGGTTTAACTTGAGGTGAAAGACAAGCAAATTTGACCTCTTTAACAAAATTATGATTTTGTTTTCGATGTGATGCTATTTTTGGTCTAATAAAATGAGGACAAAATCTAGCAAAATGTCCAGGTGCACCACACTCAAAACAAACTCTTTTATTTTGGTGATAAAACTGTTTGGATTTAGAATAAGACGTTTTGTTTTGATGAAAAGCATTTGTTTTTGTCTTGTCCTGCTTAAAGCCCAAACCCTTTGTCCTATTGAAAACAAGATTTTCAGTCTTGATGGAATCTCTTGCTTCACCATCCCGTGAAGACTTCACAAAGCATACGGATTTGGATAACTTTGAAGACATGTTTGTCTTTGATGAGATTGGGTCAGCCTTTTTGACACCAGATGTCTGATTCTTTACACAAGACAATTCATGCAAAATATCAGACTCATCCTCAGAATCAGAGACCAAATCTTCAACCACTCCCTCCATAAAAGATTCCTCAGTCAATGAGGAACCCTCATCAGAAATGATTCCAATAGAATCAATTACTAATGGAGTTTTAACTTGAAAGTCTTTAATTTCCTTGTCATTTGGTGAGTTGACAAAGCAATTTAAGACTGGTGGGGGACAATGATTGTATTTTGTTTCTTTTCCCTTACCTTTCAGATCAGTCCGTTTACTGATCATGTGCTCAATGATGTATGAAGAGCTTTCATAGCTCTTGATCTTCTGACTCAAAGTTTCATAGTCACATTCGACTATGGCTAACTTCTTCTTTATCTCATTGATGGTATTGAGATAAGAAGTAATAGCATATTGCTTATTCAGCACAGCGATCTCAGCCTCATGCAATTGCCTGTTTAATAGCTCAATTTTAGCTTGAAAATCTTTCTCATTTGATTTTAAAATTTTGTTTGCCTCAATGCACTTGTTGAGATCGCTGATCAAGTCAGCATTATGTTGCTAATAAGCCAACACCTTACTTTCAAGGTCAACACAATTAAAGCAACTAGAATGAGATGAGGAACATTCATCATATACCTGATCAGGCTGAGATAAAGCAGAAGTATTCACCATCAAAGCAAACTGTGTAGCAGATTGTTCTTCAAACTTAGCATCTGACTCTTCCTGAGTTTCTAAATCTGATGTGCTTTTTGATTCTGATCCTGATGATTCATCCAGACTTGTCTTTGTTTCTTTTGAATTACCTTCATCACTGGATCCAGCAGCCTCTTGGATCTCTGCAACACAAGCTTTATCTGCTCCACCCTTTTCAGAGTTGAATCTGAAATCCCAGTTTTCTCCCTCATCATTCTGAACCATGAGTGCCTTGTTTGCATTAGATGAACTGGCTTGAGCAGGAGTGTCAATTGGTACTAATCTCCTCTCTGGATTGAAAGCTGATGATCTTTTGTTCTTAAAAGGATTGTGATTACCTGTCTTCTTAGGTTTGTTGCATTGTCTTGCAAAATGACCTTTATCCCCACAGTTGTAGCAAGTAACAGATGGCATACGAAATCCAAACTTGGAGTCTTTGTTCAGATTGATGTCTTTCGCAGTTCTTTTGACAAAGTCTTTTGCTCTTCTGACTGCACTTGCAAGAGCCCACATAATGTCAATCCTTGCCATATCATCAGGATCAATCTGAAAGTAGTCTTCATTTGTCAAATGGGGATTAGCAATCTGCCCAGCTAACAACCCATCATAAGAACTCACAAGTGTAGATAACAGACCCATATGGTCCTTTGCAACCTCCACAGTTACTTTGTCAATGTTGCCAGTCTTCAAATTTTTGACAGAATGACTATCTTCTTTCTAAGATGTGGAAGTTGTAGCTGACTGGCTGAAATGTGTCAGGCTTGAAACATGAGCTTCTTTGGTCTGTGAGACAAAATATGTCTTCAATGGAGCATGAGAAGAAGCTCTTTCTACAACAGGAGTAGAGTAGTATAATGATGGATCTTGAACTTGAGCCACTCTCTTTGCTTTCCACTTGTTCTCTATTTCCTGTTCCTTCAGCTTATGAATGAAATCATTAATGTCCATGTTAGCAATCATCTCACTTTGTTTCAGAACCATCAGAAAGGATTCCCACTTTGGAGGTAAAGCATCAGCCAGACTCTGGATCTTCTCTTGTGTAGTTGTCTTGACTTGATGATTGTAGAGCTCACTCAATAGATGATAAAATCTAGCAATCAACTCATCCAAAGACTCATTACCCACGCACATGAAACTGTTGAACTCTTTCTTCAAGGCTTTAGACTTTATACTCTTTAGTGCATCATTCCCTTCATACCTTTGGTGTAAAGCATCCCATAATGATTTGGAAGAAGTAAACTGTCTGAATTGATGGGAAATATCAGTAACAATGGACTGAGATAATATTGCATCAGCCTTCTTCTCAAAATCATACAACTTCCTCTGAGGCTCAGTCATCCGTGTGACAAGCATAGGTGAACCATCTTCACTCAATGGTCTTAAATACCCACCCTAGATCATCATCCAAATATTGGTATCCACTACATTAATGTGAATCTCAAATCGATACTTCCAATGCGGATAATCATCTAAATAAAGTAACTTTGGAGCTTTGTTTGAATTACCGGTCTCAGTCTCCGTAAGCAGCAGATTCTGAATTATATTGTTTTGATTAGCCATCAATGCAAGTTCTTCCATCTTTTCAAGAGAAAAAAACTGATCCAAAACTTTGAAAATTTTGCAACAACTGTTGACCGAATGAAGTTATGTCAGCCGAATAACGGGGGCCGAATGAGGAGACAACAGAATGAACTCTCAGCCGAATGAATCTGAACCAACCGAATGAGGAGCTATTCGCACTAACTCTTGATCTGAATGAAACCTATTCGTCCGAATGACCTATTCGGCCAATCGACTCATTCGCATAAACTTGGGTTTTCAGCAACAAAAATTTAAATATCTCTGGATTTTGATCGAATCTGATCACCAAATTTGGTATGGAACCTCAGAACAATAGCTCTAAGTTTTAGGAATGCACCAAGGACCAAAACAACCCGAAAAACCCATGATTTTCTAATGAAACAGTAACTTGGAGACTAAGGAACTCAGGATTTTCGATAATCTCGAATCTCCAATCTGAAATATGATGATTTGGATCGAAAATCGAGCAGAAACAAGAGCTAAAGCTCTGATACCACTTTAAAGGACCTAAGAAACTCTCGGAAACAAATCGGTTCCTTGAGGAATCTGCTCGACAGGCCCTTGAATAGTGTGGAATCCTATTCAAGGGTTTTTCAATCGAAATCACCAAGCCCCGTGGTAATCCGACGATGTAGAATCAGCGTTTTCATCGAAATCGAAGCACCACGGGGTGAGAATCGAAATTGGACAGGTAGAGGCGGCTCAAAACCCTAGGGAAGCGACTTGGGGTGCACAGGGGTCAGAGGACTGATTGAAAAGTTAATGAAACATTCTTTTTGCAGTCCTATATATAGACTGTGCTCATTCGGCCTAATGAGTGGTAGGAAGCACTCATTCAGGCGAAAGGCTCAGCCAAATGGGATGGACAACGAAATGAGTCATGCGAGTGACTCATTCGTTCGCCTCAGTCATTCGCTAGGCATTCATTCGTGCGAACGGACTCATTCTTGGGGACCATTCGCACGAATGGGTCTGTAACATAGTCAAAGTCAAAGTCAAACATAATTAAACATATTAAACTCAATTAAACATATGAACAGTATAAAATAAGCGATTTCATTACTGATATAAACTTTATACAATCCAATACATACAAAATACTGAACTAGGGACATCACATGCATCAACATGAATTACATGATGCTCATTTTTTTTTTCAAAATTGGATCTGTTGGTCGGGTACCATCATATCCGCATTGCCAATGGTGATGCCATGAAGACTGCCTTTCTCACTCATGACGGATACTATGAGTTCTTAACGATGCCCATTGGGCTATAAACTCCCCATCTACTTTTCTACGTCTTATGAATGACGTGTTCCGGCTTTTTCTAAGTCATTTTGTTTTGATTTTTTTGATGCTATCTTAGTTTATAGTAAAAATTGGTTCGATCTTTTACACCACCGTTCTCTTATTTTGCAACTCCTGTTGGATCATCAGTGAGTGCCAAAACTCTCCAAATGTACATTTAGACAGACTCAAGTTTCTTATTTGGGTCATGTCATCTCCTCTACCGGTGTGGCAATGGACCACGGCAAAATTACATCCATCCAACAGTGGCCTATACCCAAAAATTTCAACAGGTTCGAAGCTTTTTGGGCCTCACTGGTTACTATTGACATTTTATCAAGAATTATGCTTCGATAGCAGGACCTCTCACGGATGTTTTTCACAAAGATGCCTTTTCTTGGACTGAAACATCCTTGAATGTTTTTAGCAACCTCAAAAACCTTTTGAGTTCCACTCCTATTTTTCATCATCCTAATTTTGCTAAACCATTCATCGTCAAGACTGATGCTTCTGTCTCAGGTATAGGGAATGTGTTATTCCAAGGCGGCCACCCTCTTGCTTATTTTAGTAAAAAGTTATGTCCTCACAAGCAACAAGCCTTATTGTACTACCGGGAAATGTATGCCATTACTCAAGCCATTGCTAAATGGCGTTAGTACCTATTGGGCCATAAGTTCACTATCCTTACTTACCAACAGTCCCTTAAACATCTTCAAGATCAAGTCATCCGAACTTCCGAACATCAAAAATGCCTAGGTAAGCTGTTGGGATACGATTTTGACATTGTTTATCGAGCCGGCAAACAAAACACATCTGCAGATGCGTTGTCCAGGGTCCTTTCGGGACATATCTTGGCAATTTCAGCTCCAGTCCAGACACTGTTAAATGAATTAACAGCAGCTGCTCGTTCTGACCCAAGTTCAAGGATAACCTAGTGCTTTTCTAGACTATTCACTTAACAATGGCCTCCTTCTCTTCAAAGGTTGTCTGGTTGGGCCATCGGATTCTGCACTGCATCAACAATTACTTGTTGAATACCATTCCACTCACCTTGGGGGTCACTCGGGCATTACACGTACTTATCAATGATTAGCAGCCACATTTTACTGGAAAAATGTGAAGGCTGATGTTACTGAATATGTTGCATGTTGCCAGGTATGTCAGCAAACAAAAGCATCCTTCTTGTCTCCTGGCGGTCTCCTTCAACCGCTTCCTATTCCCAACATGGTATTTGAGGATATTGCCATGGATTTTATCACTTGTTTTTGTAAAGACGTGATAGGACCGGCGATTTCACTTTGGACGGAAGGTTAGGGTTTTGACACATGACGAACATGAAGATGATGAACAAAATCAACTGGTATATTGATAGAACGAATGATTACATGATTGACTCCACATCATAAAAGAACATAGTGTTGCCGGGGAGAGATCGAGCATGATCTCTCCTCCTCTCGTGCTCAAACCCAAGAAGACACACAAAACCTTAAACCCTAAAGTTTGGAAAACTGGTATTTATAGGGGCTGTAGCCCATTCGCCCGAATGGAGACATTCGGCGAATGGATCCCTTTACATAATATCCATTCGCATATGCTCCTGCGAATGACTCAGTTTCCAGTGCAACAACACACAAATACATAAAAGTGATTACACATAAGCAAATACAAATCTAATCTATTCGAACAGCAGCGGACACCCAAAATATGCATCAACAGTTTACCTATTTCTCAAGGTAAAAACGTTATTGTGGTAGTGGGGGATCGACTATCTAAGTATGGCCATTTTAGTGCTTTACATTCCAACTTTAATAGCCTGACAGTTGCTAAAGATTTTGTTGCTGAGATTGTACGGTTACTTGTCACCCCCCTTTCCATCGTTACAGATCGTGATACGTGATTTATGACTGCATTTTGGAAAGAAATGCGTCAGCTCTAGGGCACTACATTGAAATTCAGCACCGCGTATTACCCGCAAACCGATGGTCAATTCGAAGCTCTTAATCGTTGTGTGGAAGTGTATTTACATTGTTTTGAAGCTACTCAACGTCATAAATGGGTTCATTTCTAAAAATGGTCTGAATTTTGGTATAACACTTCCAACCAACCTCTTCTCTAATGACATCTTTTGAAATTTTGTATGTGCGCAAACCACCAACTCTTACTCTTTACATAGGGGTTCTACTTCCAACCCCACTCTTGAAGATCAGTTGCTGGAATGCGATACCATTTTATCCACTCTCAAAATCAATCTTAAAAAGTACAAATCCATATGAAGATAGCAGCTGTTAAAAATCGTCGTCAAGTCAATTTTTCCATAAACAAGCTGGCCATGTTAAGTTACAACCATATCAGTAGAGATCGGTCCGGTTACAATGACACCACAAGCTTTGGCATCATTATTTTGGTCCCTAGCGGGTGCTGGAAAAGATAGGGGAGGTTACTTACCCCCTTGCATTTAGTGGATGACACTTCTACTATGATTCTTCAACCACAATCCATTCTCCAAACAAGAACAGTGTCGAAAGGTGGACAACAAATCAATGGGAAAGTTTACTGGATACCGAAGCTACTTAGGAAGACTCCTGTCAGTTGCGCCAACAATTTCCTAAATTTCACCTTAAGGACAAGGTGGGTACAAAAGGGGAAGGTATTCTTATGAGTCCAGTCCTACTAGAGCCACAGACTTCAGCCCAAATACAAGAAATACAAACAAAGCCAATAAGGAAAAGTGAAAGGACTAAAGAGCAACCAAAGAAATTCACGGATTAAATCATGTGTGCCACATCATATTCTGGCTAACAAAATTGGTTGGGACCTTCTATTTAAAGTAATTATTAGTAGAAGAAAATTAGAGAATCTTTATGTAAAATCTTATGATCATTCCTTTCTCATCTCCATTCTGTAATCATTCCTATCTGTAATTGTAACACCCCGACCGATGGCGGAAACGTCGGGATGCCACCAGGGATGTGTAGATTGTTAATAAGCTTGTGGGCATCTAATTATATGATCACATAACAATTAATCAACCAAATTAATTACATCAAAAATCATGTTCACCATGAATTAGATACATCAAATACACAAAAGATTTAGCTAAACTAACTAAACTCTATTCTCCAGAATTTCTGTTATTTTAGCTAAGTCCATGAATCCTATGTGATGATGTCCAAAAGATGTAGAGCTATCCCGCCCTACTTACTTCTCTTCATTACCTGAAACATGTAGAAAATTAAGTGTCAACTACGATGTAATTGGTGAGAAATCATAAGTTTTATTGTATTAAAAATGTTGATAAAATGTTTATGAGAGTTTATAAATGGGTTTGTAAAAGTTTATAATTTCCCCGAGAAAATCCACATGTGCACTAGCGTAATAATTCAACACTGCCAATATCCAACAAACACAACATTCAAATCATCCCAAGTAATCACATACACGATAATCACAAATAATTATCCACATAAATTCATCCAATCACATCAATTCAATAATCATCAATCAACATAATCATATCAATATAAGTTACCACGGAGGACCTCAGTCAACTCAATCAACGGTGCAATCATCGCGAAGGACCCCAGTCAACTCAACCAATGATATTCCTATAAGTGTCTTCGTGCACTGCGGAGGACCTTGTTAGTGCATATTTGTAATAGTTTTCTATTCAAAATTGTAAATTATATAAAGTTTGTATAGGTTCGTGTGTTTAGGTTGTGCTTAGTTTCGTCTAGCCCACGAACCTAGGAAGGTTCGGCGAACCTATTTGTTTGATAGGTTTGGCGAACCTACAACCTTTGAAAGGTTCGGCGAACCTATGGTTTTGGCAACCTAGGTTCGCCCAGCGAACCTTAAGGTTCGGCGAACCTATGGGTTTGGCAACCTAGGTTCGCCCAGCGAACCTTAAGGTTCGGCTGGCGAACCTAGAGGTTTGGCTAATGATACGTTCGGCTGACAGAAGCTGTGTTTATATAGAAGGTTTGTCTAATTTTCTGAAAACTCTTGGAAATTCTGAGTGAACTAAGTGTGTATTCTTTGTGTGAGAAACTTTCTATGTTAAAGATTTGTAATCAATTGATTGATTAATACAAGAAGGTGTTTATGAAATTACTTGTTCTTCTTTGATTCTTTAGAGATTAAACATGGATTCCACATGTGTTTGATTGTTCATCGAACTTCGTTATTCGATCCTGATCAGGTTCACCAAATCTATAGTGGTATTAGAGCATTTGGTGAAGTTGTACACAAGTTTTATCAAAGAATTCAAGTGATTTGAAGATTTGAAAATTAGAAGATCATTTATGGCTCAAATTTCTTCTTTTCTTGTTGATTGATTGTTGTTTTTAAGTGTGATATCATCATCAATTGTTGTGGAATACAACAATTTACGATTTGGTGGTGTTAATTTGCTGATTTGGAAAGTTTTTCTTCAAATTTTGGAAGGTTTTCCCTCCAAAATTTCGAATTTTGCATTACAGGTTTATGAGCAGAACCTGTGTTCAGCTGAAACAATAGGTTCGCTGGAATTAGCATTTTTCTGAGGTTCGTTTGAGTTTTCAGAAGAGGTTCATATAAGGTTCGCTGGTTTTTCTGCAGGGTTCATCTAAGATTCGTGTAACATCAGTGCCGGACGCGTGCCGGAACAGTGATCGCAACAGTAAACTTGAACGGGTAAATCAGGTACACATTGCGTGAAACTATGTTTATACTATTGATGCATTTTGATTAAGATGAAACTATTATACGATTGTCTGGATCTGACTGAAACCTTAGGGTTTAACAGTCAGAAACATGTCAGACAACACAATGTTGAAACACAGAAACTTGATTTCATACTATTGTGTATATACGTATGTGAGGTTAAACAAAACGAAACTTTAACGTTTATTGTTACGAAATGTTAAACAGACGAATTATTCGTATAGGTGACGATCTGTACGAATGATTCTGATAGTTTAACATTCTGAAATAATGACTTAACAGTAGAAAACAAGAATCAGAAAGCCAAACCATCGTCGTGTTCGTTCGAATGACGATTCGAACGACTACGTGCGATGGCGACGCGCTCTGACGAAACGAAAACGAACACGAAACGAAACGAACGATAATAATTTAAGGAAATAAAATATTTCCTATTTTACAATTTTGAAACTCATCATAAAACAATTTAAACTAAACTATTTTATTAAATCGCGAAACAATAAATGAAATGCGTAAAAATAACGAAATTCGACAAATAAATTTATTAAACGAAATTTAAAATAATTATTAAACTTTAATGACATTCAAACTGTTAAAAATAATTCTTTTTATTTTATTTACGAAAAACGCGCGTAACGATCCACATACGAGACGAAATTACGAACCGAGCAACCGAAACGAACCCGAATACCTACGGGGTATAAAAGCCTCAAATGAGGCTAACCGCCTCATTTAATTCATTTTTCCTCTCTCTCTACTCACCATTTCCGGTTTTCACCTTCACCACCAAATTCCAACCTTTGAAATCCCATATCTCACTCGTTTCTTAACGAAATCGAGTGATTCTTGCGCCCACGCGAAGCTCTTCAAGCCCTCTACAAGAAAGTAGAACTCATCTGAGCTTTGGTCGAGCTGATTTTGAGGTATTGATGCTTAAAGGTTCGGATTTATACGGTTTTCTATGTTGATGTTCGAACCACCCATGTAAACCGATTATCATGCTTCATCCTTCGAACACCAAGCCCACGAGAGGTCTAGTAGCATAGCCATTATCATAGGAGGGCCCTGTAGGTTCTCAGATTCGACGGGACAGAGGTGGTGCTCATCGAGTTTCAGGGTTCATGGAGCACACAACGGGCAAACCTGTTTGGGTTGGAACGAAAGCTGGCCGAACCCGTATGGGGGTGGCGAACCCTTTTTCCTTGGCGAACCATGCATCAGAATGAACCTTCGGTTCGCCTGTCCCTAATAGACGAACCCTGCTGATACCTCGTGGACCACCGAACCTTCATGGGCGAATCATCTCCTGGCCGAACCTTATCACTTTCAACGAACCTTGCATGGTTTCTGCGAACCTTAGATGGGATTTTCCCTCGCCAGCCGAACCTTCTCACTTCTGGTCGAACCAATTGAGGCCGACGAACCCACTTTAGGACCCGAACCCTTGGCCTAATAATCTGCCGAACCCTGGGATGCGCCACACCACACCGAACCTTTGATGGGTTATGGTCGACGTACCTTCTAATTACCACTCACCTGGCTGAACCTGGTAGTATCAGCCAAGTCTTTGGAACCACGACCCCCATGCATGAAAGTTAGCCGAACCTTAATCAGGAAATCCAATAGGTTCGCTGGGAATAATGCCGGACCTTTCTGTCGACCATTTTAAGCCCAAACCGAGGCCCAATCATGTACACGGCAACCGATCAGAAGGTTGTTTAGGCCCAAGAGCGATTTAGGCCCAATTCTTTGACCCTACAAATCTATTTTGGTTAGCCCATGTAGCTGGCCCAGGCCCATTTTTATCTCGGCCCAACAGTTGATACTCGGCCCAAACCCAACAATTCAGCCCAACAGGAACCTCCGGCCCAATACAATTAGGCAGCCCAATACTCTTTTGTACGGCCCAAGTACTAAAGCCCACACAAATCTATATTGGGCCATGCATCACAACCGGCCCATCTCTTTGCCTAAGCCCAACCCAAACCTTCGGCCCACACTATATTTAATCCGGCCTACATATAGTCACAATAAGCCCAATGATAACACGTGATTTGCCCGGGTTAACAAACCCTTATTCGGCCCAAATGAATTGGAATTTCCTAACACACTAACACGATGAACAAGGATTACATCAGATTCTTTTGTAAAGCTAAACATATATTTAAGTATGAATTATGTAATACAAATGATAAGCTTAACATTTAAGGGCTTTGAATATTCAAAGAAAAACAAATTAGGGCCGAATAAAGACCGTGACACACTGGTGTTAGCCAACCCTAGGGCTAACACCAACATTCATGCGCACAACGAATTTTTACAAACAAATGCTTATCAACTACAAATACTATGAAATCAATACAGGAGCTTGAACATCCCGACAAGTGCAAACAAAGAGCGTGCTTATCATTTGTCCCTTTTCAAACTTCTTTGTTATACTTCGGGACTGAGAAGCATGTTAAACATTTTCATAAACTATTGAAATGTTATTTAATGCTTTAAACATAAACATGATACTTATGTTGAAACCTTTGCTTGGAACTTAGTATACTTTGAAAGGCAATAGACTTGAAACTTGTACTTTAAACTTGAGGCTTGAAACCATATGTTGGATACTTATGAGACTTGATGCTTAAACATGAGACTAGATGCTTGTGAAACGATATGCTTAAACATGTTACTTGATGCTTATGAAACCATATGCTTAAATGTGAGACTTTATGCTTGTGAAAACTATCTGCTTAAACATGAGACTCAATGCAAACCTATGGAATTCATGATGAGACATTGTGTGGACACTTGAAACTATATGCTTGAAACTACTACTTGCGCATGAAACATTATGCATGTATCTAATCATAGGCTACGTAATTGCTAAACGACTACTAGTGCAGAGCTTGTACCTATGGATTGAGATACATGTAAAACTTAACCATAACGAGGCTAAGCTATTACCTATATAAGAGACATGTAATTGCTAAACGACTGCTAGTGCAGAGCTTTTGCCTGCTTATATGAGGTATGCAATTGCTAAACTTAAACGTAACGATGCTAAGCTATTATGTATATAAGAGACATGTAATTGCTAAACGACTGCTAGTGCAGAGCTTTTGTCTGCTTATATGAGATATGTAATTGCTGGATTACTTGTGTATGCATGGCTTGTGTCTATGTATGAGATACGTAATTGCTAAACGACTGCTAGTGCAGACCTTGTATCTTGTATAGGAGACACGTAATTGCTAGACTAAGCTTAACTAATTCATGAGGTACGTAATTGCTAAATGACTGCTAGTGCAGAGCTTGTATCTATCCGTGAGCTACGTAATTGCTAAACGACTGTTAGTGCAGAGCTTGTACTCACGCATGAGATTAGGGACAGCTAAACTATGTGCGTGCGAAACTATGATGCTTGATAAACATACTTTGAAACTAACACTTGTGAACATTATAGACTTGTAAACTTTGAAACAGAAAACAAAAGCTTTGATGAGGAATGGGTTGATTGGTAGGTAAAATGCTTAATTATTATTAACAACAGTGTCATATCCGGATTAGTATGTGGTGGGATGGCGTCTGGGCGGGTTGTAGCCTCGACTCAAGGGTATGCCCTATATATAAGCATACCGATTTGGATATTACATGTGGAGTTAATGAGGTTAAGGTTTTACCGAAGGAGGTTTGTTAAAACTATTTTAAACTTATAAACCTTATGAACTCACCAACCATTGTGTTGACTTTGTTTTCTTACATGCATTCTCAGGTGAAGAACA
This sequence comes from Mikania micrantha, assembly GCA_009363875.1. NCBI lineage: Eukaryota > Viridiplantae > Streptophyta > Magnoliopsida > Asterales > Asteraceae > Mikania > Mikania micrantha. The sequence goes on along the minus strand of CM018681.1, from coordinate 43,459,016 downwards.
GGTATAAGCTAAGGCTTCAGGATATGCGTACTAGGCTGCCCAGATAGAGGACCTAGTAGACTTTTGGGAAGCACGTCTTTTGTTGATGATACACATTACTTTTGATATCTTGTACATATACAAGATATAAACATTTGATTCTTTTGTTAGGTTTACTTAGTTAAATTGCTGAACTTTGATGTTGTAATTTAACTTTGTAATCCTAGTTATAATTTGATTGTGCTTTAGTTATTCTTAAACATTGATGCTATGTAAACAATCTGATCATCTAGATTATCACCCACGATATCACGCCCCGGGAACCTTCCGCCCGACGGGGACTTCGATCCAACCCCGCCGACTCGGGGTGTGACAGTTCGGTTGCATGGTTCGTCTGATAATTCGCCTGGAGGTTCGTTGCTGTTTCAGCAGAGGTTCGTCTAAGTTGAGGTACGCTTGTCTCAAGGTTCGTTGCTTGAGGTTCGCAGCTTAAGGTTCGTGTGGTTGTAGGTTCGTGACTGGAAAGGTTTGCTTCTTAAGGTTCGTGTGATACAGGTTTGTTTGATTAAAGGTTCGTGCAATTGAAGGTTCGCTCAGTTCACACATTGCTGAAGGTTCGCCTGATTCAAAGATTCGTGAGGTGAAAAGGTTCGCTGTTTAGAAGTTTTGAAATTATGGTGGAGATGTACACTGCAATGGCTAGTCAGAATGCTAAGATTCAGAGTATTTTGATTAGTGAAACCGAAGTGGGAAGTACGAACAAAGTGCCAAAGCTACTAGATTTAGTATACTATGACAATTGGAAGGGTAGATTTGAAACACATCTTAATGGAACGGATACAAATCTTTGGGAACGTATTTCATCACCATATGAAAGACCGAGAGTTGTGGGAACTGATTTATATCATCTTTTAGAGAGACTTGATGTTGATGAGAGAAAGAAGTATGATTCAGAGAAAAAGGCGTATTGGATGCTTAGTCAGGCTATTCCAAATCAGATCTTACATCAATTTGATGAGCACAAGACTTCTTATAGTCTATGGAATGCCTTGAAAGCTAGAATTGAGGGTAATACAAATCTGAAGAAGGTGAAAGCTACAGACATTCGTAAAGAATTTGAAAATTTCAATTTCATAGGCAATGAAAGTCTGGAAGCATTAATTACAAGATACAGACATCTGCTGACAGAAGTGAGAAAGTGTGGTATCGAATATTCTGAAGATGAAAAGATTGATTGCCTTGCTAATGCTTTACCTGACAAGTGGAACTCTTTAGTGTTGATCTTGAGAGAGAATTTACCAGGACTGACCTTGGTAGAATTTGTTCAAAAACTTGAGTAACAAGAGATGAAGGATAAAAGGAAAGCGCAAAGAGTGAATGTTACACAAGATCCTTCATTATATGTTGGTTCTGTAGTTACACCACCGGCTTCATCTGCCAAGATTCAGACAGCATTTGTGTCTAGTACTTCTGATAGTACTCATGTTACTTCCGCATCTACAAGTTCTAAATCATCTTATTCCAACAACGAGAAGAAGTCTGAATCAACACCACCTCCTATTCAACTAAATACTACCAATCTGGGAAAAGTTACTGTTGAAGCTGTTAGGGATCACATGTCTATTCTATCTTGTGTTGTCAGCGCATACGATGAACAAGTTGCAGGAAGGTTTGGAAATGCTAATCTGACATTTGAAGACTATGAACAAATCGATGATGATGAAATGGAACTGATCGATACACAATGGGCACTGGCAAGTGTTATTCAAAGAATCAATCGTTATGAGAAGAAGACGGGCAAGAAATTCACTTTCGACCGCAACACCAAATTTGGATTCAATCCAAAGTCTACTCAGTGTTATAACTGTGGTGAACTAGGTCACTTTGCCAGAGAATTCAAGAATCCAAAGAAACAAGGGAATCTAAACCCGTTTAAGCCGAAGTAAAATTAACAGAAAAAGAAAGAAAAATCTGAAGAATCATCATCTAAAGCTTTGGTGAGTCAAGCTAATGAGGGCTATGACTGGGGGAAGTAGTATGATGACTTGATGGGTGCTTTTATGGCTTCTTTGGAAGAAGACAATGGTATAGGCAAAGATAAAGTGAATGAGGTAAATGAGGATCTGTAAGAAATTATTGACAAACTGAAAGAGATGAATGCTCAGCTAACTGCTGGTCTAATAGATTGCACAGAAGCAAACAAGAAGCTGATTTTAAGAGAAAAATCTTTTGCAAAAAGATAAGGTAAAGAAAATGAAGATCTGAAAATCAAAGTTTTACAAAATAACCATGCTGTGTCTATGTATCTTGAACGAGTTCAGAAGCTGAAGGTTGAATTCAGCAGCAAAAGCTGAAGCTGAACCAAACAAGAGCAAGCTTGAAAACTATTAAAATTCTAAATATGTCATTGATTACTTTGCTGCCATGCAAAGGTCATCAAATGATATGTCTGGAATTGGTTTTCATGCTGTGCCACCTCCTCCTAGTTTTGTTCCAAGACCACAACTTAATCCAGATTTGGAAGTTCATCTGGTTTCCTTAAAAGAAAGTGTGTCTGAACAAGTTACTAAGGAAATGGGAGGTTCATCATCTCTTGATAAAGTGTTTGTTGATTGTGATGCTCCTATTATTAAGGACATTACAGATTTAGAATTTCCAGCTGATATTCTGAGAATGACTGGTTATAAAGTGAAAACTGTTGAAGAACAGAGTCTGACATCTCAGAAATTCAAGTCTGAGATGACACCTGCTAAGAAAGTGGTGGTTAAATCAAATGTTGTTTCCAAACCAGTGCTGAAAGTCAAAACTGCTACCACTATCAAACCAAGTGTGTTTGTCAAGTCATCCAATACATATAAAGGAGAGACTAGTGGTGTTTCTAAAAAACAAAATGGTTTTTCTGAAAAAGTTAACAAGATGGTTAACAAAGTTGTTGACAAGGGAAATAAGTTTGGGGTTGGAATTAATGGAAAATCAATGTTTTCTCAAAATCAAAAGAATAATTCCAAGATAAAAGCCACTGGTTTGAGAAAAAATGTTTCATCACCATCTTTTGCATTTAAATCATCCAGTTCATCAAAATGTTTTGATGAACTAAAACCAAAAAGTTTTTCACAAAGAAAATGCTACAGATGTGGTAAATTGGGTCTTGTTATTGCTGATTGTGAGTTGGATAATTGTAACAGATTTAGGTCCTTTACTCCAAAAGAAACACGAAAGTGTTATACTTGCAGTGGAAAAGGACATATTTCTGCAAATTCTCCAAATCATAAGATCAGGAAGAGTTCAATTGATGACAGTCGGGTGATTAAGACTGGTGGGAGTACTAGGAGAGTGAAGCCTAGTGAGGAGGAAATGAGAGTCCTCAGAAAGTTTGATCCTCAATGTGTCTGGGTTAGAGAAGAAAATAATCAGAAAAAGAAAGTTTTTGATAACAAACAACAAGTCAAAAAGTTAGTTAAAGTAATGACATCATCTGATAATGATTTTTAAGACAAATTTTCTTCAAAACAAATTTTAAAACAAATTGGTAGGTCAAAATCTTTTTGGAAATTGAGATGCAGATCAGGGGAACAAATTTCTGGGAGAAAGGATGATAACTGTGAAGATGGGTCTTCAAGCAGTTTATTCCAACAGAATGGCAGAAGTCCATTCAGGGAGACTCGGTGCCGGAATGGCGGGAGTCATCCCTTTTGATACTGATCAAAATTTTAATTTATTGTGCAGGTGGCATTCATGGGCCATATCAATAGTCGTTGGATTGTTGATAGTGGATGCTCACGGCACATGACTGGAGAGTTGGGTTTGTTGAAGGATTTTAAGGCAATGAAAGGGAGTTATGTTAATTTTGCAGGTGACAAAGGTGGTCAGATTACCGGGTTTGGTAGTTTGACTAATGGTAAAGTTTCCTTTGACAATGTGAATTACTTCAAGGAGTTAACTAACAACCTATTGACTGAGTCACAGATTTGTGACAAAGGCAATAAAGTGATGTTTGACAATGAAAGATGTTATGTGCTTCAACAAGGAATTCAGATTCTTGAAGATTGGATTCTGATGACTGCCGATAGGAGTAAGGATTTATATGTTTTAGACATGGCAAAAGCGGAGACAGTAAACAAGGTGGAGACATGTCTGGTGTTTAAGGCAACCGAGCAAGATACGCGGTCTTGGCACAGACGGATGGGTCATATACATATCAGGAAGATGAATCATTTAGTACACAATCATTTGGTTGATGGTGTACCGGTTAAACACTTTAAACTCTCTGATGTGTGTGTCTTGCAAGAAGGGTAAACAGAAAAAGAGGTCCCATAAAACAAAAGCAGTGTTTTCTATTGATAAACCACTTGAGCTTCTTCACAGGATTTGTTTAGACCTATCAATTTGAAGAGTATCGGTGGTGAATCATATTGTTTTGTGGTGACTGATGATTTTTCTAGATTTTCATGGGTTATGTTCTTAAAGTTTAAATCAAAGACTTATGAAAATTTTGTTTTGTTGGTGAACAGGTTGCAGACTTTATACAAGTTGAGAGTAAGGCGTGTTCGTTTAGACAATGGGACATAGTTCAAGAATCAACACATGGAAGAATTTTGATATTCTAAGGGAATTTAGCAGCAATTCAGTGCACCATATGAACCACAGATGAACGGTGTAGCTGAGAGAAAGAACCGGACATTGATTGAGTCTGCTAGAACTATGCTCGCTGATTCTAAGCTCCCCTTTACATTCTGGAGTGAAGCCGTAGCGACCGACTGTTTTAATCTTAACAGAGTGCTAATTGTGAAAAGACATAATAAGACTTGCTATGAACTGCTTCAAAATAGAAAACCTAATTTGGAACACTTGGAACCTTTCGGGGCTCCTTGTACCATGCTTAAGAAAGATGCTAAATTCAACTCTAAGGTTGAAGAAGGTTTCTTTCTTGGCTACAGCCTGCCCAATAAACGTGTGTTTAACAAACGTACGGATGTTGTGGAACTATGGTATAATGTGGATGTTCAAAGACATACAACTATACCTATAGGCAAAGGACCAAATTGACTTTTTGATTATGATACACCTTTTGAGTCTTTTAATTTGTCTCCAAATGTTTCTGATGATGAAATAACTTTGCAAATGTTATATGATTTGCAGAATTCTGATGATCAAGGTGTTTCTCATCAAGCTGAAAATACTAATCCACCTGAGGAAGGCGTGTCAGAAGTAATCAATGATGATTGGTCATCTGATGATGATCATGATGTTTTTGAAGACGTTGTTTCTCATGATCAAGATGTTGATCAGAATATCACAAATCTTGATCATAATGTTGGAGTTCCGCAAGTGCCAGTCACTAGAATTCATGTTAATCATCCTGTTGAACAGATCATTGGAAATCCATCTGCTGGAGTGCAGACAAGAGTCAAGTTACAAACAAGGAGAGTTTGTTTGTTGAGTTGGAAAGAACTCATGGTTCTCAAGAGTTATGGATGCATTCTGCATTTATTTCTCAGATTGAGCCAAAGTCTGTTACTAAAGCAGTGCGTGAGCCTGCCTACTTGGAGGCTATGCAAGAGGAGTTGTATCAGTTTCAAAAGCTGGGTGTTTGGCATCTAGTGGATTTGCCAAAGGGTGAGAAGAAAATTGGCACTAGATGGGTGTTAAAGTGCAAAAGAGATGATAGAGGCGTTATTGTTTGGAACAAAGCATGTTTAGTGGTTCAAGGTTTCAAACAAGTCGAAGGGATTGATTACGACGAAGTATTTGCACCAGTGGCGCGGCTAGAAGCAATACGACTCTTTCTGGCTTTTGCTGCCCACAAGAAATTTAAAGTTTTTCAGTTGGATGTTAAGTCTGCATTTCTCTATGGGTCTTTGAAAGAAACAGTGTACGTCTGTCAGCCATCGAGCTTTGAGGATCCTATCCACCGGGATCAGGTTTACATCATCGACAAAGCACTGTATGGTCTACATCAGGCTTCGCGTGCCTGGTATGAGACTTTATTGACTCACCTTATTGAACACGGGTTCAATAGGGGTCAGATTGACAAGACATTGTTTTATTGGGAAAAGGGCAAGGATATTATTCTTGTTCAAATCTATGTAGATGACATTATCTTTGGATCTACGGATGAACAGATGTGTTTGGAATTTAAAGAGGTTATGATTGAGAAGTTCGAAATGAGTGCCATGTCAGACATCAAATTTTTCTTGGGTTTACAAATTGATCAGACTGATGATAGAATCTTCATTCATCAGTCAAAATACATTCAAGATGTGCTAAAACGGTTTAGCATGCTTGATTGTAAACCCATTTCCACACCTACTCAGCCCAATCACGGGATTGAGCCTGATCTTCAGGGGGAGCTAATTGATTCTACTTTATATCCTGTAATGATTGGAAGTTTGATGTACTTGACAGCCTCAAGGCCAAATATTGTATTTGCTACAAGTATCTGTGCTCGATACCAATCAAAACCTAAAATGTCATATCTGATAGCAGTCAAGAGAATTCTTCGTTATCTGAAGGGTACACCAGACACCGGTCCGTGCTATCCTAAGGATGACAACTTTTCGTTCAATGCTTATAGTGATTGTGACTATGGAGGATGCAAGACTGATGCGAAGTCCACAACTGGAGGTGCACAGTTTTTAGGGGAGAGGTTAGTCTCTTGGCAATTCGAAAAGCAGACACTTGTTGCTACTTCAAACCTGTGAGGCTGAGTATGTAGTGGCTGCCAGTTGTTGTTCACAAGTGTTGTGGATACAACAACAAATGTGAGATTATGGTTTGAATTTTCTGACTACCCCGATTCGTGTCGACAACGAGGCTGCTATTGCTATCACCAAGAATCCGGTGTATCATTCACGATCCAAACACATTGATATTCGATTTCATTTCATACGCGATTGCTATGAAAAGAAACTTATTGATGTGATAAAGATACATACCAATGAGCAATGAGCAGACCTTCTCACCAAGGCCTTTGATAAAAATCGTTTTGAGTATTTACTCAAATTAAATGGCATTCGGGTCATGAGTGAGGTAATTCAAAATCAATCTCCTTCTTAATCAATTTTTATTGAATTAACATCAGATATTTTTTTCTTGTTATTTTTTTGTGTTTTAGTTTTTAGGGGGAGAAAATTTTGAAAAATACAAAACATTTGAAAAATCAAAAACACAAAAACATTAAAAAATTGAAAATTCTGAGAAATTGATTCAACCAAGTGAGAAATGATAGCACATTGTTTGCTATTGAAAGCACGTTTGTATCATAAAGAATTTAAACATAAAGAGCAGTTACAATTACTAAGTATGATGTGTTAGTAGGTTTATAACTTAGTTAAGATGAAGTTAAAAAAAAGATTGATTATGCTTTATAAGAAACAGATGCTTAGAATGCAGTACTTAGTTTTGTCCTGAATGAGTTATAATTTTTCTTACAAAATGTTTCTTGAACAAAAAGCAATTAACTGGTTTTGATCATGTGTTTAATTTTCAAAAGAAATTCTAATTTTGCTTTTCTTTTATTTTAGTTTAAAGCTGAAACATTCTTTGTGTGTATTTACGTATCGACCTGATTGTTATAGCTTTAAATAATTCAAATTCGTTTTCTTGGTTCTGATTAAGATTTGGACAATCTCTGCGTATATGAATATATCGAACTGATTGTTAAAAGTTTAATCTTAAATTATTTTTTAGTTCATTTTTTTGGATCATTTGAGCATACGTAAGTATCAACCTTGATTCTAAGTATTTGCACAAATTCAAATTGTTTTATGTTTTGTTATTTTCAAAAAGAAATTCTGCTTTATTTTTGCATGATCAAGCTAGTTAAAATTGAAGTAACAAGTTTCAAAAACATTTATGTTTGATTAGTTATTCACAAACCGGGGATGTGTTCAAGCAAATGAATATTATAAGGTATTTGATGATTTTGTTTTAATTTACATCTTAACTAAGTAATTAAACTTAAAGAGGATAAGAATACTGACAATCATCTTAGAATTGTAATTTGCTAATAAATATATTCATTAATTCAATCAGATGTGTTGATAATTGTAAAACAATATGATCTTATGTCTGGATCTTTCTCAAACAAAAAGAGTTGATTTTTTAGTTTAGTTAGATTTGTTTAATTTGTATTTTATTTGTTCTAAAAAATTTGAAAAATTACAAAAAGATTTTTGTTTTAATATGATGTTAAATCAATAATTTTTGATTATTTGTTTGACTTTGAAACATTTAAACATGGATTTGTTTTGAAATTTTTAAATAAAAATCAAATTTCTCAAAAGGTTCGCCTGAAAAAGGTTTGTGAGAAGGTTAGTCCAACAGGTTCGTTGTCTAGGTTCGTCAAATAGGTTCGGTCAAAAAGGTTCGCATATATATAAATCAGGTTCGTGATTGAGGTTCGTCACTTTCATCATTTTGACAGAGACGAACCTGCAATAATAAATTTTTGGATTTTTGATCTTGAGCCTCCGAAGCTTTTTGCTTTACATCATTAGACTCGGATTTGATTTGTGAACATTTTTAGGTATAGATCTTTGATTTTGACCGGCTAGATTAGGAGAAATGACTGGTTTTTAGGATTTTTAGTCAAACCTTGTGTGTTTGGTTTAAAATCTATTAAAATCTAATTTCTGGAAAAATTGTTTTCATTAAAGTTGTTCATCGTTGAGTTTCGAACCTTGGAATGTAATCTTTTTCAGTGATTTCGATGATTTGAAAATTTGATTTTGAAAAGAGAAAGGTTCGCTGGATGAACAAGGTTCGCTGAATGAACCTCTGAATTTCAAAAGAACCGAACCTTGTTGGTCAAGGTTCGTTTGACCAACAGGTTCGTTTGATACGAAGGTTCGTTCAATGAAGGTTCGGTCATTGAAGGTTCGTTCATTCATAAGGTTCGTTCATTCAAATGGTTTGTTCATCAGAAGGTTCGTTCAAAGTAAATAGGTTTGTCTGAACAATACAGGTTCATCTAGAATTAGGTTCGTTTCAGGGAAAGGTTCGCTGGTGTTCAACACAAAGAAATTTTTTTTGATTTTTTTTATTTTTGTAAATTTGTTTAAATTTTTTGTTTTAATTCTGTTTTTTTATTGTAGAAATGGCGAATCTGACATTCGGAGCAAGCACAACTTGTGTGCCTACCTAGATCCTACAACCAGGAACAACAAAGATTTTCGGCCGATGATCGAGTTTCTGCGACGATCTCGGATTTACCATGCCATCTCCAATTCTTGACAAATATATAGATCTCATATACAGAGTTTCTGGGAGTCTGCGAGACTGATTTCTGTTGATGAAGAGTATGTCATAGAAGCAAATGTGCTTGGACAAGCAATTCGTGTTTCTGAGGCTGATATCTATCGGGTGTTACAGTTAGGTGGAGACCTGCTGGTATGACACTCATACTAGAGAGGTGCATCAAAGGCTGTTTTCTAAGGATCAGATATTTTGGAGCTTACAATGTTACTTCCATCAAGAAGGCAAACTTCCTTTGCAGTATAAGCTACTGGCTCATGTTCTGTTACACTGTTTGAGCATGAGGAAAGGTACTTTTAATGAGCTGAGGGATCTTATGAGGTCGGCCATGGTAGCATTGATCTTGAACAAACCGTTCAATTTCTCTGCGATGATTTTCCGATACATGTCTGACAACATTACTAAAGCCAAGGATAGATTCTATATGTATCCTCGCTTTTTTCAGATGTTGATTGATGAGAGGATGCCAGAGCAGATATTGCCTAGGGATGCTACTGATCTTCTAAAGCTCAAATATATGACTGACTCAAGTCTTGGTCAGGTCAGGGTGTACCAGAAGAGTAGAGATGTTGTATTAGAGAAAGATTTGATTGGTCACTGTGCCAAGGCTAATTATTTAGCATATGAGCATGATAGATGGAGACATGCAGAGTCTGAGTCTGATAATGAAGAGTTTGATGATGATGATGATGATGATAATCAGGAACAACCACCACCTCCTCCTCCAAGACAGCAATCAAGGAAGTCTACTGGTCAATCTTCCAGATCTCAACAACAAGGTCAATCTTCTCAAGAACCAAGTACACAGGAACCTGTTCAAGTTGTGTTTCCAGAGCAACAGGGTGAACCTGCTGGTGTAGAAGGTGAAGATGAAGGTGAAGTGTCACCTGATACAGAGTCTGAGTTTGAGACTGTACTGGTTGGCAATCATATGGTAAGGAGATTGAAGAAAAGGCCTGCTTCTGAACAAACAGAGGAAGCTCGGGAAGAAAGAGAAGATCCTAATTTTGTTTCTGTAGAGCCTGAATTTTCTAGGCCTAAGAAGAAGAAGAGAATGGCAAAAGGTCCACATGCCAAGAAGAAGAACAAAGCACCTAAGATTATAGTATCTTCATCAGTTGTAACTTCTACTGTTACATCTTCTTCAGTTCCTATTATCACATCTTCTTCAATTGCTGCAGTTCATGTTTCATCTTCAACTGCTACAATTTCTGCTTCTCCTGAGTTAGTACCTATTTCTACAGTTACAGGAGGCTTAGGGCAAACTCCTGAATATGTGAACGTTGCTTCATTTGTACCATCATTTATAGATTCTACTCCAGTGACTACATCGTTGCCGGAAACTCTATTTCAGGATGATTTTGTTTCAAAAGGGCTAAATGATAATTTAGATGATTTGGGTATGGATTTTACTTATCATGACACAGAGCTCAGAAGAAGACTTTCAATGCTGTCAAAAGAGTTAGATCTTTATAAGATGGAGAAAGAGAAAGTTAAAGCTGATCAACCATCTTCATTAGGAACAACTGAGTTAGATGAGATGAAAGCTCAAATTGCTCAGCTGATGAAATGGAGGGAGGAAGATATAGCTGAGAAGAAAGTGTTGAATGAAAGGATTGCTTCTTCGGAATCCATGATTGAAATTCAAAATGTTGATATTGTAGAGCTGCAAAATCAGAACAGTGATTTAAGGCAGAAGATTGATGAGCTGAAAGTTCAAGATTTTCATGTTGAAGCTTCGGGTCCTGAGAAAGTGTATGTGAATGTAGATGATGATGAAGAAGAAGAAAAAGAGGAGAAGTTAGACTATGGTGATTCTGATATGGATGAACATCCGAACTTAAATGTTCATGATGAGGATGAGGATGGTGATGGTGATGTTGGTGGTGTTAGTGGATCTGGTGAGCTAAACTCTGTGACTGGAGCTATGGTTTTGTATGATTCTTCAAAGATTATTGTAGATGTTACTCCTGTTAGTGCTGTTTCTTCAGATAGGACCGAAGATTGTAATGATGTTGAATTTGAAGAGTTGGATGCAATAGAAAATCCTGAGAAGATTATTGATTACTCTTTGCCCACATTTCTTGATTTGTTTTAACTACATTCTGATATTGACTTGCAGAGAGTGATTGTTGAGATTTCAGCTGATAAAGATCTAGAAGAAGGTGAAATAGATGGAGGTTACTCAGCAAAATATTTTAATGACATGTTTGATATTGATGCTGATCAAATCTTTGATTTTGAGAAAGATGATGAATTGGATTTATTCGAATATGAGGTTGATGATATAATAGATGAAGACTTGTATAACATGAATACCTTGAAGAAGATTTTTGAACTTAGAAGTGTGTCAAGAACTTCATTGGCTTCTGTTAAAGAGAAGACAAACATGGATTTCTGGATAGAAAGTCAAGATGAAATGAAATACATTGTTGATCATTTATATATCTTCAAACAAATGATTGAAGTAATAGACGAAAAATTTCAAGACAAGCAAACTAAACAATTCAAAAGATTCAAGATTGGATCCAAGTTGAAGATGATTGGAAGAATTGTTAGTTATGGTTACTTTCATAATATTCCGGGAAGTCTTGCAGATAAAGGGTGCTAGTGGTGAAGCGTATAGATGGATGTCAGTATTTTGGCAAAGCTTTAGACTTGATGAGTTTACCATCTTTTGAATGCATGACATTGGCTAGACTGAAGATTATCAAGCCTATCCAGACAAAACACAATGAAACTTTTCAGAAGTTGTTGAAGAAAGAAGCTAAGTCTGGATGGAGTTTGTTATCTCGTCAAGTGGGAGACAAGATACACGGTTATGCCAAGCCAAATGTATTTAAGAGACCAATGTTGATAATGATAGAACATAATTGGAATCAATACTTCAAATTCTGGTTTTTTGATGAGAATACAGCTGAAGCCATGATTCTGTTGAAACAAGAAGATCAATGGAGAGTAATCAGATTGTTAGATCCTGTGTGGATTGTTAACTGTTCAAAGGATGATATTGATTTACTTAACATGGATGAGATTTTTGCAGCTGATGGTTATCATGATGTTGGCATAAGCTACAAAGATATAGCAGTTCAGTTTCAGACCATTGCTAGAATGTGTTACACTCTGGGTATACATTCAGGATGCAATTGGGAATATGTGAACTATCTATATGTTGAGTTGATGAAAATTCAGAAGGAAAGAGATGAAAGGGATGCCAAGTTGGAGGCTGAGAGATTAGCAAAAATTCCTCGTTCGGTTGTGATACGAGCGGTGGATAACGTTGGTGAAACAAGTGGAGTGAAAGATAAAGCTGACGACAAAGCTGAAGATAAAGACTGAATATTTTTTGATAGCAACTATTAAGGGGGAGTTTGTTAGTGCATATTTGTAATAGTTTGCTATTAAAAATTGTAAATTATATTAAGTGTGTATAGGTTCGTGTGTTTAGGTTGTGCTTAGTTTCGTCTGGCCCACGAACCTAGGCAGGTTTGGCGAACCTAGGCAGGTTCGGCGAACGTATTTGTTTGATAGGTTTGGCGAACCTACAACCTTGTAAATGTTCGGCAAACCTATAGGTTTGGAAACCTAGGTTCGCCAAGCGAACCTCAAGGTTCGGCTGGCGAACCTAGAGGTTCGGCTAATGATAGGTTCGGCTGACAGAAGCTGTGTTTATATAGAAGGTTTGTCTGATTTTCTAGAAAACTCTTGGAAATTCTGAGTGAACTGAGTGTGTATTCTCTGTGTGAGAAACTTTCTGTGTGAAAGATTTGTAATCAATTGATTGATTAATACAAGAAGGTGTTTATGAAATTACTTGTTCTTTTTTGATTCTTTAGAGATTAAACATGGATTCCGCACGTGTTTGATTGTTCATAGAACTTCGGGATTCGATCCTGATCAGATTCACCAAATCTACAATAATAATAATAATAATCCATAATAATTAATCTCAATCCATAATCCATAATAATCCATTAATATGAATATCATATTGATAATCCAGGTGTCACCCATGTGTTATCAAAATAATATTTAAACTGGTATACATGTTCCACCTCCGAATTTAAAAACAAAACGGTTTTAAAAGGAGGTTATGAGAACTCACCTGAGTCCTTAGAATCAATGTTCTTGTAGTATGCGCGCTCACGTAAGTGAATCAAAACAACTCAACAACCTGTAATTATCGTGTGTTTCATATTCATAAGTGTATGCGTTTTGTCTCGATTAAGTGACCATGAGTGTTTACTTTAATTTCTTACGTGTTTCATTCACTTAATTTATTTCATCGAAGTTAAAATAATCACTCAATATTTTATAGTAATCATCTTTAGGATGTAATTTAAATTTGATAGTTTTAAATCACTCTATGATGATAACTAGTTGTGATGTAATATATGTGTTCCTATAGACATGTATACTACAAAGTAATGACCTAAGTCATATACATATCAATACATACACATATGATCAACTAATTTCATCATTATAAACTATATATATATACATTCAAGGATGTAAACCCTTGTCATGCATATATCTATACCCACCTTTGCATGCACTTTTAATTAGTTTGCCATGATAAAATTCAAATTGATGAAATTTCAATCTAAGTTTAAGAGATCAAACTTAATTAATTACATATAAATATTCATCATATAAAATCTCAATGTTTAAGATTACATTTATTATAAAAAGGTGACAACTCCTAGATTTTCATGCATTATTGGTTTACGCCATTATTTTTAATTTTTCATCCACTATTAACCTTTAATTGAAGGGTTTAAGTTTAATAGCTCCAATCCCATCCAAAATCCTTAAGTTCGCTGCTCAAAGTAGGAATCAAATCCCAAAGTTCGGCCCAAGGTGATAGCTTCGGCTAGCCAAAGGTTTGTTGGATGCAGGTTCGTGATACTCTAAGGTTCAGCCAAAAGAGGGTAGGGTTCGGCACATAGAGGTTCGCCACATGCAGGCCTGGCCCAGGTTCGGCCAACACAAGACATAGGTTCTCTACTAGCTGAAGGATCGCCATGTAGGGTTCGCATGGTGCCATGCAGGTTCGGCCATCAGAAAATTTATCCACGCAAGGTTCGGCTGAAAAAGGATAGGTTCGCCTAGCTAGGGTATGCATGGAAGAGGTTCGCTGCAACTGGTGGTTCGGTGGTGCATAAGGTTCGGCCACTCTAATTGGGTTCGGCCAGAATTTAGGTTCGTCTAGCATGTGAAGGTTCGTCCAAGAAGGATGGTTCGTAGCTCCCAGGTCTGGCCCATCTAAGATTCGCTCGAATATGTGACGATCAGGTTGGAAGAAAGGTTCGACCACGGGTATCACAGGATTCGGCTACCTGCTGCGTGGCGAACCAGCTCCATCATCATCATCATCTTCTTCTTCGAATCTAATATGTTGCAAGTGTAATCACCTACATCTACTCGTTTACACCCATTCATTTTAAAGTTTTTAATGTGTAGAATTCGTTTAAACACAAAAGCATGAATCTGTTTGTTGTTAGTGTAAGAAACCGAAACAAAACTCGAGATTTACCTCTATATGTTGGCAAAAAGTTTGATTTCTTTGTATCTTCTCGTTCAACTCGATAACGCGGTGATTTCGTCAAGAATTGAAGAAGATAAAGAGAGAAGTGTGAGAGAATGTAGGTGACGAATTTTGAAGCTAGTGAGAGAAGATTTGTTAGTGGAAATGAAGAAGAAAGAGGGAATCCTCTTTCTTATACCACGTCTCGTCCCTACGTGCTCGGTCTCATCTTTATCGCGATAAGAATTATAGAAACGTTCGGTTTTTCTCGTAAATAGATATTTAAACATGAGACGTTTAAATAATTATGTTACATTTTAAATAAAATGATTTTAATTAATGTTGTTTCATAAAACGATTTCGAATAAAATTGTTTCATAAAACATTTTCGTTTTCATTTTCGTTAAATTATTTATTTAATAAATAATTTGCTCGAATTTGTTTTTAGGTTGTGATTCCTAATAAACGTTATTAGTTTCTATTTATTAATTTAGTATCGTTAGATATTATTTCGTTATCTCGTCGAAACGCGTTACTTACGTACGTATTCGTAAAGATCGTCACCTTTCCGAAGCTCGTATCGTATTTCAATTTGATTTACGATTTACGGAACATCGTTTCAGAATATGGTTCTTAATAATTCTATTCGTGTGAATCGTCACCCACGCGAATACATTATTAAGTTAATATTTCTGAATTAATATTCGAGTTTAAATTATATTCGTCACCTCACCATCGAGTACTTATCTTTAATAATGCTTCCATTATTTTATTATCTTTAATATTATAAATCCCAATCCAAAACCCACTAAACCATATCACTGACACTTCTGTGATAGACCAAAATATGCATATGTATAGTGCATATGTAGGGGTCAATCGCAACTGCCCCAGCCACCGTCCCACCACTATTTCGATAAACCATTACCATGTGTCCTTGACTATGTTTAGCAACCAAACAATAAAAAAATCCTAATTCCTTTCCATTCCGAATCAACAATTCATATTATCTGAAATATAACTGTAATAAACTCTCTGGTTCTGCTTAGTTGTGTTTCAACCAAACTTCCCATGGTTTATGCATATAATAATATGTTCTCAGTATGTATACCAACTATCAATAATATCTTCCAATAATTCATTATCATTAATAATTATAATGCCAGGTCGTAACAGTACAAGTACATATGTACGGACAACCTGAAATACAGTGATGTTACAGTAATTCTCTATCAATATAATACACTAAGCTGGTTATTGAGTTTAATCATTACATAAAACAAGTTCGAATGGAGTAAAGGGCCAAATGGGTTGTATTGATTCAGTTTTTATACTCGTTCACTTTGAGTTCTATACTCGGTTAGAACGAATACATTTGGAATGGTGAAATCACGAAATTTCAAATCAATCGGATTAATTGTTGATTAGTATACCTATACACGTTTGAATCCTTTCAAAAATTACTATTTTTGGGCAGTCATTAGCTGTAATCGAACGAGAACGAAGCTTGGGTTGTAATCCGGGTTATGGGTCGGGTTTCGTTGAACATGGGTGAGGAAGATGGTAAAGTGTTGGGATGTTCATTTCCAGCCCTTCATGTTCCCCTATTAGGTCAAATTTGTGTTAATGTTTTATAACTAAGATGTGTGTTTTATAATTTACACTTTTTACCCTCCCAGTTTGTCTAGTTAACATTTTATGTAAATAAAGTTTATAAGATGTATTAAACTAAATAATTTTTACTACTTTAATATTTCTCTCTTTACATATGTTATTATTTTAATTAAATAATTAGTTATAACAAATTATTATTATTATTATTGTTGTTATTATTATTATTATTATGATTATTATTATTTATATTTTGTTTAATGCTTATATTATATATATACTAATATATATATATATATTAGTCTTTCAACATTTATAAATGTTTTACTTAGAATTTCATATTTTAATTAATAAAGTCTATTTTGTAAAATAAATTGCTATGCATATCCAAGAATTTCAAAGAATGTTCCCAAACTTTGTTTTTTTATTATAACTCGAACACGATTACATTAATACGAATTTAAACGAAAACCCTAGGGATTACACATAAGGCTGTCGATACTACTTGGTATTTCATCAATACTATTTCTACATGTCACACCTCCAAATTACCACTTTCGGCGTCAAGCCGTTGGGTGTGACGTGGCAGGATTAGAAGCACTAGTCATATAGAACATCTTTATATACATAAAATACGTGGATATATCATTAATATCCCAACATAGTTATAAAAGTTGCACAATGGATATATAAGTTCGTGTCCATGTTTGTGCCCAACAACTCCAAGTTGTTGTGTTTGCTCGTGTTTGACCAGGTTTGACCTTGTTTGTCCTAGTTTGACCAAGATTAACCATGTCGACTCGACGACCTATTGGTGACTCGTTTAGTTTATTATCGTTGCTTAATGTTCGTCATTTATTAAGTATTACATGTAAACCCATATGTCACGTTCAATGAACAACTTACTATTTATAGTAAGCTTCCATTTTTTGCAGCTTTCTACTTTTAGTAAGTTTCTATTTTAGGCAAGTTTCTATTTCTAGCAAGTTCACATAAAAATTACATTTTATCATTCTAAGCATGCTTATTCCCGTAAATGATCATGTTATCGCTTAACACATTATCCTATGTTATCAATTAAGTACAAACTCCTTTTGAAGTTACTATTTTTAGTAAGTTACTACATTTATCATTTTTAGCACCAATAATAAAGAAAAAACTTTCCTATTATCATAACATGGCATTTTAAATCATCTATTATTCTCAAAACATGTTCAATAACTCATGTTTATGAAAATCCCCAAATAAAGTTTTCTTTTATGGAAAGTTCACTATAAAACACATCTTAATCAAAATTAACTATTTTAAATTGTTTATATGCCTATTATCAGCCTCAAATTAGTTAATCATAACTAAAATCACCATGCATGGTCAGACATGAACAATATCATCATTTTTCCCATGCCAAATCATCCTAACATGTATCCTGTGACACCCGACAATTTCAGGTAAATTGCGACTCTTACATTTCTTACATTTCACATTCATACTTGTTACATTTCATTTAATTATGTTTAATTAGATGAGTCAAACACACACAACAACGAAACGATAGTTCGAGGAACTATCGAATCGTACATTGCACATTGGTTTTTGTGGCAAACACAAACACAAACATGATTGGATTGTGCAAATACACGTTGATTATGGTTAATCAAGCATGCAAACGGTTCGTACCAACGAACACGAACTATCAAAGATAATTCAAGGAATTATCGAAACACACACACGAGTCTCACAAACGTTGGTGATCAAACTTATGTGCTACTTTGTGATTATATGTTAAACATGTATTAGATGTTTAGAATAAGCGTTAGGGATCGAGAACGAGCGAAGTCTTATCAACGAAATCGAAAAACAAGAAATGGGACCCGTCACGGTACGCGACAACCCCATCGCGAAAGGCTCCGCGATACGCGACGAAAACCGGGAGTCGAGACTCCCGAATCTCATCGCGGTACGCGATGAAAACTTTTGATCGGCCTTCGCGGTACGCGTAGGCCATGCAGATCAAAATTTTTATAAATTCAACCCCACAGTCTTTCAATCGGTTTTCTCTTGTTTTCCTTCGAACTGGTACACCATATCTCGACTAAACTCTCTGCTAAACTCACCTTAAACCCTGGTAAGCCAATCCTAAACCATTCCCTCATTCTTCTTGGAGATTTGGAGTGCTTGGAACTTGGAGAAGGAGCAAAGAAGCCAAGAACGACCATCAACCACTGATTCTTTATCATCAGCTACTATTTCCATTGGAATCTAGCATCTAAGGTAGTTCCTTATGTTTATCTAGTGTTAGATCGTACATGCAATGGGTAAAAACCCACATGCAACTCCGTTTAGCATTGTGTTCGAATGCGTTGGTGATTTGTTGTTTAGATATCATAGATTTACTGATTTGATAGTATTAGAATGTTAGATTTGAGTTTGGTTGAGTTGTTGGTTGATTTGATGATGTATTGGTACACTTGCCATAAAAGGAAACTTTTATGTTACAAGTATTGGATTTGTGATGATCTAGACATGTTAGACATGCCTAGATGGTGTTAAATGTATATTGAAGTGTTTAGAAACACATTGGGATGTTTGATTTTGGCAAAAACTTGGTTTTATAGAAACTTGCTATTTATGGAAACTTTTATAAATCAAAAGAGGGCTTTTGATGTTTTAAAGTGTTTTGATGAACTTTGATTGTTAAAACATGTTTAGAAATGATTTTTAACATATTTAGAAACTTTGTTTTGTAAAAACAAGCTTTTAAACGGATACTTTCCAAATAAGGAAACTTTATTTGGGCAAAACGGCATAAATGGTGATTTATGCGCAAACGTTGTGTTTTAAGTGTATAAACGTGTTTTACAAACGTACTGGAGTGATTTGATTTGTGAAATGGGATTTCATAACCACACTTTCTAAAAATGGTAACTTAAGTGATTAGAGTCATAGGATGCATTTTGGTGTCTTATGTGCATCAAGGCACATAAACACAACAATCGTGTCACCAACGATTCGTTGAGTCTCACTAGTCAACACACACACTCGGTTGAGCACACCGACACTTGAAGTTGTATGGATTGTGACACACCACGAAACACATACTCACACCTATATGGTTATAGGTGCATACTAGCAGGTGCTAGCTTTCGCAGACGCGAACACACATATACACCGGGACTGCTGTAACAGGTGAGTTCACGGCCCCTTTTTACATTTTCTACCTTTGGGGGAGAAAACATTGCATACAAACTACTTTTGAACAACTTACACATTTTTGGTTTCTTTTGTACATGCTAATATCGTATATGCATATGTGTGGCATTCATCCACAAACTGATAAGTCCTCATTAAACAGACCTCGAACCGTTAGTAGCGCGTGGCGCTTAGCGTGGTAATTCTGAATAGTACTATTTGGGCCTGACAAGCCCCACTGTTGCGAGCCATATGGCCACCCCGACTGGAGGTCGGAACAGTGCATAATTGACCAAACAACATTTGCCATATCTTGGATGGATATGGCGGGAGGCAACATGTTAGCTTCGGTTGCGAACCCGCATATGATATAAAACATATTGACTAGCTATCAATTGATATTGCATTGTATTGAAAAGTAGACCTGCAACACTTACTTTAAACATTTTGATGTTTACTGCTGATTACAAACCTGTGCTCTCACCAACCTTTGCGTTGACTCTTTACTCGCATGTTTTCTGAGATAACTAAGGCACGCGCACAAGGAATAGAATGCTAGGCTGGAGTCGCATGCATCTGTTTAAGTGTCTTAGTCTATTAAACATTGTGTTCATTTGATCATGTTACTTATGTATTGTCAAACATCTTTAATCGCTTCCGCAACTATTGATACGTTACATTTTGAAAACTGTTTTTAAGTTAATGCTTCCGCTCCTTATAAATGTTAATTTGTTTTGATAACCTACGTTTACTTCCGCAACTCTGATTTTACAAACTGCTTTATCCAAGTTATTGGATGTACGTATGAAACCGGACATTTAGGTCTCGCATGTTGTGTGACCGGAGACTGCGATCCTGACAATTTGGTATCAGAGCCTCCGGTTATTGCGAATTAGGTTTGCATTTAGTGAACTTAGTTTGTAACCACTAGTCTCCACACAACACTTAGTGCTTAGTATTGTGATACTGGCATACATGATTGTACACACACGCTAATTACGCGCACTATAGCAAATGGCGTCATCATCGTCACCGCATGTCACTACACATGACGGTGGAAGCCGATCGCTCTACATGTTCTTTACAAGTACCTACTGCACACACTACATTAGTCACTAGTCAAACACTAACACTTATTCTCGCTATGAAGATCATGTCTGGAAGACGTGGAGGGCGCAGGAATGCGGGTGGACGTGGAAACATCAACCTGACTCAAGCTGAGTTGAACGCCCTCATCAACGAACGGGTTGAGGAGGTACTTGCTGCACGGGAAGCTGCCCGTAATCAAAACCCACTGAACCAAGGTGATGAATCTGTTCATATTCACCTTGCACCACAATCACTCGTTTCCAATTCAACACGTTTACCCGATACGTAACCCAACTCTACTCTTTGCATATCTTAGGAGCAAATCCTAACCCACCTCTCTGCACGTTCAAGATGTTCCTGGATTGCAAACCCCACTCTTTCAGCGGCACTGAGGGAGCCGTCGGACTGTTACGCTGGATCGAAAAGGTAGAATCGGCCTTTGCTATGAGCAACTGCAGGAACGAGGACAGGGTCAAGTTCGCTGCGGGGACATTCGAGGGAGCTGCCCTCACTTGGTGGAATGCCAACATCCAGAACCTAGGGCTTGATGCAGCCAACGCTCTGCCTTGGGATAATTTTAAACAAATGTTGAACCGCGAATACTGCCCTCGTGGTGAAGTGCAGAAACTTGAGACTGAGTTCTGGAACCACAAGATGATTGGTTCCAAGGTTGAGGCTTACACTGCCAGGTCTTATGAGCTGGCAAACCTGTGCCCGGAAATGGCAAACCCACCCTTCAAACACATAGAGAAATACATCGAGGGACTACCACCTCAAATTCAGGGCATGGTACTTTCTGCTGACCCCCATCACCATGCAACAAACTGTGCGACTAGCCCACAAGCTCACTGACTCGGCTGTTACACAAGGACTCTTACCACCACGTGGTGCTGTGACCACAACCAACGACAAGAACAAACGCAAATGGGATGACACCCTGAGCAAGACTTCCACTCTCCAACAACCACCACAACAGCGCAAGTTTGGATCGAACCAAGCTTATGCCCCACCCATCCCAACCACTCAAAACCAAGGGGGCTATGCAGGAAAACAACCCAAATGCCACAAGTGCAACTTCCATCATGCACAGGGTCAGTGTGGCCGTTTCCAATGCCAGCGCTGCGGAAAAGGGGGACATGCAGCCAAAGACTGCAGGGGTGAGCTAATGACGAAGACCCCACAGCCACAACAACAGCAACAACTTGAAGCACCAAAGGGTTGCTTCGAATGTGGCAAACCAGGGCACTTCAAGAAGGACTGCCCACACCTGAGAAACAACAACAACAACCAACAGAACAACAACAATGGGAACAATGGCACGAGGGGACGAGCCTTCGTGATTGGGGCCAAGTAGGCCAGAAGGGATCCCAACCTTGCAACCGGTACGTATCTCTTGAACGATAATTATGCTTCTGTATTGTTTGATACTGGAGATGAGAAAAGCTTTATAACTAAGGACTTTAATGAGATACTTGCCATTACCCCAACGCCCTTAGAGTTTGAGTATACAGTAGAACTAGCTGATGGTAAATTGATTATGACTAAGCACATTCTTAAAGAATGCATTTTAGAGCTAGCATGTCATAAATTTAAGATTGACCTCATGCCGGTCACACTAGGCAGTTTTGATGTCGTAGTGGGCATGGATTGGTTGTCTAAAAACCAGGCTGAAATCGTTTGCCACGACAAGGTTGTGCGCATACCTCTCCCTGGAGGAGAAACTCTAGATATCAAGGGCGAAAGGAGTGACACTCCTCTGAACATCATCTCGTGCATGAAAGCTCACAAATGCTTACAAAAGGGATACACAACCATTCTGGCACTTATCACCGACAAGACTGAAGAGGAGAAGAAAATAGAAGACATACCAGTCGTATGCGACTATCCCGACGTATTCCCTGAGGATCTAGCAGGATTACCACCACCACGACAAGTGAAGTTCCGGATAGACCTTGTGCCGAGAGTAGCGCCTATCGCACGAGCACCATATCGACTTGCACCTTCGGAGATGCAGGAACTGTCCAATCAACTGCAAGAGCTGTTGGACAAAGGTTTCATTAGACCAAGCTTTTCACCCTGGGGAGCTCAGGTCTTGTTCGTAAAAAGAAGGATGGCACTTTCCGTATGTGCATTGACTATCAAGAATTGAACAAAGTAACAATCAAGAACCGTTACCCCTTACCACGCATTGACGATTTGTTCGATTAGCTACAGGGATCGAGTTACTACTCTAAGATCGATCTGCGATCTGGATACCATCAGTTGAGGATTCAGGAGGAAGATATCCCCAAGACTGCATTTCGCACTCGGTATGGCCATTACGAGTTTTTGGTTATGCCGTTTGGGCTGACAAACGCACCCGCAGTATTCATGGATCTCATGAATAGAGTGTGCAAACCATACCTCGACAAGTTTATCATTGTCTTTATAGATGACATTCTCATCTACTCCAAAACCCACGAAGAACACAAAGAGCATCTTCAATTGGCTCTTGAATTGCTACGAGAAGGGAAGCTATACGCTAAACTCTCCAAATGCGACTTCTGGAATTGAGAAGTCCAATTCTTAGGTCATGTTGTGAATGAACAAGGAATACATGTGGATAAATCTAAGATAGAGGCAATCAAGAACTGGGAAGCACCAAAGACCCCAACTGAGGTGCGACAATTCCTAGGCTTGGCAGGCTATTATTGACGATTTATCGAAGGATTTTCAAAGATAGCCCAACCCCTTACAGCTTTAACCCATAAGGACAAGAAGTATCTTTGGACTGACAAACAGGAGGATGCATTTCAACTCCTCAAGCAGAAGCTCTGTAGTGCACCTATTTTATCTCTTCCTGATGGAACGGACGACTTCGTAGTATATTGCGGCGCCTCGATACAGGGACTAGGCTGTGTGCTGATACAGCGAGAAAAGGTGATCGCATGTGCTTCTCGAAAACTAAAAGTCCACGAGAAGAACTACACCACCCACGACTTGGAACTTGGAGCCGTGGTATTTGCACTCAAGATCTGGAGACACTACCTGTATGGTACAAAGTGTACGATATACACTGATCATAAGAGTCTCCAACACGTATTCGAGCAGAAGGAATTGAACATGCGACAGCGTCGCTGGCTCGAACTCCTAAATGACTACGAGTGTGCTATCAAGTATCACCCGGGGAAGGCCAACGTTGTGGCCGACGCCCTGAGTCGGAAGAACACCTCGAAACCCAAAAGGGTACGAGCTTTACAGCTCACCATCTATCCCAATCTCCCTGAACAGATACGTATGGCCCAAGTGGAGGCACTCAAGGCAGAAAATCTAGCGGCCGAATCACTGAGGGGAATGGAGCAACATCTTAAAGTAAAAGCTGATGGCTTACATTATTTCATGGAACGCGTCTGGGTTCCACATCACGGAAACCGATGAGACCTTGTAATGGATGAGGCTCACAAATCTCGGTATTCCATTCACCCTGGATCTGATAAGATGTATCATGATCTGAAGGTACTCTACTGGTGGCCACACATGAAAGCCGACATCGCTACCTATGTAGGCAAATGCTTGACAGGTGCGAAAGTCAAGATCGAGTACCAAAAACCCTCCGGATTACTCACACAACCTGAGATCCCCATGTGGAAATGGGAACAAATATCCACGGATTTCATCACCAAATTACCCCGTACTCCTAGTGGATGTGACACTATTTGGGTAATTGTGGATCGACTAACCAAGTCAGCACATTTCCTTGCGATAAAGGAAAACGACAAAATGGAAAAGTTAGCCAGAATCTATGTTAAGGAAGTAGTCTCGCGTCATGGAGTGCCAATCTCCATCATTTCAGATCGAGACGCCAGATTCACTTCTAACTTCTGGAAATCATTACAAAAATCGCTTGGCACACGGTTGGATATGAGTACAGCATACCACCCACAAACTGATGGCTAGAGCGAACGCACCATACAGACCCTCGAAGATATGCTACGAGCGTGCATAGTAGACTTTGGTAACAGCTGGGAGACTCACCTACCGTTGGTAGAGTTTTCCTATAACAACAGTTACCACACAAGCATCAAAGCAGCGCCTTTTGAGGCACTCTATGGCAGGAAATGCCGGTCACCTATCTGTTGGGCAGAAGTGGGCGACAGTCAGCTCACTGGCACGGAACTTGTACACGAAACGACGGAGAAAATCGTGCAAATCAGAAATCGCATGGCAGCAGCTCGTGATCGTCAAAATAGCTATGCCGACAAACGCCGAAAACCTTTAGAATTTCAGGTAGGAGACAAAGTCCTTCTGAAAGTCTCGCCATGGAAAGGCGTCATTCGTTTTGGTAAACGAGGCAAACTAAACCCACGATATATTGTACCCTTCGAAATCCTGAAAAGGATTGGTCCAGTGGCATACCAACTCAATTTACCAGTCGAACTCGACGGAGTTCACAACGTGTTTCACGTCTCAAACCTGAAGAAATGTTTATCAGACGAAACACTTATAGTTCCACTGGATGAGATCCAGGTGGATGAACAACTACGGTTCGTGAAAGAGCCGGTAGAGATCATGGACCAAGAGGTCAAGCAACTCAAACAGAGTAAGATTCCTATTGTCAAAGTCCGATGGAAGTCGAAACGCGGACCTGAATTCACGTGGGAGCGTGAAGATCAGATGATGCGCAAATATCCCCATCTCTTCAAACAGACAATGTCGAACGCCGACACCAACAAGTAAATTTCGGGACGAAATTCCTTTCAACAAGGGGATGATGTGACAACCAGAAAATTTTTGTTTCTCAAACACCGTTGCTTCTCAAACACTACCAACAACAACCAAATTTCGGGACGAAATTTCTTTCAACAAGGGGATGATGTGACACCCGGCAATTTCAGGTAAATTGCGACTCTTACATTTCTTACATTTCACATTCATACTTGTTACATTTCATTTAATTATGTTTAATTAGATGAGTCAAACTCACACAACTACGAAACGATAGTTCGAGGAACTATCGAATCGTACATTGCACATTGGTTTTGGAAACCAAGTGTGGCACACACAAACACAAACACAATTGGATTGTGCAAATACATGTTGATTATGGTTAATCAACATGCAAACGGTTCGTACCAACGAACACGAACTATCAAAGATAATTAAAGGAATTATCGAAACACACACACGAGTCTCACGAATGTTGGTGATCATACTTATGTGCTACTTTGTGATTATATGTTAAACATGTATTAGATGTTTAGAATAAGCGTTAGGGATCGAGTACGAGCGAAATCGTATCAACGAAATCGAAAAACAAGAAATGGGACCCGTCGCGGTACGCGACAACCCCATCGCGAAAGGCTCCGCGATACGCGACGAAAACCGGGAGTCGAGACTCCCGAATCTCATCGCGGTACGCGATGAAAACTTTTGATCGGCCTTCGCGGTACGCGAAGGCCATGCAGATCAAAATTTTTATAAATTCAACCCCACAGTCTTTCAATCGGTTTTCTCTTGTTTTCCTTCAAACTGGTACTCCATATCTCGACTAAACTCTCTGCTAAACTCACCTTAAACCCTGGTAAGCGAATCCTAAACCATTCCCTCATTCTTCTTGGAGATTTGGAGTGCTTGGAACTTGGAGAAGGAGCAAAGAAGCCAAGAACGACCATCAACCACTGATTCTTTATCATCAGCTACTGTTTGCATTGGAATCTAGCATCTAAGGTAGTTCCTTATGTTTATCTAGTGTTAGATCGTACAAGCAATGGGTAAAAACCCACATGCAACTCCGTTTAGTATTGTGCTTGAATGCGTTGGTGATTTGTTGTTTAGATATCATAGATTTACTGATTTGACAGTATTAGAATGTTAGATTTGAGTTTGGTTGAGTTGTTGGTTGATTTGATGATGTATTGGTACACTTGCCATAAAATGAAACTTTTATGTTACAAGTCTTGGATTTGTGATGATCTAGACATGTTAGACATGCCTAGATGGTGTTAAATGTATATTGAAGTGTTTAGAAACACATTGGGATGTTTGATTTTGGCAAAAACTTGGTTTTATAGAAACTTGCTATTTATGGAAACTTTTATAAATCAAAAGAGGGCTTTTGATGTTTTAGAGTGTTTTGATGAACTTTGATTGTTAAAACATGTTTAGAAATGATTTTTAACATATTTAGAAACTTCGTTTTGTAAAAACAAGCTTTTAAACGGATACTTTACAAATAAGAAAACTTTATTTGGGCAAAACGGCACAAATGGTGATTTATGCGCAAACGTTGTGTTTTAAGTGTATAAACGTGTTTTACAAACATACTGGAGCGATTTGATTTGTGAAATGGGATTTCATAACCACACTTTCTAAAAATGGTAACTTATGTGATTAGAGTCATAGGATGCATTTTGGTGTCTTATGTGCATCAAGGCACATAAACACAACAATCGTGTCACCGTCGAGTCGTTGAGTCTCACTAGTCAACACACACACTCGGTTGAGCACACCGACACTTGGAGTTGTATGGATTACAACAAACCACGAAACACATACTCACACCTATATGGTTATAGGTGCATACTAGCAGGTGCTAGCTTTCGCAGACGCGTACACACATATACACCGGGACTGCTGTAACAGGTGAGTTCACGGCCCCTTTTTACATTTTCTACCTTTGGGGGAGAAAACATTGCATACAAACTACTTTTGAACAACTTACACATTTTTGGTTTCTTTTGTACATGCTAATATCGTATATGCATATGTGTGGCATTCATCCACAAACTGATAAGTCCTCATTAAACACACCTCGAACCGTTTGTAGCGCGTGGCGCTTAGCGTGGTAATTCTGAATAGTACTATTTGGGCCTGACAAGCCCCAGTGTTGCGAGCCATATGGCCACCCCGACTGGAGGTCGGAACAGTGCATAATTGACCAAACAACATTTGCCATATCTTGGATGGATATGGCGGGAGGCAGCATGTTAGCTTCGGTTGCGAACCCGCATATCATATAAAACATATTGACTAGCTATCAATTGATATTGCATTGTATTGAAAAGTAGACCTGCAACACTTACTTTAAACATTTTGATGTTTACTGCTGATTACAAACCTGTGCTCTCACCAACCTTTGCGTTGACTCTTTACTCGCATGTTTTCTCTGGTAACTAAGGCACGCGCACAAGGAATAGGATGCTAGGCTGGAGTCGCATGCATCTGTTTAAGTATCTTAGTCTATTAAACATTGTGTTCATTTGATCATGTTACTTATGTATTGTGAAACATCTTTAATCGCTTCCGCAACTATTGATACGTTACATTTTGAAAACTGTTTTTAAGTTAATGCTTCCGCTACTTATAAATGTTAATCTGTTTTGATAACCTACGTTTACTTCCGCAACTCTGATTTTACAAACTGCTTTATCCAAGTTATTGGATGTACGTATGAAACCGGACATTTAGGTCTCGCATGTTGTGTGACCAGAGACTGCGATCCTGACAATCTGTTGTTGCTCGCGCCCCAGAAGGGACGGGATTTCTCGGGGTGTGACATATCCAAGTTCTTTACTAAACATAAATCATCACCTATAAATGCTTTTCATGTCAACAACCTCATCTAGCATCATCTTTTATCACCAAAATTTCTATAATTAGCAATCTATGATCAAACCATTCGTTTCGTCAAATCCAATACTTCCAATACATCAATATTATCATTTTTATGCACAAATCATCATTTAAACATACTTAGTGTCTCAAAATTACCATCCAACATCATTTCGTATATTAAAATTACTATTTTTTGTAACAATCAACTATCTGCACAAAATACCTTCAAATGACACCAATATTAATCAAAACTCACATCTCATGGCAATCCATCATCCAAATTAGTCAATAAGACCTCAAATACAATGTTTCAAAGTGCAAATAATCATGCATGTGGCTGAATTGTTGTTGCATGTGGTTGAAATATGTTGCATGTGGGTTTAAATGACATATTAACCACTAAAACTACCACAAGGATCTTTAGAAGTCCTGGTTTAGCTGAGTCTCAACCTTAACAGGGGTTTAAGAGCTTAAAAGGGACTGATGGTGGCTCCTGGATTTCTGAGAGCTTGTAATGAACAACTAGCAAGGCTTCGATAATCTAACTCCTTGATTATGGCTTCACAATGGTTGATTGTGGGTCTCTTGTGGCTAAAAAGGGCTTGATAGGGTGAAATAAGTGGGAGATGTGTCACACCCCCAAATTCCCACATGCGGTGTCAGACCGCTAGGTGTGACGAGGCCAGGATCAAAGCTCTCAGTCATATAGAACGAATATGAGTTTGAAAACACATAGTTTTAATATTCGAATTCGAGTTACATTAATATAAGCAGCGGAAAGTAAATAAGTTATGCAGCGGAAATGTAATTGTCTTACACTACGTTGCTTAAAACTACAAAATCATGAAATGTTCAAAATATAAGTTAGAATGCGTGCGTGCAAGACTCCTCAAAAGTCCTACTCCAAGTGCATCCTAGCATCGTGTGTTCAGTTACCTGAGAATACATGCGAAAACGTGTCAACATAAAGTTGGTGAGTTCACAGGTTTAGATAGTTAAAAGCAGTAAACAGATATATACTGGGTATGTTAAGTTGATTTGTTGGATCTATGATCCTGAGTGTGTCAGTTCATCTTACCAAAACTTAGACTTGTTGTTTGCCTCCCTAGGTTATCGCGGTACCCAGCCTAAGCTCGATATTACACTCGTTTTGACCTCCAGTCAATATTTTCCCCGAGTGGGGTTAGTTAGGCCAAGTAGTACTGCGTAATAATGACTCGTTCATTACACAATTAACGGTAAGGGTGTGAGGACTTTTGTTGCGATACAGTTACACTCAAAAGTTGTTTTGCAACATACCAGTCATACATCTAAATAGTTGCATAGTATTCTCCCCACAAAAGTTTAACAAAACAGTTAAATATAAAAAGTGGGTTGTAGACTCTGCTTAGTGATAATCGGATAAGATAGCATAAGCTCCTTCTTGGTAAAAGTGTCGGTCACCGGCTACCTATATCGTATAGCTTACGTCAGTCCGTGTAAGTGACAGTTAAATATAAAAAGTGGGCTGTAGACTCTGCTTAGTGATAATCGGATAAGATAGCATAAGCTCCTTCTTGGTAAAAGTGTCGGTCACCGGCTACCTATATCGTATAGCTTACGTCAGTCCGTGTAAGTGACCGTGTTCGTGTTCGTGCTCGTGTTTGTGCTCAACAACCATTGGTTGTTATGTTTGCCCATGTTGGTCCACTGACCCTTTTTTTCGAGTTTGACCGTGTTTGACCATGTTTGACCATGTTTGATTGTGTTTGACCTTGTTTGACTGTGTTTAACCGTGTCAAGTCAACGAGCCGTTGGTGAACCATGTGTTGGTTGTGATTCGCGTAAGATTCGTGATTGTGCTCGTGGTGTGCAAAACGCACGATTCGCATTCATGGACAACTTACTATTTATAGTAAGTTTCCATTTTTGGCAAGTTCTATAACACATATCGTTTTTAAGGTTCTAGCATGCTTGTTAGTCCTACGTGATCATGTTAGCATATAGCACGTTGTCGCAAGTGGTCAAATACACATATAAGTCATTTTTACATATTAAAGTTTCCTAAAATGGATAGTTTCAAATCTATCATGATTAACATCAAGATTCATCTAACTTAGCATACAATGGTCATATCAAGTCATGTTAAGCCATTTGTCATGCTCGTAACCTTTCTAATATCCATAGTTTGTAATTTCGCAAAATAAAGTTACAAAAAATAGTAACTATCACAAATACTCATCAAACGACTATTCCAAGCATTCCTAATCCATTTTTATACCAATTAACATCATTTCATATCATGAATAATCATATAAGCATATTCATTTAAACAAAATAATCAAATAGCACTAATCGGGTTATAAAAGTTACTAAAAATAGTAACTTAGTCTAAAATGACAACAAATCAATTCCATGTCTATTCCTTAGTATTATATCATCATATTATCATCCAAATGACACATCTATACACATGCATGCTCGTATCCTTATCCATTTCATCCTATTGTAACACCAAAGTTACTAAAAATAGCAAGATTATCAAATATTCCATTTTTTATCATTTTAACAATAATACTCATGTAACATGACATCAATAAACATCTATAAATATCCAAAATCATCTAATAACCCTTAGATTATACATGCATGTTGATATATCTATCATCCAAGAACAAATCATGCATTATATATGTACACATCATCTTAGATCATCTTGAAACATCATCAAACCATCATAGATCATCATAATAAATACTAAAACCATCAAATCCATATTCAAAGTGCTAAAATTTTGTGCATGCAAGGTTTGAGTGTGTGCATGTGAGTTTCATGGCTTGCATGTGGGTTTTTAAGTGTTGAATGTGTGTGAAGCTTGTAGAAACTACCTCACAAGCCTTGAATCACCAAGATGAAATGGAAACAGCCTTAGAAGCTACTGGATAGCTGGTTTGTGTTGGAACAAGCAGGTGATGGTGGCCTCCAAGCTCCAACTCTTTCCCTCTTCAAGTTCCTCTTGAGTTCTAAGCTTCAAGCCTTCAAACCAAGCTTCTTCAAGCTTGTCAATGGCTTCCAATAGAGAGAAAGGGGATTTTCAGGTTTGGATGACGAAGTGTAGGAGCCTGGAACTCAAGAAATGAAATTGTAGGGTGGCTAATAATGACTGTGTCCTGGTTTTATAGGATTTTTGCGTGTCTGCCTCGTCGCGTACCGCCGAGAAGGTTCAAAAGGTACCCAGCGTACCGTGACAGATTTCAGGATTTAAAATCCCCCCGCCCACCTGTCGCGTACCGCCATGGACCTCCCCAGGGTCCGTAGCATACAGCGACGGATCCTAGAAGAGCCCACTAGGCCCAATTTCAATGGTTTAGCCTGTTTTTCGCTGTTTTCTAGCTTACAGACTATTGTTCGTCATCGTTTGAACTTTCAAGTTCAATATTTGAGCGTTTCGTGAGGTTTCTAGTGTTTGGTTACACTATGTGCTAAACGTTCACCAACGTTCGTATTTTCTTAGACACGTGTGTGCGTGTTGTGATAATTCACCGAATTATCGTGTTTGTGTCAATGTTTGTACTATCATGCCACGTGTCACACTAAATTAAACTAATTCTAGTGCCACGTATGCAATTATCAATTAAGTAAATATTTAATTAAAATGAATGCTGACCTGGATTTTACGGGGTGTCACAAGATGTGCGTGTGGGTTCGAGAGAAATGAGTATGGGTGAGATTAAATAAGATGGGGTGTTATTTATAAAGTTTTAAGACTCTGGGAGCCTTCGCATACCGCCAAGCATGCCCCCAAGGGGTGCTAGCGTACCACCAAGAAGAAAATAGCCCGGTCGCCCTCCGATACACGTCGTGTATCGCCTAGGTGGAAGTTGATCGGTCGTGGCGTACCGGTAAGCTTTTCGAGTGAATTCAAATTGCCCGCCCATTTTCGCGTACAGTCGAGGGATTCTTTGTCGCACCCCGAGAAATCCCAGCCCTTCCGGGGGCGCGAGCACAGACTGATCGGGCAAGATCGCAGTCTCCGGTCACACTGTTGCGAGACCTACATATCTGGTTACATACGTACATCCAATAACTTGGATAAAATAGTTTAGTGAAATCAGAGTTGCGGAAGCAAGAGTTTAAGTTGTCAAAACAACGTTGTAACTATAAGTTGTGGAAGCATGAGTTTTAAACAGTTTTAAAATCATAAAGAGTAATAGTGCGGAAGCGGTTTAAGTATGTAACATTACATAACAAGACAAATGCAATTTGTTATCAAATGGCCTAAGACACTAAAGCTGATGCATGGGACTCCATCCTAGCATCCTATCCTTGTGTGCGTGCCTTAGTTACCTGAGAAAAACATGCGAGTAAAAGGGTCAACACAAAGGTTAGTGAGAGCACGGGCTTGTATTAGCAGTAAACATCAAAATGTTTAAAGTAAGAGTTTTGCAGATTTACATATAATTACATTGCGGTATCGATTGATAGGTAGTCAATACAGTTATATTATATGGTGGGTGGTACCGAAGCTGACAGATTGTGCCTCTCGCCATGTCCATCACAAGACTATGGCAAAGTGTTGGTCAATATTGCACTGTTCTGACCTCCAATCGGGGTGGCAACGTGGCGTCAACAGTTGGCTTGTCTGGCCCAAATAGTACTATTCAAGATTACCACGCTAGGCGCTATACGCTACTAATAGTCCGAGGAGTATCGTGAGGACTTTTAGTTGTTATGGGGTCCACATATATATACATATAATGATAAAGCATGTCCATACGTAAATAAAATGAGTTGTTGTTGTTCAAAAACAGTTGTATGCAATGTTTTCTTCCCCAAAGGTAGAAAATAGAAAAAAAGCGGCCGTGAACTCACCTGCTAGTATGCACCTATAACCATATAAGTTTTGAGTATGAGTTTTGTGGTGTGTTGTGATCCATACAACTCCAAGTGTCGGTGTGCTCAACCGAGTGTGTGTGTGTGTTGACTAGTGAGACTCGACGAATCGTTGGTGACACGTTTGTGGTGTTTATGTGTCTTAATACAAGTAAGACACCAACACACATCCTATGATTCTAATCATGATGCTTTCATGAAATCAAGTTTTGAAAATCGTCGCATTTCCGTTTTGGAAAAAGTTTCTATATTAGGAAAGTTTCTATTTTTGGAAAGTATAGTTATGAAATCTCATTTCATAAAACTAACAACCTAAGTATGTTTGTAAAAACATGTTTAACTACTTAAAAGACATCGTTTGCGCATAAATTGCCACTTATGTCGCTTTACCCAAATAAAGTTTCCAAAAATAGTAAGTTCTTGTTTAAAAGCTCGTTTTCGCAAATCAAAGTTTCCAATCATGTTGAAAGTCATTTCTAAACATATTTCAAGAATCAAAGTTCATCAAAACATCTTAAAACATCAAAAGCTCCATTTTGATTTCTAAAAGTTTCCATATTTGGTAAGTTTCTACAAAACAATGTTTTTGACAAAATCAATACCCAAATGTGTTTCTAAAGACTTCAATATGCTTTTGACAACATCTAGACATGTCTAACATGTCTAGATCATCACAAATCTACAACATGCATCATAAAAGTTTCCTTTTATGGCAAGTTCTACAAAATCATCATCAAATCAACAAAACCCAATCCTATATGATTTCTACCATCAATCTACTTCAAAATATAACAATAAACACTATAGACCCATTAAAATTTCGTGCATGTAAGCGGATCGGAGTTGCATGTGAGTGGATCTTCATGCATGTGGGTTTTTACACATTGCATGTACGATCTAACCATTAATAAACATATAAAGCTACCTTTGATGCCAAGATCTACTAAGAATGAGCTGCAACAACCTTGGATGATGAAGATTCAATGTGTTGATGGTTCCTCTAAGCTCTTTAGCTTCTTCTCCAAGTTTCCAAAGGCTCCAATGGCTTCCAAATACCAAGTGATAGCTTCAAGAGTGTTTCAAGATGGTTTTAGAGCTGTTTCCAAGAGTTTTGGGTCGAGGGGGTGTGTAGAAAGTTGGAGAAAATGTGACGAAACCGAGTGAAATGAGTTGGGGTTGTTTAAATAGGATTTTTGGCATCTGATGCTTCGAGGCGTATTGCCTGGCATGGGTTACTGGTCTAAGGCATACCGCGCGGATGACTTTCATCCGATTCTTTCCTTTCCTACCCTCGCGCATCACCTAGGTTTACTGTTGGGCTCAGGCGTACCGCCTGGAACTCCAGACAAGCCCAATAGCCCCAATTTCATCGTTTTGATCCGCTTTCTGATTATTTCACGCTTATAACTCATCGTTTGACATCAATTACTAATGTTCGGTCATGTGTGACTAAACTATCATTCAATCGTTTGTTCACCAACGCTCGTGAGACTCGTGTGTGTTTCGATAATTCTTCGCATTATCGGTGATCGTTTGTGATCTTCATGAATTGTGTTGTGCTTAACTTATCTTATTAAATATGATAAAATAAAATGTAACAAGTGTGAATGTGAAATGAGTGTTGCAATTTGTAACAGCAAGTACCAGATTGTCCGGCAAGTCCGTACGGTACGTGTACTTTCATTATTTACTATGTGCAAATACGTATACATGAACAGTGTTTGTGATAACAGAATTCAAAATACAAGAAACAGTTGTACGTATTTAAGTGAAAAC
Organism: Mikania micrantha; assembly: GCA_009363875.1. NCBI lineage: Eukaryota > Viridiplantae > Streptophyta > Magnoliopsida > Asterales > Asteraceae > Mikania > Mikania micrantha. The sequence goes on along the minus strand of CM018681.1, from coordinate 43,424,122 downwards.
TTAAATACTGTAAGTACAACACGCACGATAAACAATAGTTGTGAGTATTTAGGTGAAAACCTAAGTACAATTGACACAACGAACCAAGAATGACAACGAAGTTCAAGTAAACGACAAGTACAAGTCGGTTGCGATCTGACATCCCCAGATGACAGGAATCAGATGGCCGACAAATCTGAACGAAAACAATGTAAAAATATGAAGTTTAGTTGAGTCCGTCAGTGAGGAAACACAATTCAAACACAATTACAGTGTCATTTCAGAATAACGAACTGACAGCGTGTTTGCGTGGGTGACGATTAACACAAACATATCTGTGAGTTGGGAATTCTGAAATAATGACTGAAAAGTTGAAAACAAAAGTCAGAAAGCAAAACCATCGTCGTGTTCGTTCGGGTGACGATTCAAACGAATACGCGCGGAGGTGACACGTCCTGACGAAACGATAACGAAAACGACACGAACGAAAATAATTTTAGAAAATAAAACATTTTAATGTTTTAAAATTTTGAAACTCATCAAATTAATTAAATTAATCTCTTTATTTATTTATTACAATTTACGCGAAAAAAATCCGGTTACGCGACGAAAACGCGAACCGAGCGAACAAAAACGAACCCGAACTCACTCGTGGTATAAATACCATGAATGAGTCCATTTTTCTTATTTATCACTTCATCTTCCTCCTCAAACACCTCATTCCCGGTTTTGAGAAAAACCCACCATTTTCAAGCTTCTTTCTCTCATATCTCTCTCATTTCTCCACCAATTTCTTTCATTCTTGAACCTACTTGAAGCTCTTGACCTCTACTACATGAAAGTACAACAGATCGGAGGCTAAAACCACTGAAATCGAAGGTATGAGACCAAGAAAGTTTCGAGAATTAGGGTTTTCTAACCCTTTGGTCGCCATAACCCTAACCGGTTCCAAACTCTCCCATCTCAAGTTCGATACACTCGAACTCCACCCCTTGCATAACACCACCATGGAACACCACACTAGCTTGACTAAACCGCTGGTTTGAACACCCTTGGTCGACCTACACCACCAGCTTGCCGAAAGGCTCTTGGCCGGATGTCTCCATTCGCCGGCCACACCACCATTCGCCACCTCCTCCTTCGGAGCTCACTCTCTCGGCCAAACACCCCTCATTCGCCGAACCAACACCATGTTCATTCGACCCTCATACTCTTTACCCCATTCGCCACTACCTATTCGACCATCACTCCCTTTCGCTCGACAGTCCTTCTGTCGCCAGTCATTCGCCAGAACAAGGACTCATTCGACCAACCTTGTTTCATTCGGCCATCACTATACACCCATGCTGCCATCACCATCCTTACGAACATCAACCTACTCGACCACCACCATGTGACCGGATGCATTTGATGGGCCTAGAGGTCGTTTGGCCCAATCATGCGGCCCAACATGTACCTAAGGCCTTCTAATTCGGCTAAGGCCCACTGGCATGACCCAATAAGTTGGCCCAACAGATTCCCATAACCTAGCAGCAACTCAATGGACTTAACCCAACAGTTGGGCCCATTTGACACCCCACTCGGCCCATGTATCAATCAGACGGCCCAAGGGACTAGGGCGGCCCATGGGACTGTTTTGAGCCCAACAGCCCTTTATTGGACTTGATCCAACAATTCGGCCCACATAACTAATGTGGGGAAGTAAGACTTGACACAAACCCAAATGGATCACTTGCATGGAAACTAGTAAGTTATTACAAGATGGGTAGAACTTCGCTAATTAAATGACTAAATTCTTTTGCAAGGAAGGTTAAATGATTAAATAGGCATTATGTAACAATTATTTCAGGAATAACGAGTATGAAATACAAGGTTCTAAACTACAAACCTAAATTGTACATACCACTTGACTTAATATAAATGTATTTATCCTAAAACCTAAGTTGTTACTTAGGATATACACTAAGCTTCAAGACTTCACCACATTATATGGATTCATGTCAAGCTAACACTAAAACAATATAACAAATTGACTAATCAAATTGTTTAAGTATTAGTAGAATCCATAAAAAGTGCACAAGGGCCGAATAATGACCGAGACCGACAAGTGTAGTCAATCTAAAACTAACACGTACACACACACAAATTATTTACAACTCATACTTACAAATTTCAAACAACGTGAAATCAACACAGGATCGTGAAAACAACATCAAGTACAATCAAGAGAGCGTGCATTACTCGTTTAAGCTAAGTCAACTACAACCACTACAAGGTGAGTTCATATGCCCCTTTTACTTTAATCTTTACTGATTTTAAACTCTCGGGGCTGAGAAACGTGCTTTACTTTTATTTACTTAAAAGTTTTGCTTACATATTGCTAATACTTTGATTAATTGATATTAAATTGTTTATTATCATATATCATTGTATGCTTGCTTGTATGATTGGATGATGACAGGGAAAATAAGATGATTATGATATTATAATATCATAACTCATCAATACAATAGAATAACATAGTTGTATGATTTTCTCTTACAACCCTTAGTTATTCTTACAATAATTATCATAGAAACAATTACAAGGATTATGATGACAAGAACAAGACATAAGAATGATATAAAGATAACACCTCTTTATTACATCATTCAATACAAGAGTTAAGTAAGTGTAATAAGACTAGTTCTTATAACACTTAGCTTTACAACTCAATACCTATTACAAGAGAACATAGTACAAGAATCATCCACCACCTGAGTCGACTAAGGGAATTAAGACTGGTTCTTATTACTGCTTAGTGACAACATGGTGACTACATGGAATAACCAAGAATGATAATCATGATAATGTAATTTCATGATAACAACATCATTCACTCCATTAACTAACATAATGTAATAAGACAAGTTCTTATTTAACTATGTTAACATCATGGAGAACATATGACAATGAGAACAACAATACAAGTGAATACAATTACAATTAGTTACTATTGACCTGTTGCATTACATCACTTCAATCATGTGCCAAATTGTACAGTTGATCATGTAAGTCCCTTTAATTCGCTGACCAGTTAGTTTGACGTGACTAAACCGACGATAGCATAGTGGTACCATAGGTCTGACAAACCTCTAGCTTGTAGGGCTAGTGTCACACCCCCAAATTCCCACTCGTGGCGTATGTCCACGTGGATGTGACGTGTCCAGAATCACAGCTCAAGGTCATATAGAACACCTCTATATGCGTTTACAATCCAAGTTTGACACATACACTCATAAAATAGTTTGCAGCGGAATAAAAGTTATCATGTCATATTGCAGCGGAATATCAAATGTTTGACAAAATGCAGCGGAAATGTAAATAGTTTAACACAACATTGTTTAACAAAATGAAAGTAAAATGTTTTCAAAACGACAGAATGCATGCAAGTCCCTAACGCTCGTCCCTTAATTTGTGCATTCCTGTCCTCATGCTAGCCGCGCTAGTTACCTGAGAATACAAGTTAGAAAAAGTGTCAACACAATGGTTGGTGAGTTCACAGGTTTTGATATACATATAGTAATAAAAGTGTGTCATGTTGTTTATCAATGTTAGTACCGAGCCCTAGGCCCAAAGTGTCAGTGCGTCACTACCGAACTAGACTTGTTTGTCCTTGCCTCCGCTATGTCTCGTATACATAGCAAGTTAGGTCAGAATTTGCACGGGTTATGACATCCACTCAACATAGTGCCCTGTGGGGTTAGTCATTCCCTAATGGATCCATCCAAATCTACCACGTTGTTCGTACATTAACGGTAAGACTTTGTGAGGGCTTAATACGAGTTCAACACTTAATGTTTGTCCAATAAACCAGCATACACCAAATATGTTTGTACAGTAATAAATGTTTGACTAGATGTAACTAGTATTCTCCCCCTATTTAAAGCGTTTGAAAAAGAGTAAAGAGGGGCCGTAAACTCACCTTAGTGATGAAAATGCAAATCAAGCGTAAGCTCCTGATGTAGTAGCACGTGTCGGTCACCGGCAACCTATATGATACACCATACGTGAGTTCGTGTAAGTGACCGTGCTAGTGTTCGTGTTAGTGCTCGTGTTTGTGTCCAACAACCCTTGGTTGTTCATGTTTGTCCGTGTCGGTCCACAATGACCGTGTTTGCTCGTGTCGGTCCACATTGACCGTGTTTGACTGTGTTGGTCCACAATGACCGTGTTTGACTGTGTTGGTCCACATCGACCGTGTTTGACCAGAGTTGACTGTGTTACGTCAACGACCCGTTGGTGAACCGTGTGACGGTTGTGAATTGTGTAGCAATCGTGTGAGTGTCTGTCGTGTGCAAAACGCGTAGGTCGCGTCTATGGACAACTTACTATTTATAGTAAGTTTCCATTTTTGGAAAGTTCACAAAGCATATCGATTTTAGAGTTCTAGCATGCTCATTAGTCCTACGTGATCATGTTAACACATAGCACATTATCATACAAGGTCACATAAGTCGTTTATAACATGTTAGCACATAAAAGTTTCCTAAAATGGAAAGTTTCCATTTTTAGCATACGTGACATCGAAAACCATCTAACTTAGAATCTATTCATCATGTCATAACATAACTAGCCATTTAGCATGCTCAATTCATACAACACGTTGACAAATCAGTTTTTGTAAAAATAAAGTTACTAAATATAGTAGCTTTCTAGTTTTGCATAGAAATGACCATTTTAACATTTCTAAGCAAATTCTTAGATTATCATTCATCCTAATAGATCATTTAACATCATTATAAGCATACCAATATAGCCAAATTCATCATCTATCAACATTTTAAGTAGAAAAGTTACTAAAAATAGTAACCATGCCAAAAATGATCATATTCAACATCAAGATCACATTCTAAGTATCAACATCCTCCTAATAACATCCTAGTAGTAAATCCACATACATGCATGTTGCTAATACCAACCATAACATCATTTTATAAATAAAAAGTTACTATAAATAGAAAGTTTCATCAAAAATCATCATCTTAACCATTTTAAACAAATCCAACAATGAGTAATCCTTCTAATATCATTAAGAAACATTTCTACATACACAAAATCATTCCTACCATCGTGGATCATACATGCATGGCCATTATTCAACATTTTGCATGTAAATCACGAGTTTCATCAATATCCATCATCATGGATCATCACAATATGCTACTAAATCACTCTAGATCATCATATATCATATCAAAACCAACAACCCAGAACTGAAATTCGTGCATGTACACCAATGGTGGTTGCATGTGGGTTTTAACATATGCATGTGTGTGTAATGGTGATATTAAGCCATAAGAGATGTAAGGACTACCTCTAAAGCTCCTGGAAACTTCGAGATGATAGTAATGACAGCTCCTAAAGCTTCTAGACAGCAGCTCTTCGACAAACAAGGTGGTGGTGACGATCCTTCAAGCTTCCAAGTGAGAAATGAGCTTCAATCTTCAATGGTAGAGCTTCTATGAGGTTAGAAATGGTGGAAAATGGCTGGAAATGGAGGTTGAAGACGAGTTCAGTCGAGGGTGGCGTGTAGGAGTGAAAGAAATTATGAAAAGTGATAGTGTAGGCATCATGATCTTGGTTTTATAAAGATTCTGTCGACTGGGCGGCTTCGCGTATCGCGATGGGACTTTCAAATAATCTCCGCGTACCTCGGCGGATTTCGGGAGTCAACTCCCCGCGATGTCTGCCGCGTATCGCGGCACTGCTCCTTGTTAGGCCATCGCGTACCGCGATGGGCCTCTGAGGAGCCCAATATGCCTATTTTAATGGGTTTGATCCGTTCGTCGTCGTTTTCACGCTTCCGAACTATTGTTTGGCCTCGTTCGAACTTCCAAGTTCAATGTGTGAGTGTTTCGTGAAGTTTCGAGTGTTGTGCTACACAATGTGCTTGACGTTCACCAACGTTCGTGTGTTTTGACACGTGTGTGCTGTTTGCCGATAATTCCACGAATTATCTAGTCATGTGTCAGTGTTCGTACTGTCGTGCCACGTGTCACACTAAATTAATCTAATTCTAGTGCCACGTGTACATAATGCATTTAAATAAACATTTAAATAAATATAAAGCTGACCTGGAAAATACGGGGTGTCACATCCTCCCCTTGTTAGAAAGAATTTCGTCCCGAAATTCAACTTGTGTTGCCAGTGTTTGTCTGTTCTGCGAACATGTGTGGGTACTTTTGTTTCATCTGGTCTTCACGTTCCCACGTGAATTCCGGTCCTCGTCGCGAATTCCATCGCACCTTTACAATCGGAATTTTGTTGAGTTTGAGCTTCTTGGTTTCCCGGTCCATAATCTCCACCGGTTCCTCAACGAAGTTCAATTGTTCGTCGATTTGTATCTCCTCGAGAGGAATAACAAGTGTCTCATCGGATAGGCACTTTTTGAGATTCGAGATGTGAAACACGTTGTGCACGCTGCTCAGCTCGTCTGGCAGGTTTAGCTCGTAGGCTACAGGGCCTATTCGTTTGGTGATCTCAAAAGGTCCAATGTATCGAGGGTTCAACTTTCCCCGTTTGCCAAACCGAATGACTCCCTTCCAGGGCGAGACCTTGAGTAACACCCTGTCTCCCACCTGGAACTCTAACGGTTTGCGTCGTTTGTCAGCATAGCTTTTCTGTCTGTCCCGAGCTGCTGCCATCCGTTTGCGAATTTGCACGATCTTTTCAGTCGTTTCATGCACCAGTTCTGGACCGGTCAGTTGGCTGTCTCCAACTTCCGCCCAGCAAATAGGTGATCGACACTTACATCCGTAAAGTGCCTCGAATGGTGCAGCTTGAATGCTAGTGTGGTAGTTGTTATTGTAAGAAAACTCAACTAATGGTAGATGAGTTTCCCAGCTACTGCCAAAGTCAATAACACATGCCCGCAGCATGTCCTCCAGTGTCTATATGGTGCGTTCACTATGTCCGTCCGTGTGCGGGTGGTAAGCGGTACTCATGTCCAACCTCGTGCCCAAAGCCTTATGCAAAGACTTCCAGAAATGCGACGTAAAGCGACTGTCGCGATCGGAGATTATCGAGATTGGTACTCCATGTCGAGTGACCACTTCCTTTATATAGATACGAGTGAGCTTGTCCAACTTGTCAGTCTCCTTGATGGGTAGGAAATGTGCGGACTTTGTCAGTCGGTCTACGATAACCCAGATGGTATCGCAACCACTTGCCGTCTTTGGCAGTTTAGTGATGAAGTCCATGGAAATCTGTTCCCATTTCCACATCGGTAATTCTGGTTGCTGGAGTAACCCTGATGGCTTCTGATACCCAACCTTGACCTTTGAGCATGTTAAACACTTACTCACGTAAGTTGCTATCTCAGCTTTCATGTTTGGCCACCAGTAGGTTGTTTTCAAGTCATGATACATTTTGTCAGAGCCCGGATGTACGGAATACCGGATCTTGTGGGCTTCATCCATCACCACCTCTCTCAATCCCCCGTAGTGTGGAATCCAGATTCGATTCGCTAGGTAATACACTCCGTCGTCCTTTACCCTTAGTTGTTTATCCATTTCACGCATGGCTTCGAGAGGGAGGTTCTCTGTTTTTAGAGCTTCTTGTTGTGCAAGTCGGATCTGATTTGGTAGCTCTGAATGAATTGTGAGTTGTAGGGCACGTACGCGTTTTGTTGTCTCTTTCCGGCTCAATGCGTCGGCCACTACATTGGCTTTACCGGGATGATACTTGATGGCGCAATCATAATCGCCGATGACTTCAACCCATCTTCGTTGCCTCATATTTAGCTCCTTCTGGTCGAAGATGTGTTGTAGGCTTTTATGATCGGTAAAGATAGTGCATTTTGTGCCATACAAGTAGTGTCGCCAAATCTTCAAGGCAAATACCATGGCTCCCAACTCAAGGTCATGAGTCGTGTAGTTTTTCTCATGCACCTTCAGTTGTCGTGAAGCATATGCTATCACCTTCTCGCGTTGCATCAATACGCAACCAAGTCCTTGTTTCGAAGCGTCACAATACACCACGAAATCATCGCATCCTTCCGGTAAGGACAGGATAGGTGCAGTACATAGTTTCTGCTTCAATAAATTGAAAGCAGTTTCCTGTTTGTCTCCCCAGTCAAACTTCTTGTCTTTATGGGTCAGGGATGTCAGTGATTGAGCAATCTTTGAGAATCCTTCAATGAATCTTAGGTAGTACCTGGCCAGACCTAGGAATTTTCGCACCTCAGTCGGCGTTTCGGGTGCTTCCCAGTTCTTGATGGCTTCAATCTTGGTTGGGTCTACGTGTATCCCTTGCTCATTAACCACGTGTCCAAGAAATTGGACTTCGCGAATCCAAAAGTCGCACTTTGAAAACTTCGCGTACAGTTGTTCTTCCTTCAATAATTCCAAGACTAGCCTTAGATGTTCAGCATGTTCTTCTCGATTCTTTGAATAATTCAGAATGTCGTCAATGAACACTATTACGAATTTATCGAGATAAGGTTTGCACACTCTATTCATGAGGTCCATGAATTCTGCTGGTGCGTTGGTCAGTCCAAAGGGCATAAATAGGAATTTGTAGTGTCCGTATCGGGTTCTGAAAGCAGTCTTAGGAATATCGTTTTCCTGCATCCTCAATTGATGGTAACCTGATCTTAAATCGATCTTTCAATAGTATCTTGACCCTTGCAACTGGTCAAACAGATCGTCTATTCGTGGCAACGGGTATCGATTCTTGATCGTCACCTTGTTCAGCTCTCTGTAGTCGATACACATTCGGAATAATCCGTCTTTCCTCTTTACGAACAAGACCGGCGCTCCCCAAGGTGAGAAGCTCGGTCTAATAAATCCTTAGTCTAACAGTTCCTGCAACTGGTTAGACAGTTCTTGCATCTCAGTCGGTTCTATTCGGTATGGAGCTTTAGCAATTGGTGCTGCTCCTGGTATGAGGTCTATCTGGAATTCGACTTGTCGTTTCAGAGGCAGTCCAGGTAGATCCTCAGGAAACACTTCGGGAAGATCGCGGACTACGGAAATGTCCTCAATCTTCCTTTCTTTCTTCGGTAGTTCCATGATGAGGGCTAGTAGTGAAGTGTATCCCTTTTGGGAGTACTTGTTTGCCTTCATGCAGGACGTAATGTTCAATGGTATTCTCCGTTGTTCTCCATGGATCGAGAGTTGTTCTCCGTCTTGCAACGTCACTCACATGATCTTCTCGTTACATACAATCTCAGCTTGATTCGCAGATAGCCGGTCCGCTCCAATGTCCTCATCGAAACTCCCGAGAGTCACCGGCATTAAATCGATTACGGGCTCGTGATCCGCCAATACCATGACGCATCCTCGGAAAACGTGTTGCATTTCGATCAGCCTGCCGTCGGCTAACTTTATGGCATACTTATAATCTAGTGGTGTTGAGGTAACATTAAGCAATTTACCAAATTCACTAGATACAAAAACTCCTATCGGCTAGGGTATCAAATAATACACTTGCATATTTAAAGGAACGTACCGATTATGATGTTGGGATCATCTTTAGCTTTTCCGGATTCAACTACGAATGCCTTACTCCTTGTAGTGTTGCCTCCTGCTTTCTTGTTTCGTGGGCAGTCTCGGCGTATGTGGCCAGGCTTGCCACAGGTGAAGCATCGCCTTTGTGGTGTCACTTTACTTGTGTTTGGCCTCGGGTTGGCACGACACTCCCTCGTAATATGTCCATTTTTCCCACATCTAGTACACTTGATCCTATTGCATGGGCCAAAGTGATGGTATGAGCATTTGTTGCACTTGGGGTAGTTACCTTGGTATACTTTCTTGCCTTGAACATTAGATTGAGTGGTAGTAAAGACTTTTGTTGGTGCGGGAAACTGTTGGGTTGATTGTTGTGGTGAGAAGGTCCTGTTCTTGATTGGCTCCTACTTCCGCTTGGCCCCTTGGGGCTTCAGGTGTTCACCCCTCTTGGGTAGCTTACCCAGTGCTACCGCTTGGTCAGTCAGACAATGAGCCAAACAAATAGTGGGTTGAATGAGTGTGGGGTCTTCCGTGGTAACCAAGCCTTGGATCTGTTCAGGTAACCCCTTGATGTATTGTTCAATCTTTTTGTATTCTGGGGTCACAATTTCTGGATACAGTCTACACATCTCGTGGAATCGAGCGGTGTATTGTTCAATCTCGGATCCCTCCATTTTGTGAATCCAGAATCCCTCCAGTTGTTTGATTTCGTTTTGAGGGCAGTATTCTTTCTTCAACATCTTGACGAAGTTTTCCTATGGGATCGAGTTAGCAGTCTCCAGACTTAGTGTCTGGATGTGCGAATTCCACCAAGTGAGTGCCTGTCCTTCAAAAGTCCCGGTAGCAAATTTTACTTTATTCTTTTCAGAACACCCGCTCAAGCAGAAGGTTGACTCAACCTTCTTAATCCATTGGAGCAGTCCTACCGCTCCTTCCGATCCCTTGAATACATGAGGATTGTAGTTAGTGAAGGTTCTGAATGACCATCCTTCCGAGTTGTTGTTGTGAGTCACATTGCTTGTTTCACTGTTCAGGCGTGCCGTCTCGTGATCCGCAATGGCTTTTCTAACCCGTTGTTCTACCATAGCTTCGATAGCCGCAGAACTGATTGCCTGGTTGTCTGTACGCACATACGTTCCTTGACCAGCCATTCGTATTATCTATATACAATAGATATTGTATTACCTATCGTTAGAGACAGTAGGGTGTTAGCATGTGCAGAGGGAAAAATTACCAGTTTCTTCAAAAGTACAGTAATAGATTTCATAAGATCACTATTACCAAAGTGATGTGTATGAGCTTAGCTCGCTCATGTAGGTTCTAACAATACTAAATACAATAGGGAAATAAGCTGCTCGGTGTAAGTAGCGGAGCTCAGGTCTGTACTAGCAGCGGTGTGCTACCCAATTTCCCTGATGATTGTAGCTTACCATCTGAATTTACCAGAACTCGTATGTACCTATAAATTCACGATTATGTTGGCCACCATAATCGTCAATTTATCTTACACAGTCATTCTAGTTCCTTCATTCCGAAGCTAGTGATCACAGTAGGGCTCAAGGTTCATATTCAGAATGCTGTCACTAGGGTTCCAGTCCGCAAGTGTACGTCAGGTGACTGGGTTTACGCTCCAGAATAGGGATTGTGAAAAGCGTTCGATTCGAGTTAGATCGTGCTAGTGTAGTCTTCCTTAGAACATTGAAGAGTTTCCTTCCGTCCTGTGCTCGTCCTTTCACTAATCCCATCGCATAGTTCTCAAGCGTAGTCGGATATGAACACCCGCTAAGGGTTCCACAGGTGTGCTCGTAAGTATCCGATAAAATCGCAAAGCATATTGTTAAACTATGCACTTAATATGTCATGTGAAACTAGTGTAGTGTCTAAAGTTGAGCAATGGCTATAGTCTAAGTTTACTACATGCAAACCTAGTTCTCTATAACCAAGGCTCTGATACCAGTCTGTCACACCCCCAAATTCCCACTCGTGGCGTATGTCCACGTGGATGTGACGTGTCCAGAATCACAGCTCAAGGTCATATAGAACACCTCTATATGCGTTTACAAATCCAAGTTTGACACATACACTCATAAAATAGTTTGCAGCGGAATAAAAGTTATCGTGTCATATTGCAGCGGACTATCAAATGTTTGACAAAATGCAGCGGAAATGTAAATAGTTTAACACAACATTGTTTAACAAAATGAAAGTAAAATGTTTTCAAAACGACAGAATGCATGTAAGTCCCTAATGCTCGTCCCTTAATTTGTGCATTCCTGTCCTCATGCTAGACGCGCTAGTTACCTGAGAATACAAGTTAGAAAAAGTGTCAACACAATGGTTGGTGAGTTCACAGGTTTTGATATACATATAGTAATAAAAGTGTGTCATGCTATTTATCAATGTTAGTACCGAGCCCTAGGCCCAAAGTGTCAGTGCGTCACTACCGAACTAGACTTGTTTGTCCTTGCCTTCGCTATGTCTCGTATACATAGCAAGTTACGTCAGAATTTGCACGGGTTATGACATCCAGTCAACATAGTGCCCCGTGGGGTTGGTCATTCCCTAATGGATCCATCCAAATCTACCACGTTGTTCGTACATTAACGGTAAGACTTTGTGAGGGCTTAATACGAGTTCAACACTTAATGTTTGTCCAATAAACCAGTATACACCAAATATGTTTGTACAGTAATAAATGTTTGACTCGATGTAACTAGTATTCTCCCCCTATTTAAAAGCGTTTGAAAAAGAGTAAAGAGGGGCCGTAAACTCACCTTAGTGATGAAAATGCAAATCAAGCGTAATCTCCTGATGTAGTAGCACGTGTCGGTCACCGGCAACCTATATGGTACACCGTACGTGAGTTCATGTAAGTGACCGTGCTAGTGTTCGTGTTAGTGCTCGTGTTTGTGTCCAACAACCCTTGGTTGTTCATGTTTGTCCGTGTCGGTCCACAATGACCGTGTTTGCTCGTGTCGGTCCACATTGACCGTGTTTGACTGTGTTGGTCCACAATGACCGTGTTTGACTGTGTTGGTCCACATCGACCGTGTTTGACTAGAGTTGACCGTGTTACGTCAACGACCCGTTGGTGAACCGTGTGACGGTTGTGAATTGTGTAGCAATCGTGTGAGTGTCTGTCGTGTGCAAAACGCGTAGGTCGCGTCTATGGACAACTTACTATTTATAGTAAGTTTCCATTTTTGGAAAGTTCACAAAGCATATCGATTTTAGAGTTCTAGCATGCTCATTAGTCCTACGTGATCATGTTAACACATAACACATTGTCATACAAGGTCACATAAGTCGTTTATAACATGTTAGCACATAAAAGTTTCCTAAAATGGAAAGTTTCCATTTTTAGCATACGTGACATCGAAAACCATCTAACTTAGAATCTATTCATCATGTCATAACATAACTAGCCATTTAGCATGCTCAATTCATACAACACGTTGACAAATCAGTTTTTGTAAAAATAAAGTTACTAAATATAGTAGCTTTCGAGTTTTGCATAGAAATGACCATTTTAACATTTCTAAGCAAATTCTTAGATTATCATTCATCCTAATAGATCATTTAACAACATTCTAAGCATACCAATATAGCCAAATTCATCATCTATCAACACTTTAACTAGAAAAGTTACTAAAAATAGTAACCATGCCAAAAATGATCATATTCAACATCAAGATCACATTCTAAGTATCAACATCCTCCTAATAACATCCTAGTAGTAAATCCACATACATGCATGTTGCTAATACCAACCATAACATCATTTTATAAATAAAAAGTTACTATAAATAGAAAGTTTCATCAAAAATCATCATCTTAACTATTTTAAACAAATCCAACCATGAGTAATCCTTCTAATATCATTAAGAAACATTTCTACATACACAAAATCATTCCTACCATCCTGGATCATACATGCATGGCCATTATTCAACATTTTGCATTTAAATCATGAGTTTCATCAATATCCATCATCATGGATCATCACAATATGCTACTAAATCACTCTAGATCATCATAAATCATATCAAAACCAACAACCCAGAACTGAAATTCGTGCATGTACACCAATGGTGGTTGCATGTGGGTTTTAACATATGCATGTGTGTGTAATGGTGATATTAAGCCATAAGAGATGTAAGGACTACCTCTAAAGCTCCTGGAAACTTCGAGATGATAGTAATGACAGCTCCTAAAGCTTCTGGACAGCAGCTCTTCGACAAACAAGGTGGTGGTGATGATCCTTCAAGCTTCCAAGTGAGAAATGAGCTTCAATCTTCAATGGTAGAGCTTCTATGAGGTTAGAAATGGTGGAAAATGGCTGGAAATGGAGGTTGAAGACGAGTTCAGTCGAGGGTGGCGTGTAGGAGTGAAATAAATTATGAAAAGTGATAGTGTACGCATCATGATCTTGGTTTTATAAAGATTCTGTCGACTGGGCGGCTTCGCGTACCGCGATGGGACTTTCAAATAATCTCCGCGTATCACGGCGGATTTCGGGAGTCAACTCCCCGCGATGGCTGTCGCGTATCGCGACACTGCTCCTTGTTGGGCCATCGCGTACCGCGATGGGCCTTTGAAGAGCCCAATAAGCCTATTTTAATGGGTTTGATCCGTTCATCGTCGTTTTCACGCTTCCGAACTATTCTTTGGCCTCGTTCGAACTTCCAAGTTCAATGTGTGAGTGTTTCGTGAAGTTTCGAGTGTTGTGCTATACAATGTGCTTGACGTTCACCAACGTTCGTGTGTTTTGACACGTGTGTGCTGTTTGCCGATAATTCCACGAATTATCTAGTCATGTGTCAGTGTTCGTACTGTCGTGCCACGTGTCACACTAAATTAATCTAATTCTAGTGCCACGTGTACGTAATGCATTTAAATAAACATTTAAATAAATATAAAGCTGACCTGGAAAATACGGGGTGTCACAGCTAGTATGTTAATCGTATTGATTCATTTGGCCGGTAACGTATGACCGGGGACAGGGCGACTTCAAGTCAGGTTCTGGTAAGCGACACAGGGTGATATTAATCTGCAGTGATAAGTAATTAATCCAACTGGATCCTATTAATTAGTAGGTTGAGGAATTGATCTTACCTCATGTTTCACTACTAGTAATAGCTCCTGTTGAGGACGCGGTACATACAAAGTGGTAGAGGTAAATCGGATGCATTGTACTCTGATTACTTGAGGATTACAATGGATTCCTTTTAGGCTCTATGCACTATGGTTCAAGAACAAATGACAATTGGTTAACTAACACTCTTGTTATGTAAAAGTGAACAACAGTTAACCCCACAAGTAATAGAATAATTCAAGGATGAGATTTATTTAATCTAAATTCCTTAATAAATCGAGGGTTTATCAATACTTCGGTTTGATAACTAAACCCCTCACACTACATTATTATATCATTGATACAACAGATGAATACATATCAGGCACGTTGAATAAACGGGAAATGGATATCTTTAGTTGTATCGCAAGTGGTGTGGAACTTGACTGAGTATGTGGTGGGATAGCGTCTGGGCTTGACCCTTTCGTGATTCCCTATATATAAGCATACTTAATCAGGTGATTCACTACTTGTACATATAACTAAGGAGAGGCCATTGGGTGGAACAGGTGAATCAAGTATTACAAGTAACAAGTATGACATTGTGGATGCGTGCATGATCAATTCAATGATTTTAATTACTAAACTTATGAACTCACCAACCTAGTGTTGACTTTGTTTAAATTGCATGTTTTCTCAGGGGACGAACAGGTGTAGATACATATGTGCAAGTGCTAAGCTAGTGGACTTTTAGAAGACTTAGCTTACTTTTGATTGCATACTTTTGGAATGACAATACAGTGAATCACTTTCGTATATCTTGTACAGTTCAAGATATAAACTCATTGATTCTTTTTGATTAGATTTACTTAGATAAATTATGATGTACAATGTAATTTAACTTTGAAATTCTAAATCATTGTCATGTTTACATTTCTCAATTATATATCATGTGCTATGCAAACAATCTGATCATTTGATTATCATTGAAGATATCGCGCCCCGGGAACTTTCCGCCCGGCGGGAAAGTCGATCCAGCCCGCTGGCTCGGGGTGTGACAGATTGGTATCAGAGCCATGGTTATAGAGAAATATAGGTCATATTACTTAAACGGTTTGGCCTAGACTATAACCTAGGGACCCTCATGTAGAAATCATGTCACATAGGATTCTACTTGCATGTGTCTTCTACTTCTGATCACTGCACTAACGGATTTTCTTTCGGTGATGATCAGAATGCCGCCAAGAAGACAACCACCTCTATTACCGCTGACTCGGGGTTCAGCTCCACACTCATCTACACCGACACCACCTAACTCTCCTCCACCTCCACCTCCACCTCCACCACCACCGGCTTATCAGCTGGATCCCGCTACTATTGCACTGGCCACACTGTTTACCAGTCAACTAAGGGAAGTGATTCCAGACATGATGAATCGAATCAACACCAATAACAGCAACAACATTGTCAACTCATCTGGAGAAGGCAGTGGCAACACCCGAAACCACCAAGACTATTCCTACAAAAACTTTGTAGGATGCAAGCCATCGAGTTTTAGTGGCAGTGAAGGAGCCGTCGGATTGATCCAATGGATCGAAAAGATGGAAACAACACTGGAGATCAGCAACTGCCCAGAACCGTATAGGGTAAAGTATGCTGCGGGGTCGTTTCACAAGCGGGCGTTAACTTGGTGGAATGCTCAGGTTACTACCAGAGGCAGGGATGAGGCCCTGTCAATGCCGTGGAATGATTTCAAGGCATTACTGCGGGCAGAGTTTTGCCCAAGAAATGAAGTCAAAAAGTTTGAGACCGAATTACTCAACCTGGTTATGATTGGTGCTGGGCATCTGGCCTACACCACAAGATTTCATGAACTGGCAGCATTGGCACCGGATATAGTGCCAACATTGGAAAAGAGGATAGAGCGGTACATTGGTGGATTACCGCCCAGTATCCGAGGGCATGTGATTTCTGCTCACCCTACTACTATGGAGTTAGCTGTTACTCTGTCAGCATCTTTGACAGACATGATGGTTGCCTCTGGGGCATTCAAGAAAGAGGCTGAATCAACCAAAACTGAAACCTCAAGGAAGCCGGATAAAAGGCCGGCGAAGAAGCAAAAGGTGGCTAGAAACTTTGCTGCTACTACTCAAGCTCCAATGCGCAACCAGCCACAACCATTGGAGATCAGGAAGCCCTACACTGGCACTGCACCTTTGTGCAACACTTGCCAGTATCATCATGCGCCAAACACTCAGTGCATGCAATGCACCAACTGTGGAAAGTTTGGCCATTGGGCAAATCGCTGCAGGAGCACGGGAGCTCCAAACCGAAACAACAATGCAGCCACTACTGCTGCTGCTACTGCTGCTGATCACAGGTCCTGCTACAACTGTGGCGAACCTGGACACTTTTCTCGGGATTGTCCCAAGCAGAATCAGCAAAGGGCTCAAGCACCCATCTATATTATTTCTCTTATCTGATTTTTATGCATCTATATTATTTGCACTGGTGCGGATCAGAGTTTTATCTCATCCGATTTTGCTAGCCATCTTAATCATGTTGAGGAATCATTAGACTCCCCTTATACTATTGAGATAGCTGATGGAAAACAGATTACAGTTGACACAGTACTTAGAAATTGCCCACAAACACTTGGTGATCACACATTTTCCATCGATTTGATACCGATGGAGCTGGGCAGTTTCGACATCATCATCGGAATGGATTGGCTATCTCTTAACTGAGTCGAGTTCATCTGTTCCGAAAAGTTATTACGTATTCCAGTGGAGAACAATCCGATCTTGGAAATTCGTGGAGATCAAGCGAAACGTAGTGTCCAGATAATCTCGTGCATGAAAGCTCGCAAGTGCTTACGGAAACAATGTGTTGCATTTCTAGCTCACGTGATTCAGAAAGACAAGAAGACAATCAATATTCAAGATGTGCCAATTGTGAGAGATTTTGCAGAAGTATTTCCGGATGACTTACCGGGACTGCCACCCGAGAGGTCGATGCAGTTCCGAATCGATTTGATTCCGGGAGCAACTCCTGTAGCCAAATCTCCCTACAGACTCGCACCATCAGAGATGCAAGAGTTGTCCAACCAATTGCAAGAACTTCTCGATAAAGGATTCATTCGACAGAGCTTTTCCCCGTGGGGAGCACCGGTTCTATTTGTGAAAAAGAAGGATGGAACTTTCAGGATGTGCATCGATTATCGAGAACTCAACAAACTCACCATCAAGAATCGGTACCCGTTACCGAGGATTGATGATCTGTTTGATCAGTTACAGGGAGCACAATACTTTTCAAAGATAGACCTGAGATCAGGTTATCATCAGCTCCGGATACAAGAAGAAGACATACCCAAGACGGCATTTCGTACCCGATATGGTCATTACGAATTCATGGTGATGCCATTTGGATTGAAGAACGCACCGGCTGTGTTCATGGACTTAATGAACCGGGTGTGCAAGCCGTATCTTGATTAGTTCGTTATTGTCTTCATTAACGATATACTGATTTATTCAAAGAACGAGAAAGAACACGAGCAACACCTAAATACAGTCTTGGAGCTTCTGAAAGAAGAACGATTCTATGCCAAATTCTCTAAGTGTGAATTTTGGTTAAGAAAAGTTCAGTTTTTGGGTCATGTGATTAACAGTGATGGTATTCACGTGGATCCTGCCAAGATAGAAGCAATCAAGAACTGGGATGTGCCTACTACACCTACAGAGATCCGATCATTTTTGGGATTGGCAGGTTATTACAGGAGATTCATCTCGAATTTTTCTAAGATAGCTTTGCCCCTCACCAAGCTCACACAGAAGTCTGAACCTTTTGTGTGGACTCAGAAACAAGAAGAGGCGTTCCAGACCCTGAAACAAAGATTGTGCAATGCTCCAATCTTAACACTCCCAAAAGGCAATGATGACTTTGTAGTTTACTGTGATGCTTCCCATCAGGGACTCGGATGTGTTTTGATGCAACGAGACAAAGTCATTGCTTATGCCTCACGACAACTGAAGATACATGAGAAGAATTACACAACACACGATCTCGAACTGGGAGCTGTTGTCTTTGCTTTAAAGATATGGAGACACTACCTGTATGGTACCAAATGCACTATCTTCACAGATCACAAGAGCTTACAACACATCTTTGATCAGAAGGAGCTTAACATGAGACAGAGACGTTGGGTTGAGCTCCTGAACGATTACGATTGTGTGATCAAATACCATCCGGGCAAAGCAAATGTAGTTGCAGATGCTTTGAGTTGGAAGGAAAGGGTCAAACCCTTACGCGTTCGCGCGATGGGAATGATTGTGCAAACAAGTCTGAGAGATCATATTCTACAAGCACAACAAGAGTCAGTGGCAAGAGACAATTTGAAACGCGAGCTCGATTGTGGAGCCGAGAAACATTTCAAGACAAAACAAGACGGAGTTTTCTACTATCTGGATCGTGTTTGGATTCCAGCTGTAGATGAACTTTGAACATTTATACTTGACAAGGCACACAAGACACGATACTCAGTTCATCCTGGTGCCGATAAGATGTACCAAGATCTTAGGTCATTTTATTGGTGGCCGGGTATAAAGAAAGACATTGCCACTTATGTTGGCAAATGTATTACATGTGCCAAGGTCAAAGCAGAACACCAGAAACCTTCGGGTATTCTGGAACAACCGGAGATACCACACTGGAAGTGGGAACAAATAGCTATAGATTTCATTACCAAGCTACCCCGCACTTCCAGTGGATATAATTCTATTTGGGTCATCATTGATAGATTGACCAAGTCCGCACATTTCTTACCGATCAGAGAGACATACAAGATGGAGAAATTAGTAAGACTCTACATTGATGAAATAGTAGTGAGGCACGGTGTGCCATTGTCTATTATTTCAGATCGGGACAGTCGATTTACATTGCGGTTCTGGCAATCATTGCAACAATCCTTAGGGACAAGTGTTAACTTGAGCACTTCTTATCATCCACAAACGGATGGACAAAGCGAGCGCACCATTCAAACCCTAGAGGATATGTTGAGAACATGCATCCTAGACTTCGGTGGAAGTTGGGACACAAACTTACCTCTCATAGAGTTCTCCTACAACAATAGCTACCACAACAGCATCGGATGTGCTCCTTTTGAAGCACTATATGGTAGAAAATGTCGGTCTCCAATTTGTTGGACCGAAGTGGGAGACAACAGAATCACTGGGCCTGAGCTTATTCAGGAGACTACTGATAAGATAGCTCAGATACAATGGATATTACAAGCAACACGTAGCCGTCAAAAGAGTTACGCAGACAAACGGCGCAAGCCTTTGGAATTCGATGTGGGTGACCGAGTTATGTTGAAAGTGTCCCCGTGGAAAGGCGTAGTTCGTTTTGGGGCTAAGGGCAAGCTAGCACATCGGTATGTCGGACCGTTTGAGATTACTTAATGCATAGGTCCTGTGGCATACAGACTCAGACTCCCTGATGAACTCAGCGGAGTACACGATGTGTTTCATGTATCAAACCTCAAGAGGTGTCTAGCAGACGAAACATTGATCATACCATTGGAAGAGATACGAATTGACGGGCAACTACATTTCATCGAAGAACCTGTAGAGATTATGGAACGTGAAGTCAAGAGACTGAAACGAAGCCGTATCCCTATTGTAAAGGTTCGATAGAACTCCAAGCGTGGACCAGAATTTACCTGGGAGCGAAGGACCACATGAAGACAAAGTATCTGTCGCACCCCGAGAAACCCCGTCCCTGCTGGGGCGCGAGCGACAGCAGATTGTCAGGATCGCAGTCTCCGGTCACACAACATGCGAGACCTATATGTCTGGTTATGTACGTACATCCAAGAATTTGGATAAAACAGTTTAGTAATATCAGAGTTGCAGAAGTAAAGTATAAGTTATCCAAAACAGACTTAAAATTCATGATCAGCGGAAGCATTCATAAAACGGTTTTCAAAACAAAACATAAGATTTCAGTTTGCGTAAACGTTAAAAGATGTTTAATATTACATAACATGTCAAATAGATATATGTTCTCAAAATATACTAAGACATTTAAGCATATGCATGCGACTCCAGCCTAGCATCCTAATCCTTGTGAGCGTGTCCTAGTTACCTGAGAAAACATGCGAGTAAAAGGGTCAACACAAAGGTTGGTGAGAGCACAGGTTTATCATAAGCAGTAAACATCCAATGTTTACAGTAAGAGTTGTTATCTATGTATCATTACAATGCAGTATCGATTGATAGCTAGTCAATACAGTTATATTATACGCGGGGTCGTACCGAAGCTGACAGTTGTGCCTCCCGCCATGTCCATCACAAGACAATGGCAAAGTGTTGGTCAATATTGCACCCATTCCGACCTCAAGTCGGCTTGGCCTACCAGGCGCGATGGGTGGGGCTTGTCAGGCCCAAATAGTACTATTCAAGATTACCACGCTAGGCGCTACGCGCTACTAACGGTCCGTGGAGTATCGCGAGGACTTTTAGTTGTGATGTGATCCACACATATACATATAGTGATAAAGCATGTCCATACATAAATGAAATGAGTTGTTTTCCAAAAACAGTTTATCATGCAATGTTTTCTCCCCCAAAGGTAGAAAAAGTAAAAAGGGGCCGTGAACTCACCTGATTAGCAGTTCCGGTGTGTTTGTGTGTTCGCGTCTGCGAATGCTAGCAATCCCGCTAGTAGGCACCTATAACCATATAGGTGTGAGTATGTGTTTTGTGGTGTGTTGTATCCCATACAACTCCAAGTGTCGGTGTGCCCAACCGAGTGTTTGCATGTCAAGGGTTAATCAAACTAATCATTTACATTGTCATAATCAAATGGTTTAAACCATTATAACCATTATTATGATCCCATGCAAACCGGGCATTACAACGTCTCAAAACAAGGATTTACCCGTTAACAGTTCGAGTTTGTCATTCAAAATCAATCATAGTCATCATCTAGGCAAAAATCAACAACCCTAACTATATCATTACGTTCAAACTCAAGATTTAATCATTCATAATCAAACCAGAAGGTTTAAAATGAACCATTACCTAATCTGACGGATTCCAACGGATGAAATGATGATCAGAACTTGTTTTAACGCTTCTGGATACGATCTAAACGTCCCGGAGGCTTCGAAACAGAGATTTGATGAGTTTGATGAAGATTTTTCGTGAATGGAAGCTGGTAACGTCGAGAAGAAGCAAGAAATTGAGATAAGAATGAAATCCTTGATTTTTATGCAAGTTGCCGATCAAATCGTCCCCAGGCGCATCGCCTGGATCCCCGCAGCCACTCCAGGCGTACCGCGCGAGATAAGGGGATCCAGATATTTTCGGTGGGATCCGCGCGCATCGCCTGGGCTAAGCCCTCGACTTCGGGCGTACCGCCCCAGAGCTATTTCACCCGTTTTTCGACGGAAATTTCATTTCGCGATTCCGGAAAATCCGTAACTCCGTTTCGCGCACCGTTTTCGCCCACGTTCATCATTTTCCACGTACTATCATACCGTAATAGTTTCGGTTGTCAATTCAACGTAGATTTTTAACTCGATCAAATGTGCTCTCGTCAGTGATGACGTAATCCTTCGTACACAGTTATCACAGTATCCTAACCAACGTTTAATGCACAATTCAGTAATTCCCCGAATTATTGTTTTGTGTTAGTGTTGTGTTTGCCACACTTGGTTTCCAAAACCAATGTGCAATGTACGATTCGATAGTTCCACGAACTATCGTTTCGCATTAGTTTGTGTTCAACTCATCTAATTAAACATAATTAAATGAAATACAACAAGTGTGAATGTGAAATGTAAAGAATGTAAGAGTTGCAATTTACCTGAAATTGCCGGGTGTCACATCATCCCCTTGTTGAAAGAAATTTCGTCCCGAAATTTGGTTGTCGTTGGTAGTGTTTGAGAAACAAAAATTTTCTAGTTGTCACATCATCCCCTTGTTGAAAGGAATTTCGTCCCGAAATTTATTCGTTGTTGTCGGCGTTCGACGCTGTTTGCTTGAAAAGATGGGGATATTTGCGCATCATCTGATCTTCACGCTCCCACGTGAATTCAGGTCCGCGTTTCGAGTTCCATCGGACTTTAACAATTGGAATCTTACTCTGTTTGAGTTGTTTAACCTCATGGTCCATGATTTCTACCGGCTCTTCCACGAACCGTAGTTGTTCATCCACCTGGATCTCATCCAGTGGTACTACAACTGTATCATCAAATAGACACTATTTCAAGTTTGAGACGTGAAACACGTTGTGAACTCCGTCGAGTTCGGCTGGTAAGTTGAGTTGGTATGCCACCGGACCAATCCTCTTCAGGATCTCGAAAGGTCCAATATACCGTGGGTTTAGTTTTCCTCGTTTACCAAAACAAATGACGCCTTTCCAGGGTGAGACTTTCAAAAGGACTTCGTCTCCGACCTGAAATTCCAGAGGTTTTCGGCGTTTGTCGGCATAGCTCTTTTGACGATCACGAGCTGCTGCCATGCGGTTTCTGATTTGCACGATTTTCTCGGTTGTTTCATGCACAAGTTCCGGGCCAGTGAGTTGACTGTCGCCCACTTCCGCCCAACAAATGGCTGATCGGCATTTCCTGCCATAGAGTGCTTCAAAAGGCGCTGCCTTGATGCTGGTGTGGTAACTGTTGTTGTAGGAAAACTCCACCAACGGTAGGTGAGTCTCCCAGCTGTTAACGAAGTCCACTACGCACGCTCGTAGCATATCTTCAAGAGTTTGTATTGTGCGTTCACTTTGGCCATCAGTTTGTGGGTGGTATGCTGTACTCATATCCAACCGTGTGCCAAGTGACCTTTGCAAGGATTTCCAGAAATTAGAAGTGAATCTGGAGTCTCGATCTAAAATGATGGAAATCGGCACTCCATGTCGTGAGACCACTTCCTTGACATAGATTCTGGCTAGTTTTTCCATCTTGTCATTTTCCTTGATCGCGAGGAAATGTGCTGATTTAGTCAATCGATCAACACTTACCCAGATAGTGTCACATCCACTAGGAGTACAGGGTAATTTGGTGATGAAATCCATGGATATTTGTTCCCATTTCCACATGGGGATCTCAGGTTGTGTGAGTAATCCAGATGGTTTCTGGTACTCGATCTTGACTTTGGCACAAGTCAAGCATTTGCCTACGTAGGTGGCGATGTCTGCTTTCTTGTGTGGCCACCAGTAGAGTATCTTCAGATCATGATACATCTTATCAGATCCTGGGTGAATGGAATATCGTGATTTGTGAGCCTCATCCATCACAAGGTCTCGTAAGTTCCCGTAATGTGGAACCCATACACGTTCCATGAAATATTGTAAGCCATCGGCCTTTTCCTTAAGTTGTTGCACCATTCCCCTCAGTGATTCAGCTGTTAGATTTTCTGCTTTAAGTGCCTCCACCTGGGCACTGCGTATTTGTTCAGGAAGATTGGGATTGATGGTGAGTTGTAAAGCTCGTACCCTCTTAGGTTTTGAGGTATTTTTCCGACTCAGGGCATCGGCCACCACATTGGCTTTCCCCGGGTGATACTTGATAGCGCACTCATAGTCATTTAGGAGTTCGAGCCAGCGACGCTGCCGCATGTTCAGTTCCTTCTGCTCGAATATGTGTTGGAGACTCTTGTGATCAGTGTATATCGTACACTTTGTACCGTACAGGTAATGTCTCCAGATCTTGAGTGCAAATACCACGGCTCCAAGTTCCAAGTCGTGGGTGGTGTAGTTCTTCTCGTGGACTTTCAGTTGTCGAGAAGCATATGCGATCACCTTCTCTCGCTGCATCAGCACACAGCCGAGTCCTTGTATCGAGGCATCGCAATATACTACTAAGTCATCCGTTCCATCGGGAAGGGATAGGATAGGTGCACTACAGAGCTTCTGCTTGAGAAGTTGGAATGCAGCTTCTTGTTTGTCAGACCAGAGATACTTCTTGTCCTTATGGGTTAAGGCTGTAAGGGGTTGGGCTATCTTTGAAAATCCTTCAATAAATCGTCTATAATAGCCGGCCAATCCTAGGAATTGTCGCACCTCAGTTGGGGTCTTTTGTGCTTCCCAGTTCTTGATTGCCTCTATCTTAGATTTATCCACATGAATCCCTTGTTCATTAACAACATGTCCCAAGAATTGGACTTCTCGAACCCAGAAGTCGCATTTTGAGAGTTTAGCGTACAGCTTCTCTTTCCGTAGCAGTTCAAGAGCCAATTGAAGATGCTCTTTGTGTTCCTCCTGGGTTTTCGAGTAAATGAGGATATCATCAATAAAGACAATGATGAACTTGTCGAGGTATGGTTTGCACACTCTATTCATGAGATCCATGAATACTGCGGGCACGTTTGTCAGCCCAAACGGCATAACCAGAAACTCATATTGGCCATCCGAGTGCGGAAAGCAGTCTTGGGTATATCTTCCTCCTGAACCCTTAACTAATGGTATCCAGATCGCAGATCGATCTTAGAATAATAACTCGATCCTTGCAGTTGATCGAACAAATCATCAATGCGAGGTAAGGGGTAACGGTTCTTGATTGTCATTTTGTTCAACTCACGGTAGTCAATACACATGCGAAACGTGCCATCCTTCTTCTTCACGAATAGGACCGGAGCTCCCCAGGGTGAGAAACTTGGTCTAATGAAACCTTTGTCCAACAACTCTTGCAGTTGATTGGCCAGTTCCTGCATCTCTGAAGGTGCAAGTCGATATGGTGCTCGTGCAATAGGCGCTGCTCCCGGCACAAGATCTATGCGGAACTCCACTTGTCGAGGTGGTGGTAGTCCTGGTAGATCCTCAGGGAATACGTCAGAATAGTTGCATACGACTGGGATATTTTCGATTCTCTTCTCCTCTTTAGTCTTGTCGGTGATAAGTTCCAGAATGGCTGTGTATCCCTTTCGTAAGCATTTGTGAGCTTTCATGCACGAGATGATGTTCAGAGGAATGTCACTCCTTTCACCCTTGATATTTAGAGTTTCTCCGCCAGGGAGAGGTATGCGCACAACCTTGTTGTGGCAAATGATTTCAGCCTGGTTTTTAGACAACCAATCCATGCCCACTACGACATCAAAACTGCCAAGTGTAACCGGCATGAGGTCAATCTTAAATTTATGGCTTGCTAACTCTAATGTGCATTCTTTCAGAATATGCTTAGTCACAATTAATTTACCATCAGCTAGCTCTACTGTGTATTCAATATCTAAGGGTGTTGGGGTAATGGCAAGTATCTCACTACAATCCTTAGATATAAAACTTTTCTCAGCCCCAGTATCAAACAACACAAATGCATAATTATCATTTAATAGATACGTACCAGTTGCAAGGTTGGGATCTTTTCTGGCCTCCTTTGCCCCGATCACGAAGGCTCGTCCCTTCGGACCGTTGTTGTTCCCGTTATTGTTGTTATTCTTCAGATGTGGGCAGTCCCTCTTGAAGTGCCCTGGTTTCCCACATTCGAAGCAGCCCTTCGGTGCTTCAAATTGTTGTTGTTGTTGTGGCTGTGGGGTCTTTACAAGTAGTTCACCCCTGCAGTCTTTGGCAAGGTGTCCACCTTTGCCACACCGTTGACATCGGATAGAGCCACACTGCCCCAAAACATGGTGTAAGTTGCATTTGTTGCACTCGGGGTGTTTGCCTGCGTAGGTTCCGGGGTTTTGGTTTGTTGGGATGGGTGGTGCGTATGCCTGAGACGAACCAAGCTTACGTTGTTGTGGTGGTGGTTGGAGAGTGGAAGTCTTGCTCAGGGTGTCATCCCATTTGCGTTTACCCTTGTCATTGGTTGTGGTTACAGCACCACGAGGTGGTAAGAGTCCCTGTGCAACTACCGAGTCAGTGAGCTTATGGGTTAATCGCACGGCTTGTTGCATGGTAATGGGGTCAGCAGAGAGTACCACTCCGTGGATTTGAGGTGGCAATCCATCAATATAATTCTCTATATGTTTGAAGGGTGGGGTTGCCATTTCCGGGCACAGGTGTGCCAGCTCATAAGATCGAGCGGTGTATGCCTCGTCCTCGGAACCAATCATCTTATAGTTCCAGAATTCCGTTTCCATTTTCTGCACTTCACCGCGAGGACAGTATTCGCGGTTCAGCATCCTCTTAAAGTCGTCCCAAGGTAGGGCAGCTCCCTCAAATGTCCCTGCAGCGAATTTGACCCTGTCATCATTCCTGCAGTTACTCATGGCAAAGGCTGATTCCGCCTTTTCAATCCAACGCAATAATCCAACGGCTCCCTCAGTGCCACTGAATGAGTGAGGTTTGCAATCCAGAAACATCTTGAACGTGCAGAGAAGAGGGTTAGGATTTGCTCCTGTGATATGCAGAGAATAAAGTTGAATTAGGTATCGGGCAAACGTGTTGAATTGGAAATGAGTGATTGTGATGCAAGATGAATATGAACCGATTCATCACCTTGGTTCAGTGGATTTTGATTGCGGGCAGCTTCCCATGCAGCAAGTACCTCCTCAACTCGCTCGTTAATAAGTGCGTTCAGCTCAGCTTGCGTCAGGTTGATGTTTCCACGTCCACCTGCATTCCTGCGTCCTCCACGTCTTCCAGCCATGATCTTCATAGCAAGAATAAGTGTTAGTGTTTGTCCAATGACTAATGTAGTGTGTGCGGTAGGTACTGTTAAAAACATGTAGAGCTATCGACTCTCCCTGTCATGGGTAGTCACATGCGGTGATGAACGTAATGCATACAAGATGTGACATGTGTGCAAGTATCACAATACTAGGCACTAAGTGTAGTGTGGAGACTAGTGGTTATAGACTAAGTTCACTAAATGCAAACCTAATTCCCGATAACCGGAGGCTCTGATACCAATCTGTCGCACCCCGAGAAACCCCGTCCCTGCTGGGGCGCGAGCGACGGCAGATTGTCAGGATCGCAGTCTCCGGTCACACAACATGCGAGACCTATATGTCTGGTTATGTACGTACATCCAAGAATTTGGATAAAACAGTTTAGTAATATCAGAGTTGCGGAAGTAAAGTATAAGTTATCCAAAACAGACTTAAAATTCATGATCAGCGGAAGCATTCATAAAACGGTTTTCAAAACAAAACATAAGATTTCAGTTTGCGTAAACGTTAAAAGATGTTTAATATTACATAACATGTCAAATAGATATATGTTCTCAAAATATACTAAGACATTTAAGCATATGCATGCGACTCCAGCCTAGCATCCTAATCCTTGTGAGCGTGTCCTAGTTACCTGAGAAAACATGCGAGTAAAAGGGTCAACACAAAGGTTGGTGAGAGCACAGGTTTATCATAAGCAGTAAACATCCAATGTTTACAGTAAGAGTTGTTATCTATGTATCATTACAATGCAGTATCGATTGATAGCTAGTCAATACAATTATATTGTATGCAGGGTCGTACCGAAGCTGACAGTTGTGCCTCCCGCCATGTCCATCACAAGACAATGGCAAAGTGTTGGTCAATATTGTACCCATTCCGACCTCAAGTCGGGTTGGCCTCCCAAGCGCGATGGGTGGGGCTTGTCAGGCCCAAATAGTACTATTCAAGATTACCACGCTAGGCGCTACGCGCTACTAACGGTCCGTGGAGTATCGCGAGGACTTTTAGTTGTGATGTGATCCACACATATACATTAGTGATAAAGCATGTCCATACATAAATGAAATGAGTTGTTTTCCAAAAACAGTTTATCATGCAATGTTTTCTCCCCCAAAGGTAGAAAAAGTAAAAAGGGGCCGTGAACTCACCTGATTAGCAGTTCCGGTGTGTTTGTGTGTTCGCGTCTGCGAATGCTAGCAATCCCGCTAGTAGGCACCTATAACCATATAGGTGTGAGTATGTGTTTTGTGGTGTGTTGTATCCCATACAACTTCAAGTGTCGGTGTGCCCAACCGAGTGTTTGCATGTCAAGGGTTAATCAAACTAATCATTTACATTGTCATAATCAAATGGTTTAAACCATTATAACCATTATTATGATCCCATGCAAACCGGGCATTACAACGTCTCAAAACAAGGATTTACCCGTTAACAGTTCGAGTTTGTCATTCAAAATCAATCCTAGTCATCATCTAGGCAAAAATCAACAACCCTAACTATATCATTACGTTCAAACTCAAGATTTAATCATTCATAATCAAACCAGAAGGTTTAAAATGAACCATTACCTAATCTGACGGATTCCAACGGATGAAATGATGATCAGAACTTGTTTTAACGCTTCTGGATACGATCTAAACGTCCCGGAGGCATCGAAACAGAGATTTGATGAGTTTGATGAAGATTTTTCGTGAATGGAAGCTGGTAACGTCGAGAAGAAGCAAGAAATTGAGATAAGAATGAAATCCTTGATTTTTATGCAAGTTGCCGATCAAATTGTCCCCAGCCGCATCGCCTGGATCCCCGCAGCCACTCCAAGCGTACCGCGCGAGATAAGGGGATCCAGATATTTTCGGTAGGATCTGCGCTCTCGACTTCGGGCGTACCGCCCCAGAGCTATTTCACCCGTTTTTCGACGGAAACTTCGTTTCGTGATTCCGGACAATTCGTAACTCCGTTTCGCGCACCGTTTTCGCCCACGTTCATCATTTTCCACGTACTATCATACCATAATAGTTTCGGTTGTCAATTCAACGTAGATTTTTAACTCGATCAAATGTGCTCTCGTCAGTGATGACGTAATCCTTCGTACACAGTTATCACAGTATCCTAACCAACGTTTAATGCACAATTCAGTAATTCCCCGAATTATTGTTTTGTGTTAGTGTTGTGTTTGCCACACTTGGTTTCCAAAACCAATGTGCAATGTACGATTCGATAGTTCCACGAACTATCGTTTCGCATTAGTTTGTGTTCAACTCATCTAATTAAACATAATTAAATGAAATACAACAAGTGTGAATGTGAAATGTAAAGAATGTAAGAGTTGCAATTTACCTGAAATTGTCGGGTGTCACAGTATCCCCACCTGTTCGAGAATTGAAGCCCGACTTTGATGCTTAAATTTTGGGACAAAATTTCTTTAACAAGGGGAGACTGTAACAGCAAGTACCAGATCGTCCGGCAAGTCCGTACGGTACGTGTACTTTCATTATTTACTATGTGCAAATACGTATACATGAACAGTGTTTGTGATAACAGAATTCAAAATACAAGAAACAGTTGTATTTATTTAAGTGAAAACTTATATAAGTGAAAATTTAAATACTGTAAGTACAACACGCACGATAAACAATAGTTGTGAGTATTTAGTTGAAAACCTTAAGTACAATTGACACAACGAACCAAGAATGACAACGAAGTTCAAGTAAACGACAAGTACAAGTCGATTGGGATCTGATATCCCCAGATGACAGGAATCAGATGGCCGACAAATCTGAACGAAAACAATGTAAAAATATGAAGTTTAGTTGAGTCCATCAGTGAGGAAACACAATTCAAACACAATTACAGTGTCATTTCAGAATAACGAACTGACAGCGTGTTTGCGTGGGAGACGATTCACACAAACATATCTGTGAGTTTGGAATTCTGAAATAATGACTGAAAAGTAGAAAACAAAAGTCAGAAAACAAAACCATCGTCGTGTTCGTTCGGGTGACGATTCGAACGAATACGCGCGGAGGTGACGCGTCCTGACGAAACGATAACGAAAACGACACGAACGAAAATAATTTTAGAAAATAAAACATTTTAATGTTTTACAATTTTGAAACTCATCAAATTAATTAAATTAATCTCTTTATTTATTTATTACAATTTACGCGAAAAAAATCCGGTTACGCGACGAAAACGCGAACCGAGCGAACAAAAACGAACCCGAACTCACTCGTGGTATAAATACCATGAATGAGTCCATTTTTCTTATTTATCACTTCATCTTCCTCCTCAAACACCTCATTCCCGGTTTTGAGAAAAACCCACCATTTTCAAGCTTCTTTCTCTCATATCTCTCTCATTTCTCCACCAATTTCTTTCATTCTTGAACCTACTTGAAGCTCTTGACCTCTACTACATGAAAGTACAACAGATCGGAGGCTAAAACCACTGAAATCGAAGGTATGAGACCAAGAAAGTTTCGAGAATTAGGGTTTTCTAACCCTTTGGTCGCCATAACCCTAACCGGTTCCAAACTCACCCATCTCAAGTTCTATACACTCGAACACCACCCCTTGCATAACACCACCATGGAACACCACACTAGGTTGACTAAACCGCTGGTTTGAACACCCTTGGTCGACCTACACCACCAGCTTGCCGAAAGGCTCTTGGCCGGATGTCTCCATTCGCCGGCCACACCACCATTCGCCACCTCCTCCTTCGGAGCTCACTCTCTCGGCCGAACACCCCTCATTCGCCAAACCAACACCATGTTCATTTGACCCTCATACTCTTTACCCCATTCGTCACTACCTATTCGACCATCACTCCCTTTCGCTCGACAGTCCTTCTGTCGCCAGTCATTCGCCAGAACAAGGACTCATTCGACCAACCTTGTTTCATTCGGCCATCACCACTCAATCGCTCATAATGAGGTCACTCGACCAGGCCCAGTCGAAATCCTACCATTTGTGGTCGAACCACTATACACCCATGCTGCCATCACCATCCTCACGAACATCAACCTACTCGACCACCATCATGTGACCGGATGCATTTGATGGGCCTAGAGGTTGTTTGGCCAATCATGCGGCCCAACATGTCCCTAAGGCCTTCTAATTCGGCTAAGGCCCACTGGCATGACCCAATAACTTGGCCCAACAGATTCCCATAACCCAGCAGCAACTCAATGGACTTAACCCAACAGTTGGGCCCATTTGACACCCCACTCGGCCCAAGTATCAATCAGACGGCCCAAGGGACTAGGGCGGCCCATGGGACTGTTTTGAGCCCAACAGCCCTTTATTGGACTTGATCCAACAATTCGGCCAACATAACTAATGTGGGGAAGTAAGACTTGACACAAACCCAAATGGATCACTTGCATGGAAACTAGTAAGTTATTACAAGATGGGTAGAACTTCGCTAATTAAATGACTAAATTCTTTTGCAAGGAAGGTTAAATGATTAAATAGGCATTATGTAACAATTATTTCAGGAATAACGAGTATGAAATACAAGGTTCTAAACTACAAACCTAAATTGTACATACCACTTGACTTAATATAAAGGTATTTATCCTAAAACCTAAGTTGTTACTTAGGATATACACTAAGCTTCAAGACTTCACCACATTATATGGATTCATGTCAAGCTAACACTAAAACAATATAACAAATTGACTAATCAAATTGTTTAAGTATTAGTAGAATCCATAAAAAGTGCACAAGGGCCGAATAATGACCGAGACCGACAAGTGTAGTCAATCTAAAACTAACACGTACACACACAAAAATTATTTACAACTCGTACTTACAAATTTCAAACAACGTGAAATCAACACAGGATCGTGAAAACAACATCAAGTACAATCAAGAGAGCGTGCATTACTCGTTTAAGCTAAGTCAACTACAACCACTACAAGGTGAGTTCATATGCCCCTTTTACTTTAATCTTTACTGATTTTAAACTCTCGGGGCTGAGAAACATGCTTTACTTTTAGTTACTTAAAAGTTTTGCTTACATATTGCTAATACTTTGATTAATTGATATTAAATTGTTTATTATCATATATCATTGTATGCTTGCTTGTATGATTGGATGATGACAGGGAAAATAAGATGATTATGATATTATAATATCATAACTCATCAATACAATAGAATAACATAGTTGTATGATTTTCTCTTACAACCCTTAGTTATTCTTACAAGAATTATCATAGAAACAATTACAAGGATTATGATGACAAGAACAAGACATAAGAATGACATAAAGATAACACCTCTTTATTACATCATTCAATACAAGAGTTAAGTAAGTGTAATAAGACTAGTTCTTATAACACTTAGCTTTACAAATCAATACCTATTACAAGAGAACATAGTACAAGAATCATCCACCACCTGAGTCGACTAAGGGAATTAAGACTGGTTCTTATTACTGCTTAGTGACAACATGGTGACTACATGGAATAACCAAGAATGATAATCATGATAATGTAATTTCATGATAACAACATCATTCACTCCATTAACTAACATAATGTAATTAGACAAGTTCTTATTTAACTATGTTAATATCATGGAGAACATATGACAATGAGAACAACAATACAAGTGAATACAATTACAATTAGTTACTATTGACCTGTTGCATTACATCACTTCAATCATGTGCCAAATTGTACAAGTTGATCATGTAAGTCCCTTTAATTCGCTGACCAGTTAGTTTGACGTGACTAAACCGACGATAGCATAGTGGTACCATAGGTCTGACAAACCTCTAGCTTGTAGGGCTAGTATGTTGATTGTATTGATTCATTTGGCCGGTAACGTATGACCGGTGACAGGGCGACTTCAAGTCAGGTTCTGGTAAGCGACACATGGTGATATTAATCTGCAGTGATACGTAATTAATCCAACTGGATCCTATTAATTAGTAGGTTGAGGAATTGATCTTACCTCATGTTTCACTACTAGTAATAGCTCTTGTTGAGGACGCGGTACATACAAAGTGGTAGAGGTAAATCGGATGCATTGTACTCTGATTACGTGAGGATTACAATGGATTCCTTTTAGGCTCTATGCACTATGGTTCAAGAACAAATGACAATTGGTTAACTAACACTCTTATTATGTAAAAGTGAACAACAGTTAACCCCACAAGTAATACAATAATTCAAGGATGAGATTTAATTAATCTAAGTTCCTTAATCAATCGAGGGTTTATCAATACTTCGGTTTGATAACTAAACCCCTCACACTACATTATTCTATCATTGATACAACAGACGAATACATATAAGACACGTTGAATAAACGGGAAATGGATATCTTTAGTTGTATCGCAAGTGGTGTGGAACTTGACTGAGTATGTGGTGGGATAGCGTCTGGGCTTGACCCTTTCGTGATTCCCTATATATAAGCATACTTAATCAGGTGATCCACTACTTGTACATATAACTAAGGAGAGGCCATTGGGTGGAACAGGTGAATCAAGTATTACAAGTAACAAGTATGACATTGTTGATGTGTGCATGATCAATTCAATGATTTTAATTACTAAACTTATGAACTCACCAACCTAGTGTTGACTTTTTTAAATTGCATGTTTTCTCAGGGGACGAACAGGTGTAGATACATATGTGCAAGTGCTAAGCTAGTGGACTTTTAGAAGACTTAGCTTACTTTTGATTGCATACTTTTGGAATGACAATACAGTGAATCACTTTTGTATATCTTGTGCAGTTCAAGCTATAAACTCATTGATTCTTTTTGATTAGATTTACTTAGATAAATTATGATGTACAATGTAATTTAACATTGTAATTCTAAATCATTGTCATGTTTACATTTCTCAATTATATATCATGTGCTATGCAAACAATCTGATCATTTGATTATCATTCAAGATATCGCGCCCCGGGAACTTTCCGCCTGGCGGGAAAGTCGATCCAGCCCGCCGGCTCGGGGTGGGAAAACACATTTTACCTTAAATTGTTGTCTGTCACATCATCCCCTTGTTGAAAGAAATTTCGTCCCGAAATTTGGTTGTTATTGGTGGTGTTTGAAAATGAAAACTTTGAAAATTTCTGGTTGGTGTCACATCATCCCCTTGTTGAAAGTAAATTTCGTCTCGAAATTTATTCGTTGTTGTCGACATGTGATGTTGTGACTGTTTGAAGAGATGGGGATATTTGCGCATCATCTGATCTTCACGTTACCACGTGAATTCAGATCCACGTTTCGAGTTCCATCGAACTCTAACGATCACGAGTGTCTCACCGGATATAAATTTCTTCAAGTGTGAGACATGAAATACGTTGTGAACTCTATCGAGTTTGGTAGGTAGATTGAGTGGGTATGCCACTGGACCAATCTTCTTAAGAATTTCTATGGTCCAATGTACAGTGGGTCTAGTTTTCCCCGTTTCAAAAAACGAATGACGCCTTTTGACGATCTCGAGCTGCTGCCAAACGGTTTCTGATTAGCACGATTTTCTCTGTTGTTTCACGCAAAAGTTCCGGACCTGTGAGTTGATTGTCTCCCACTTCCGACCAACAGATGGGTGATCGAAATTTTCTGCCATAAAGTGCCTCAAAATGCGCTGCCTTGATGTTGGTGTGGTAACTGTTGTTGTAGGAGAACTCCACCAACGGTAGTGAGTTTCCCAGCTGTTGCCAAAGTCTACTACGCACGCTCGTAGCATATCTTCGAGTGTTTGTATCAATGCGTTCGGTCTGGCCATCAGTTTGTGGGTGGTATGCTGTACTCATATCCAACTGCGTACCAAGCGGCCTTTGCAACGATTTCCAGAAGTTGGAACTGAATTTAGCGTTTGGAACCGAAATGATGGAGATTGGCACTCCATGGCGTGAGACTATTTCCTTGACATAGATTATTGCTAGCCTTTTTCATTTTGTCATTTTCCTTGATCGCAAGGAAATGTGCTGATTTAGTCAGCCGATCCATAATTACCCAGATAGTGTCACATCCATTAGGAGTACAGGGTAATTTGGTAATGAAGTCTATAGATATTTGTTCCTACTTCCACATGGGGACAGGGGAGTGTCGCTCCTTTCACCGTTGATGTCTAGGGTTTCTCCACTAGGGAGAGGTATGCGCATAACCTTGCCGTGGCAAGTGATTTCAGCTTGGTTTTTAGACAACCAATCCATGCCCACTACAACCTCAAAGCTACCTACTGTAACTGGCATGAGGTTGATCCTACGTCTATGGTTTGCTAGCTCTAAAGTGCATTCTCTCAGAATGTGCTTAGTTACAATCAGTTTATCATCAGCTAACTCTACGGTGTATTCAACCTCTAAAGATATTGGGTTTAGGAAAAGTATTTACTAAAACGCTTTAACATAAAACTTTTCTCAGTCCTACTATCAAACAATACAGAAGCGTAATGATCGTGTAAGAGATACGTATCCATTGCGAGGTTTGGATCATTTCTGGCTTTCTTGGTCCCAATCATGAGGGCTCGTCCCTCCGGACTGTTGTTGTTCCCGTTATTGTGGTTGTTCTTCAAATGTGGGCAGTCCTTCTTGGTGTGCCCTAGCTTTCCACATTCGAAGCATCTATTTGGTGCTTCATTCCCATTGTTTTTCACATGGGGGCAGTCCCTCTTGAAGTGCCCTGTCTTTCCACATTCGAAGCAACCTTTTGGTGCTTTGTATTGCTGCTGTTGTGGCTGTGGGATTTTGGTCATTAGTTCACCCCTGCAGTCCCTCATGATAAAAGCTGATTTCAATTTCTCAATCCATCGGAGGAGACCGGCAGCACCCTCCGTACCATTGAAAGAATGTGGTTTGCAGTCTAAGAATGTTTTGAACTTGTGGTGGGGTGGATTAGGGTTTGTCTCTTGGGTCAGTTGATTCTGGTTACGTGTAGCTCCACGTGTAGCGATTTCCACCTCAACTCGTTCGCTGATTAGTGCGTTTAGTTTCGTTGTGGTGAGGTTAATGTTTCCACGTCCTCCCGCGTTCTTGCGTCCTCCGCATCTTCTAGCCATGATCTTCGTAGCAGGAATAAGCGTTAGTGTAGGTCTAATGATTTATGTAGTGCGCGATTGATATGAAAAGAAAACATGTATTGATTGGCGTAGACAAGATTTTCAATAACAGATATTAGTCTTCATATATAATAAGTTGTACTTGTTACAATTCATTTAATACCCAAGACACTAAGATTCCAAAATTTCGAGTATAGAGACACAACCCGTCTCTACCAGGTCTATGAAAAGTAAATCGGAGGCATTATCGATAGTAGAATCAGAATCAGCATCCGCCGCTGGTTCCTCTTCCTTAGTGTCAGGTTCTTCTGGAACTGGATTGGTGAACTTGTTTTCCAGCTCTTCGATTCTAGTTTTAACGATGGTAGCTCGGTTGACTACACTACAAAGTCCTGCATGTCAGGTATTTGTATATCTCAGTTCCTCTGCAAGACACTCGCCTCGGTCGTCTGCCAGGTCAGGTACTCAGTAAATCTAGCGATAATATCCGACTCAAGACACTGCCTCTTAGGCTCAGGTGAGTCTAATATGGGTGATGCATTGTCGGGTGACTCCTCCATGGGGTCCTCCACAGGATCATTGATAGGGTCCTCATCGGAAAAATTTGACACGTTTCTTCATGTGAAGTGTAAAGTCGCAATATGAGGTTTTCATGGATATATAGTAATATGAACTATAGCTAGAAATTTGACTAATGTCATGTTGAAATCTCGATACGTTGCTTGAATTCCGTTGTAACCATCAGAGTGAGGGATAATGTATGTGTTTTCAAAAACAAAAATGTGCTCACACTAGAATTTGCCAGAATTCATGCGTACCTGTAAATTCATGATTATGTTGCGCACCATGATCGTCAATTTACCTTACATAAGAATTCTAGTTCTTCTTACTTAGGGCTTATTTCATCGCTTGTATAGTTTTTGTGCATCCACGATCAACTCTTGTCGTCACCTCTTAGATTCGGTCACCAGCGCCTGTAGTACCAATACCGACTGCTCCTCCTCAAATGGCTCGAACATGCCGCGTTCGGATGTTACTAAATGCTCGTTCCAGTAACTCAACTATATCAGTATGATTAATGCTGAAAATGTAGCAACAATCCGTTCTTCGTCATGTGCAATTGCACGAGGTGATGGTGATGTCGCCACATCTATAATGCGCGTAATAAGTGAGCGTACAATCATGTATGCAAGTATCACAGAACTAAGCACTATGTGTTGTGTGGAGACTAGTGGTTATAGACTAAGTTCACTAAATGCAAACCTAATTAGCACTAACCGGAGGCTCTGATACCAATCTGTCGCACCCCGAGAAATCCCGTCCCTTCCGGGGGCGCAAGCACAGACTGATCGGACAAGATCGCAGTCTCCAGTCACACTGTTGCGAGACCTACATGTCTGGTTGCATAAATACATCCAATAACTTGGATAAAATAGTTTAGTGAAATCAGAGTTGCGGAAGCAAGAGTATTAGTTGTTAAAACAACGTTGTAAATATATGTTGCGAAAGCATTAGTTTTAAACAGTTTTCAAATCATACGGAGTAATAGTGCGGAAGCGCTTTAAGTACGTAACATTACCTAACAATACAAATGCAATTTGTTATTAAATGGCCTAAGACACTAAAGCTTATGCATGGGACACCATCCTAGCATCCTATCCTTGTGTGCATGCCTTAGTTACCTGAGAAAAACATGTGAGTAAAAGGGTCAACACAAAGGTTGGTGAGAGCACAGTTTTGTATCAGCTGTAAACATCAAAATGTTTAAAGTAGGAGTTTTCCAGATTTGCATATCATTACATTGCAGTATCGATTGATAACTAGTCAATACAGTTATATTATATGCTGGTTGGTACCGAAGCTGACAGATTGTGCCTCCCACCATGTCCATCACAAGACTATGGCAAAGTGTTGGTCAATATTGCACTGTTCCGACCTCCAGTCGGGGTGGCCATGCGGCTCGCAACAGTGAGGCTTGTCAGGCCCAAATAGTACTATTCAAGATTACCACGCTAGGCGCTACGCGCTACTAACGGTCCGAGGAGTATCGCGAGGACTTTTAGTTGTGATGGGGTCCACACATATACATATAATGATAAAGCATGTCCTTATGTAAATAAAATTAGTTGTTATTCAAAAACAGTTGTATGCCATGTTTTCTCCCCCGAAGGTAGAAAATAGAAAAAAAACGGGCCGTGAACTCACCTGATAGAGCAGTTCCGGTTATACGCTTGCTACTTGCGAATGCTAGCACCTGCTAGTATGCACCTATAAC
Organism: Mikania micrantha; assembly: GCA_009363875.1. NCBI lineage: Eukaryota > Viridiplantae > Streptophyta > Magnoliopsida > Asterales > Asteraceae > Mikania > Mikania micrantha. Next base: position 43,385,668 of record CM018681.1, on the reverse strand, counting down.
CATATAGGTTGTGAGTATGAGTTTTGTGGTGTGTTGTGATCCATACAACTCGAAGTGTCGGTGTGCCCAGCCTAGTGTGTGTGTTGACTAGTGAGACTTGACGAATCGTTGGTGACACGTTTGTGGTGTTTATGTGTCTTAATACAAGTAAGACACCAACACGTATCCTATGATTCTAATCATGATGCTTTTACGAAATCATGTTTTGAAAATCGTCGCGTTTCCGTTTCGGAAAAAGTTTCCATATTAGGAAAGTTTCTATTTTTCATCTTCAGCTATGAGTAATTGCCTTACAGGAGAATAGTATTCTTTTAAAGGGGAGGTTTGTGGTTTTTCATCTTCAACATCAGCTGACTTTATTGGTGAGGGAGCTTTGTTGGTTTTGGACGGGTTGGAATCAGACTCATCATCATCATCAACATATCTAAGCCTTTTCTTTCTTTGACGTAGAGAGGCAATGGGTTGATTATCATTTGATTTTGAGCTTGGTTCTTGAATGGGAGTTAAAGGTTTCTTTGGTTTATTAGAGGGGCTTCGGATTATCTGGCCACACTCTTCTGTCTTCTTGTGAAAGACCGAATGATTCTGAGAATTGGTTTTTGTCTTATTTTGGATGCCTTTAAAATGGTGGGAAGTGAGGTATATGAAGATAGTTCTAGAAGGGTTTGAGAAGCAGATTTGGGAGAAACGGTAGGTGATGTTTCTTTGGTTGTTTGTACGGGTAAAGAAGGGTTGGATATAGTGGAGAAGTTTGTTTGGGAGAAATTGGGTTATGTTCAGATTGGACAGACTCAGTTTGAATTGGTATATCCTGAGTGGTGGAGGCACAGGAACAGGGGCAGTGGTTGTGAGTTTTGTTGGCTCAGTAGGAGGTAATTTGGTGGGTTTGGGTTTTCTTGTCACCCCAGATGCTCCAGTTTCCACTTGAGCTTCAGCTTACCTTTGTTTCTGTTCAAAGCTAGCCTTAGCAGCCTCACTTTGGAAACGCTGATCTAATGCAGCTTTGAGAAGTGCCTCCTGATTCTTCAGTTTTATTTCCTTCATTCTTCTTTGCTCAATTTTATCTTCAGTGCTTTTGGCAGCTTGGGCTGCAGACAGGAGCGTTTCATTCTCCCTCTTTTTGGCTTCATCAGCCTGTTCCTTGAACCAAAGAGGAGGAGAAGCAATTCCTGTGATAGACTCAAGAAAGAGAGTGTAATTAGCTACCTCATGTTGTAATGAGGAAATTTTTGAATCTACTGAAATTTTCAGTAGGTCCAGTTGTAACTTTTGGGTGGTAAGGAAATCTTTTGGTAAAGTTGGTGAAGAAGGGGGTGAGATGGGTGTTAAGAAGCGGGTTTAACACTTCTTGAAAAGCTTGACTTGACAAGGTGGGTGTAGTGGAAGTAGATGGAAGGTTTAGGGAACCTTCAAGTAAAGGTGCCTGCTGTGGGATGGATTGGGGTTGCAAGACTTGGTTATTCATGGCTTTTGTGACTAACTCAGTAAGTTTGGCCACATCAGCCTGGATATGAGCAATAGAAGCAGTCAAATCCTTTAATTTGAGATATGATTTGGCCAACCTTCTTACGGATATCATCCGAATCCCTAACTAGTGAGTCAATTTTAGTATGACCTGAGTCTATTTCAAGAATGTCATGTACCCCTTTTTCTTGGTTCTGGGGATTTCCAGCCTCAGTTTCAAGAACTTCATTGGCTGTTACTATATCTACAGTCTTATTGCCTGATCCATCCAGATGAAGTCCCATTAGGCTTTCAAGTGAGGTAGATGCTCCAAATTTATGATCATGATGTCTAGATGGACTAGGCACCATGATCTCATCCTCTTTTCCATGGGTAGGAGATTGATGAGTTTGAGCAGAGGTTTGAAGGGGCTGCTCCTCAATTGGTGAGGGGGAGTAGAACCAATGTTCTGAAAGTTAGAGCGAATCTTATGGAGAACTTGGGCAATAGAGTCAATGGCTTTTTGTGGTGAAGAAACAGAAGTGTCCTTGGGAGAGTGGACTTCCATCTATGTGTCAATTGACACTTCAATGGTTTATGAGGGGTCCCTTTGGAATAAAATATCGTCCAGTTGAGAGGATTGATGAGGAGCTAGGTGGGGTTGAGATTCAGGATCCGTTTGTGGGGATGGAACAGATGGATCTATCTGCCCAGTGGGGACAGAGACTTGTTCAGGGATCTCAACTTCCTGAACAGTCTTTTTGGGATTTTTAGGTTTCGGGGCTTTGATAGATATTTTTCTTTTGGCCGGTACCTTTACAGGCGTTGAAGAGTAGGTGGATGTGGGTTCACTAAGGGTGGTTGTATCCTCAGTTTCATCCATGATTTTGGCCTTAGTGTTCAGGCTAGTGAACCCTTGTTTGTCAGTGCTCTTGATATTAGAAAGAGGAGCAATATGACAAGCATTATTAACATCAGCAAATAGACATGCCATTACAAACCTAGGATACAACAAAAATTTGGGACTCTTTTGGTGATGCACCAAGTAGTCAAAAATTATTTGGGACAGATTGACTTTATCATTGAAAAGAATTGCAAGCATGACATATTGCATATCATATGGCATTCCTCCCCAACTGCTTGTATTCTGAGAAAGACACTATAGAATGGTGTGATAAAGAAACTTGTACTTGGGATAAAAATAGGCCTTGTACAAGGTTATGTTTTTCAGGTCACCCTGATAATCAAACTGAACAAAGACATTGTGAAGAAGTTTGAGAGGAACAGTAGTGGGTGCATCAGTATCACCAAGATTTAGGGCAACACTGAGTTTAGAGGGGGTGATGGAGACTTGTTGACCAGCAACCACCGAAGTGATGCTTTTGATAGAGTCATTCTTCCACACTAAAGCAGAGTTTGCCCAAGACTGATTTCTGGCAAATTTAGAAATAGGAGGGTCAATAGTAAGAGCGGTGTAAACAAAGGAGTTTACCAGAGTGTCGACAACCTCATCATAGTGGGAATATTTAGAAGACTTGGTGAGGTAGGCTGCAAGGTTATGAACAGACTTGAGTTTCAAAGCTTTAGACGCCATAGACGCAATGAAGATCGATGAGTAGTTTCAAGAACAGAACATGATTATGAAACTTTGCCTTGAGTCTAGAGAGATAAATAAGGAAAATTATAACCGTTGCAAATGTGCGCGGTTTCATTTGAAGAAACCGCCACTACTTGTAACACAATTAAAGTTTTACCTTAGGGTTTTTACCCATTGGACAAACCTTTAAGTAGGAGAGAGAAAGACAAAAGTCAAATTAGTACGTTCATGCACACCATGATGAACATACAGTGTTTTGTCTCCAAATGAAGCCTGGTCCGATGCCGTTACCACGATCATCATGAGTAGAATTCTCGGACAAGACCAGTGTAAATGCATCGAGCCAGACAACATATTAGAAAAACATATGTCCTTAGCCATAAGCCGCATTTCCAGCTTGAGTTTACAGAAAAAGGATGAACTTCATGACCACAAGTGTGATCATGAAGTTTTTAAGTGTTTTAGATTAATAACGGATGAAGATAACTATGGAAGTTATGAAGAACTGATTTAAATAAAGGGGAAAATGATTTGTAGTTAATGAGATAGAGGGGTAAAATGGGAAGATGGGTAAGATATTTTTGCCGCAAAACAATTAATGAGTGTCAAATCGGGTGTCAAGTCTTTCAGAGTAATTAGTGAGAGTCAAATCGGGCGTAATTATCAAGATTTTAATAACCACTGAGTGAAAAAGACTTTAACCATGGAATGGTTTTAACTGTTGATAAGTTACCGGGGGGACAACCACGGATTTGGTATAAACGACTGAGTGTTTCAATTGTAACAACGGATTGATTATAACCGCGAATTAATATAAAACAATGGTTAGTATAACCACTGAACCTATCCGTGTTTTAAGACAACCACTGAGAGAAGAACCAAGGTTGTTTCATCAGCGGTTTTCCCATTATCCGTTGTTAGGATAATTTTTGAGAATTATCCTTTTATACATTTATTTTAAGGTTCAAGAAGCGTATTCTTAACCATGTTTAACGTTTATTAACTCATATTTATCATTCCTAATTTCGATACAAACTTAGAGAAGGTTTGTGAGTCCAAAGGATTGGTAAAAATGTATACTACTTGATCACTTGTGGATACATGTTCTGGGACTATCAATCCCTTTTCAAAATAGTTTCATATAAATTGATGTCTTATTTCAATATGTTTGGTTTTAGAGTGATGGAAGGATTTTATATTATATTTTTGGCAGCTTCATTGTCTATTAAAAGAGGTGTCTTTAGTTCTGTTATTCCAAAGTCCAATATGTGGTATTGTAACCAAAGGATTTGGGTAGTGTAATGAGCTGCTACAATGTACTCAGCTTCAATAGTTGAATTTTACACTAATGTTTGCTTTTTTGCTTTGCCATGAGACCAAGAAATTTGCAAAGAACTGGCATCCACCTGAAGTAGACTTCCTGGTGAGTGAGCATCCTGCAAAATCAATGTCTGAAAAACCAACAAGCTTGCAAGATTGATTAGCAGGATACCAAATACCTAGCACAGGAGTACCTTTTAGGTATATGAATATCCTCTTCACAAATGCTAAATGGGACTGTTTAGGGGCAAATTGGTATCTTGCACAGGCACATGTTGCATACATGATGTCTGGCCTTGGTGAAGTAAGATACATCAAAGATCCAATCATGCACCTGTAGAGAGTTTGATCTACAGGTTCACCATTTTCATCCGGAGTTATTCCAGGTGCAGTTGCCATGGGGGTAGAAATTATTTTACGATCATGCATATCAAAATTTATTTAGATGATCTTTTACATATTTAGAATGATCAATGAAGGTTCCATTAGGGGTTTGTTTGACGTGTAGTGCTAAAAATGTTTTTAGTTCATTAAAGCACTCATTTCAAACTTTGAAGACATTAATTTTGAAAATTGATCACACAAGGAAGGTTTTATTTATCCAAAAATGATGTCATCAACATAGATTGGGACCAACAAAAGCTCCTTGTCTACCATCTTGATAAACAAGGTCTTATCAATGTCTCCCCTAGAAAATTTATTTAAAAGAAGAAATTGAGAGAAAGTATCATACCATGCTCTAGGTGCTTGTTTTAAACCATAAAGTACTTTATCTAGTCTATACACCCAATCAGGGTGATGAACATCATCAAACCCTGGTGGTTGACATACATAAACTTCCTCCTTTATAGTTCCATACAATAATGCACTTTTTATATCCGTCTGAAATACCTTTATGTTGTGGGATATAGCAAATGCTATTAAGAGTCTTATGGCTTCAAGTCTTGCCACAGGGGCAAATGTTTCATCATAATCAATGCCTTCCTCTTGGCAGTATCTTTGTACTACCAATATGACTTTATTCTTGATTACAATGCATTTGTCATCAGTTTTATTTCTAAATACCCATTTAGTTCCTATTGGGTATTTTCCTTTGGGTAAGGGGCAGAGAGTGCAAACATGTTTCCTTTTGAACCGTACTAGTTCATCATGCATAGCTTCCACCCAATTATTATCTTTAATAGCCTCTTGATACTTATAAGGCTCAATTTGGGATAAGAATGCTGCATGAAGACAAAAGTTAGAAATCCGGCTAATAATTTGAACACCTTTACTTAAATCACCTAAGATCTGCTCTAGGGATGATTTCTGTTGAAGGGAATGATGTCCAGACAATATCCATTATTGGGGATATAGGAGTAGATACATGTTCATTTTGATGTTGAATATTTATTGGGTATGATAGGATGGAAGAAAAGAAGTGAGATACTGAACACTCCTGAAAAGATGATAGATCTTCAAAAGTTTGACAGGACTCTGAAGAAGGAGACATGAAAGAAGTAGGATGTGTGTAGGTAAAACTTTCAAGATCAAACAGATCATTAGGAGTACAAGGAAATGAGGAGGTTGATGCATATTCATTGAACTTGACATCAATGGTTTCCACAACAATTTTGGTCCTGCAATTGAATGCTTTGTAAGCTTTGGAAGTTTGAGAGTATCCCACAAAGTATCTAGAGTCCACTTTAGCAGCAAACTTGGACAGAGAGTCCTTTGTATTCAAAATGAATCATGGACACCCAAAAACTTTTAAGAAGGAAATGTGGGGCTTTACTTTATAAAAGGACATCATAAGCAGTTTTGTTATGTCTTTTCACAATATGAACTGTTTAAAACATAAAAAGCAGTGTTTACTGCCTCAACCCAGAAGGATAAAGTTAATCCTGAGTCTGCAAGCATGGTTCTTGCAGCCTCAATAAGTGTCCTAATCTTTCTTTCCACAACCCCATTTTGAGCAGGGGTTCTAGGAACACTATATTGTGTAAGGATTCATTTGGAAATCCAGAATTCATCAAGAACATGTTTCTTGAATTCAGTACCATTATCACTTCTAATTACCTTGACAGGGAAACCAAATTGTCTTTCAAGTTGAGTGATAGCGCTTTAATTTTATCAGCAGTCTCATCTTTGCTGAAGAGAAAGAGGGTCCAGCAAAATCTTGAGTAATCATCCACAACAAGTAAGCAGTATCTCTTTCTAGCTAGGCTGGCTACCTTCACTGAACGGAATATATCCATATGAAGTAGATTAAGATAGTTAGTTATTTGGATTACTCAATAGACTTATGTGATGATTTATATTGCTTCCCCTTTAATCAAGATTCACATTGACCTTCAAAATGAAATTCTTTTAATGGCAATCATCTTACTAAAGAAAGGGTAGAAAGCTTATGGAGAGTTTGATGATTTAGGTGACTGAATCTTCCGTGCCAAATGGCAGTTTTAGAAGATGATGCTTTGGCTTTGAGACATGTAGGAGAAGATGTTTGAGAATCAGTGCTCATGTCTACCACATGGACATTTACACTTCTCTTAGCCATTAGCAGAGTGTTGGTCTATTATGATCTTTATTTTAGAATTTATTTCAGGAGAAAGAATTTTACAGCTATCATTGGTGAAAAATGGCCTATAGTTTTTGTCTGCTAATTGAGAAACACTCAAGAGATTAAACTTGATGTTTTTAACTAAGCTGACATCCTTAAAGTGAAATTTTCAACTAAGGACAGAAGCAGACCCGACTATCCAACCCATTGCATTGTTTCCAAAGGAAACATATCCTCCATTCTTTGGAATGAAGTTATTTAGAATCGATCTACATCCTGTCATATGCCTAGAACCTCCACTAACCACATACCGTAGGTGATTTTAGTTTGAAAAAGCTCTCTGCACATTGAGGATCAAATGCAATAGGTTAGTGTCACACCCTGAGCCGGCTGGGTAGGATCGGGTTTCCCCGACGGTCGGAAGGTTCCCGGGGCGTGATATCGTGAGTGATAATCGAGAGTGATCAGATTGTTTACATTGCACATAATATAAATGAGAAGTGCTAAATATAATAGAATTACAAAGTTAAATTACATCAGTATCGTTTATAATTTAACAATGTAAATCTATTGTAAACATCATAAAATGACTATCTTGTATTTTCACAAGATATACAAAATAAATTGTATAATGATGTCTTCAAAAGTATGCAGGTCCAAAATACTAAGTCTTATATGGGAAGTCCTAGTCCAAAAGAAATAACTTCTTAATTAACTTGTTCGTCACCTGAGAAGTCATGCAAAAATAAAATCAACACATGGTTGCTGAGTTCATATTGTTTTAGTAATTGAAAATGATTTGAAAACCTCCTTTGGTAAAGACCCTAACCTCGTTAACACCACATGTAATATCCACATCGGTATGCTTTTATATAGGGCATATGTAAGGGACAAGCCTTAGCCAACATCCCACCACATACTAATGTGCATATGACACTGCTGTTAATGATAATTAAGCATTTTTACCCTTAACACAATCCCATAAGTCTTTCTGTTTGTTGTCCCTGTAATTACAATCGTGTGAAATCCATGTTGAGTTCATAAGTTCATCACACATTATGATCAACTACAATAATTGTATAAACAGTTATAAATGCTTAATTTAAATAAATAAATAAACATTTAATAAAATCTATGTCCTATTGATTGGGGCCTTGGTCAAACTCGAGTAGACTAGTCTGTCAATCTAGGTACTAAGTAGTTAGGGAATATGTAAATATCCTCAAACATACGACCTACAAATCAAACGGTCTAGCTAGGACTTCTTGAAATCTAGAGTTTTTGTTTCGTCTGTTTTGGCACATTTATCTCTGATATTTCCCAGGCTTTCCCTTGAAAATGATTTATTGATTCGTCTGATTCCGTTACAAGATGTACCTGATTCGTTGATCATAGAATACTAGATTCATTGATCAATTGTACACTTGATTCATTGTTCAGCAAACACTTGATTTGTAGAACATTGAATATTGTCTTTGCAAAGATTGTTTCGTTTGATTTGTTGAAATCCCACACTTGTTTCGTCAAAATGTTTCGTATGATTTGTTGAACTCACCCACTTGATTTGTCAAAATGTTTAGTTTGATTACTTGAAATCGCCCATTTGATTCGTCAAAATGTTTCGTTTGATTCCTTGAACTCACACACTTGTTTTGTCAAAATGTTTAGTTTGATTCGTTGGAAATGTTTTGATTTCTTGAAATGTTTAGTTTAACCCGATTATTCACTTAATTTATAAGTAAATCAGTTTGTAAGACTGCATAAAATCTTCCTAGACAGGGTCTAGGATAACATTTATATATATAAACATATAAAATGAAAAGCATTTAAGTAAACAATTTAAATAAACAGTTTACGCAAGAATCTTAGCCCCACGTTTTAAAACAAAAATGTTAGAAAAGGGGCAATGAACTCACTTGTGTTGATGTCTAATGTACTATCACAGAATACGCACTCTTGTTTGTAGGCTAAGTATCTTCAGTTCCTGAGTTATTTTATAAGAATTCGAATATAATAAGTACGCGTAGTAGTCGTTGCGCCTAAGGTTTGATCTTGGTGTGTGTGCAACTAAGTGTCTTAGTACTAAGTGTATCTAAGATCTAATCTATCTTAGTTACCCCTTTTAATATTCCCAATTCCCATGATTAGTTATAATAACTTACTTTTAATATTTTACAAAATTTGGGCAGAGTCTCCTCTGTATTTAGTTCAAAACCAGACAGTGACCTTGTCTATTTTACAACAAAATCCCAATCAATGATATTACAACTAACTTTTATAATTACATAAACTTAAAGGAAACCAATAACATTTATAAATTACATTTCAATTTAAAAAAAAAATTAGAAAAGTATTAAATTAAGTTTTAATAAATTCACAACGTCTTCACTTTAATTAAACATCATTACTTGAGTCTAAATAAACATTTGACGTGTGTTGGGCTAATTAAGCCCCATTGGGCCCACTATGGCCCAATTGAATATCCTTGATTTCTAATTGCTTACACAAATTGAACTTTTGATTCTCACGATCATGCAAGAATATTATCCGTTTGTTTAGCCATCTTATGTCCCTTAATAACTCGTGTTGAATTGTTATTGTATGTCAAGAATTATCTTATTATAGAACTCCCTAACCCATGAATCCATGCAAAACTCTAAGTTGTTTCCTCTATGTATAGATTACGTGGGTTCCCATGCACACCCTAGATGTATTCCATGCATGTATGTTCCTTATATCCTATGATTTTGTCAAGAACCGAATCCCCTCAGCCCCCTATCAGCGAACCTATGAGTTTCAGGTAAGGTTAAGCTAACTCATCATCTCCCACGAACCTTGTGTAGGTTCGTGACTTAGTTGATTTGGCTACTAGGGATGGGGAAGGGTTCGGCACTAGAGTAACAGAGTTTATGCACTTGGGTTCGTGACTTCCTAATTAAGGTTCGGCTAGAAGACCCTCTGATTCGTGGCCATCTTATGCAAAGGTTCGGTCCAGTCCTTATGTATGGTTCGTGTAAGGTTTGGGGGGGGGGGTAAGGTTCGTTGCTTTCTAGTTCATTAACCGAAGGATCGTTCCTATCCTGGGTTCGTGACCGTCTAAGATTCAGCCAAGGATTCGCCACCCTAGCAGGTTCGTTGCAGGTCTAGAACAGTTTAACAGGTTCGTGATTGAGTGAACTGCAGGGTTCGTTGTAGTGTTTGCAGAGTTCGGCTTCCAGGGTTCGCCACCCTAGCAGGTTCGGGTCTCTCCTTTCTTGATCAACAAGGTTCGGTCGACTATTATACCCTACGAACCTGTACAATTTCGTGCATCACCAGCCCCATTTTCACAAGCATCACCTGTTATAACATTAATCTATCTATTCCTATAGGTGTATCTATGGGTTTTGTGAGGGTTTAAACCGGCTAGAAGCATCAAACAAAACGGGTTTCGCGTTACCCTTCAAAACGGAATTTAAAATGGATATTTACCTTAGATTTCGTGGCTGGAATTTCAAAATGCTTGTACTTCTGAAATCTACATGATAAGAAGAACGTCTTGGCATCAAATTTGCTTGAATTCACCAAGGATTGGGCTTCCAAATCTTAGAAAGAAGATTCATCTTGAGTGAGAACTAGAGAGAGAGAGGGTAGGACAAAATTTAGAGAGAGAAGTGGGTTGGTGAAGGTGGTTATGGCAAATTTAATGCCATAATAAGTGATTCCATCACACCCGGTTAGTCGGTCTCAATCGGTTTCGCGTAAAATGCCATTTCGTGTAGTTTTCGCGACGAAACGACACGATTTTAAAAAAATTAGAAATCATTTAATTATTCTAGGTTGTGATTCCTAATAAATTAACTAATATCTTCTAATTATTTAATTTAAAAGATTAATTCACTGTTTAAATCGAAATGTACGGTCGTCGCGCGTATTCGTTCGAATCGTCACCCGTACGAACACGGTGATAACTATACATTTCAATATTGTTTTCTAATTATAGAATATCATTCAGAACTTTAAACTTTCAGATATATTCGTACAGATCGTCACCAATACAAATAACCCGTCAATTTAGCATTCACGTAACAATATTCGTGTGTTTAGTTCTTTAATGCCTCACATACGTTTATACTTAATAAATCCTAAACAAATAATCACAGGTTGGTTCTGTATTGTCAAATAATTATCTGACTCAAGAACCATTGTTCTGAACTGTGTTTCCGTTAAATGTTTCTGAATTTGTTCTATGACAACGCAAAATGATAATGATAAATGATATGAATGTGAAACGATCTGAAATGTATCTGATTCATACCTGTTTTACTGTTCAGGTACTGTAGAGATCACTGTTTCGGTGACGGTTCCGGCACTGATGTTACAGTCTCCCCTTGTTAGAGAAATTCCGTCCTGAAATTTAAGAGTTGTTATCGGGTACAGCTTCCTCTTCAAACAGTTGGGGATACTTTGACTTCATGTGATCTTCACATTCCCAAGTAAACTCGGGTCCGCGTCTCGAATTCCATCGAACCTTTACAATAGGAATACGACTTCGCCTCAGTTGTTTAACCTTGCGATCCATAATCTCCAAAGGTTCTTTAATGAAATATAACTGTTCATCGACTTGAATTTCTTCGATTGGGATGACGAGAGACTCGTCAGCAAGGCATTTCTTTAAGTTGGAGACATGAAACACGTCATGAACACCACTGAGTTCATCCGCTAATCTCAGCCGATAAGCTACAGGACCAATACGCTCGATGATCTCGAACGGTCCCACGTATCGTGGTGCTAATTTGCCTTTCGTTCCAAAGCGTACCACGCCTTTCCATGGGGATACCTTCAACATGACTCGGTCTCCCACTTGGAATTCCAACGGCTTGCGCCGTTTGTCAGCGTAACTCTTTTGTCTACTCCTTGTTGCTTGTAGTCTTCTTTGAATCTGAGCTATCTTGTCAGTGGTTTCTTGAATAAGTTCTGGCCCATTTATTCGATTGTCTCCAACTTCAGTCCAGCAGATCGGTGATCGACATTTCCGACCATAAAGAGCCTCGAATGGTGCACATCCGATACTGCTGTGATAACTGTTATTGTAGGAGAACTCAATCAGTGGCAAATGGGAATCCCAATTTCCACCGAAATCCAACACGCAGGTTCTTAACATGCCCTCTAGGGTTTGAATAGTACGTTCGCTTTGACCATCCGTTTGTGGATGGTAAGCTGTACTCAGATTCAACTGTGTTCCTAGAGATTTCTGCAGTGATTGCCAGAACCTTGATGTGAATCTGCTGTCTCTGTCAGGATATAATAGACAATGGCACACCGTGGCGCACCACTATCTCATTTATGTATAATCTTGCCAGTTTATCCATCGTGAAGGTCTGACGCATAGGCAAGAAGTGAGCAGATTTAGTTAAACGATCAATGATCACCCAAATTGTATCATGACCACTGGAAGTGCGGGGTAGCTTGGTAATTAAATCCATAGTTATTTGTTCCCACTTCCAGAGCGGAATCTCAGGCTGTTCCAGTAGACCAGACGGTCTCTGGTGTTCCGCCTTTACCTTTGCACACGTCAGACACTGACCGACATACTATATCTTTCTTCATTCCAGGCCACCAATAAAATCCACGCAAGTCTTGGTACATTTTATCAGCACCTGGATGAACAGAGTATTTAGTCTTGTGTGCTTCATCAAAGATAAGTTTTCTCAATTCATCTACCGCCGGTATCCATATACGTTCCCTGTGGTAGATCATTCCATTAGGCTTCGTGTCAAACTGTTTCTCTGCTCCGCAATCAAGTTCCTTCTTCAGATTACCTCGGTCAAGTACTTCTTGTTGCGCTTGAATAATCTTGTCACTTAAACAGGTCTGCACCGTTATCCCTATTGCTCTAACACGTAGGGGTTTGACCCGTTCCTTCTGGCTCAAGGCATCAGCTACAACGTTCGCCTTTCCCGGATGGTACTTGATCACACAATCATAATCATTAAGAAGTTCAACCCAACGACATTGTCGCATGTTGAGCTCCTTCTAATCAAAGATATGCTGCAGACTTTTGTGATCAGTGAATATGGTACACTTGGTGCCATAAACGTAATGTCTCCAAATCTTCAAGGCGAAGATTACTGCTCCCAGTTCAAGATCATGAGTAGTGTAGTTCTTCTCATGAACTTTTAACTGTCTTGAAGCATAAGCAATGACTTTGTCACGCTGCATTAGTACACAGCCTAGTCCCTGATGGGAAGCATCACAATATACAACAAAATCATCACAGCCCTCTGGGAGAGATAGGATTGGAGCATCACATAGTTTCTGTTTCAGAGTCTGGAAAGCATCTTCTTGTTTCTGCTCCCAGACAAACGGTTCACTTTTATGGGTTAACTTAGTGAGTGGTAAAGCTATCTTAGAAAAGTTCGAAATAAATCTTCTGTAATAACCTGCCAACCCCAGAAAAGACCGTATCTCCGTCGGTGTCTTCGGAGTGTCCCAATTCTTTATCGCCTCGATCTTGGCAGGATCTACATGAATTCCCTCGCTGTTAACTACATGACCCAGAAATTGAACTTCTCTTAGCCAGAATTCACATTTAGAGAATTTAGCATAGAGTTGTTCTTTCTTCAACAGCTCCAAGATCTTTTTAAGGTGTTGCTCATGTTCTGTTTTGGTCTTGGAATAAATCAGTATGTCATCAATAAAGACAATGACAAACTGATCCAAGTACGGCTTGCACACTCGGTTCATGAGGTCCATGAAAACCGCTGGTGCATTTGTCAATCCGAAAGGCATCACCATGAACTCATAATGCCCGTATCTGGTTCGGAAGGCTGTTTTTGGTATGTCTTCATCTTGAACTCTCAGCTGATGATATCCAAATCTCAAGTCAATCTTTGAGAAATATTGAGCTCCTTGCAGTTGGTCAAACAGATCATCAATCCTTGGTAATGGATACAGATTCTTGATAGTTAGTTTGTTTAGCTTTCTGTAATCTATGCACATTCTGAACGATCCGTCTTTCTTCTTTACGAACAAAACCGGAGGTCCCCAAGGTGAGTAGCTCGGTCTGATAAAACCCTTGTCAAGTAGCTCCTGTAACTGATTAGACAATTCCTGCATCTCTGAAGGTGCTAACCTGTAAGGAGATTTAGCAACTGGGGTTGCTCCAGGAATTAAGTCAATACGAAACTCTACCGGTCGCACAGGTGGCAAACCTGGTAGGTCTTCAGGAAACACTTCAGGATATTCTTTCACCACAGGTACATCTTGAATCCTTTTCTTGTCCTTCTACTTTTCTACCACATGAGCCAAGAATGCAACGCAACGCTTCTGTAAACACTTACTCGATTTTATACATGAAATGATTTTGACATTTCATTTCGATTGATCCCCTTTAACTTCCAACGCGATCACTCGGCAAGGGAATTCGAAGTAGCTTTTCAGAACAAATGACTTCCACTCGATTAGAGGAAAGCCAATCCATTCCAACAATGATATCAAAACTGCCCAACTCCATCGGTATCAAATCGATGGTGAATGTATGACCATTAAGTGTCAATGGGCAGTTCCTATAAACTGTACTAACTGTGATCTGTTTCCCGTTAGCTACTTCTATAATATAAGGGGAGTCTAACTGTTCTTCTATAGAATCTAATTGGCAAGCAAAATCGGTAGAGATAAAACTCTGATCCGCACCAGTGTCAAATAGAACAGATGCATAAAAGTCATGTAAGAGAAACATACCAGTGACCACATTTGGGTCCTGGCGTGCAGCTGGTGCTCCGATGGCAAAGGCTCGTCCACGGGGTGCTTGAACTGCTGGTTGTGCCTTCTTTGGACAGTTCTTCGCAAAGTGGCCTTGTTCGCCACAGTTATAGCATCCACCGTTATTCTGGTTAGCTAGTGGAGGGAGAGCCAAAGCAGCATTGTTGACTGCTTGGTTAGGTGTCATCCGGCAGTACTGGACCCAATGGCTCTTTCTTCCACATCCCGTGCATTGCTTGCAGGGAGTGCCAGCAGGGTGATGATACTGACACTTGGCACACTGAGAAAACGTGCCAGTGTAAGGTTTGCGGTTGGGGTTCTGTGGTGTTGCTGCTACTTGTTGAAGAGGTGTTGCCACCGTGTAGTTCTTGATGGTCTTCTGTTTCTTCTTCTGATGGTGATGGGGTTTCTTTGAAGACTCAGCTTTGTTCTTGCTGGGTTCAGCCTCCTTCTTTAGGACTCCAGAGGCTACCATGAGATAAGTGAGTTTCCCAGACAATCTCACTGCAGATTCAACAGTAGTGGGGTTGGCTGAAACAACCATGCCCTGAATGGAGGCGGGGAGTCCACCCACATATCTGTCTATTCTTTTCTCCAGAGTTGGTACCATGTCAGTTACCAAGGCCACCAACTCATGGTAACGAGTTGTGTACCCCATGTGATCAGCCCCCTTCATCACATGGTTGGATAATTCAACCTCCAACTTCTACAGCTCACTCTTGGGGCAGAATTCTATTCGCAGCAGTGCCTTGAAGTCTTCCCATGGCATTGCCATAGCTTCCTCTCTTCCTCGGGCGTTAATCTGACCGTTCCACTAGGTCAGAGCCCGTTTGTTGAATGTTCCAACTGAATAACGGACCTTGTGGTGTTCGGGGTAGATGCAGAGATCCAAGGTTGCTTCAATCTTCTGAATCCATTGGATGAATCCAATGGCACCTTCAGACCCACTAAAACTGGGTGGTTTACATCCTACAAAGGACTTGTAGGAGTAGTGAGATGAATCTCCAGTATTTCCACTAGCTTCTCCTGATGTGTTGCCAGTGTTGAGGATTTCATTACGAAGACGAAGGAACATCTCCGGTATTGCTTCTTTCATCTGATTTGTCATCTGGCTACTCAATAACGTCACCAGAGCGATAGCAGCAGGATCCAAGGTCGATGTTGTACCCAAACCAGATGTTTGGGTAATCAAAGGAGTAGGGGGAGGAGGATGTGGTGGTGAATCATTTGGTGATGGTGTGGAGGAGTGTGGAGCCAAGTCTTGTGGTGGTAGAGGTAACAAGGGAGGCTGTCTTCTCGGCGGCATTCTGATCATAACCAATAAAGTTATTGGTTACCGCAATGATCAAATATAGAAGACAGTATGGAAGAAAATTCCTAAGTCCTGTTTCTCTATATGCAGGGTCCCTAGGTTATAGTCTAGGCCAAACCGTTTAAATAAATGACCTATATTTCTCTATAACCATGGCTCTGATACCAATCTGTCACACCCAGAGCCGGCGGGGTAGGATGGGTTTCCCCGACAGGCGGAAGGTTCCCGGGGCGTGATATCGTGAGTGATAATCGGGAGTGATCAGATTGTTTACATTGCACATAATATAAATGAGAAGTGCTAAACATAATAGAATTACAAAGTTAAATTACATTAGTATCGTTTATAATTTAACAATGTAAATCTATTGTAAACATCATAAAATGACTATCTTGTATTTTCACAAGATATACAAAATAAATTGTATAATGATGTCTTCAAAAGTATGCAGGTCCAAAATACTAAGTCTTATATGGGAAGTCCTAGTCCAAAAGAAATAACTTCTTAATTAACTTGTTCGTCACCTGAGAAGTCATGCAAAAATAATATCAACACATGGTTGCTGAGTTCATACTGTTTTAGTAATTGAAAATGATTTGAAAACCTCCTTTGGTAAAGACCCTAACCTCGTTAACACCACATGTAATATCCACATCGGTATGCTTTTATATAGGGCATATGTAAGGGACAAGCCCTAGCCAACATCCCACCACATACTAATGTGCATATGACACTGCTGTTAATGATAATTAAGCATTTTTACCCTTAACACAATCCCATAAGTCTTTCTGTTTGTTGTCCCTGTAATTACAATCGTGTGAAATCCATGTTGAGTTCATAAGTTCATCACACATTATGATCAACAACAATAATTGTATAAACAGTTATAAATGCTTAATTTAAATAAATAAATAAACATTTAATAAAATCTATGTCCTATTGATTGGGGCCTTGGTCAAACTCGAGTAGACTAGTCTGTCAATCTAGGTACTAAGTAGTTAGGGAATATGTAAATATCGTCAAACATACGACCTACAAATCAAACGGTCTAGCTAGGACTTCTTGAAATCTAGAGTTTTTGTTTCGTCTGTTTTGGCATATGTTATCTCTGATATTTCCCAGGCTTTCCCTTGAAAATGATTTATTGATTCGTCTGATTCCGTTACAAGATGTACTTGATTCGTTGATCATAGAATACTAGATTCATTGATCAATTGTACACTTGATTCATTGTTCAGCAAACACTTGATTTGTAGAACATTGAATATTGTCTTTGCAAAGATTGTTTCGTTTGATTTGTTGAAATCCCACACTTGTTTCGTCAAAATGTTTCGTATGATTTGTTGAACTCACCCACTTGATTTGTCAAAATGTTTAGTTTGATTCCTTGAAATCGCCCATTTGATTCGTCAAAATGTTTCGTTTGATTCCTTGAACTCACACACTTGTTTTGTCAAAATGTTTAGTTTGATTCGTTGGAAATGTTTTAATTTCTTGAAATGTTTAGTTTAACCCGATTATTCACTTAATTTATAAGTAAATTAGTTAGTAAGACTGCATAAATTCTTCCTAGACAGGGTCTAGGATAACATTTATATATATAAACATATAAAATGAAAGGCATTTAAGTAAACAATTTAAATAAACAGTTTACGCATGCTTCTCAGCCCCGCGTTTTAAAACAAAAATGTTAGAAAAGGGGAAATGAACTCACTTGTGTTGATGTCTAATGTACTATCACAGAAGACGCACTCTTGTTTGTAGGCTAAGTATCCTCAGTTCCTGAGTTATTTTATAAGAATTCGAATATAATAAGTACGCGTAGTAGTCGTTGCGCCTAAGGTTTGATCTTGTTGTGTGTGCAACTAAGTGTCTTAGTACTAAGTGTATCTAAGATCTAATATATCTTAGTTACCCCTTTTAATGATCCCAATTCCCATGATTAGTTATAATAACTTACTTTAAATATTTTACAAAATTTGGGCAGAGTCTCCTCTGTATTTAGTTCAAAACCAGACAGTAACCTTCTCTATTTTACAACAAAATCCCAATCAATGATATTACAACTAACTTTTATAATTACATAAACTTAAAGGAAACCAATAACATTTATAAATTACCTTTCAATTTAAACAAAATTTTAGAAAAGTATTAAATTAAGTTTTAATAAATTCACAACGTCTTCACTTTAATTAAACATCATTACTTGAGTCCAAATAAACATTTGATGTTTGTTGGGCTAATTAAGCCCCATTGGGCCCACTTTGGCCCAATTGAATATCCTTGATTTCTAATTGCTTACACAACTTGAACTTTTGATTCTCACGATCATGCAAGAATATTATCCGTTTGTTTAGCCATCTTATGTCCCTTAATAACTCATGTTGAATTGTTATTGTATGTTAAGAATTATCTTATTATAGAACTCCCTAACCCATGAATCCATGCAAAATTCTAAGTTGTTTCCTCTATGTGTAGATTACGTGGGTTCCCATGCACACCCTAGATGTATTCCATGCATTTATGTTCCTTATATCCTATGATTTTGTCAAGAACCGAATCCCCTCAGCCCCCTATCAGCGAACCTATGAGTTTCAGGTAAGGTTCGGCTAACTCATCATCTCCCATGAACCTTGTGTAGGTTCGTGACTTAGTTGGTTCGGCTACTAGGGATGGGGAAGGGTTCGGCACTAGAGTAACAGAGTTTATGCACTTGGGTTCGTGACTTCCTGATTAAGGTTCGACTAGAAGACCCTCTGATTTGTGGCCATCTTATGCAAAGGTTTGGTCCAGTCCTTATGTTTGGTTCGTGTAAGGTTTGGGGGGGGGGTAAGGTTCGTTGCTTTCTAGTTCATTAACCGAAGGTTCGTTCCTATCCTGGGTTCGTGACCATCTAAGATTCGACCAAGGATTCTCCACCCTAGCAGGTTCGTTGCAGGTCTAGAACAGTTTAACAGGTTCGTGACTCAGTGAACTGTAGGGTTCGTTGCAGTGTTTGCAGAGTTCAGCTTCCAGGCTTTGCCACCCTAGCAGGTTCGGCTCTCTCCTTTCTTGATCAACAAGGTTCGGTCGACTATTATACCCTACGAACCTGTACAATTTCGTGCATCACCAGCCCCATTTTCACAAGCATCACCTGTTATAACATTAATCTATCTATTCCTATGGGTGTATCTATGGGTTTTGTGAGGGTTTAAACCGGCTAGAAGCATCAAACAAAACGGGTTTCGGGTTACCCTTCAAAACCAAATTTAAAATGGATATTTACCTTAGATTTCGTGGCTGGAATTTCAAAATGCTTGTACTTCTGAAATCTACATGATAAGAGGAACGTCTTGGCACCAAATTTGCTTGAATCCACCAAGGATTGGGCTTCCAAATCTTAGAAAGAAGATTGATCTTGAGTGAGAACTAGAGAGAGAGGGTAGGACGAAATTTAGAAAGAGAAGTGGGTTGGTGAAGGTGGTTATGGCAAATTTAATGCCATAATAAGTGATTCCATCACACCCGGTTAGTCGGTCTCAATCGGTTTCGCGTAAAATGCCATTTCGCGTAGTTTTCGCGACGAAACGACACAATTTCAAAAAAATAGAAATCATTTAATTATTCTAGGTTGTGATTCCTAATAAATTAACTAATATCTTCTAATTATTTAATTTAAAAGATTAATTCACAGTTTAAATCGAAATGTACGGTCGTCGCGCGTATTCGTTCGAATCGTCACCCGTACGAACACGGTGATAACTATACCTTTCAATCTTGTTTTCTAATTATAGAATATCATTCAGAACGTTAAACTTTCAGATATATTCGTACAGATCGTCACCTATACGAATAACCCGTCAATTTAGCATTCACGTAACAATATTCGTGTGTTTAGTTCTTTAATGCCTCACATACGTTTATACATAATAAATCCTAAACAAATAATCACAGGTTGGTTCTGTATTGTAAAATAATTATATGACTCAAGAACCATTGTTCTAAACTGTGTTTTCGTTAAATGTTTCTGAATTTGTTCTATGACAACGCAAAATGATAACGATAAATGATATGAATGTGAAACATACTGAAATGTATCTGATTCATACCTATGTTTACTGTTCATGTACTGTAGAGATCACTGTTTCGGTGACGGTTCCGGCACTGATGTTACAGTTAGACATGGGTTATTGTTTATTTTAGAACAAAAGAGAAGAGGAGAGAAACATTTCAAGAATTTATTTGTTTTGCGGTGCATTATTCATCAACTTCTGCATCATTTGAATCAGCTGTTGTTGATTTTGATGCAAGATGTTGATCTGTGAATCCACAAAGGGAGGGTTCACAGCAGCAGGAGAATAAGAAGCAGGAATCACAATGGGATAGGAAGGTGGTGTACCAAGAATTGATTGTCTGGGAGATGAAAGTAGAGGAGGAGATGACTGGAAGGATGGATGGGTGTTTGGTCTTATTGTGCTGTTACCTAATTGTCTACTTTCTTTCATGGACTTCTTCATTTTATTAGGGGGATTCCATTTAGACGAAGAATACTGTTAAGATTTCAACTATTCAGCCTTCAGTCTATCTCTTATTTTCTCCAAAGGAGTTTTTGTCCTGCAATTTTCAGTGGAATGATTGTACTTGAAGCATTTCAAGCAGGCAGGATATAGTGAGGAGTAGTTTGGGATGAACGGCTTTTTAGCCTTCATTATTGGGTAAGGAGGGTGACGATGAGAAGGTGAAAATTTGATATCAACCATGGGCCTTTTTCCTTTGTCAATATTGGCCTTAGGGTTACCAGAGGTTTCATATTGTGTTGTACCTTCTGAACTTTCAGAAGAGCTCATGGCTTGAGCAATCTCAGTTTGTTCAGAATAGTTATTGTTATCAACATTTTCTAGGTGTGTTTCTTCTAGTTTTTCCGAGCTTGTATTAGTGGGGTATACAAACTTTGGAAATTGTCTAGACTGATACACCCTTGGAGGTGTGATTTTTATGGCTGGGATTTCATTAGGAAGAAAGGTGGGGGATAGTGGTTCAGAAACATTTTCATTCACATTACTGTCAATCGGGGCATAGTCCTCTGAAGAACTGGTGTGATTGTACCCGATTCCAAATTTAGCCTTACTGTGAACTTGCTTATTCAGAAGCATCCTGAATCCTTTGAAGGACTTCACCCACTTTTAATAGTTGACTTTAGTTTGAGCCAGTTCATCTCTACAAGCAGAATATTTTTCATGTTGCAAATCAAACAATGCTTGTAGGTTAGATTTTTCAGTTTTTAATACCGAAATTTGACTATCTTTATTAACTTTTCTACTTCTAAATTTTTATTAGCCAATAGTTTCTCAAGCTCTTGGTTCTGTTGTTGTAGCAACATATCGGCTTTCTTTATTTTTGCAAATGCATCAATGCACGCATCAGTGCATAACTGTTCAAGGGAAGAGGAGGATACCTGTGCATCAGGAGATTTTGCTTCAGGTTGATCAGAAGGGGTGGAGTTTTCACAAACAACCATTAGAGAAAATTATGTTGTCTCAGCAGTGATAAGGGCATAGCCTACATCATCAGGCATGCTACTTCAGTCTATATACTTTTGTCTGAAAAGAGCTAGTTGACTAGATGATGAAGACTGAATAGCAGGGCCTAGTGTGTTTATTTGAGGAGGAGATGGTGCAACAATCTGAAGTGGAGCAGGAATGAGCAGGTACAGGTTGTCATTAGCAGCTTGTACACATTGTACATTAGGAGAATGAATGTTTTGTACAATGTGAGCTTTCTCCTAAGTGTTGTTGTGCTTTTGAAAATGTGAAGAAGATGAAGAATAAGGTGCTGCAGAAGTGTGAGAGTAAGTGTTTGGAAAAGTCACATAAGGTGAGCAATTAGTGTTAGGAGCATTTCTACACTCCCTGGCAAAGTGTCCAGTGCCATGACACCTATAGCATTAGACTTTTGCCTTATTTAGACCAATTCTGGTTTTCCCATGCATACTAGGAAATTTTCTTCATGTCCTCTTATAGAACTTGTTAGTTCTCATGCTTAAGAGGGCAAGTTGATGAAGGATACCCATTTCTTCCAAGTTATCGCTTGGAATCTGATGGAGATCATCCTTGATAAAACACAGTTGGTCAGGGATGAAAGAATGGTCATCACAAGAAGAGGAGGAAGTGATGCAGTGGTTATATCAATGTGTTCATCATAACCCTGATCATTGATCTCGGAGTTATGACTAAGAAGAGTAGTGTTCCCTTGAACATAATCCTCTATTGATTTACCAGACTTTATTAATTTTCTTTTCTGGTCAATCTCTCACTCAAAAGTGAGCAACTTACCATGAAGTTGGGTAAGTGAGAGGTTGCCAAAGTCTGGTGAGGATCTCATAGCAATAGAATATGTTTCCCTTTTATCTGGGAGAGATCTTAAGAAACGGTTGAGAACTGAGATGGTTGGGTACAAGTGACCAGCAAGTTTTAGTTCACTTAAGAGAGAAGTAAATCGTTCATGAGTAAGTGACTCATTATTTAGTTGGGTGAAAGTCCCATATTGTTGAGCCAATATCTCCCTTGTATTGGCCACAACATCATCGTACCCTTGAACTACTCTTTTAGAGCATCCCACAAGTCCTTAGCAGACTCGTGGTGAAGAAGACCAGAATAAATTTCATTTGGGAGAGCCATAGCTAAGTGAGCATGTGCCTTGACATCAAGTTCCATTTTCTCGAAGTCTTCTTCTGTATAGTTCATAAGGTCCTTAGGGATAAAGTCTCCGGTCTCTGTGTCCAAGACCATAGGTTTATGTGGTCTGAAAATCATAGACTTCCAACATCTAGTGTGATTGTTGGATAAAAAGTGTAACATCCATCATCTGCCATATATGGTATTGTTGCCTTACCAAAATTGGTGGCTTAGTAGCAGAACCAGTGTTATGAGGGTCTAAAGTAAATTTTTCTTCCATTAGGTTACGAATGAGTATGAGCAAATCAATTGAAGATGAGTTCTCAAGGTAGTTTGTTTGAATGGTTTTGCACACAATTTAGTTCAAAGCCAAAGCACCTGCAGATATTTGAAAAAAAAAATAGATAGAAAGCAAGCATGGTTTTAGAGAGAAAAACTAGACAACAAGATATCAAAGTGAGCTTTGAGTTTTAGGCTTGATGGTTAAACCAAGACTGAAGGCCAAGGCTCTAATACCAATTGTTGAAACTAGGAGAGGCTATATAACCAGGAACAACAACTTTAGACACACGGTCAAAGCATTGGTATTAGCTCCCTCTAAAGTTTAACACTTAGTTATTTTTTGTTGTTTAGTTTTTCGCTAGAAAGAGAGAAAACAGAATAGCAACACAAGGAATTTTCGGGGAATGTAAGTCCAGTATTTTAGGGAATGTTGGGGTTTAAATACCCAACATTCAATGCTACAAGACAAAGAATAATAAGACAAACAACTGAAACAGTACAGACACTGAAACAAAACAAAATTGTACAACAACTGAATACAAAAGTCAACAACGAGGAAAACTTAAATCTTCAGTGGTTCTCCGTAGTTTTGATCAGTTGTTGTGTCTTCAGTAGTTGAACCATGGAAGCCATTCCACGGTTTATTGATTCCCTTGTTGTCTTGGTCTTGTTCCATAATTTTCATGATCCGCGATTTCCTAGATCAGATCCGTTGTTTTGGGATCCGCTGTTTCAAACCGGTGTTGTGATACAGTGGTGGAAAGAAGCTATCCGCGGTTGGTTAATCCGTTGTTCTTATTAAGTAGTTTGGCTTCAGTGATTTTGCTCATCAGCCCTTATTTTCCAACAAACAAGGACTTCATAAGGCAGACAGATTGGCTATCACGTGTTGACATAGTGTCAACCCGTTCTAGTCATTCAGTGACCTTGGTTGTCTACTATCAATGTTTTGTAACAAGTGACCTTAGAAGGCTTTAACTACTTCTAAAAGTGAGTTTGTGTCCTCTGTTTGACGTCCTAGCCGAACACCATTGTTGAACGTTACACCCAAGTTACTTATGCGGGCTGAGACAGTTAATCATCGCGTGTGACTCTGTCATCCACCCCTTCAGATTTCTGTTACCCACAGTTGCTAACTAAAACTTTGTTTTCAACTGTAATGAATTAGAAATTGATAATCATAATACTTTTCAAAACTATCGACATACTTGATATTTCAACGGGAATACTACACATACAATACTTTGGTTTACAACGAATGATGATCTTGGAGAATGGGCAGAGTGAAACTCTTAATTTCCATTAAAGGGGAAGTCGTGTCATGTCAAGCTTGTGGTAGGCTGGCGACTGGGCTTGACCCTATGTATGCCCTATATATAAGAAATCTTGACTTGATGGGATGATGTCAGTAGTGAGGTTTAAGGTGGAGACTTTGGCGGGTTTTAAAGATAAACAATACTTACAAAATTTTGCAACGGTTTTCAATACTAAACTATATGAACTCACCAACCATGAGTTGACATCGTTTTTACATGCTTCCTTAGGTGACGAACAGGTTTAAGCTTAGGATCTTAGGATACTTACTAAGGTCGTGCATAACTTTTGTTTAACACATGGGAATCGTTTTGATATCTTGTAAATTTACAAGATAGAAGAACTCATGATTGTTTTGGATAGGTTTACATTGTTAAATTATTGAGCATGACAGATGTAATTTAACTTTCTAATCCTAGTTTAATGATATTGTGCTTTAGTTATTTTCAAATATTGTGCTATGTATACAATCTGATCATTCCTATTATCACACGATATCATGCCTCGGGACCAGTTCACCCGACGGGTGAGTCAATCCATCCCTCCGGCTCGGGGTGTGACAGAATGGTATCAGAGCCAAGGTTATAGAGAATATAGGTCATTTACTTAGAACGGTTTTGCCTAGACTATAACTTAGGACACTTCAAGTAGAGAACTTAGGAATATGTAACTTATATGTATGTGTCTTTTGCGTTCAATCATTGCACTAACTGATGTTCTTTCGGTTGTGATCAGAATGCCTCAAAGAAGACCACCACCTCTCCCACCACCACTGTCACCTCCACCACCACCACCTCCACCTCCCTTTCCTAATCATGAGTTGGATCCTGCTAACGGTGGCTCTAGCCACTTTGCTCACCAACCAGATGAAGAAGGTGATACCTGATATGATCAACCACACAGGGAACTCATCAGGAAAGGGCAGTGGAAACACTAGAACTGCTCCAGACTATTCCAACAAGGCTTTTGTAGGATGTAAGCCGCCAAGCTTTAATGGTATAGAGGGCGCAGTAGGCTTAATCCAATGGATTGAGAAGATGGAAACTACCCTGGACATTAGTGGTTATCCCGAGCATTACAAGGTCTGTTATGCTGCAGCTTCTTTCATCAAACGGGCTTTGACTTGGTGGAACTCACAGATTAGAGCCGGAGGAGGAGGCAAGGCATTGGTGATACCTTGCGCTGATTTCAAGATCTTGCTGAGAAGGGAATTATGCCCAAAGAATGAACTGCAGAAGCTAGAAGCTGAGTTGCAGAGTCATGTGGTGAAAGCTGCAGACCACATGACTTTTACTACTCGCTATTATGAGCTGGTAGCCTTGGTGCCGGAATTGGCACCCACAATGGAGAAGCTCATCAATAGATATGTTGGAGGATTAACGGCCAGTACTCAAGGCCATGTTCTTGTAGCAAATCCTACAACTCTGGAAATGGCCATCACCCTGTCAGCAACACTTATTGATGTGATGATAGCATCTGGAGCACTGAAAAGGGACGTTGGTAATGTCAAGGAAGAGGTTTGGAAGAAACCTGATCATCACCCTAAGAAGAAACATAAGGTCATCAATAATTACACGATGTCCACACCTCTCAACCAAGTGGCGGCAATGTAATCTTCAGGGTCTTCTTTATTTAAATATAATATGTAATGGTATAGTAATTTTAATAAAAGAAAGTTCATGTGGATTTATTAAACTCAAATCATAATCTACAACATATATGTATTTATACATATATATATATGTATATATAAATATTGGAGTATAAATTCAAAATATAAATTTATCTTATATCAAAAAGAAAATATACAAGTACTCAAGATAATATCTCATCTAACTTAAATGATAGAATTTATTCAAAATAAAAGTTATTAAACCATAGTTTTAATTATAAGTGTATTATAAACCTTATTTTATGCAAATAAGTTTTAACACTTAATAAGGTTATTACAATTATAAAGTCTTATTATTTCTAAGCAGGTTAAAGTTTAATTATAAAATTAGAAGTTAGAATTATAAATAATTAATTACTAAAGTTTTATAAATTTGTTTTACATAAAATAACAACATAAAAATAAGGACTTAAATTGTAAATAATTTAGTCAAAAGGCAACAAAACATAAAAATTCAAGGACTTAAATTGTAAATATGAACTTCTTCTTCCTGTTCTTTCTACAACCAAGTTCAAACCATTATCTAACTGGTTTTTGGATCGACTTACACCCAAAACGTAGTCTTTCTTGAAATTCATACCTCATACACGTTTCTTACACGTTCACGACCAAAACCGAGCATTTAATTGTAAAATTTAACACGTTTAATTGGAAGAACTATAACCGAACATATTCAAATCAAAATGCATCTAATAATCGATTATACTATATTCAAAGGAACAAATTGAACACACAGAAGAGTTCACGACTTCGTTCTGAGTCGAACAACACCTAATACACCTTGCGAACTGCTATCAAACTTCGAATCAAGTTCTCATAGGCATCGAAACTAAAATCCATTCAAACTCATTCAATTTCGAACCAAACCGAGTAAGTAACACACTCATCCTACTCGGTTTAACATTGGGATCAATAGCCCTATGGTTTAAACAACCCAGAATCAAAGAATCGATCGATTTGATTTGTTGGGTTCATATGGGTTATACGAGTAAATGGGTGTGTGCATAAGGATAACAAAAACGATTCTAAACACAAATATGACCCATAGCTTACTGGTAAACCGCAAGACCTGTTGAGAATAGGTCGAGGGTTCGAATCTGGCTAAGGGTTTTTGGATTTTTTTTATTTTTATTTTCTTAACCAAATGAACTCCAAAAATTCTAAAATATTCATGAAATTCAAAATGTTTTTAACATTCTGTAAAATTTTGGGAATTTTTCAGGATTAAATTATACTATTTTTATATTTAAATATTATTTAAATGGTTCTAAATATGTAAAAAAACTAAAACATTTTTAAAAACCTTGAAAAAATTCCAGAAATTATAATTTAACTATAATAACATTCTAGAAATCTTTAAATAATTTTTGGAATATTATTTTACAAATTTGCTCATTTAATGTTTAAATAAACCTTAAAAATATAAGTATTGTTTAAAAAACTAATAACTCAAAAAGACAGAAAATTAATTTTAAAATCCTGATATTAATTGTATGATAATATAACTATAATTTTATTTACAAACATATATATGTATATATATATATTTTTAAAGATATCATTCTTTTAAACTATTTTAAACTTATAAATTATTTTCTAAATTCATAAGTGATAAACATTTGTAAATTATTATTTTATGGTGAGAAAACAATTATAAACATTTCGCCATCATCTTTATATTTATGTTAACTTTGATATTTCAAATTCATGTATTACAAAAGTCATAAAAATATTTTTAAAGCATTATTAGGTATTATAATAAACATAAACATATACCTAAAAGGATATGAGATATGTTTTCTATATACTTAGGTTGATCTTTGATTCATTTCTTCCTAAACAAAATCAAGCATTATTCATAAATTATATATCAACAACATGTGAGTTTTCTTATACTCCCTCTTTACAATTTTGTAATTTTTGGGATGTTACACATGTCTTATCAAACATGTTATTCTTGAGTCATAAACGAATACAAGGATGCAATACTTTAGTTTAATATAGAATTAGAATTGAATGTTATGTTATGTGTTGCCTACTTGTTTGCATATCTATGTGTTATTATTATTGGGATAATCATATACAATATATTAGTACTCGTAGCCGTTGATTAACATGACTTATGTCATTGTTTATATTGAAGGTGAAATTGCCAAAAACATTTAGTATTACTAGTAGCCTTTCTTATAATGACTTTGTGTCATTATGTTAGAAAGGTGAAATTGCCAAAATCATATCATCAAACACTGTGAAGTACATATATATTTATATCAATTCTTATTAGAATATTGTTGCATCTTATTTTATATATCTATATATCAAATGGTATGAGATTCTCACCAACTATGCAAATAGCTGATCAAATATTATTTTACATGTGTAACAGGTTAGATTGCTTGGATGAATACACATTTAGGATACTTGGACATAGATAATAATTATTAGACAATGTTATTTATTTTGGATTTTGTTATGTATTGTCAAATGGAATGTTATTTTTAATTTCAATGTTGTGATGAATCTTATGTATGATTTGATGAGATGTTTAAATATTGAAACCTACAAAGTAGCACCAAGAGCTATGAACAATCACAATCGCGTCCCGACGTATTCCGCCGTCGTTTGGGGTGTGACACGCAGTACCTACAAATGCTACACGCAAAACTTACATTGGCGCATATCCTTTATGTGCACATTGTCAATTTCATCATGCTACCACCACACCATGTAGGCAGTGCATCAACTGTGGTCTGGTTGGCTACCGGGTACAACAATGTTAGACTCCACCGACACCAGTAGTAAACAATGCAGCCTTGGCACTTCTTCCACCCCACAAACCCAACAACAACAACAACAACAACCGAGGATGCTTCAACTGTGACGAAATGGGTCACTACTCCAAGAACTGCCCGAAGAAGATGGAATAGGGAGTTCAAGCACCTCGTGGAAATGCTTTTGCACTAGGAGCCCCTGCTGCTCGTCAGCACCCGAATGTGGTCACTGGTACGTTTCTCTTACATAACTTTTATGCATCTATTTTGTTTGATACTGGTGCGGATTAGAGTTTTATCTCGTCCGATTTTGCATCTAAACTTAGTCATACTGACGAACTTCTAGATGCCCCTTACACAATAGAAGTAGTTGACGGTAAAAAATCATCGTACACACTATACATAGATACTGCCCATTAATACTAAACTTACAATCATTCACCCTCGATTTTATACCAATGGGATTGCGTAGTTTTGACATTATCATAGGAATGAACTGGTTATCCCTTAACCGGTTTGAGATAGTATGTTCCAAGAAGCTACTTCTTATTCCGATGATGAACGATCAAGTGCTAGAAGTACGGGGAGATCAAGCAAAAAGCAGTATTAAGATAATTTCATGCATGAATGCGCATAAGTGTTTGAGGAAGCAGTGTGTAGCCCTCCTTGCTCATGTGGTGAAGAGGGAAAACAAAAAGATCAAATTGCAAGATGTGCTAGTGTTGAAGGAGTACACAAAAGTGTTTCCCGATGATCTACCAGGATTGCCACCGGCACATCCGGTAGAGTTCCTTGTAGATTTAATTCTTGGAACAACTCATGTAGCTAAGTATTCTTACAGATTAGCACCAAGCTAGATGCAAGAATTGTTAGATAAAGGTTTCATCCGACCGAGCCACTCGTCGTGGGGAGCTTTGGTTTTTTCAGGAAGAAGAAGGATGGATCCTTTCAAATGTGCATAGATTACAGATAGTTGAACAAACTGACCATTAAGAATCGGTATCCGTTGCTGAGGATTGATGATCTGTTTGACCAATTGTAAGGAGCCTTATAGTTTTCGAACATCGGTCTACGTTCCGGTTATCATCAGCTAAGGATTTAAGATGAAGACATTCCAAAAACGGCGATATTTGTGGATCTTATGAATCTCGTTTGCAAGCCGTACTTGGATCAGTTTGTTATTGTCTTCATCGAGGACATTCTAATTTATTCCAAAAGTGAAGCTGAACATGAACAACATCTCGGGAAGATCTTGGAACTGTATAAGAACGAACAACTCTATGCCAAATTCTCAAAGTGTGAATTTTGGCTGCCAGAAGTTCAGTTCTTGGGTCATGTGATTAACAGTGAAGGAATTCATAAAGACCCTGCCAAGGTCGAAGCAATCAAGAACAGGGATAATCGGACAACGCCAATGGAAATACGGTCATTTCTAGGTTTGGCTAGTTATTATAGAAGGTTTATCTCAAATTTTTCTAAGATAGCTTTGCCCCTTACCAAGTTGACTCAGAAAAGTGAGCCATTTGTTTCGGAACAAAAACAAGAGGATGCCTTCCAGACATTGAAGTAGAAGTTATGCAATTCTCGAATCTTAACTCTCTTAGAAGGTAATGATGATTTTGTAGTGCATTGTAATGCTTCTCATCAGGGACTTGGCTATGTATTAATGCAGTGAGAGAAAGTCATAGCTTACGCATCGAGACAACTCAAGATACACGAGAAGAACTACACAACACACGATTTAGAACTGGGAGCAGCAGTCTTCACTTTGAAGATTTTGAAACATTATTTGTACGACACTAACTTTACCATATTTATGGATCACAAGAGTCTACATCACATATTTGATTAGAAGAAGCTCAACATGCGACAACGACATTGGGTTGAACTTCTGAATTATTATGACTTTGTGATCAAGTACCATCCGGGCAAAGCAAATGTCGTGGCTGGTGCTTTGAGCCGGAAGGAAAGAGTTAAACCATTGCGCGTCAGAGCAATGGGGATGACAGTACTAACGAGCTTGCGTGATCAAATCATACAATCCCAAAAACAGACAGTAGAACAAGGAAAATTGAGAAAAGAGCTCAATTGTAGTGCTGAACGACAGCTTCATACCAAGCATGATGGAGTCATTTATTACCAGGAACGGGTGTGGATTCCTACGGCAACATAGATTCGAAAACTCTTCCTTGAAGAGGCGCACAAGATCCGATATTTTGTGCATCCAGGCGCCGATAAGATGTACCAAGACCATAGGAGATTTTATTGGTGGCCTGGGTTGAAGAAAGATATAGCTGAATACGTAAGTCGGTGTCTGACATGTGTGAAAGTTAATGCGGAACACCAGAAGCCATCTGGCTTACTGGAACAACATGAGATTCCTCAATGAAAGTTGGAACAAATCACAATAGACTTTATTACAAAGTTACCGCTCACTTCCACTAGGCATGATATGATTTGGGTCATCATTGATCGATTGACCAAATCTGTCAATTTCTTGCCTATGCGTGAGAATTATACAATGGATAAGTGGCAAGATTGTATATATATGAAATAGTGATACGACACGTTGTGCCAATGTTTATTATTTCTAACCGAGACAGTCGATTCACGTCACGATTTTGGCAGTTATTACAGAAATCCTTAGGGACAAAAGTGAACTTGAGTACCGCTTATCATCCACAGACAGATGGTCAAAACGAACGTGCTATTCAGACCCTAGAGGATACGCTGCGAACGTGTGTCATAGACTTTGGTGGAAAAAGGTATTGTATAGTACGCTATAGAGGGCGTAGTGTATGTTGACCACAATTTGTAATAATATTTATATATTGAATTATAAACATATTCTGGAACCCCGAAATGATTTGAAATGGCTTTGGGTTTTAAAGAAGCAAAAACGGTGCAAAACTGCTAAAGGGAGCGTACAGTACGCTGCAGTGGGCGTACTGTACGCTGACCATAGTTTGGTACACCGAGGAGCTTATGTTGTACACCAGATGTCTGGCAAATGGTACGCTGGGGCTGGAGTACCATACGCAGGGTTGTGTAATTTTCTCGGATTTTAATTTTCCTGGTGTATTTGATTCTAGGGGTCGATGGGGTTAACTCGCCCAGTTCTTATGAACTAACACTTGATTAATTGTGGTGTTTTCTGCTCATAAATAAGCACTTATCAGAAATCATGATCGGGCATGCACTTATGAAGAATTAAACGTTATGAATCAAAGATGTTTGTAAATCCCATACAAACTAAGTATTGATTGTTTTTATGGTGTAGCTAGTAACTAAGCAGGCATATTTTGAACATGTGTCAGCACGTAATTGTTTTGGGTGTCACAAGTTGGTATCAGAGCCAATTGGTTGAGTGAATTGAGTGTGTCATGAACACTTGATCTCAAAATTTTTTGCTCTTAATAAGGAATGA
This sequence comes from Mikania micrantha, assembly GCA_009363875.1. Lineage (NCBI taxonomy): Eukaryota > Viridiplantae > Streptophyta > Magnoliopsida > Asterales > Asteraceae > Mikania > Mikania micrantha. The sequence continues at coordinate 43,353,589 of CM018681.1, read as the reverse complement.
TAACGTTTGATTCGAAGACCTAATCATGAAGCCGAATACATAAGGTTAGCACCTCTAATTGTTGGATCTGCGTCGGTTACACTCGGGCAGCCTTCGAATAGTGCAAAATCCTACTCAGTGGTTCTCCAATAAATCTCGACAAAAAGCATGAGTTGGGAGTCAACGTCAGGTGCTGATACGATCAATCACAAGCTGGAAACCAAAGTTGGACGGGAAAGCCGACCAGGCGGCACATAGAAAGCTAGGTGAGAATGATTGCTAATATGACCCCTGCTAAAACATTTGGATTGTCTGGTATTTATAGTATGAGTCCATTCATGCGAATGAATACACAAATGTATTCATTCAGCCGATTGTGTGATGCAAATGGAACTGCCTTGCTAATTAGTCTTGCTTATAACTAATTGGTACAACTATTCATTTTTAAGTGTTCATTCGTATGAATGGTTCAACATTTAACATAAATCATACTTCAACAATTCATAAAAACCAAAAAAAATATGAAACATAGATTTCATTGATATTATAAAACTTTTATATCATAAAGGACCTATATAATAACTAGGTACATAAAGTGCATCTACATACTACCCATTGGACCTAGTTCTATACATTTTTAATCCTATTTATAACAAACTTCTCCGTTTGAGTTTTCTAATCAGCACTAGCATGAATGTCAAAACCAAAGCAAATCCGAATAACTCTGGTGAACTAGAAAGCTTGTCCCATATCAGGAATATCAAATGAAATGGCAAACAAATACAATGTCTTCACATATTCTTCCGATAGGTTGGCTAACCACATCGGATAAAAAATTCTTATAATTTCCCAATCCTCCTCTTTATTCAGCATAATTACAGCTTCAACAGTTTTGCCATCATAATACTACTAGCGAAATCATTCTGAAAGGTTTTGAATCATTTTCCGGAGAGGAATTTTCTACGTTACTTTTGGAGGAAGCCAGTTCAACAAAACATTGTGCTTCCTAGATTGCTGGTCAATCTGAGGTGGGTAGTAACGTTCTGGTTGCCGAGGCTAAAATTTTCCCACTGTATTTAATATTCGTATTGTAATTGTCTTTGAAACCAAGAACACAATCCAGATGTTACACTATAAATCCTCCTCAGACGTACCAAATGATTAACTTCAAATCTTGGCAACATCTTCAAGTCAAGTGGATAACAGAAGCACTGAATCCTCTTTTCCTGTTTGACACCATAACATTACAAATCATCAAAAATATGCCCAACTTGGAATTTCACCTTCAGATTGATATCCTTTGCTCCTATGGAGTTTCCTGTAAGGAATTGGCGTTATCTTCCTGTATGTCGCCCATTCTTCTTTTCTATAATGAAAATCATCTGCAATGGATTCCTGTCCACCATCCTTTTCGTCAATTTTACATTTGCGCGAATATTTTGAAATTTGACAAAAGAGAACAGCAAATGTAGGCAACTCTTCGTCAGCTGATGTATACTTGGGAGGCTCCTCCTCATCCAAGTCTTCAAAGATGACATCATCAATGTCTCCAACATCAAATCCACTCCATCATCATTGTCTCCACCATCCTTGTCTTCATTAGAACCGTCACATTCAAGTTTCTCCGAATCGTCATCATCAGCACCATCTGAATCAGAATCATCGGAGTCAGTAGGATCGGATTTTCTTTCAAGCCGTGGAGGGTTGTCCATTAGATCATTAACTGCATATGCCATACGTTTGTTCTCATCCTCTAGTATTAGCAATCGATTCTTGTATCCTTGAACTGTAACGGATAGCTCACCATATTTATCAGTGAGTTCTGCATTCCTGGGCCTTAAGTCAGCCATTTGGTTAGCAGATTGCAGTAACAAGACATCTTGATCAGATACTCTTTGAGAGAGATGTGCAATCTCTATTTCATGTTGATGGCTCCTTTCCATCATTCAAATGACCAAATTCTTTATATTGCATATCTGTTCAGCACTGGAAACAGTTGGTATAAAGCTTTCAGGACGTGTTTTTGAAGGACCAAAAATATATGTAGTGAATATGCCAGAAGAGGGAATCTGGGACGTAGAGTAAGGGATACTAGTATGAATCGTCCCATAAGTAGACAGTGAAGAAAGCACTGTAGTTGCAACATGTGTAACATGAGTAGCTGAAACTGAAAAAGGTTATGTCCTCCTCTGTAATGTAAATTTCTGCCTCTTAGCAGACTTCTTCTTTCTTGCTGCACGTGATTATGTTTGAGTAGTAGCCTTTGTGATAGTAAGAATTGCTATGCTAGCAAAGTCAGGAATGAAATTAGAATCATGAACATCCCTGACTTGTGAAGCTCCTAAGGTCTCCTCTCTAGGTCGTTTTCTAGCCACAACTATCGTTGAACCAATAAAAGTAGTCACAAACTTTTGATCACCCTTCTCCGAGTCTGAAGCAGTGCAAAAATAAAGATTGTCAAAAATGACATCATCAGGATTGAAAGGTGGTAGCTCCTCTATTGCTGAAATAGCAATAGGCTCACCAATCTTTGCAGAAATAGATGTAGTGGCTTGTGATGTAATAAGAGGAGCATCTTGATCCTTATTCTCTTCACCATCATCATGATCATCATCATCATCGATGTCATCCATAACAATGATATCCTTCATCTTTGAATCTGAATCCTCATGTCTCCATCTCATACGTAATGGTGCGGCATAATCCATATGTAGAAGGTGACCGAACAGACGAAGAACAATGGGCCTTGACATCCTTTCCGCTATAGGTCAACACTCGATTGAGTGTCGTATCCGACATGTGCTCCAAACGGATAATATATGTGTTGGTCTTTGGTAAATCATTCAGCTGAGCATCATAGACTATCTAAAGAAACCTGGGATACATCAGGTGCTTCTTTTCTCAGTTTATGATGACATTCTCTTTCATGTGCATGAACACCATTTGTGAGAAGTTTAATGGAATTTTTAGCACGAAAGCCACAAATGCTGGTTTTAATGTCTCTCTAAGCTCATCAAGCCCACCACACTGTGATCCCAAGGAGTGAAGTAGAACATGACTTATATACTTGATTGGCTACGTCAGGCTTTGTTGAACACACCAGCGCTCAAGTATCCACTATACGTGCATCTTTGAAAGCGTCCACATAATAGATAATTGTCCAAAAGTACTGGACTATCAGTTAAATCTTGGAATCTACACATCCTCCTGATGTGTTCAACAGATACAAAAACTGCACGACCATCTCAAAACCTCTAATGATAGAAGGCTCTAATGTATAGTCAATGTCTGCAGATGACATAATGATGTCTGATGCGACAGGTAAGGTGTGCACACAATGGATATGGAAGTAAAGATCTGTGATCTTCTTAGAAATGCTATAATATCAGTGAACTCAACAACATTTATTGTAGTATCATCCAAATGAGCACATATTTTTTCTCTGGTGAAGCTTTGAGATCCATCCTGTAAAAAATCATAAAAAAACACATTAGATTAGAGTAATAGAAATATGAAAATGAAGAAATTTTGTAATATGATAAATTCATTTGTACAAATGACTGATAAGAATGAATCCATTTGTATGATGAACTCTCATACGAATAGACTTAAGTGCGAATGGGTTATTCATGTGAATGAGATATTAAAATACGTCATTCGTATGAGTGATATATGTTAGTATGACTGATAACAAAAATGAGTTCATTCATACGAATAAACGTACGAATGAGTTCATTCGTGTGACAAACGCTACCCTCAAACTCTTTTTCATCAAAATCATAAATTTGATTAAAAAATATGCAACATTGGGTTCAGACATGGTCAATCAACATTGATAATTTATTTGGTTATGATTGATTAACGTTTTAATGATTTATTAATCCCACAGACGTTCGACTTCTTAAATCCTAAAAATTTACTCCAAATGGTTCAAATTTGAGCCAAAAATTGATGAACTTGATTCCATTAGTGCAGGGAATAGTAAAAAAACGTAAGGTAATCCAGAAATACCAAGAACAACCAAGAAATAACGAGTATGAAACGAAAATTTCAGAGGCAAATGAAATCACACACAGTTTAAAAGACTGAGAATTTTGGGCGAATGGCTAGATTTAAATACTAACATCCATTCGTGTGTATCCTTCGCACGAATTACTTATTTGTTCGTATTCATGTGCAAATGGTCCATTCGCTCCATTTGTTCATTCGTGCGAATGAATTATGGAGATAAATCATTTGTACAAATGAGTTTTTATGCTTTATCAACTTTAAAAACAGCCACTCAACCACAACAACTGAGTTAATTAACTTTACGAATATGTTGTGGTGTAAATTATGATGATTTATCTGGTCTTACACAATTTTAAGATATGGCAAAAACTCAAACCATAAGTGATCAAAAACAAATCAAAGAGAAAATCTTTTTGCATTTTTCTAAAATTTCTAAACTAAAGATGAACTGTACAAACTTGAAACTTAAACACATATTTTTGTGAGAAAGATCGTAACTTGGGATCAGTGCTAAAACATAACAATCTGCAAATCAAAATGTTTAACTTATTAACCAAAAGAAACAATCAATGATTACTGATATATTTGTTGACTTTAATCTTATACATGTGTCTTCTTTCCACATAGTCGTTGTCACACCCCAAGCCGGCGGGATTGGATCGACTTTCTCGTCGGGCGAAATGGTCCTGGGGCGCGATATCGGAAATGATAATCATGATGATCAGATTGTTTACAATGCACATGATATATAATGAGAAACTGCTAAATGAAAATAGAATTACTCAGTTAAATTACATCAGTTATGTTCATAATTTGACAATGTAAATCTTCTATCAACATCATAAATTTTCTATCTTGTATCTGCACAAGATATACAAAAGAAATTGTAAAATGATGTTCCAAAAGTATGCAGGTCCAAAATGCTAGATCCTCTAACTGGTATCCTAGTCCAAAAACATTAACTTCTTAATTGACCTGTTCGTCATCTGAGAAGTCATGCAAAAAGATCAAGTCCACACATGGTTGGTGAGTTCATGTAGTTTTATTTAAAAATGAATTTGAATAACCACTTGAATGACAACCTTAAACTCACCATTAACCACCTATACCATCCAGTTCAATATACTTATATATAGGGCATATGTACGGGACAAGCCCCAGCCACCGTCCCACCACATACCAAACTACATGATATATTGTTCCTGGTGATAATTAATCATTTCATCCCATACCTTTGATTCACAACGTTTGATTACCCTGAAAAATGTTTACCTTGATCCCTCGAAATAACAACCTTAATCTCATCAACGACCACCTATGCTATCCAATCAAGTATGCTTATATATAGGGCATATGTAGGGGACAAGCCCCAGCCACCTTCCCACCACATACCAGATTGCTTAGCATAATGTTGTTAATGATAAGTAAGTGTTTCATTCCATTCACCTTCATATTAGATTTTGAATTTCACAAATGGAAATACCTCTGATTTCCTTAGTTCACCATGCATACATGATTACCCAAAGCACTTGTAGAAATATAATATTAAATGGTCAATTAAATAAATAATTAATCATATAAATACAACTAAGACATGATGATTGGGCCTTGTTTGACTTAATCAATTAGACTTAGTTGTTGGTGGTGTCCAAGTTGTACCCTCTCCCACGTGGCCTATATTAGGCATGACTCAATATGAGTCTACTTATATGTGTCGGGACTTTCATGTTTTGCCCATAACAGCTTGACCCTCAGGCCTACTGTACATGTCGGGACTTTAGGATATCCTTTGATTCTTGATCGTCTTTGTTCTCTTGATTTCATTTGATCATTTTACTTAAGCCCATATAGCTTGACTACAAGAGTCTACTATTTATGACGGGACTTTCCGTGTGTTACACGTGGTCTTGAGTTACTTACAACTGACATCCACCTTAACTTAAGAATTAATGATTTTATTAGATCTTAATGACTTCATTATTTCAATGATTCACACACGGTTATGATTCCCTTAATTCCTTTGATTCTCTTGATTCTGATCTTTAGAATTCCATGATTTCCACAATGATTATAGATTCTTGAATAGGATCCTTTGTTTTACTGATCACACACTAAATTAGATTCTATGGATTTGAATTTGATGGACTAAGTGTTTGTTTTAGGGTTTCAGAATTAAGGTATTACTCATAAGAGTAATTAATTAATTCGTTAGTTAATCCTGCATAACATATACCTAGACAGGAGTCTAGGCGTATAAACATGTATATATAAAACATACAATAAGTAAAACAATTACGTAAAACATATTTAAATAAAAAGGTTTACACATGCTTCTCAGCCCGGCGTTTGAAAACAAAAATGTTTAGAAAAGGGGCAATGAACTCACCTGTTGCTCTGTACTGAATTATCACAAAATGCGCGCTCGTGGTTTGTAGACTATGTTTCTTCAGTACCTGAGTTGTTTCAAAAGATTTGAATATGATAAGTATTTATAATAGTTGTATCTAGGGTTTTGGTCTCGGTATGCAACTATGTGTCCTATGTTACTAATGTGTTTCTAGAATTCCATCTAACTAGTCTAAACTCATTACCCATTAATAACCCTTATCCCACAGTAATCATTTAAAGTCTTTTAAATAAAAAATTTTTAAGTTAATTCATTTTAAGTTAAACATTCATTTAGAAGTCATTTAATTAATTTAATAGACTTTATAAATCAATTTTCTTTTATTAAAAACATAATCAATTTACGAGAATTATGCTTCAACATGATGGGCTTGTGTTAATCCAATTGATTAACTTCAGGCCCATTACTAGCCTTTGTGTGTCCAATGATTCCTGATCAACGCTTTGCATAACTAGTCCTAGATAACTCAAGTGAATCATCTAGATCAGCTACACGTTATTATGAAATTTCTTAAGGATTAGGTTTTAATAATTAAACTAACACTCATAACCTTAGGCCATTGTCTTTATCCTCAATGCATTCTCAAGTCTTTCGAGTTCAATTGATGTTAACACCCCCATATGTAGTTGTTAGTATGATATAAGAAAACCATTTTCTTTAGAAAACCCTACTTCCTTGTGTTTCTTGTAATGAACTCATGTCTAAATCCCAAACCATGCATGCATCCACGTGAATTTCCCATGTACACACACACAAGATCAACTCCCATGCATGCATTACGTAACCATCCCATGCATAAACACCCAGTCCGAATCATCTTGACCGGGCAACCATGGGGCCGTATAAGGTTGGGCCGAACTACTTTGGCCGAATCAAACTGACCAAATGAGGGTGCAGCCATGTGAAGCCTTGGTCGTATGGCCTGGTCCGAACCCGTTCAACCGAATGGAACATGGGCCGAAGGAGCTGGGTTCGGGTGTGGTCTTGGCCGATCGAATGAGCAATGGCCGAAGCAATGGGCCGAATGAAATCTGGCCGAGTCGAATAAGGTTTGAACCGAATGAATGCCGATCGAATGAAGCTGGCCGAATGAAGTTGTAGGCGATTGAGGGCATACCCGAGCGAATGAGGTGGTCGAGCGAAAGGCTGGTTCGGCCTTGGTTCTTAGACCTTGGGTCTGTCGGCCTTGGCTCTTTCGGCGAGCTGGCAGCGTGGCCATTCGGCCGCTCGAAGAACTCAGATGCAGCCTCTTCAATTCGAAGCAAATGACCACCCAAGCACTATACCATGTTCTTACATCACTCTAGGTGTAGTTTAGAGAGTTTTTCCATAAGCTTTTTGAGGCTTAAAATCGCCTAAGGGGATGGGCGACCAAGAGGGTTTCAAAACCCTAAAAACTGAACTTAGATCATGGATTTACCTTAAATCAGTTGGTTCCAAGCTTATATTTGCTGTACTTTCGTGTTCTACAAATGATAGTGGTCGTTGTGACACCAAGAACACTTGATTTCGTAAAGAAATGAGAGAGATATGGTGTGAGGTTCTAGACAGAGAAAGTGGAGAGAGAGAGAGAGAGTTTGGGTGAAAAATCTGGTTGGTGGGGGAAGGAGATGGCATTAATTGACATCATAAATGATCTTAAAATGCCCGATTATGTTCGGGTTCGTTCGGTTTCCCTCGGTTTCGCGTAAAGACGTCGTTTTTCTTTCGTTTTCGTAACGGAACTTCACGGTTTTAAAAGTAATGTTTATAAATTTATTTTAGGTGGTAATTCCTAGTAAATTAACTAAATATCTTCTATTTATTTAAATTTTCTGAAAATATTAAATTCACTGTTTAAAATCGAATCGTATAGCCGTCACGCGTATTCGTTCGAATCGTCACCCGTACGAATACGACGATAACTACACTTTTCAGTATGGTTTTCTAATTATTGGATATCGTTTAGAACATTAACTTTCAAATATATTCGTACAGATTGTCACCTATACGAACAATCCGTCGATTTAGCATTCACGTAACGACATCCGTTGTTGTTTTGTTCTGTAAAGCCTCACATACGTTTATACATAATAGAATCCTAACTAACAATCACGTGATGGTTCTGTATTGCCAGATAATTATCTGACTGATGAACCATGATTTTGTGTTTTGTTTCTGAAATGATTTTGAATATGTTCTATGAGAACATGAAATGATAATGATATCTAAATAATAATCGAATTATGTACATGATTTACTGTTTATGTTACTGTTGAGATCACTGCTCTGGTTACGTTTCTGGCACTGATGTTACAGTCTCCCCTTGTTAGAGAAATTTCGTCCCGAAATTTAAGAATCGTTATCTGGTACGGCGTCCTCTGTAAATAGTTGGGGATACTTGGACTTCATGTGATATTCGTGTTCCCAAGTAAACTCGGGTCCACGCTTTGAATTCCAACGAACCTTGAAGATCGGGATACGGCTTCGCCTTAGTTGCTTAACTTTGTGATCCATAATCTCCAAAGGTTGTTCAATAAAGTGCAACTGTTCGTCCACTTGAATTTCTTCTATCGGTATGATGAGTGACTCGTCAGCAAGGAATTTCTTTAAGTTTGAGACGTGAAACACGTCATGCACACCACTGCGTTCATCTGGTAATCTCAGTCTATATGCCATAGGAACAATATGTTCAATGATCTCGAACGGCCCTACGTATCGTGGTGCTAATTTGCCTTTCTTTCCAAAGCGGACTACGCCTTTCCATGGGGATACCTTTAACATGACACGGTCTCCCACTTGAAATTCCAACGGCTTGTGCCGTTTATCGGTAAAGCTCTTTTGTCTGCTCCTTGTTGCTTGTAGTCTTTGTTGAATCTGGGCAATCTTGTCAGTAGTTTCCTGAATAAGCTCTGGCCCAGTTATACGATTATCTCCCACTTCAGTCCAACAGATCGGTGACCGACATTTTCGACCATAAAGAGCCTCGAATGGTGCACATCCGATACTGCTGTGGTAACTATTTTTGTAGGAGAATTCAATCAGTGGTAAATGAGAATACCAATTCCCACCGAAATCTAACACATAGGTTCTCAACATGTCCTCCAGATTCTGTATCGCACATTCGCTTTGGCCGTCTGTTTGTGGATGGTAAGCTGTACTCAGATTTAAGTGCGTCCCTAGAGATTTCTGTAATGATTGCCAGAACCTTAAGGTGAATCTGCTGTCTCTATCTGAAATAATAGACAGTGGCACACCGTGACGTACCACTATCTCATTGATGTATAATCTCGCCAGTTTATCCATCGTGAAGGTCTCACGCATTCGCAAGAAATGAGCAGATTTTGTCAAATGATTAATGATAACCCATATGGTATCATGACCACTAGAAGTGCGGGGTAGCTTGGTAATGAAGTCCATAGCTATTTGTTCCCACTTCCAGAGAGGAATCTCAGGCTTTTCCAGTAAACCTGACGGCTTCTGGTGTTCCGCCTTTACTTTAGCACACGTAAGCATCGACCGACATACTCAGCTATATCTTTTTTTATTCCCGGCCACCAATAAAATCCCCGTAAGTCGTGGTACATTTTATCAGCGCCTGGATGCACAGAGTATCTGGTCTTGTGTGCTTCATCAAAGATAAGTGTTCTCAATTCTTCTACCGTTGGAATCCATATAGGATCCCGGTAGTAGATAACTCCATCAGGCTTTGTCTCAAACTGCTCCTCTGATCCACAGTCAAGTTCTTTCTTCAGGTTTCCTCGATCAACTAAATCTTGCTGTGCCTAAATAATCTTGTCTCGTAGACTTGTCTGCATAGTCATTCCCATTGCTCTAACATGCAAGGGTTTGACCCGTTCCTTCCGGCTCAAGGCATCAGCTACACCATTTTCCTTACCCATATGGTACTTGATTACACAGTCGTAATCATTCAAACGTTCAACCGAACGTTGTTGCCTCATGTTGAGTTCCTTCTGATCGAAGATATGCTGCAGACTCTTATGATCAGTAAATATGGTACATTTAGTGCCATATAAGTAATGTCTCCAAATCTTTAATGCAAAGATTACAGCTCCAAGTTATAGATCATGAGTCGTGTAGTTCTTCTCATAAATCTTTAATTACGCAACCAAGTCCCTGATGGGAGGCATCACAATACACTACAAAGTCATCGCAGCCTTTTGGGAGAGATAAGATTGGAGCATCACATAACTTCTGCTTCAATGTCTGAAGAGCATTTTCTTGTTTCTGCTCCCAAACAAACGGTTCACTTTTCCGGGTTAGCTTGGTGAGAGGCAAAGCTATCTTAGAAAAGTTCGAAATAAACCTTCTATAATAACCTCCCAATTCCGTTGGTGTCTTTGGAGTATCCCAGTTCTTTATTGCCTATATCTTGGCAGGATCTACATGTATTCCCTTGCTGTTGACTACATGTCCCAGAAATTGAACTACTCTTAACCAAAATTCACACTTAGAGAATTTGGCATAAAGTTTCTCTTCTTTCAACAGCTCCAATATCCTTCTGAGATATTGCTCGTGTTATGCTTTGCTATTGGAATAAATTAGTATGTCATCACTGAAGACAATGACAAACTGATCCAGATACGGCTTGCACACTCGGTTCATGAGGTCCATGAAGACCGCTGGTGCATTCATCAATCCGAAAGGCATCACCATAAACTCGTAATGACCATGTCCGGTTCGGAACGCCGTATTCGGTATGTCTTCATCTTGAACTCTAAGTTGATGATATCCAGACCGCAAATCAATCTTCGAGAAGTACTGTGCTCCTAGTAGCTGGTCAAACAAATCATCAATCCTCGGCAATGGATACCGATTCTTGATAGTCAACTTGTTCAGCTCTCGGTAGTATATGCACATCCAGAATGATCCATCGTTCTTCTTCACCAACAGAATCGGAGCTCCCCTAGGTGAGTAGCTCGGTCTAATGAAACCTTTATCAAGTAGCTCCTGTAGTTGGTTCGAAAATTCCTGCATCTCTGAACGTGGTAACCTGTAAGGAGATTTAGCAACATGAGTTGCTCTAGGAACTAAGTCAATACCGAACTCTACCGGTCGCGCAGGTGGCAAACCTGGTAGGTGTTCAGGAAACACTTCCAGATATTCTTTCACTACCAGCACATCCTGAATATTTTTCTTGTCTTTCTCTTTCTCCACCACATGAGCCAGAAAAGCTACGCACTGCTTCGGTAGACACTTACGCACCTTTATGCAAGAGATGATTTTGACACTTCGTTTTGCTTGATCCCCTCTAACATCCAATACACGATCATTTGTCACTGGAATTCGAAGCAGCTTTTCAGAACAGATGACTTCCACTTGATTAAGAGATAGCCAATCCATTCCAACAATGATGTCGAAACTACCCAAGTCCATCGGTATCAAATCGATAGTGAATATTTGACCATTAAGTGTCAATGGGCAGTTCATGTATACTGTACTGACTGTGATTTGTTTCCCGTTAGCTACTTCTATGATGTAAGGGGAATCTAACTGTTCCTCTATAGAATCTAGTTGGCATGCAAAATAGGTAGAGTTAAAACTCTGATTCGCACCAGTGTCAAATAGAATACATGCATAAAAGTCATGTAAGAGAAATGTACCAGTGACCACGTTTGGGTCTTGGCGTGCAGCTGGAGCTCCTATAGCGAAAGCTCTTCCACGGGGTGCTGGAACTGCCTGTTGTTTCTTCTTCGGGCAGTTCTTTGCAAAGTGGACAGTTTCGCCACAGTTATAGCATCCACCGTTGTTCTAGTTGTTGGGTGGAGGGAGAGCTAAAGCAGCATTGTTGACTGCTTGATTGGGTGTCATCCTGCAATTTTGGACCTAATGTACCTTTCTTCCACATCCCATATAGTGACGGCAGGGATTGATTACAGCATGATGATACTGGCATTTAGCACACAAAGGATCTGGGCCAGTATATGGCTTCTTCTGCAGGTTCTGCGGTGCCATGGCTACTTGATTGAGCAGAGTAGCCATTGTGTAGTTTTTTATAGTCTTCTGTTTCTTCTTCGGGTGATGGTGGGGTTTCTTGGAAGACTCTCAACAGTGTCTTGAATTCTTCCCATGGCATCGCCATTGCTTCTTCTCTTCCTCGGGCTTTGATTTGTGAGTTCCACCAAGTTAAAGCCGGCTTGTTGAATGATCCAGCATAGTAGCGAACTTTGTGCTGCTCTGGACAACTACTAATGTCAAGGGTAGTCTCCATCTTTTCAATCCATTGGATTAATACAACGGCTCTCTCAGTACCTCTAAAACTTGGCGGCTTACATCCCACAAAGGATTTGTAGAAGTAATTTGAAGCACCGCCAGTATTTCCACTGGCTTCCCCAGATGAATGCCCAGTGTTGTTGCTGTCGTTCCGAATATCATTGACTGCTTAGTAATGTTACCAAGGCGATTGTAGCAGGATCCAGGTTCGCAGTCGCGTTCGGATCAAGAGGTGGAGTGTGTGGATAAGGAGGAGGTGGAGAAGGAGGTGGCGGTGGTGGTGGAGGCATAAGGGGATGAGGTCTTCTCGGCGGCATTCTGATCACAACCAATAAGATATCGGTTAATGCAGTGATCGAATGCAGAAGAAACAATGCAAATAAAGTCTTAAGTCATGTGTTGTCTACATGAGGGTCCCTAGGTTATAGTCTAGGCCAAACCGTTTAAACAAATGACCTATATTTCTCTATAACCATGGCTTTGATACCAATCTGTCACACCCCGAGCAGGCATGATTGGATCGAATTTCCCGTCAGGCGGAATGGTCTCGGAGCGCGATATCGGAAATTATAATCGTGATGATCAGATTTTTTACAATGCACATGATATATAATGAGAAACTGCTAAATGAAAATAGAATTACAATGTTAAATTACATCAGTTATGTTCATAATTTAACAATGTAAATCTACTATCAACATCATAAATTTTCTATCTTGTATCTGCACAAGATATACAAAATAAATTGTAAAATGATGTTCCAAAAGTATGCAGGTCCAAAATGCTACTGGTATCCTAGTCCAAAAACATTGACTTCTTAATTGACCTGTTCGTCACCTGTGAAGTCATGCAAAATTATCAAGTCAACACATGGTTGGTGAGTCCATGTATATAACATCAATGTATTTCAGGTTGTCCGTACATGTTTAATTGTACTGTTATGACCTGATATGATAATTATTAATAATGATGAATTATTGGATATTATTACTGATATTGGTATACATATTGAGAACATACTATTATATGCATAAACCATGGGAAGTTTGGTTGAAACACAACTAAACAGAACCAGAGAGTTTATCGCAGTTAAATTCAAATATTATGGATTGTTGATTTGGAAGAGTTGTGGTTTAGGATTCTATATTCAAATATAGACAAGGATATAATCATGGTCAATCGAAGAGGTGGTGGGACGGTGGCTGAGGCAGTTGCGACTGACCTCTACATATGCCCTATACGTAAGCATCTTCGGTGTATAATGATTATATCAATGTTGAGGCTATGGTGAGAAGAATCCAAGGTTTTGGTTTGGAATGGAAAGGAATTAGGAGCTGGTTATTTTTTGGTTGCTAAACATAGTCAAGGACACATGGTCATGGTTTACCGAAATTGCGGTGGGACGGTGGCTGGGGAGGTTGTGACCTACCCCTACATATGCCCTATACATAAGCATATTTCTGTCTATTATGGATGTGTCAGTGATATGGTTTAGTAGGATTGGATTGGGAAGACATAATATTCAAGATAATAAGATAATGAAAACGATATGGGAAATGAACACGCGATGGTGAGGTTACGATTATAAATGAAACGCGAATGTTGTTTCAGAAATATTAACTTAATAATTTATTCCCATGGGTGACGATTCACAAGGATATAATTATTAGGAATAATATTTTGAAACGATGTTTCATAAATCGTAAATCGAATCGAAATTTGGCACAAGCGTCGGATTCGAAAAGGTGACGATCTTTACGAATAGGTACGTGAGTAATGCGTTTCGACGAGATAACAAAATAACATTTAACGATATTAAATAAATAAATGGAAACTAATAACGTTTATTAGGAATCACAACCTTGAACAAAAACCGAATAAATCGTTTTATTTAATTAATTAATTTAACGAAAGAAAACTGAGGCATTGTGTTTAAACGATTTTATTTAAAATCCTTTTATTAAAACGAAACATATTAACTTAAACGCTTTATGTTTTAAATATATTATACGATAAAAACCGAACACTTGATAATATTTTACGCGATATAAACGAGACCGAGCACGTGGGGACGGAACGCGTTATAAGGAAGAAGAATAGCTTCTTCTCCCTCATTTCCACCATCTCCCTCTCTCTCTAAAAATCCTATTTTCGCCACTTTCTCTGTCTCTACATTCTCTCTAGAATTTCTTCTTCATATCTCAACCATTTGGAAGGGTATTGGTGTCAAAACGTTCATGAGATCGAGTAGATCGTGAACCCACAAAGAAACTCATCATTTGGTCACGATTAAGAGGTAAATCTCGAGTTTTAGTTGGTTGTTTTCACTTAAAACATAATCGTGTAATTATCATCACATTTAAACGACTTCTACAACTTGAAACCGCTAAAAACGAAAGTGTATGAACAGGAAACAACGTGTACCATGAATATATAACAGATTAGAGCTGATGATGATGATGATAGGGATGGGTTCGTGACAGCACCTGGATCGGGCGAACCTTCCCTCTAATTTACCGAACCCTGGCTGTCACTAACCTGTTAGCATTCACGAACCTGTAACCAGCACCTGGGCGAACCTTTTTCTGTATAGCCGACCCTAGGTGTCTCGGTGACCTAGCCGAACCCTAGGCATGTCGAAAAAGGGAGCTACGAACCTTCACCACGAACCCATCTTGGGCGAACCTCCTTTGACAGCTAAGCTGCAAGTGCCGAACCTTTCCATGAACCCTAGGCTAGCGAACCTAAGTGGCTGTCCAAGCATAGCAGCGAACCTATGGGAGGATTAGCCAAAGCTTTGGGCTGTTTGGCCCAGTGAGGGGCAGCGAACCTTCTTCTTAATCTAAGCCTTTGTGTTTGCCGAACCTAGGGAAAATTGTGGGGGCAAGAGTTGTTAAGACTTAAACATTTTAACGAAAAGCTAATGGAAATAAAAGAATAAAGTGATAGTGTATATCCATGCATGCATAAACAATTATAAGGACCACCATATTTTTATAAACCTAAGTTGTAAATTTTGAGGTTTCTTACATTGGACATTTAAAATGAGTAATCTAAGTATGACATGATTTATTAAATTTAAGAATTGAATTCCATTAATTTAATTCATGGTGGTCAAGTCAATTGAACGTGCATGAATGTAAATATAAGTGTAGGATAAAGGTTATCACCTTGTAGTATACTTATTTATGAGGATATACGTAAGAGATCATAAATTGTTATTATTATTGAATAATTAAGGCCAACAAGTTTTAATTATATTTTGAGAATGAAAATTTAGTTGCAAACAAGTAACATTCTAACTTAGGAAAAATACACTAAGTTAATGTAATACTTACGAGTCCAAAGCAAGGGTATACGAATACTCAAATGTTATAAAACATGCACACTTATGAACATGATCACCCGATAATTACATATTGTTGATTTGCTATTGATTACACATACGCAAGCGCGCATATTACAAAATCACTGAATCTAAGGACTCAGGTGAGTTCTCATAACCTCCTTTTAAAGCCATTTTGTTTTTAAACTCGGAGGTGGAACATGTATACCAATTTAAATATTATTTTGATAACACATGGGCGACACCTGGATTATAAATATGATATTCATATTAATGGATTATTATTGATTATGGATTGAGATGTATTGTTACTTATCCATGAGTCATTGTTGGTTGAGTTGACTTAGGTCCTCTGAAATGATTGAGTCACTGTTGGTGAGTTGACTAATGTCCTCCTCAGTGATTCCACTGTTGGTTGAGTTGACTGCGGTCCTCCGCAGTGCACGAAGACACTTATAGGAATATCGTTGGTTGAGTTGACTGAGGTCCTCCGTGATGATTCTTCCATTGATTGAGTTGACTAAGTCCTCCGCGGTAACTTATATTGATGTGATTAAGATGATTGATGCTTATTGAATTGATGTGATTGGTTGAACATATGTGGATAATTATTTGTGATTATTGTGTATATGATTACTTGGTTTGTTTGGATGTTGTGTTTGTTGGATTTTGGTAGAGTTGGATTATTTCGCAGGTGCACATGAGGATTCTCTTGGGAAATTATAAACTTTTATAAACCCCTTTATAAACTTTCATAAACATTTTATAAACGTTTTTAATACTTAAAAACTAATGATTTCTCACCAACTATTTCGTAGTTGACACATGATTTTCTACATGTTTCAGGAAACGAGGAGAAGTAAGTAGAGCAGGATAGCTCTACATATTTTGGACATCATCACTTAGGATCTTGGACTTAGCTAAAATGACTGAAATTCTGAAGATTAGAGTTTAGTTAGTTTAGCTAAATCTTTTGTGTATTTGATGTAACTAGCTCAAGATGAACATGATTTTTGTGTAATTAATTTGGTTGATTAATTGATATATGATGATTTAATTAGATGGCCACGAGCTTATGAACAATCTACACATCCCTCGTGGCATCCCGACGTTTCCGTCATCGGTCGGGGAGTAACAGATTGGTATCAGAGCCTGGGTTATAGGGAATTAGGATACTAGAAATGGTTGACCTAGTCTATAACCGTAGGATGCCATAGTATGAATTATTTCATACGCTAGTTGGTATATTCAAGATTTCATGCTTATGTGTTTATTACATGTTAACTGAACTCATGCTGTATATCTGATTCAGATATATTACTTGCTGATTATATGATTACTTGTGCCCTAATGATTCGATAAGGACATGTACGTAGTGTATCGTAAAGTTGGTGGGACGGTTGCAGAAGCAGTTGCGA
The DNA here is from genome assembly GCA_009363875.1 of Mikania micrantha. Classification (NCBI taxonomy): domain Eukaryota; kingdom Viridiplantae; phylum Streptophyta; class Magnoliopsida; order Asterales; family Asteraceae; genus Mikania; species Mikania micrantha. Next base: position 43,336,215 of record CM018681.1, on the reverse strand, counting down.
CTGACTTCTACATATGCCCTATACATATACCATTTACGTTACATTAGGTGGATGTCAGTATTGAAGAATAAGGGAACTACCCGTTTGAGAAACTAATTTCTTAGGAAATTAACTGTTTAGGAATCTATTTGCTTTAGGAATTATTTGTTTGATCTTTGATCACCAGACAAGGACACACTCGTGGTATACTACAAAGATGGTGGGATGGTGGCTGGGGCGGTTGCAACCTACCCCTACACATGCCCTATACATATACCGTTTGTAGTATATTGGGGGTCTGCCAGTGTCAGGAACTTAGGATTTATTAGGAAGTACCGGGAAACTTGCGGATGGAATGTTGGTTAAATTGGGTTTGGACTGACATATTGGATGATCATATTTGATGAACACATATAAAATCACATACGAACACACTTATTGGACACGTGGGGTGGATAGGATCAACAAATGATACGAACACTTAATGATGAAATGGATACTTAGTATTGATGTAGACACTTGGTGATAATATGAACACATAGTGAGAATACTAACACTTAGTGATGGTATGAACACTTGAAGAGAATGACCTATAGGGAGGATATGAACACTTAGTGACAATAAGAGCACTCAGTGATGCTCTGAACCCTCATTGATAATTATGAATATTAGGATTTAGTATGGACTTTTATTGAACTTAGACACTAGGGGAACTTTAATGTCAGGTGAACTTAGACATTAGGTGAACACAGAAATAGGCGAACCTACATGTCAGGTGAACTTAGACATTAGGCGAACCTAATTGTCCAAGGGAACTTGAGACCACTTCACTCAAAATTATCCTAACTAGGATAAGGTTTCTGAAGTGAGATAATGGGAAGATATATGATACACCCTAATTTCTAACAAGGGAATAATCGTGGTGCAAAGCAACGGTGGTGGGATGTCGGCTGATGTGACTGCGGTCAAGTCTACATATGTTGTATATATAAGCATGTTGCACTGCATCGGGAGGTTGTCAGTGTTAGTACAGGGTGGGAAATGTTTGAAACTTAGGAATATGTAGCTAATAACAGTTATGACCAACTAGGATACTTTAGTATAATATTAGGAAATTACTACTATGTTATGAGTTTAATGACAGATTGGAGAAAAATATAGTTCCTATATGTAATCCTAACTGTCGAAATGAACTTGTATATACATTAAATGTCCCAAGTTCTATTTTGTAATGTTCTTGATGTATAAAGTTTATTATATTAATGGAAGTTGTCTTTCTATATTGTTTTTTTTAATGTTTAATATTGATTATAAGTGTTTGATTATCTTTAATGTTGAAGTTGTATTGTTAAAGACCATTCGGGCGAATGACTCTACAAATGAAGTCATTCGCCGAATGAACGCCCTAGCGAATGACATAGGCTAGAGAATGAGTCATTCGCCGAATGACTCATTCGACTGACTTGTCCATTCGACATGGTCATTCGCCGAGTAAGCTGCTTCGGCCACTCATTCGGCCGAATGACTACAGTCTATAAATACAAGTTTAAAACATTTTAAATCCAACTTTTGAGAGCCCTCCTTCTTCCCAGAGCTCCTAGTGTCAAACCCTAGAAGATCTCAGCGGCCATTGATCGTCCAAGTTCGATTCTCAACCCGTGGTGTTCGATTCACACTCAAACGTCCTTCCTACACCTTCGGATCACCACGGTTGTTGTTGGTTTCGATTGGAAACCCTGGAATAGGATTCCGCACTATTCGAAAGTCTGTCGAGTAGATATCCGTTGGAATCGGATTGTTTCTGAGCTCCAAATAGGTCCTACAAAGTGGTATCAGAGCTTTGGCTCTTGATTCTGCTCGATTTCCACTCCAAATCACCAAATCTGAGATTTGTTGTTCGAAAACTGTCAAAACCCTAAGTTTCTTGCCATTCAAGCTACTGTTCCATTCAAAATCCGTGGGTTTTTGTAGTGTTTTTGTCAAAACCTTTATCCCAATTGGTTGGTAATCATGTCATGATATTCTGTACCAAATTTGGTGCATAGATCTTATCAAAATCCAAAGTTATAGTGATTTTAGTTGCTGAAAACCTTAGATCAGCCGAATGAGCATGGCGGCCGAATAAGTTTGGCCGAATCACTCCCATTCGCCGAATAGCACCATTCGACACTCTCATTCGGCAAATAACTCCATTCGGCATACTCATTCGGCGGATAGCTTCATTCTCCATACTGATTCGGCGAATAGCCTCATTCGATCTTTCCATTCGCCAAATAGGTTCATTCGCCAAATTGTCATACTCATCTTCTCATTCGCCAGTTTTGTTACATTCGGTCCCCGACATTCGCCATAGTCTTCTTCATTCGGCCAACAGTTTGAAATTTTTTCCAAGTGTTGGATCTTGTAATTCTTGATTTATGGAGGATTTAGCATTGATGGCGAACCAGAATCGTCGTATTCAGACGTTGCTGTTGACAGGGACTGAGACAGGAAACTGCAACAAAGCTCCCAAGTTGTTATCCTTGGATGACTGTCCACACTGGAAGTACAGATTTAAGATTCACATCAATGGAGTGGATACTACCTTATGGATGATGATTGAAGGAGGTTATCTGAGTCCTTTGAATGAAGATGGAACACCTATGCTAGTCACACGGATGACTGAGCCTCAGAGAAAGCTTTATGATTATGAGAAGAAAGCTTATGCTATTTTGTCTCAATCCATTGCTACTGATATCTTCCACCAGTTCAGACAGTTTACATCTTCTAAATATCTGTGGGATGCTTTGCAGCAGAGATATGAGGGCAATGATGCTTTGAAGAATATAAAGTCAAAAGCCTTGAGGAAGGAATTCAACAGCTTCATGTATGTTGGAAATGAATCTTTGGATGATCTGATTGCTAGATTTTATCATCTTTTAAGTGAGTTGTTCAATCATCGAGTTAAAACTACAACTCAGGAGAAGATTCAATGTTTGGCAGACGTTTTACTTCCCAAGTGGGAGTCATTCTTAACGGTACTTAAGCAGAATGAGATGATGGCCAACATGGACATCAATGATTTCATCCAGAAGCTGAAAGAGCAAGGAATAGAGAACAAGTGGAAGGCTAAGAGAGTTGCTCAAGTCCAGGATCCATCATTGTATTATTCCACTCCTACTATTGAGAAAGCATCTTCTCATGCTCCATTGAAAACAACATTTGTTTCTCAAACTTCTGAGAGCCCTGCTTCTTCCCAGAGCACCTGTGTCAAACCCAACCATTGATCGTCCAAGTTCGATTCTCAACCCGTGGTGTTCGATTCACACTCAAACGTCCTTCCTACACCTTCGGATCACCACGGTTGCTGTTCGTTTCGATTGGAAAACCCTGGAATAGGATTTCGCAATATTCCAGAGGCTGTCGAGTAGATATCCGTTGGAATCGGATTGTTTCCGAGCTCCAAATAGGTCCTACAAAGTGGTATCAGAGTTTTGGCTCTTGATTGTGCTCGATTTCCACTCCAAATCACTAAATATGAGATTTGTTGTTCGAAATCTGTCAAAACCCTAAGTTTCTTGCCTTTCAAGCTACTGTTCCATTCAAAATCCATGGGTTTTTGTAGTGTTTTTGTCAAAACCTTTATCCCAATTGGTTGGTAATCATGTCATGATATTCTGTACCAAATTTGGTGCATAGATCTGATCTAAATCCAAAGTTATAGCGATTTTAGTTGCTAAAACCTCAAATCAGCCGAATGAGCATGGCGGACGAATAAGTTTGGCCGAATCACTCCCATTCGCCGAATAGCACCATTCGACACTCTCATTCGGCGAATAACTCCATTCGGCATACTTATTCGGCGGATAGCTTCATTCTCCATACTCATTCGGCGAATAGCCTCATTCGATCTTTCCATTCGCCAAATAGGTTCATTCGCCAAATTGTCATACTCATCTTCTCATTCGCCAGCTTTGTTACATTCGGTCCCCGACATTCGCCATAGTCTTCTTCATTCGGCCAACAGTTTGAAATTTTTTCTAAGTGTTGGATCTTGTTATTCTTGATTTTATGGAGGATTTAGCATTGATGGCGAACCAGAATCATCGTATTCAGACGTTGCTGTTGACAGGGACTGAGACAGGAAACTGCAATAAAGCTCCCAAGTTGTTATCCTTAGATGACTCTCCACACTGGAAGTACAGATTTGAGATTCACATCAATGGAGTGGATACTAACTTATGGATGATGATTGAAGGAGGTTATCTGAGGCCTCTGAATGAAGATGGAACACCTATGCTAGTCACACGAATGACTGAGCCTCATAGAAAGCTTTATGATTATGAGAAGAAAGCTTATGCTATTTTGTCTCAATCCATTGCTACTGATATCTTCCACCAGTTCAGACAGTTTACATCTTCTAAATATCTGTGGGATGCTTTGCAGCTGAGATATGAGGGCAATGATCCTTTGAAGGATATAAAGTCAAAAGCCATGAGGAAGGAATTCAGCTGCTTCATGTATGCTGGAAATGAATCTTTGGATGATCTATTTGCTAGATTTTATCATCTTTTAAGTGAGTTGTTCAATCATCGAGTTAAAACTACAACTCAGGAGAAGATTCAATGTTTGGCAGACGCTTTACTTCCCAAGTGGGAGTCATTCTTAACGGTACTTAAGCAGAATGAGTTGATGGCCAACATGGACATCAATGATTTCATACAGAAGCTGAAAGAGCAAGGAATAGAGAACAAGTGGAAGGCTAAGAGAGTTGCTCAAGTCCAGGATCCATCATTGTATTATTCCACTCCTAGTATTGAGAAAGCATCTTCTCATGCTCCATTGAAAACAACATTTGTTTCTCAAACTTTTGAGAGCCCTCCTTCTTCCAAGAGCACCTAGTGTCAAGCCCAAGAAGATCTGAGCGGCCATTGATCGTCCAAGTTTGATTCTCAACCCGTGGTGTTCGATTCACACTCAAACGTCCTTCCTACATCTTCGGATCACCACGGTTGTTGTTGGTTACGATTGGAAAACCCTGGAATAGGATTTCGCACTATTCCAGAGGCTGTCGAGTAGATATCAGTTGGAATCGGATTGTTTCCGAGCTCCAAATAGGTCCTACAAAGTGGTATCGGAGCTTTGGCTCTTGATTCTGCTCGATTTCCACTCCAAATCACTAAAAACGAGATTGGTTGTTCGAAATCTGTCAAAGCCCTAAGTTTCTTGCCCTTCAAGCTACTGTTCCATTCAAAATCTGTGGGTTTTTGTAGTGTTTTCGCAAAACCTTTATCCCAATTTGTTGGTAATCATGTCATGATATTCTGTACCAAATTTGGTGCATAGATCTAATCAAAATCCAAAGTTATAGCGATTTTAGTTGCTGAAAACCTCAGATCAGCCGAATGAGCATGGCGGCCGAATAAGTTTGGCCGAATCACTCCAATTCGCCGAATAGCACCATTCGACACTCTCATTCGGCGAATAACTCCATTCGACATACTCATTCGGCGGATAGCTTCATTCTCCATACTCATTCGGCGAATAGGCTCATTCGATCTTTCCATTCGCCAAATAGGTTCATTCGCCAAATTGTCATACTCATCTTCTCATTCACCAGTTTTGTTACATTAGGTCCCTGACATTCGCCATAGTCCTCTTCATTTGGACAACAGTTTCAAATTTTTTCTAAGTTGTGGATCTTGTAATTCTTGATTTATGGAGGATTTAGCATTGATGGCGAACCAGAATCATCGTATTCAGACGTTGCTGTTGACAGGGACTGAGACAGGAAACTGCAATAAAGCTCCCAAGTTGTTATCCTTAGATGACTCTCCACACTGGAAGTACAGATTTGAGATTCACATCAATGGAGTGGATACTAACTTATGGATGATGATTGAAGGAGGTTATCTGAGGCCTCTGAATGAAGATGGAACACCTATGGTAGTCACGCGGATGACTGAGCCTCAGAGAAAACTTTATAATTATGAGAAGAAAGCTTATGCTACTTTGTCTCAATCCATTGCTACTGATATCTTCCACCAGTTCAGACAGTTTACATCTTCTAAATATCTGTGGGATGCTTTGCAGCAGAGATATGAGGGCAATGATGCTTTGAAGAATATAAAGTCAAAAGCCTTGAGGAAGGAATTCAACAGCTTCATGTATGTTGGAAATGAATCTTTGGATGATCTGATTGCTAGATTTTATCATCTTCTAAGCGAGTTGTTCAATCATCAAGTTAAAACTACAACTCAGGAGAAGATTCAATGTTTGGCAGACGCTTTACCTCCCAAGTGGGAGTCATTCGGGAAGGTACTTAAGAAGAATGAGATGATGACCAACATGGACATCAATAATTTCATCCAGAAGCTGAAAGAGCAAGGAATAGAGAACAAGTGGAAGGCTAAGAGAGTTGCTCAAGTCCAGGATCCATCATTGTATTATTCTACTCCTACTATTGTGAAATCATCTTCTCATGCTACACTTAAAACAACATTCGTTTCTCAAACTTCTGAGAGCCCTCCTTTTTCCAAGAGCACCTAGTGTCAAACCCTAGAAGATCTGAGCGGCCATTGATCGTCCAAGTTCGATTCTCAACCCGTGGTGTTCGATTCACACTCAAACGTCCTTCCTACACCTTCGGATCACCACGGTTGCTGTTCGTTTCGATTGGAAAACCCTGGAATAGGATTTCGCAATATTCCAGAGGCTGTCGAGTAGATATCCGTTGGAATCGGATTGTTTTCGAGCTCCAAATAGGTCCTACAAAGTGGTATCAGAGTTTTGGCTCTTGATTATGCTCGATTTCCACTCCAAATCACTAAATCTGAGATTTGTTGTTCGAAATCTGTCAAAACCCTAAGTTTCTTGCCTTTCAAGCTACTGTTCCATTCAAAATCCGTGGGTTTTTGTAGTGTTTTTGTCAAAACCTTTATCCCAATTGGTTGGTAATCATGTCATGATATTCTGTACCAAATTTGGTGCATAGATCTGATCAAAATCCAAAGTTATAGCGATTTTAGTTGTTGAAAACCTCAAATCAGCCGAATGAGCATGGCGGACGAATAAGTTTGGCCGAATCACTCCCATTCGCCGAATAGGACCATTCGACACCCTTATTGGCGAATAACTCCATTCGGCATACTTATTCGGCGGATAGCTTCATTCTCCATACTCATTCGGCGAATAGCCTCATTCGATCTTTTCATTCGCGAAATTGTGATACTCATCTTCTCATTCGCCAGTTTAGTTACATTCGGTCCCCGACATTCGCCATAGTCTTCTTCATTCGGCCAACAGTTTGAAAATTTTTCTAAGTGTTGGATCTTGTCATTCTTGATTTTATGGAGGATTTAGCATTGATGGCGAACCAGAATCATCGTATTCAGACGTTGCTGTTGACAGGGACTGAGACAGGAAACTGCAATAAAGCTCCCAAGTTGTTATCCTTAGATGACTATCCACACTGGAAGTACAGATTTGAGATTCACATCACTGGAGTGGATACTAACTTATGGATGATGATTAAAGGAGGTTATCTGAGGCCTCTGAATGCAGATGGAACACCTATGGTAGTCACGTGGATGACTGAGCCTCAGAGAAAGCTTTATGATTATGAGAAGAAAGCTTATGCTATTTGGTCTCAATCCATTGCTACTGATATCTTCCACCAGTTCAGACAGTTTACATCTTCTAAATATCTGTGGGATGCTTTGCAGCAGAGATATGAGGGCAATGATGCTTTGAAGAATAAAAAGTCAGAAGCCTTGAGGAAGGAATTCAACAGCTTCATGTATGTTGGAAATGAATCTTCGGATGATCTGATTGCTAGATTTTATCATCTTTTAAGCGAGTTGTTCAATCATCAAATTAAAACTAAAACTCAGGAGAAGATTCAATGTTTGGCAGACGCTTTACCTCCCAAGTGGGAGTCATTCGTGAAGGTACTTAAGAAGAATGAGATGATGACCAACATGGACATCAATAATTTCATCCAGAAGCTGAAAGGGCAAGGAATAGAGAACAAGTGGAAGGCTAAGAGAGTTGCTCAAGTCCAGGATCCATCATTGTACTATTCTACTCCTACTATTGTGAAATCATCTTCTCATGCTACACTGAAAACTACATTTGTTTCTCAAACTTCTGAGAGCCCTCCTTCTTCCCAGAGCACCTAGTGTCAAACCCTAGAAGATCTGAGCGGCCATTGATCGTCCAAGTTCGATTCTCAACCCGTGGTGTTCAATTCTGTGACAACACGCGAATCAGGTTTATATTAAAACTTTAAATTACGATGCATTTTATTAATATGTTTAGATAAACACACTTCTTAGAAACATTAAGTAGAGAAATTAAGTCATTAGTTGAGAACAATAGAACGCCATGCCATAAAAATTTGGAAACAATAATTCTTCTATGAAACATAATATATCCTTGTGACACAACGAGTGAAAATAAAGCGAAACAATGATTTCACATATTCATATATGTATATATTTTTAAGCATGTTTGAAAATATGATAATTATAATATCTAATGCTAAAATTAATTCTAATAAATAATTATCATATTAAAAAGTTATATGGATGTCACGACATACACACATAGTAATACATATGCTCACATTTTGTTTATACATACATACATGCGTAGGGGTATTAATTTCAAGACTCAACAAATGAAAACCTAATATATGTTTACTCATTCATACATATATACACGGTTACATACATACCCATATATATATATATATATATATACATGCATGCAATGCCTACATCAAAACACACACACATAATACCCATACATGCATAGGTTATTTAAATAAATAAAACACAACTCTTTATATTATCTACACATAACATCATGACATATATATATATTATTGTCTTTACATGCATGGGTATATCATGACTCACACACCTACATATATTCGATATATATATACATATATATATATATACACGGTCACATATATATATATATACATATATACATACGTTAGACACACACACACAACATTCAAAAACCTTAAAATCTAAATAATTCTTTTCTCTTAACACACCTCCTATCACCACCAATAGAATTAACTATATGTCTCTTACACATACATCACCATCATAAGATTTATATCTATATAGATATATACACAAAACACATATACACGACCAAATACTCGCATGTGCACAAGAAAACAAAATGCCACACTAACCTATTTCATCACCTCATTTTCAACCAATCCATTCCTTTCCTCTCTTCCCCACACACATCAACCACTTACCCCTCTTCTTTTTCTTACACACCACCGCCCAACCCCTCTCTCCTCTTCCCCTTTATTCGGCCAAACACACCCACCTACCATCACTTCTCATTTTGATCTTCTCAACTCAGGAAAAACACTCTCATATCTCCCCCTCTCAAGCTTCGACGAGTTCCAGCCCTTCTTCCCCAAGAGATCGACGGTTTTGAGGTCTCAACACAAGAGCATCTCAAGTTCAAGGGTTCGTTCGACACAAAGGTTAGATAGTGAGTCTCTAAAACTTGAAAACCTTATTCTATCTACTCCTTATTGTCTCACAAATCTCGACAGCCCCTAAACATTTATAATGAACTTTTCAAAAACATACAAGCATGAGTTTTGATGACAATGTCCCAAAAACACACATGCATGCACATGCATGTGTGAAGATTCGACACATTCTAAACAAAAACCATGATTTCGGTACAAGGATCCTTACCCATTCAAAGAAATCGATTTTCATCCTATCTAATACACTAAATTCTATGGGGGACGAGAACACAAGATAATCCTTACACATGCAAGTCTTGGATGTGTTAATCCATGAGTTGGAAACTCATATCTCCTGTTTTCATACTTCTAGTTAACTCTAAAACCTCTCTACACATTTGATAGGTCCTAATCATCCTAAGAACCATCTCGAATCGTGGTTCACAAGTTCCCAACACAAGGGTAAGGCTATACCTCTCTAAGGATTAATATATATATGCATGCATGTATGTAAAAATGAAAAACTACAACCTTAAAATGCTTATATGTATGTCTCGAAAATTTGATCAGGTCTAGATATGATATTATTGTTGGAAATATTTTATAAAAGATTGGGTTTTGATGATAGGAATGTTATATTGTTAATTTTGCCCCAAAAACCCAATTTCTAAGGCTTATAAGTACTTAAAATATCAAAAATTATGTTAACAGTTTTTTAGGACAGAATGTATAACTAAAATGGACTCATAATTATGTTGGAATAACACTCAAAAAGTTTGAGTATTTATTGTTATGTCTAGAATAAGTTATGGATTTATTAAAATTCCTATAAATCTTGATAAAATCATCAAAAATAGCTCCTGAGTGATAAAAATCCGAAGTATAATTTATTTCGGTATGAATATAGTAAAAGGCCTGGGAAAAATATTGGAACTAAAAATTTATAGTTTAAACTAATTATTTGCCATTTAAAATGTTTGCAAAGGCTAAAAATACGAATTAAATTTTTTACTGTTCAAAATATGAAGTAAATATTTTTCCCAGTATTCTAATAATACTGGGAGGTCTCAGTAAAAATATGGTAATTTTTAGTGACTGTTAAGTATTTATTTGTTATTTAATATAATAAATAGTGCAAAAATCATTTTACATAGTAAATGACCTCCTAAATTTATAAAAGTGCTACAGTAACCTTAGAACATGAGTTGTTCACTGTATAAAAAGTTTTGTAATTTTTACATATCGGGAAATATTTATTATAATATTAATGGGATTTAAAATGTTTAAAACTGTTTAAAATAGTAAACGAGCTTTAAAAATTCTGAAATTTTTACAGGAGTTAAATAACATCAGTATGAGACTATATAACTATTTTCGGAATTTTTAGTGATCAGAATCATTATCTGGGAATTTTTGAGGATTTTAAAAACAAATTTTGATACAAGAGGTTAATATAAAAACAATAGGGAATGAGTAAATAAAATTTTACCCAGACCCTTTACTGATAATAAGCAATGAGGAAAAACATATAAATATGTAAACCTATATCCATGTGTAATTATTAAACCCGAAAGGTTTTGAATACTTAAAAATATGGTTAAATGAGAAACAATATCACATCAATGTTTATGGCATGAATATTTAGTAAAATCTAAACATACATTAGGCAAGTGAACCAATCAAGATTTACCATCAATCCCTTCATTCGACAGATAACCAAACATCAGTAACAGGTGAGTTCATGTGATCCCTTTTCTTTTACTGTTTGGGATATTGAAAGCATGCTCCATAAATTGTTTATAAAATTTTATTTATGTGATAATGAACGTCCGTTTCAATAAAATTGCTTCCCCTAGACATTAAACTTAATTTACAACCATTAACTCATAAGTAGAGCCGGTGAGTATATGGGTAGTACTACTTGGGGAATCCCCCACGCACAGTGGCCCGAAAGGGTGGCCTTGTAAAAGAAAGGTTGAAACCCCACTGAGGTTATTGTCAACCGTTGTGGCATATATTCTTATGATACATAAATGACCGAGAGCAGGAACGGGTCTCGGAATTGGGAAGTATATTTGGTTTGACCATGTTGTGGGCTAACAGTGTATGAGGCAAACGCCCGAGCATGGAACAGGGTTGGTTGTATTGTTATTGAATTATCACATGTTATATTATTACTAATTGTGTCATATTATTAAACTCATGTTCTCACCAACTATTTAGTTGACGTATTTTAGCATGTCTTTCAGGTTGAATTGGTAAGAGTAGGAGAACCGGATGAGCTCCTAGAGGAATAGTGATGGCTTTAGAATGGAGTTGACTTAAGAACAATTTTATGATTATTGAATTATGTTTTATTGGGCCCTGCGTGGCAAATTTAGACAATTTGTGGTGTGTTTGATACTTTATTTGCTTTAGTTTGCTTTGGGCTATGAATTATTTAAACTATGCTTCCGCAAAGTTAGTTAAATGATTTGAAATCAATCGTCATACCTTTATCCCCTCGGGTTGGGGTGTGACAGGTTGGTATCAGAGCCCAAGGTTATAGAGAATGAGGTGCCTTAGTATACCTAAGACTATAACCGAGAGATTGGGACAAGTAGATAGGAAAATAGGATACATAGAAAATAGGAAATATTGCTTTAGGAAAGCTAGGACAAATTAAATTATCAAATATTCTAATAAATTTATTGCAGGAAAATGGATGCGAAAGGTAAGGGAATCAGTAAGAGTGGACCATCAAGCCGACCGAGAGTCTTTGCGAGGAGAGATTTCCCACCAGCCGTTCGTGAGGAGTTACATCGACAGTTCCCGCAACACTACAGCCCGATGCCGGAAGATGCCTACATTTCTTCTTCGGAGACGGAACCTATGGAGCATGATGATGCCACGTCATCCACACCGAGTCGATCCCGTACTAGGTCCATGTCACCGTTACTACCTCGTAAGGAGCCGAGCGACGCACCGGTGAGGAGGCCTACCCCGGTTATGGGGGCAAGGCCAGGAGCCTCTTCTTCATTCCGTATACCCAGGAGTGGGCCCCTTCACCCAGGTATGGGAGAGCCTCACGTGACCCAACCCGCGCGTCACAGCATACACGCAGGACACTCAGCAAGATATGGTAGGGAGATAGCCGGACCGAGCAGGGAAAGTGCTTCAGAGGGTAACCCACAACGAGAGGAAAATTTTATGTTGTGGTCAGCCATGTTCGAGCAAGAAAAGAGGGCAAGTCATCTAGCGGAGCAGTTCCAAAGGCATGTGGGAGCTGTAACACTACAACTGGAAATGACTCGTAAAGAACTTAAAGAATCCCGAGAAGCCAATCAAGCACTAAAGAAGAAGGGCTTCTTTTCATCCCTATGGGACTCCGTCCGTGGCAAGAAGAACTGAAGACCTTATCATTTAAATTAGTTATGTTTGATTATGAAACATTCTCTTTTGGGGCTGCGTACCCAATAATTCTATTTATGAAACAATGTATTAATGGGATGTGTTTCCCTGGAAATGTATGGTTGGATTATGAATGCAATATGAAACATTTGATTATGATGCAAATGACGTGATTGTTTGGTTGATAATATATGATACATAATGATGGGATTTGTTAAAATGATGTAATAAGCATGATACCAGTACTATTGATTGAACTTATCATTGATAATAAATTATGTACAATGGAATGATTTATATTTAACTCTTGATTGGTAAATTAATTATGTATTATGGTGATACGTTTACATACTCTGCTTAACTGCTCAACAAAAAAAAATAAAAAAATAAAAAAAAAACCTAATGACAATAAATTTCTCTACGTATGAAACTCATGATATAGAATGCCTCCCCGACGAAGCCAGCGACTGAACCGAGGTCAACCCAATGCTGAAACAAATCCAATTCCGCGCACCAGACGACGGAGGAATCCGCCACCACCTCCTCCGGAAAACTCCGTAAATCACGCTGAAAACAGGGAAAACCCCTTAGAAGGCAACCCAAACGCAGGAGGAAATGAAGGAGATCGAAATAGGGAAGACAGGATGACTGATCTTATCACTAGGCATATCCAAAACGCGATACCGACCATCGCAGCGCAAATCAGGGCAGATATGAATATGGAAAATCAAAACGAAAATATCCACGGAGCTGGAGGGCCAGAAATCGAACAAGTAGAAACAGAAGAACGTAAGGGGTGCTCATACAAGACCTTTATGGCCTGCAAACCAAAAGATTTTGAAGGAAAGGATGGTGCTGTAGGAGCAATAAGATGGTTGGAAGACATGGAGTCAGTGTTGGATATCAGCGATTGCAAGGAAGATAACAAGGTGAAATATGCAACTCACTCTCTTAAGGGATCTGCGTTAACCTGGTGGAACACTATCGTCAAGACTAGGGGACGAAACGCCATTAAAGCCATGAAGTGGAAGGATTTTAAGGATATTGTCACTGAAAAATTCTGTCCGATTAATGAACTGGAAAGAATCGAAGCGGAATTTCTAGCACATGAAATGGTTGGTTTGGACCACCCCAAATATATCAATCGATTCAATGAGATGGCGTTACTTGTACCACACTTGGTTACCCCTGAGACTAAAAGGATTGGAAGGTACATCTGGGGTTTAGCACCACAAGTTAGGGGATATGTCAGGACAGCAAGGCCAGCTACTTTTCAGTCTGCAGTAGAGCTAGGAGGAACGCTTACTGATGAAATAGTGCGATGTGGGAAGATAAACCAAGAAAAGGTGGGAGATAAGAGGAAGGGGCAGGATAATAGGAATGATAGGAAAGGAGATCACAAGTTTAGGAGATTTGAAGGAAAAAGAAATGATTTTGGCAAGGCAAAGGAATCAACTGTACCCAGACCAGGGAGAAAGCTATACCTAGGAACTAGTCCTTGGTGTGACAAATGCAAGATACATCACCAAGGAGAATGCAACCCAAAGTATTGCTACAAGTGCAAGAAAGCAGGACATCTCCTCAAGGATTGTAGAGCCAAGGATGTAGCTAGGTGTTATGAATGCGGAGACCCTGGGCATTTGAGGAATGTGTGCCCGAAACTGAAGAAAGAAAAGCCGCAGAAAGCAACCGGAAGAGCATTCGTACTTACCGCAACTGAAGCACAGAAGGATCCGGAAATGATAACGGGTACGTTTCTTTTAAACAATCATGTTGCTAGTGTATTGATTGATACGGGTGCTACATTTAGCTTTATATCCACGAAATTCCGATCCTTACTCGATAAGCAACCTACTTGTTTGAAAGATATATGTGAAGTAGAGATAGCCACTGGAAAAGTGATAAGTATAAAAGAAATGTTGAAAGATTGTGAATTAGTTATGGAAGGACAAAAGTTTAAGATTGATTTACTGCCTATTGAATTAGGAGGCTTTGATGTAGTTATTGGAATGGATTGGCTAACCATGAATAAGGTAGAACTTAACTGTGAACATAAGACTATGACAATTCCCTTAGTTAACAATAAGAAGGTAATCGTGATTGGACATAAGGTGAGAGAATTACCGCAAATCATTTCGTATGCAAAGACGGAGAGATATTCAAGGAAGGGAAACACGATTTACTTGGCCTATGTAGTCACCAAGAAAGAAGAAACAGTACCCAAGGAAATACCAATTGTGTCTGAATATATGGATGTATTCCCTGAAGAGTTGCCAGGAATGCCGATACCAAGACAGGTGGAATTCCGAATTGATTTGATACCAGGAGCAGCACCAGTAGCTAAAGCACCTTATCGTCTAGCGCCCTCCGAGATGCAAGAAATGGTGATTCAAATACAAGAGTTGATGGATAAAGGTTTCATAAGACCGAGCTTTTCTCCATGGGGAGCCCCAGTATTATTTGTGAAAAAGAAGGACGGAACGTTGAGAATGTGCATCGACTACCGAGAGCTAAACAAAGTTACTATAAAGAATCGTTATCCACTCCCCAGAATCGATGATTTGTTTGACCAACTTCAAGGGGCAAGCTATTTTTCAAAGATAGACTTAAGATCGGGATATCATCAATTGAGAGTTAGGGATGAGGATGTTCCTAAAACCGCGTTCAGAACTCGTTACGGACATTATGAGTTTATGGTAATGCCCTTCGGGCTTACAAACGCACCTGCTGTGTTTATGGATCTCATGAACCAGGTGTGTAAACCATACCTGGATAAATTCGTGATAGTATTTATTGATGATATATTAATATACTCAAAGAGTGCAAAGGATCATGAAGATCACTTACGAAAGATGTTAGAACTCTTAAGGAAGGAAAAGTTATTTGCTAAGCTGAGCAAATGTGAATTTTGGATGAGAGAAGTACAATTCTTGGGGCACATTATAAACGAAGAAGGAATACAAGTAGACCCTTCAAAGATAGAGGCAATTAAGGAATGGGAGACACCGAGAACTCCTACCGAAATAAGACAATTTCTGGGATTGGCCGGTTATTACAGAAGATTTATTGAAAATTTCTCAAAGATAGCTCTACCGTTAACTACGTTAACTCAGAAGAAAGTGACTTTTGAATGGGGAGAAAAACAACAAGAAGCATTCGACACTCTTAAGCAAAGGTTATGTAGTGCACCCATATTATCCTTACCAGAAGGGAATGAAGATTTCGTGGTGTACTGTGATGCTTCTAGAATGGGACTAGGTTGTGTGTTAATGCAAAGGAAGAAAGTAATTGCATACGCATCACGACAATTGAAAACTCATGAGAAAAACTACACCACCCATGACTTAGAATTAGGAGCGGTAGTGTTTGCTCTAAAGATATGGAGACACTACTTATATGGAACGAATTGTGTAATCTATACTGATCACAAGAGCTTACAACATATACTTGATCAGAAAATACTGAATATGAGACAAAGGAGATGGGTAGAATTGTTAAGTGATTACGACTGTGAAATCCGGTATCATCCGGGAAAGGCAAATGTGGTAGCAGACGCTTTGAGCCGAAAAGAAAGAGTGATTCCACTAAGAGTAAAAGCCTTGAAAATGACAGTAGGGATTGATTTAAAGGAAATGATACATAAAGTGCAACAGGAGGTCTTGTCCAAGGAAAACTTAAGAGAAGAATCATTGGCAAAAATTGAGAAACAATTTGATGAAGAAGATCAAGGTGGATTAAAGGCATATAAAGGGAAGATATGGATACCTCTACATGGGGGTATGAGAGAAATAATTTTAGAAGAAACCCATAAGTCCAGATACTCAGTGCACCCCGGTAGTGACAAAATGTACCATGAGTTAAAAGAAAAATTCTGGTGGCCTGGATTAAAAAGATCAATAGCAGAATATGTCAGCAAATGCTTGACTTGTGCAAGAGTAAAAGCAGAGCATCAAAAGCCATCTGGATTGTTACAACAACCAGAGATACCTGCATGGAAATGGGAACAAGTTACTATGGATTTTGTAACCAAGTTACCTCGGACCACCAGTGGTCATGACTCAATATGGGTAGTCGTTGATAGGCTAACAAAAACGGCACACTTTTTACCTATAAGGGAAGATTACAAAATGGATAAGTTAGCAAAGATTTATATGAATGAAATTGTGTCGAGACACGGAGTGCCAACATCAATAATCTCGGATAGAGATAGTCGTTTCACTTCAAGATTTTGGCAAACACTTCAAGAAGCTCTGGGAACCAAATTAAAACTAAGTACGGCTTACCATCCTCAAACGGATGGGCAAAGTGAAAGAACTATCCAGACATTGGAAGACATGTTGAGAGCATGTGTAATAGATTTTGGAGGAAGTTGGGACACCCACTTGCCATTAGTTGAATTCTCCTATAATAACAGCTACCATACTAGTATTCAAGCCGCACCGTTCGAAGCATTATATGGGAGAAAGTGTAGATCACCACTATGTTGGAATGAAATAGGTGAGAACAAATTAACAGGGCCTGAGATTGTGCAAGAAACTACTGATAAGATCCATAGAATCAAGGAAAGGATGAAGGCTGCTCAAGACCGACAGAAGAGTTATGCAGATAAGAGACGAAGGCCGTTGGAGTTCAGTGTAGGTGATAAAGTCATGCTAAAGGTATCACCATGGAAGGGTACGGTACGCTTTGGCAAACATGGGAAGTTGAACCCCCGATATATTGGACCCTTCAAAATTGTAGCAAGAGTGGGACTTGTAGCTTATCAGCTAGAACTACCATTGGAATTAGAAGGAATACATGACGTGTTTCATGTGTCAAACCTCAAGAAATGCTTAGTGGACGAAACTTTGATCATACCTTACAAAGAGGCAAAGGTCAATAAACAATTGCAATTCATGGAGGAACCTGTAGAAATCATGGACAGACAGATCAAGAAGCTGAGGCGTAGTAAGATACCAATTGTTAAAGTACGTTGGGATTCTAAACGAGGGCCTGAGTTTACTTGGGAAAAAGAATCGGAGATACGTGAGAAGTATCCTCAACTATTTCAAACTACAAGTTGACTATGACAAATCAAATTTCGAGGACGAAATTTCTACAAGTAGGGGAGACTGTGACAACACGCGAATCAGGTTTATATTAAAACTTTAAATTACGATGCATTTTATTAATATGTTTAGATAAACACACTTCTTAGAAACATTAAGTAGAGAAATTAAGTCATTAGTTGAGAACAATAGAACGCCCATGCCATAAAAATTTGGAAACAATAATTCTTCTATGAAACATAATATATCCTTGTGACACAACGAGTGAAAATAAAGCGAAACAATGATTTCACATATTCATATATGTATATATTTTTAAGCATGTTTGAAAATATGATAATTATAATATCTAATGCTAAAATTAATTCTAATAAATAATTATCATATTAAAAAGTTATATGGATGTCACGACATACACACATAGTAATACATATGCTCACATTTTGTTTATACATACATACATGCGTAGGGGTATTAATTTCAAGACTCAACAAATGAAAACCTAATATATGTTTACTCATTCATACATATATACACGGTTACATACATACCCATTTATATATATATATATATATATATATACATGCATGCAATGCCTACATCAAAACACACACACATAATACCCATACATGCATAGGTTATTTAAATAAATAAAACACAACTCTTTATATTATCTACACATAACATCATGACATATATATATATTATTGTCTTTACATGCATGGGTATATCATGACTCACACACCTACATATATTCGATATATATATACATATATATATATATAACGGTCACATATATATATATACATATATACATACGTTAGACACACACACACAACATTCAAAAACCTTAAAATCTAAATAATTCTTTTCTCTTAACACACCTCCTATCACCACCAATAGAATTAACTCTATGTCTCTTACACATACATCACCATCATAAGATTTATATCTATATAGATATATACACAAAGCACATATACACGACCAAATACTTGCATGTGCACAAGAAAACAAAATGCCACACTAACCTATTTCATCACCTCATTTTCAACCAATCCATTCCTTTCCTCTCTTCCCCACACACATCAACCACTTACCCCTCTTCTTTTTCTTACACACCACCGCCCAACCCCTCTCTCCTCTTCCCCTTTATTCGGCCAAACACACCCACCTACCATCACTTCTCATTTTGATCTTCTCAACTCAAGAAAAACACTCTCATATCTCCCCCTCTCAAGCTTCGACGAGTTCCAGCCCTTCTTCCCCAAGAGATCGACGGTTTTGAGGTCTCAACACAAGAGCATCTCAAGTTCAAGGGTTCGTTCGACACAAAGGTTAGATAGTGAGTCTCTAAAACTTGAAAACCTTATTCTATCTACTCCTTATTGTCTCACAAATCTCGACAGCCCCTAAACATTTATAATGAACTTTTCAAAAACATACAAGCATGAGTTTTGATGACAATGTCCCAAAAACACACATGCATGCACATGCATGTGTGAAGATTCGACACATTCTAAACAAAAACCATGATTTCGGTACAAGGATCCTTACCCATTCAAAGAAATCGATTTTCATCCTATCTAATACACTAAATTCTATGGGGGACGAGAACACAAGATAATCCTTACACATGCAAGTCTTGCATGTGTTAATCCATGAGTTGGAAACTCATATCTCCTGTTTTCATACTTCTAGTTAACTCTAAAACCTCTCTACACATTTGATAGGTCCTAATCATCCTAAGAACCATCTCGAATCGTGGTTCACAAGTTCCCAACACAAGGGTAAGGCTATACCTCTCTAAGGATTAATATATATATGCATGCATGTATGTAAAAATGAAAAACTACAACCTTAAAATGCTTATATGTATGTCTCGAAAATTTGATCAGGTCTAGATATGATATTATTATTGGAAATATTTTATAAAAGATTGGGTTTTGATGATAGGAATGTTATATTGTTAATTTTGCCCCAAAAACCCAATTTCTAAGGCTTATAAGTACTTAAAATATCAAAAATTATGTTAACAGTTTTCTGGACAGAATGTATAACTAAAATGGACTCATAATTATGTTGGAATAACACTCAAAAAGTTTGAGTATTTATTGTTATGTCTAGAATAAGTTATGGATTTATTAAAATTCCTATAAATCTTGATAAAATCATCAAAAATAGCTCCTGAGTGATAAAAATCCGAAGTATAATTTATTTCGTTATGAATATAGTAAAAGGCCTGGGAAAAATATTGGAACTAAAAATTTATAGTTTAAACTAATTATTTGCCATTTAAAATATTTGCAAAGGCTAAAAATACGAATTAAATTTGTTACTGTTCAAAATATGAAGTAAATATTTTTTCCAGTATTCTAATAATACTGGGAGGTCTCAGTAAAAATATGGTAATTTTTAGTGACTGTTAAGTATTTATTTGTTATTTAATATAATAAATAGTGCAAAAATCATTTTACATAGTAAATGACCTCCTAAATTTATAAAAGTGCTACAGTAACCTTAGAACATGAGTTGTTCACTGTATAAAAAGTTTTGTAATTTTTACATATCGGGAAATATTTATTATAATATTAATGGGATTTAAAATGTTTAAAACTGTTTAAAATAGTAAACGAGCTTTAAAAATTCTGAAATTTTTACAGGAGTTAAATAACATCAGTATGAGACTATATAAATATTTTCGGAATTTTTAGTGATCAGAATCATTATCTGGGAATTTTTGAGGATTTTAAAAACAAATTTTGATACAAGAGGTTAATATAAAAACAATAGGGAATGAGTAAATAAAATTTTACCCAGACCCTTTACTGATAATAAGCAATGAGGAAAAACATATAAATATGTAAACCTATATCCATGTGTAATTATTAAACCCGAAAGGTTTTGAATACTTAAAAATATGGTTAAATGAGAAACAATATCACATCAATGTTTATGGCATGAATATTTACTAAAATCTAAACATACATTAGGCAAGTGAACCAATCAAGATTTACCATCAATCCCTTCATTCGACAGATAACCAAACATCAGTAACAGGTGAGTTCATGTGATCCCTTTTCTTTTACTGTTTGGGATATTGAAAGCATGCTCCATAAATTGTTTATAAAATTTTATTTATGTGATAATGAACGTCCGTTTCAATAAAATTGCTTCCCCTAGACATTAAACTTAATTTACAACCATTAACTCATAAGTAGAGCCGGTGAGTATATGGGTAGTACTACTTGGGAATCCCCCACGCACAGTGGCCCGAAAGGGTGGCCTTGTAAAAGAAAGGTTGAAACCCCACTGAGGTTATTGTCAACCGTTGTGGCATATATTCTTATGATACATAAATGACCGAGAGCAGGAACGGGTCTCGGAATTGGGAAGTATATTTGGTTTGACCATGTTGTGGGCTAACAGTGTATGAGGCAAACGCCCGAGCATGGAACAGGGTTGGTTGTATTGTTATTGAATTATCACATGTTATATTATTACTAATTGTGTCATATTATTAAACTCATGTTCTCACCAACTATTTAGTTGACGTATTTTAGCATGTCTTTCAGGTTGAATTGGTAAGAGTAGGAGAACCGGATGAGCTCCTAGAGGAATAGTGATGGCTTTAGAATGGAGTTGACTTAAGAACAATTTTATGATTATTGAATTATGTTTTATTGGGCCCTGCGTGGCAAATTTAGACAATTTGTGGTGTGTTTGATACTTTATTTTCTTTAGTTTGCTTTGGGCTATGAATTATTTAAACTATGCTTCCGCAAAGTTAGTTAAATGATTTGAAATCAATCGTCATGCCTTTATCCCCTCGGGTTGGGGTGTGACAAATTCACACTCAAACGTCCTTCCTACACCTTCGGATCACCACGGTTGCTGTTCGTTTCGATTGGAAAACCCCGGAATAGGATTTCGCAATATTCCAGAGGCTGTCGAGTAGATATCCGTTGGAATCGGATTGTTTCCGAGCTCCAAATAGGTCTTACAAAGTGGTATCAGAGCTTTGGCTCTTGATTGTGCTCGATTTCCACTCCAAATCACTAAATATGAGATTTGTTGTTCGAAATCTGTCAAAACCCTAAGTTTCTTGCCTTTCAAGCTACTGTTCCATTCAAAATCCGTGGGTTTTTGTAGTGTTTTTGTCAAGACCTTTATCCCAATTGGTTGGTAATCATGTCATGATATTCTGTACCAAATTTGGTGCATAGATCTGATCAAAATCCAAAGTTGTAGCGATTTTAGTTGCTGAAAACCTCAGGTCAGCCGAATGAGCATGGCGGACGAATAAGTTTGGCCGAATCACTCCCATTCACCGAATAGCACCATTCGACACTCTCATTCGGCGAATAACTCCATTCGGCATACTTATTCGGCGGATAGCTTCATTCTCCATACTCATTCGGCGAATAGCCTCATTCGATCTTGTCATTCGCGAAATTGCGATACTCATCTTCCAATTCGCCAGTTTTGTTACATTCGGTCCCCGACATTCGCCATAGTCTTCTTCATTTGGCCAACAGTTTGAATATTTTTCTAAGTGTTGGATCTTGTTATTCTAGATTTTATGGAGGATTTAGCATTGATGGCGAACCAGAATCATCGTATTCAGACGTTGCTGTTGACAGGGACTGAGACAGGAAACTGCAATAAAGCTCCCAAGTTGTTATCCTTAGATGACTATCCACACTGGAAGTACAGATTTGAGATTGACATATATGGAGTGGATACTTACTTATGGATGATGATTGAAGGAGGTTATCTGAGGCCTCTGCATGAAGATGGAACACCTATGGTAGTCACGCGGATGACTGAGCCTCAGAGAAAGCTTTATGATTATGAGAAGAAAGCTTATGCTATTTTGTCTCAATCCATTGCTACTGATATTTTCCACCAGTTCAGACAGTTTACATCTTCTAAATATATGTGGGATGCTTTGCAGCAGAGATATGAGGGCAATGATGCTTTGAAGAATATAAAGTCAAAAGCCTTGAGGAAGGAATTCAACAGCTTCATGTATGTTGGAAATGAATCTTTGGATGATCTGATTGCTAGATTTTATCATCTTTTAAGCGAGTTGTTCAATCATCAAGTTAAAACTACAACTCAGGAGAAGATTCAATGTTTGGCAGACGCTTTACCTCCCAAGTGGGAGTCATTCGTGAAGGTACTTAAGAAGAATGAGATGATGACCAACATGGACATCAATAATTTCATCCAGAAGCTAAAAGGGCAAGGAATAGAGAACAAGTGGAAGGCTAAGAGAGTTGCTCAAGTCCAGGATCCATCGTTGTACTATTCTACTCCTACTATTGTGAAATCATCTTCTCATGCTACACTGAAAACAACATTTGTTTCTCAAACTTCTGAGAGCCCTCCTTCTTCCCAGAGCACCTAGTGTCAAACCCTAGAAGATCTGAGCGGCCATTGATCGTCCAAGTTCGATTCTCAACCCGTGGTGTTCGATTCACACTCAAACGTCCTTCCTACACCTTCGGATCACCACGGTTGCTGTTCGTTTCGATTGGAAAACCCTGGAATAGGATTTCGCAATATTCCAGAGGCTGTCGAGTAGATATCCGTTGGAATCGGATTGTTTCTGAGCTCCAAATAGGTCCTACAAAGTGGTATCAGAGCTTTGGCTCTTGATTGTGCTCGATTTCCACTCCAAATCACTAAATATGAGATTTGTTGTTCGAAATCTGTCAAAACCCTAAGTTTCTTACCTTTCAAGCTACTGTTCCATTCAAAATCCGTGGGTTTTTGTAGTGTTTTTGTCAAAACCTTTATCCCAATTGGTTGGTAATCATGTCATGATATTCTGTACCAAATTTGGTGCATAGATCTGATGAAAATCCAAAGTTATAGCGATTTTAGTTGCTGAAAACCTCAGATCAGCCGAATGAGCATGGCGGACGAATAAGTTTGGCCGAATCACTCCCATTCGCCGAATAGCACCATTCGACACTCTCATTCAGTGAATAACTCCATTCGGCATACTTATTCGGCGGATAGCTTCATTCTCCATACTCATTCGGCGAATAGCCTCATTCGATCTTTTCATTCGCGAAATTGTGATACTTATCTTCTCATTCGCCAGTTTTGTTGCAATCGGTACCCGACATTCGCCATAGTCTTCTTCATTCGGCCAACAGTTTTAAAATTTTTCTAAGTGTTGGATCTTGTTATTCTTGATTTTATGGAGGATTTAGCATTGATGGCGAACCAGAATCATCGTATTCAGACGTTGCTGTTGACAGGCACTAAGACAGGAAACTGCAATAAAGCTCCCAAGTTGTTATCCTTAGATGACTATCCACACTGGAAGTACAGATTTGAGATTGACATCAATGGAGTGGATACTAACTTATGGATGATGATTGAAGGAGGTTATCTGAGGCCTCTGCATGAAGATGGAACACCTATGGTAGTCACGCGGATGACTGAGCCTCAGAGAAAGCTTTATGATTATGAGAAGAAAGCTTATGCTATTTTGTCTCAATCCATTGCTACTGATATCTTCCACCAGTTCAAACAGTTTACATCTTCTAAATATCTGTGGGATGCTTTGCAGCAGAGATATGAGGGCAATGATGCTTTGAAGAATAAAAAGTCAGAAGCTAGAGGAAGGAATTCAACAGCTTCATGTATGTTGGAAATGAATCTTCGGATGATCTGATTGCTAGATTTTATCATCTTTTAAGCGAGTTGTTCAATCATCAAATTAAAACTAAAACTCAGGAGAAGATTCAATGTTTGGCAGACGCTTTACCTCCCAAGTGGGAGTCATTCGTGAAGGTACTTAAGAAGAATGAGATGATGACCAACATGGACGTCAACAATTTCATCCAGAAGCTAAAAGGGCAAGGAATAGAGAACAAGTGGAAGGCTAAGAGAGTTGCTCAAGTCCAGGTTCCATCATTGTACTATTCTACTCCTACTATTGTGAAATCATCTTCTCATGCTACACTGAAAACAACATTTGTTTCTCAAACTTCTGAGAGCCCTCCTTCTTCCCAGAGCACCTAGTGTCAAACCCTAGAAGATCTAAGCGGCCATTGATCGTCCAAATTCGATTCTCAACCCGTGGTGTTCGATTCACACTCAAACGTCCTTCCTACACCTTCGGATCACCACGGTTGCTGTTCGTTTCGATTGGAAAACCCTGGAATAGGCTTTCGCAATATTCCAGAGGCTGTCGAGTAGATATCCGTTGGAATCGGATTGTTTCCGAGCTCCAAATAGGTCCTACAAAGCGGTATCAGAGCTTTGGCTCTTGATTGTGCTCGATTTCCACTCCAAATCACCAAATATGAGATTTGTTGTTCGAAATTTGTCAAAACCCTAAGTTTCTTGCCTTTCAAGCTACTGTTCAATTCAAAATCCGTGGGTTTTTGTAGTGTTTTTGTCAAAACCTTTATCCCAATTGGTTGGTAATCATGTCATGATATTCTGTACCAAATTTGGTGCATAGATCTGATCAAAATCCAAAGTTATAGCGATTTTAGTTGCTGAAAACCTCAGATCAGCCGAATGAGCATGGCGGACGAATAAGTTTGGCCGAATCACTCCCATTCGCCGAATAGCACCATTCGACACTCTCATTCGGCGAATAACTCCATTCGGCATACTTATTCGGCGGATAGCTTCATTCTCCATACTCATTCGGCGAATAGCCTCATTCGATCTTTTCATTCGCGAAATTGTGATACTCATCTTCTCATTCGCCAGTTTTGTTACATTCGGTCCCTGACATTCGCCATAGTCTTCTTCATTCGGCCAACAGTTTGAAAATTTTTCTAAGTGTTGGATCTTGTTATTCTTGATTTTATGGAGGATTTAGCATTGATGGCGAACCAGAATCATCGTATTCAGACGTTGTTGTTGACAGGGACTGAGACAGGAAACTGCAATAAAGCTCCCAAGTTGTTATCCTTAGATGACTATCCACACTGGAAGTACAGATTTGAGATTGACATCAATGGAGTGGATACTTACTTATGGATGATGATTGAAGGAGGTTATCTGAGGCCTCTGCATGAAGATGGAACACCTATGGTAGTCACGCGGATGACTGAGCCT
Organism: Mikania micrantha; assembly: GCA_009363875.1. Taxonomy (NCBI): domain Eukaryota; kingdom Viridiplantae; phylum Streptophyta; class Magnoliopsida; order Asterales; family Asteraceae; genus Mikania; species Mikania micrantha. Next base: position 43,310,211 of record CM018681.1, on the reverse strand, counting down.
CAGAGAAAGCTTTATGATTATGAGAAGAAAGCTTATGCTATTTTGTCTCAATCCATTGCTACTGATATCTTCCACCAGTTCAGACAGTTTACATCTTCTAAATATATGTGGGATGCTTTGCAGCAGAGATATGAGGGCAATGATGCTTTGAAGAATATAAAGTCAAAAGCCTTGAGGAAGGAATTCAACAGCTTCATGTATGTTGGAAATGAATCTTTGGATGATCTGATTGCTAGATTTTATCATCTTTTAAGCGAGTTGTTCAATCATCAAGTTAAAACTACAACTCAGGAGAAGATTCAAAGTTTGGCAGACGCTTTACCTCCCAAGTGGGAGTCATTCGTGAAGGTACTTAAGAAGAATGAGATGATGACCAACATGGACATCAATAATTTCATCCAGAAGCTGAAAGAGCAAGGAATAGAGAACAAGTGGAAGGCTAAGAGAGTTGCTCAAGTCCAGGATCCATCATTGTATTATTCTACTCCTACTATTGTGAAATCATCTTCTCATGCTACACTGAAAACAACATTTGTTTCTCAAACTTCTGAGAGCCCTCCTTCTTCCCAGAGCATCTAGTGTCAAACCTTAGAAGATCTGAGCGACCATTGATCGTCCAAGTTCGATTCTCAACCCGTGGTGTTCGATTCACACTCAAACGTCCTTCCTACACCTTCGGAGCACCACGGTTGCTGCTCGTTTCGATTGGAAAACCCTGGAATAGGATTTCGCAATATTCAAGAGGCTGTCGAGTAGATATCCGTTGGAATCGGATTGTTTCCGAGCTCCAAATAGGTCCTACAAAATGGTATCAGAGCTTTGGCTCTTGATTCTGCTATATTTCCACTCCAAATCACTAAATCTGAGATTTGTTGTTCGAAATCTGTCAAAACCCTAAGTTTCTTGCCTTTCAAGCTACTGTTCCATTCAAAATCCGTGGGTTTTTGTAGTGTTTTTGTCAAAACCTTTATCCCAGTTGGTTGGTAATCATGTCATGATATTCTGTACCAAATTTGGTGCATCGATCTGATAAAAATCCAAAGCTATAGCGATTTTAGTTGCTGAAAACCTCAGATCAGCCGAATGAGCATGGCGGACGAATAAGTTTGGCCGAATCACTCCCATTCGCCGAATAGCACCATTCGACACTCTCATTCGGTGAATAACTCCATTCGGCATACTTATTCGGCGGATAGCTTCATTCTCCATCCTCATTCGATCTTTTCATTCGCGAAATTGTGATACTCGTCTTCTCATTCGCCAGTTTTGTTACATTCGGTCCCCGACATTCGCCATAGTCTTCTTCATTCGGCCAACAGTTTGAAAATTTTTCTAAGTGTTGGATCTTGTTAATCTTGATTTTATGGAGGATTTAGCATTGATGGCGAACCAGAATCATCGTATTCAGACGTTGCTGTTGAGAGGGACTGAGACAGGAAACTGCAATAAAGCTCCCAAGTTGTTATCCTTAGATGACTATCCACACTGGAAGTACAGATTTGAGATTCACATCAATGGAGTGGATACTAACTTATGGATGATGAATGAAGGAGGTTATCTGAGGCCTTCTGAATGAAGATGGAACACCTATGCTAGTCACACGGATGACTGAGCCTCAGAGAAAGTTTTATGATTATGAGAAGAAAGCTTATGTATTTTGTCTCAATCCATTGCTACTGATATCTTCCACCAGTTCAGACAGTTTACATCTTCTAAATATCAGTGGGATGCTTTGCAGCAGAGATATGAGGGCAATGATGCTTTGAAGAATATAAAGTCAAAAGCCTTGAGGAAGGAATTCAACAGCTTCATGTATCTTGGAAATGAATGTTTGGATGATCTGGTTGCTAGATTTTATCATCTTTTAAGCGATCTGTTCAATCATCAAGTTAAAACTACAACTCAGGAGAAGATTCAACGTTTGGCAGACGCTTTACCTTCCAAGTGGGAGTCATTCGTGATGGTACTTAAGCAGAATGAGATGATGACCAACATGGACCTCAATAATTTCATCCAGAAGCTGAAAGAGCAAGGAATAGAGAACAAGTGGAAGGCTAAGAGAGTTGTTCAAGTCAAGGATCCATCATTGTATTATTCTACTCCTACTATTGAGAAATCATCTTCTCATGCTCCACTAAAAACAACATTTGTTTCTCAAACTTCTGAGAGCTCTCCTTCTTCCCAGAGCACCTAGTGTCAAACCCTAGAAGATCTGAGCGGCCATTTATCGTCCAAGTTCGATTCTCAACCCGTGGTGTTCGATTCACACTCAAACGTCCTTCCTACACCTTCGGATCACCACGGTTACTGTTCGTTTCGATTGGAAAACCCTGGAATAGGATTCCGCAATATTCCAGAGGCTGTCGAGTAGATATCCGTTGGAATCGGATTGTTTCGGAGCTCCAAATTGGTCCTACAAAGTGGTATCAGAGCTTTGGCTCTTGATTCTGCTCGATTTCCACTACAGATCACTAAATCTGAGATTTTTTGTTCGAAATGTGTCAAAACCCTAAGTTTCTTGCCCTTCAAGCTACTGTTCCATTCAAAATCCGTGGGTTTTTGTAGTGTTTTTGTCAAAACCTTTATCCCAATTGGTTGGTAATCATGTCATGATATTCTGTACCAAATTTGGTGCATAGATTTGATCAAAATCCAAGTTATAGCGATTTTAGTTGCTGAAAACCTCAGATCTGCCGAATGTGCATGGCGGCCGAATAAGTTTGGCCGAATCACTCCCATTCGCCGAATAGCACCATTCAACACTCTCAATCGGCGAATAACTCCATTCGGCATATTCATTCGGCGGATAGCTTCATTCTCCATACTCATTCGGCGAATAGCCTAATTCGATCTTTTCATTCGCCAAATAGGTTCATTCGCCAAATTGTCATACTCATCTTCTCATTCGCCAGCTTTGTTACATTCGGTCCCCGACATTCGCCATAGTCTTCTTCATTCGGCCAACAGTTTTAAAATTTTTCTAAGTGTTGGATCTTGTTATTCTTGATTTTATGGAGGATTTAGCATTAATGGCAAACCAGAATCATCGTATTCAGAGGTTGCTGTTGACAGGGACAGAGACAGGAAACTGCAATAAAGCTCCCAAGTTGTTATCCTTAGATGACTACCCACACTGGAAGTACAGATTTGAGATTGACATCAATGGAGTGGATAATAACTTATGGATGATGATTGAAGGAGGTTATCTGAGGCCTCTGAATGAAGATGGAACACCTATGCTAGTCACCCGGATGACTGAGCCTTAGAGAAAGCTTTATGATTATGAGAAGAAAGCTTATGCTATTTTGTCTCAATCCATTGCTACTGATATCTTCCACCAGTTCAGACAGTTTACATCTTTTAAATATCTGTGGAATGCTTTGCAGCAGAGATATGAGGGCAATGATGCTCTGAAGAATATAAAGTCAAAAGCCTTGAGGAAGGAATTCAACAGCTTCATATATGTTGGAAATGAATCTTTGGATGATCTGATTGCTAGATTTTATCATCTTTTAAGCGAGTTGTTCAATCATCAAGTTAAAACTACAACTCAGGAGAAGATTCAACGTTTGGCAGACGCTTTACCTCCCAAGTGGGAGTCATTCGTGATGGTACTTAAGCAGAATGAGATGATGACCAACATGGACATCAATAATTTGATCCAGAAGCTGAAAGAGCAAGGAATAGAGAACAAGTGGAAGGCAAAGAGAGTTGCTCAAGTCCAGAAGCCATAATTGTATGATTCTACTCCTAATATTGAGAAATCATCTTCTCATGCTCCACTAAAAACAACATTTGTTTCTCAAACTTCTGAGAGCCCTCCTTCTTACTAGAGCACCTAGTGTCAAACCCTAAAAGATCTAAGCGGCCATTGATCGTCCCAGTTCGATTCTCAACCCGTGGTGTTCGATTCATACTCAAACGTCCTTCCTACACCTTCGGATCACCACGGTTGCTGTTTGTTTCGATTGGAAAACCCTGGAATAGGATTCCGCAATATTCCAGAGGCTATCGGATTGTTTCAGAGCTTCAAATAGGTCCTACAAAGTGGTATTAGAACTTTGGCTCTTGATTCTGCTCGATTTCCACTCCAAATCACTAAATCTTAGATTTGTTGTACGAAATCTGTCAAAACCCTAAGTTTCTTGCCCTTCAAGCTACTGTTCCATTCAAAATCCGTGGGTTTTTGTAGTGTTTTTGTCAAAACCTTTATTTCAATTGGTTGGTAATCATGTCATGATATTCTGTACCAAATTTGGTGCATAGATTTGATCAAAATCCAAGTTATAGCGATTTTAGTTGCTGAAATCCTAAGATCAGCCGAATGTGCATGGCGGCCGAATAAGTTTGGCCGAATCACTCACATTCGCCGAATAGCACCATTCAACACTCTCAATCGGCGAATAACTCCATTCGGCATATTCATTCGGCGGATAGCTTCATTCTCCATACTCATTCGGCGAATAGCCTAATTCGATCTTTTCATTCGCCAAATAGGTTCATTCGCCAAATTGTCATACTCATCTTCTCATTCGCCAGCTTTGTTACATTCGGTCCCCGACATTCGCCATAGTCTTCTTCATTCGGCCAACAGTTTTAAAATTTTTCTAAGTGTTGGATCTTGTTATTCTTGATTTTATGGAGGATTTAGCATTAATGGCAAACCAGAATCATCGTATTCAGAGGTTGCTGTTGACAGGGACTGAGACAGGAAACTGCAATAAAGCTCCCAAGTTGTTATCCTTAGATGACTACCCACACTGGAAGTACAGATTTGAGATTGACATCAATGGAGTGGATAATAACTTATGGATGATGATTGAAGGAGGTTATCTGAGGCCTCTGAATGAAGATGGAACACCTATGCTAGTCACCCGGATGACTGAGCCTTAGAGAAAGCTTTATGATTATGAGAAGAAAGCTTATGCTATTTTGTCTCAATCCATTGCTACTGATATCTTCCACCAGTTCAGACAGTTTACATCTTTTAAATATCTGTGGAATGCTTTGCAGCAGAGATATGAGGGCAATGATGCTTTGAAGAATATAAAGTCAAAAGCCTTGAGGAAGGAATTCAACAGCTTCATGTATGTTGGAAATGAATCTTTGGATGATCTGATTGCTAGATTTTATCATCTTTTAAGCGAGTTGTTCAATCATCAAGTTAAAACTACAACTCAGGAGAAGATTCAACGTTTGGCAGACGCTTTACCTCCCAAGTGGGAGTCATTCGTGATGGTACTTAAGCAGAATGAGATGATGACCAACATGGACATCAATAATTTGATCCAGAAGCTGAAAGAGCAAGGAATAGAGAACAAGTGGAAGGCAAAGAGAGTTGCTCAAGTCCAATAGCCATCATTGTATTATTCTACTCCTAATATTGAGAAATCATCTTCTCATGCTCCACTAAAAACAACATTTGTTTCTCAAACTTCTGAGAGCCCTCCTTCTTACTAGAGCACCTAGTGTCAAACCCTAAAAGATCTAAGCGGCCATTGATCGTCCCAGTTCGATTCTCAACCCGTGGTGTTCGATTCATACTCAAACGTCCTTCCTACACATTCGGATCACCACGGTTGCTGTTCGTTTCGATTGAAAAACCCTGGAATAGGATTCCGCAATATTCCAGAGGCTATCGGATTGTTTCAGAGGTTCAAATAGGTCCTACAAAGTGGTATTAGAGCTTTGGCTCTTGATTCTGCTCGATTTCCAATCCAAATCACTAAATCTTAGATTTGTTGTACGAAATCTGTCAAAACCCTAAGTTTCTTGCCCTTCAAGCTACTGTTCCATTCAAAATCCGTGGGTTTTTGTAGTGTTTTTGTCAAAACCTTTATTTCAATTGGTTGGTAATCATGTCATGATATTCTGTACCAAATTTGGTGCATAGATTTGATCAAAATCCAAGTTATAGCGATTTTAGTTGCTGAAAACCTCAGATCAGCCGAATGTGCATGGCGGCCGAATAAGTTTGGCCGAATCACTCACATTCGCCGAATAGCACCATTCAACACTCTCATTCGGCGAATAACTCCATTCGGCATATTTATTCGGCGGATAGCTTCATTCTCCATACTCATTCGGCGAATAGCCTAATTCGATCTTTTCATTCGCCAAATAGGTTCATTCGCCAAATTGTCATACTCATCTTCTCATTCGCCAGCTTTGTTACATTCGGTCCCCGACATTCGCCATAGTCTTCTTCATTCGGCCAACAGTTTTAAAATTTTTCTAAGTGTTGGATCTTGTTATTCTTGATTTTATGGAGGATTTAGCATTAATGGCAAACCAGAATCATCGTATTCAGAGGTTGCTGTTGACAGGGACTGAGACAGGAAACTGCAATAAAGCTCCCAAGTTGTTATCCTTAGATGACTACCCACACTGGAAGTACAGATTTGAGATTGACATCAATGGAGTGGATAATAACTTATGGATGATGATTGAAGGAGGTTATCTGAGGCCTCTGAATGAAGATGGAACACCTATGCTAGTCACCCGGATGACTGAGCCTTAGAGAAAGCTTTGTGATTATGAGAAGAAAGCTTATGCTATTTTGTCTCAATCCATTGCTACTGATATCTTCCACCAGTTCAGACAGTTTACATCTTTTAAATATCTGTGGAATGCTTTGCAGCAGAGATATGAGGGCAATGATGCTTTGAAGAATATAAAGTCAAAAGCCTTGAGGAAGGAATTCAACAGCTTCATGTATGTTGGCAATGAATCTTTGGATGATCTGATTGCTAGATTTTATCATCTTTTAAGCGAGTTGTTCAATCATCAAGTTAAAACTACAACTCAGGAGAAGATTCAACGTTTGGCAGACGCTTTACCTCCCAAGTGGGAGTCATTCGTGATGGTACTTAAGCAGAATGAGATGATGACCAACATGGACATCAATAATTTGATCCAGAAGCTGAAAGAGCAAGGAATAGAGAACAAGTGGAAGGCAAAGAGAGTTGCTCAAGTCCAGAAGCCATCATTGTATTATTCTACTCCTACTATTGAGAAATCATCTTCTCATGCTCCACTAAAAACAACATTTGTTTCCCAAACTTCTGAGAGCCCTCCTTCTTACCAGAGCACCTAGTGTCAAACCCTAAAAGATCTAACCGGCCATTGATCGTCCCAGTTCGATTCTCAACCCGTGGTGTTCGATTCATACTCAAACGTCCTTCCTACACCTTCGGATCACCACGGTTTCTGTTCGTTTCGATTGGAAAACCCTGGAATAGGATTCCGCAATATTCCAGAGGCTATCGGATTGTTTCAGAGCTTCAAATAGGTCCTACAAAGTGGTATTAGAGCTTTGGCTCTTGATTCTGCTCGATTTCCACTCCAAATCACTAAATCTTAGATTTGTTGTTCGAAATCTGTCAAAACCCTAAGTTTCTTGCCCTTCAAGCTACTGTTCCATTCAAAATCCGTGGGTTTTTGTAGTGTTTTTGTCAAAACCTTTATTTCAATTGGTTGGTAATCATGTCATGATATTCTGTACCAAATTTGGTGCATAGATTTGATCAAAATCCAAGTTATAGCGATTTTAGTTGCTGAAAACCTCAGATCAGCCGAATGAGCATGGCGGCCGAATCACTCCCATTCGCCGAATAGCACCATTCGACACTCTCATTCGGCGAATAACTCCATTCGGCATACTCATTCGGCGGATAGCTTCATTCTCCATACTCATTCGGCGAATAGCCTCATTCGATCTTTTCATTCGCCAAATAGGTTCATTCGCCAAATTGTCATACTCATCTTCTCATTCGCCAGTTTTGTTACATTCGGTCCCCGACATTCGCCATAGTCTTCTTCATTCGGCCAACAGTTTTAAAATTTTTCTAAGTGTTGGATCTTGTTATTCTTGATTATATGGAGGATTTAGCATTAATGGCAAACCAGAATCATCGTATTCAGAGGTTGCTGTTGACAGGGACTGAGACAGGAAACTGCAATAAAGCTCCCAAGTTGTTATCCTTTGATGACTATCCACACTGGAAGTACAGATTTGAGATTGACATCAATGGAGTGGATACTAACTTATGGATGATGATTGAAGGAGGTTATCTGAGGCCTTTGAATGAAGATGGAACACCTATGCTAGTCACACGGATGACTGAGCCTCAGAGAAAGCTTTATGATTATGAGAAGAAAGCTTATGCTATTTTGTCTCAATCCATTGCTACTGATATCTTCCACCAGTTCAGACAGTTTACATCTTCTAAATATCTGTGGGATGCTTTGCAGCAGAGATATGAGGGCAGTGATGCTTTGAAGAATATAAAGTCAAAAGCCTTGAGGAAGGAATTAAACAGCTTCATGTATGTTGGAAATGAATCTTTGGATGATCTGATTGATAGATCTTATCATCTTTTAAGCGACTTGTTCAATAATCAAGTTAAAACTACAACTCAGAAGAAGATTCAACGTCTGGCAGACGCTTTACCTCCCAAGTGGGAGTCATTCGTGATGGTACTTTAGCAGAATGAGATGATGACCAACATGGACAACAATAATTTGATCCAGAAGCTTAAAGAGCAAGGAATAGAGAAGAAGTGGAAGGCTAAGAGAGTTGCTCAAGTCGAGGATCCATCATTGTATTATTCTACTCCTACTATTGAGAAATCATCTTCTCATGCTCCACTAAAAAAAACATTTGTTTCTCAAACTTCTGAGAGCCCTCCTTCTTACCAGAGCACCTAGTGTCAAACCCTAGAAGATCTGAGCGGCCATTGATCGTCCAAGTTTGGTCCACAGTTGATTAGGCCGACGGTTGCACCACCCAGGAAATTAAATCAGATGTTTATAAAAGCTGTCAAATCTGAATCTAAATTAACTCAAACTAAACCCAAACAACCAAAACAGGTTAAATCTTTGGACAAGGGTAAGAGAAAATAGTGAACAGGGATGTTCCAAAACTGATCAATGTTAATCAAGCATAGTCATCATCTATTTATCTGAAAAACTCTTTCAGTAAAAACGCTTCTGGAAAGTCAAGTCTTGTTAGACTTCAGTTTTACCTACTACAGACAAGGTTGTTCATGATGGTAAATGGATCGATGTTCGGATCCAAGACTTAACGGGTCAACCCAAGACTGTAAAGGCTTGGGTTCCCAAAATGAACTAATTGTTTCATTTTTGTGCAGGTTGCCCCAACAGATGCTTTTAACAGCTCTTGCATCGTTGATAGCGGGGCTTCCAGGCACATGACTGGTGATATTTCACTCCTCACCAACGTTAATTCTGTTCGAGGTGGTTATGTTGCATTTGCTGGTGACAAAGGCGGGTTCATAGCAGGAGAAGGTATTCTGTCAAATGGCGAAGTTTCTTTTGACAAAGTCAGATATGTCAAGCAGTTGGAATATAATCTTCTTTGAGCATCTCAGATTTGTGATAAACAGTGCAAAGTTTTCTTTGATGACTTAAAATGCTATATTCTAAAGCATAGTGTTTCTATCCCTGAAGATTGGATCTTAATATCAGCTGTAACACCCCGACGATGGCAGAAACGTCGGGATGCCACGAGGGATGTGTATATTGTTCATAAGCTCGTGGGCATCAAATCAAATCATCACATATTAATCAAATCAAATAATTGTTTACACAAAAATCATGTTTTTCATGATTTAATTACAATCAATTACACAAAAGATTAGCTAAATTAACTAAATACTAGTCTTCAGTAATCCAGTTAATTTTAGCTAAGTCCGAGACCCTAAGTGATGATTGTCCAAAAGATGAAGAGCTATCCCGCTCTATCTATTTCTCCTTTTTCCCTGAAACATGTAGAAAATCAAGTGTCAACTACGAAGTAGTTGGTGAGTAATCATAAATTTTTATATTTTAAAATGTTTACAAAATGATTGTAAAAGTTCATAGTTTTATTAGAAATTCCACATGAGTACCTGCGAGATAATCCAACACATAACCCATCACACAATCACAAACATAAAGTCACATATTTTCAAGTAATCATAGATAGTGATAGATAATCCATCACCTACATATTCAACAAATCTCAATCATCAATATTCTCAAATAGTATAAGTGACCAAACATGGAATCGAGGTGATTAACCGGAGTTAAAAACAATGATTTCATGGAGTGGTGGCAAGCCACGTGACAATACATGCAATCGTTGCGGATGACTAAAGTCAACCGTAACGACTCATGGAGTTGGGATAATCCAAGCGGCAATACGTGTAATCTTTTTCGATGACCGAAGTCAACAACAATGTCACACGGAATTATAATAATCAGTGATAATCCATAAACAATGATAATCCCATAATGTGAATATCATATTGATAAACAGGTATCACCCATGTGTTATCAAAATAATATTTAAAATTGGTATACATGTTCCACCTCCGAGTTTAAAACAAAACAGTTTAAAAGGAGGTTATGAGAACTCACTTGAGTCCTTAGATTCGATGTTCTTGTAGTATGCACGCTCACGTATGTGATATCCGAAACAACTCAACAACCTGTAATTATCGTGTGTTTCATATTCATAAGTGTATGCGTTTTATTTCGATCAAATGTTCACAAGTGTTTTCCTTTAAATCATTAGTGTTTCATTAACTTGGTTTACTTAATTTAAGTTGAAATGAATTTCTAATATTTTATAAGTGTTCATGATTAACTGATAGTTTAGCCTTGTTAGTTCTCAACTATGTTATAATGATCCACTTGTTATAATATCATAGGTATACATTTACATGCATGTTCACTACGCTAACCACCTTGGTTTAAGTTAATAGCACTCTAATTTAAGTTTAATAAAATCCATGCTTAAGTTGATTATAACACAAGTTCAACATACATATAATCCTTAGTTTCTTTAAAACTTGAATTTGAAAAAAAGAAAGGTGATGGCTTAAATGGTTCATGCATGCATGGATACGTCCATGTATATATACACACATGTTTATAATCCCTTGTTTTATCTCTAATCCCTTAGTTAAAAGAAAATGTAGATTAGAAGACCCAAAACCAGCGAACCTTTAGGTTTTATTACACCTAGGTTCACTGCCCTTAGTCCAATCCATGTCCAGGTTCGGCTAGGGTCAATGGGTTCGGCCCATGAGGGTTCGGCCATAGGTTTGGCTAAGGGAGATAGAAGGTTCGGCTGTTGGGTTCGTTTTAAAGTGAGGTTTGGCTAGAGAGCACCCTGGTTCGTGGACTAGGGTTCGCCATATTAGGTTCGCAAATCCCAGGGTTCGCAGCTGGGTAGTTTGCATGGCAAGGTTCGTCTCATCTTGGGTTCACCCAAGGTTCGGCTAATGGAGATTCGTGAGACATGGTTCGCTAGGATTGAGCTAGGTTCGCCAAGTGTTCACAGGTTCGCCTCTCCTTAGGTTTGGGTGTGTGCAGGGTTCGGCTAGGGTTCGTGAGACCCTTCAGGTTTGGCCACCCTACTGTTTAGTTCAAAGGGAACTCGACCAGCAACTATGTCACGAACCTGTACTCCTCATCATCATCTTTGCATCGATCGAGTTACAGATCTGTTTCTAGGATTTCGAGTGAGCTACAAAGGTTTACTTGCATATCTTCTAAGTGTTTATATTGGTTTGAACATAAATGAGTTATATGGTTCTAGATTTACACAAAAACCGAAAGTAGAAACCATAGATTTACCTCGAGCGTCGATCAAATGACGGGTTTCTTCGTATCTACTCGTTCCCCTCGATCACGCGGTCATTTTGGCACCAAGATCTTGTGATTCCGTCAAGAAACAAGCAAGAAAAGCTAGAGAGAAATTCTATTGAGAGAAAGTGGTGGATTTGTGAGTCTAGAGAGAGCGTGTGTATTGCAAATGAAGAAGAAGAAGAAGAAGAAGAAGAAATGGGCTTTAATAGTCGGGTTTCTCCCCACGTGCTCGGTCTCGTTTAATACGCGATAAAGATTATGAAATTGCTCGGTTCTTCTAGTAAAAATATATATTTAAACACAAAATGTTTAATAATTATGCTTCATTTTAAATAGAATGATTTTAATTAAGGTTGTCTCCTAAAACGATTTCGAATAAAACTGTTTCATAAAACATTTCGTTTTCTTTTTTGTTAAATTATTTATTTAATAAATAATTTGCTTGGATTTGTTTTTAGGTTGTGTTTCCTAATAAATGTTATTAATTTATTAATCTTATTTTGATATCGTTAATTATTATTTAGTTGTCTCGTCGAAATGCGTTACTTACGTACGTATTCGTAAAGATCGTCACCTTTGCGAATCCAACGCTCGTATCGTATTTCGATTCGATTTACGTTTTATGGAATATCGTTTCAGATCATTATTCTTAATAATTATATTCGTGTGAATCGTCACTCGCACGAATACATTATTAAGTTAATATTTCTGAATTAATACTCGCGTTTAAATTATGTTCGTAACCTCACCATCGTGTAAATATTCTCAATATCATTTTTATTCTTTAATTATCTTTAATATTATAAATCCCAGTCCAATCCTGCTAAACCATATCACTAACACACCCATGATAGACCGAAATATGCATATGTATAGGGCATGTGCTGGGATAGATCGCAACCTCCCCAACACCGTCCCACCGCTATTTCGATAAACCATGACCATGTGTCCTTGACTATGTTTAGCAACCAAGCCATAACAACTCCTAATACCTTTCCATTCCAAACCACAACCCAATATCCGTGAATTCATCTGCGATAAACTCTCTGGTTCTGTTTAGTTGGGTTACAACTAAACTTCCCATTTTTTACGCGTATAATAATACATTCTCAATGTATACCAATTATCAATAATATCATCCAATAGTTCATTATCATTAATAATTATCATATCAGGTTGTAACAGTACATTTGTACATATGTACGGACAACCTGAAGTACAGTGATGTTACATTAGCCCCTAGGAAGCAAGACTTATATGTACTCAATATGGCCACAGCTTCAACTACATTCTCCACAGCTTCATGTTTTATGTCAAATGCAACTGAGAAAGATTCAATTCTTTGGCATAAGAGGATGGGTCATTTGAGTTTGCGCAAGATGAATCACCTGGTACACAACAATTTGGTTGAAGGAGCCTGTCTGAAGAATTTCAAGCTGTCTGATGTCTGTGTATCTTGCAAGAAAGGAAAAGCAAACCAAGCAGTCTCACAAGCCAAAGAAATACCATTCAATCACTGTTCCACTTGAGCTTCTCCATATGGATCTATTTGGTCATGTTAATTGCAAGACTATAGCTGGGAATCAATACTGTCTAGTTATTATTGATGAATATTCTAGATACTCTTGGGTCTTCTTTTTTAAAGGAGAAATCTGAAATTTTTGACTGCATTCTAGTGTTGGTTACCAAACTTGAATCTCTTTATAAGCTCAAGATTCGTATACTCAGAACCGACAATGGGACAGAGTTCAAAAATCACAACATAGAGAATTTTTGTAATGAACGGCGCATTGTTCAACAATTTAGTGCTCCATAGGTCCCTCAAATGAACGGTGTTGCTGAGCGAAAGAATCGGACTTTGATTGAAGCTGCTAGGACGATGCTTGCTGATTCATCTGTTCCAGTTCAGTTTTGGAATGAAGCTGTAGCCAACACTTGTTACACACTGAACATGGTATTGATAGTGAAGAGACATGGAAAAACTTGCTTTGAACAACTCCACAACAGAAAACAAAATCTTAAGTATCTTGCACCATTTGGTGCACCGTGCACGATGCTTAAGAAACATGAGCAGGGCAAGTTTAATGAGAAGGTGGAAGAAGGGTACTTTCTTGGATACAACACTCCTAATAAAAGGGTTTATAATAGATCAACTCAGAACGTAGAGGAGTGGTATCATGTTGATGTTCAAAGACATTCAATGCCCCCCACCTGGGAAAGGTCCGAACTAGATGTTTGACTATTCTGATCTTTTTGACTCATTCAATATGCCTCCCATGTACTCAGATGAAGATGTTGCTGTTCAAATGATGTATGATGCACAAAATGTACCTGATGAACCAGTGCAACCTTCATCTACTTCAATTCCGATGGTACAGACAAATGATGACAGCTCAGACACAGACGGCAATTCCGGTCAGCCGGTTGCACCCGAACCAAATGTTGAAAATCTTGTGCCAGGTCTTGAGGACTTAAATCTAAACAATTTTGATCCTCAGGTTGAAGTTCCAGCTCATCCTGTTGGAAGAATTAATCGTATTCATCCTCAAGAGAACATCATTGGAAGTCCATTAGATGGGGTTAAGACTAGAAACCAGCTTTCTTCAGGGGGCTTGCAGACATTCTTGATTTTGCAGATGTAAGCTTTTGTGCTCATTCTTGTTTCATCTCCCAAGTTGAACCGCGAACCGTCACTGAAGCTTTAAAGGAAGAATCATGGGTTGATGCCACGCAAGAAGAACTCCTACAATTCAAGAAATTAGGAGTCTGGCAACTTGTTGAATGGCGAAAAGGTGCAAAAGTCATAGGCACCATATGGGTTCTTCGGTGCAAAAAGGATGATCACGAGATCACTGTTAGAAACAAGGCACGTCTGGTGGTTCAAGGGTTCAGACAGATTGAAGGGTTGGATTATAATGAATTGTTTGCACCAGTTGCACGACTTGAAGCAATTCGTATTTTCTTGGCATATGCATCATTCAAAAAGTTTAAACTCTATCAAATGGATTTCAAGAGTGCAATCCTTCATGGTGTGATATGTGAAATAGTGTATGTCAGTCAACCTCCCGGGTTTGAGGATCCATTGCATCGTGACCAAGTCTACAAGCTAGACAAGGCCTTATATGGATTACATTAAGCACCGCGAGCATGGTATGAGACACTTTCCACTTACCTTCTGAACAACGGGTTCAGAAGAGGTGTCATTGATTGTACACTGTTTATTAGAGAAAAGGATAGTGATCTACTCTTGGTAGAAGTTTATGTGGACGATATCATATTTGGTTCTACGAATGATAGTTTGTGCAAGAAATTTGAGAAAGTTATGAAGGAAAAGTTCGAGATGATCCCAATGTGAGAGATGAAATTTTTTCTGCGATTACAGGTGAATCAGTCTGAGGCAGGAATTTTCATTCATCAAACCAAATATGTTGGTGACATACTGAGCCGATTTAGTATGTCAGATGCGAAACCTGCTGGTACCCCACTGGCTGTTAATCACGGGATTACACCATATGAAAAGGGGGAGTTAATCGATGCCACTCTGTATCGAGGAATAATTGGATCTCTGATGTATCTAACTGCTTCTCGGCCAGACATCATGTTCGCCACACGCCTGTGTGCTCGTTATCAATCAAAAAACCAAGAGTGTCACATCTGATTGCTGTGAAGCGGATTATGCGTTATCTGAAGGGTACACCGGATCTTGGCTTATGGTATCCTAATGATGATAACTTTGATCTTACTGCATACAGTGATTCTGATTATGGCAGATACAAGAGAGATTACATATCAATGTCTGCTGGATGTCAGTTCTTTGGAACCCGATTAGTTACCTGGCAGTGCAAAAAGCAGACGTCGGTGTCTACTTCAACCTGTGAAGCTGAATATATTGCTGCTGCTAGTTGCTGTTCACAGATCATCTGGATCCAACAGCAACTCCGGGACTATGGGTTACATTTTTTTAATACCCCTATTTATGTTGATAATACTGCTGCCATAGCTATCACTAAGAATCCGGTCCAGCACTCGAAAACAAAACACATCGACATTAAATATCACTTCATACGTGATTGTTTTGAAAGAAAACTAATCGATGGTGTTAAAATTCACACCGATCATAAGAAACCCGATCTTTTCACAAAGCTTTTGATAAATCCAGATTCTTATATCTGTTATCGGCTAATGGTGTTTTCCAAAAAGACGAAGTCCTACCTTCATCTGAATCTAACGAATGATCATCGACTTTTTAGATGGTTTTGTTTTGATTTATCTCTTTATTTCATTTAGTTCTCTTGTCCATTTCCATATCTTAATCAAAAACTCAAAAAGATTTTCTATTTTAGGTTTTTAGGGGGAGATAGTCGCTAGATGGAAAAACCAAAAACATCTGACAAATTTAAAAAAAAATTTTAAAAATAAATACAAAAACAGTTGAAAAAGTAAAAAAAATAATAATAAAAATGAGAAGGTCTTCCTTGAGAATGTAATACATTAATCTATGATGTCCTAAAAGCGTTGGTGAATGTATAAATGAAAGGCATATGAGAAGTGTGAGTTGATGTACTGATAGGTTGACTTTACAAAATGAATAGACAAATTTGTGAAAACTTAGAAAATCTGATTCATGGGATCTGTTTTAGAAAGACAGTTAAGTGAGAAATAGTTTATGACCCAAGTCAGGCATACACCTGTTATCATGAGATCCAATAAGGTTTCCAATGATTCATGAATTCAAAGTTTGTACACGTGCCATATAGCTGGAATGAACCTAGCTGAAGCTGTCCATTCAGATGAGAATGATTGAATCAAAATAAAATAAAAGAAAATCAATCTGGTATTAAGCTTGTGAAAAATACAAAAATAAAATAAGTTCGATTCCATACATGTGCCATATTACTGGGACGAACCTAGTTGAAGCCGTCCATTTGGATTGAACGAATCAATCATGTCAACACAGGTCTGTATACGTGTCATATTACTGGGACGAACCTACTTGAAGCCGTCCATGAGAATGTGTTGGTCATGAGAGACAAATCAAAAAGAAAAATACAAAAAGAAAATAAATTGGAACCTTATGGAATTTATGGTGCTGGGTATTAAGATGTGCAGAGATGTGTTACAAACTAATTTTAATCTTTGCTGAATAGATAAAACAGGTAACTTAATCAGAAAACATAAGTAATCATCAAACGAGTTTAATAATTTTGTATTGAAAAGCTTAAAGTGGACATATATATCAGTAATCATATCACAAGTCAAAAATGTCTGAAATGAAACATTCATTAATGCTGATTTGATTTGATTAGATGTATGTACTAGTTTTTCAATAGATCTCTCACAAAAATATGTGTTTCTTTGTTTATAGTTGCTAGTTGTACAGTTGTAATTTGTTTCAGAAAATTACAAAAAGATTTTCTATTTTCAATTTCAGTTTAGGTGATCATTTGTAGGTTCAGATGTCTGACTTATCTGAATCCTGAATCAACCAAACTTGTATTCATAACTGAGTGCTTTATCTCATTCACACGAATGAATATTGAGTATGAATCATTCGACCGAATGACTTCATTCGGCGAATGAGTCATTCGGCCGAATCAATATAAGCCGAAGGAAGTCAATCGCTTATTTCATTCGGCGAATGAAGTTTGTGTGTGAAGGTCATTCGGAGAATGATTTTGGGAAAAATAGCTCATTCGCCGGTTTCATTCGGCGAATGACTCAATCTATATAAACATTCAATCGGCCGAACTACCTCATTCTCCAAAAACTCTCATTCGTACAAACTGTGTGCAAGTCGTTCGCCCGAATACTTTCTTTCTTCAGTCGTTTATTTTATCGTGACTTCCTTTGATCCAGCTTCTGATAACTTTGTTTCTTATCAAAAATCGTCAAATTTTGACCATGAAAACATCAAAAACAGAACCGAATCAAGCGTATTAGGGTTTTTAGAATCGTCCTTTCAATAGATGGTCAAAATGGATTTAAACTCATATAAGATTAGTTTTAAACTTGTTAGTCGATCGATTCTGAGCATGAATGTATGATTTTTATGGGCTGATATGAAGATTCATAAACTGGTGTTTGAATCCCAACAGACAGCCGAATATCACCATTCGACGAATTACTCATTCGGCGAATGAAGTTCATTTGGCAAATGAAGTTCATTCGATGAATGAAACTCATTCAACCAAATGTCTCATTCGGCGAATGTGTTCATTCGGCCATATCAATTACATACGGCTAAATCAAGTTCATTCGACCAAATGGTCATACTTGTTCATTGTTCTGATTTTTATCTTGTATTCAACAAAGTTGTACTCATATATATCTTTAATTGATTTTCAGAATGGCTGGATACAAATCCATGACAAAGAACAACATTTGTGCACACCTGGATCTCAACACGCCAAATGCTCGAAATTACACTGAGATTATCACATTTTTGAGGCGTTCCAGGATTTTCACTGCCATTTCTACTATGCATGTACCATATCACTCTCACCAGCAGGACTTCTGGGCTTCTACAGATATTGATTGTGAGGTTGAACCTCCTGTTATTAGAGGCAAGGTGCTGGGACATGATGTTGTTATATCAGCTTAGCACATCAGGAGAGTTTGTGGTTTCCAAGATACACCTGATCAGCCATATCTGCTGGATCGTTACTTAGTTCGTGGTTGCTTTATGAGGTGCAAGTACGAAGGAGATCTTGGAGCGGGAATCCTAAACAAGGCTTATATGTCTCCACAGTTCAAGTATCTTGCCCATGTACTGATTCACTGTCTTGGATCTAGGAGAGCCTGTTTTGATGATATGAGAGAGACCATACAGTGTGCCTTCGTTGCCCTGGTGCTGAACCGACCATTTAATTTTTTAGAAATGGTCTTCTCACACAGGAAGGAGAATGTGATACTTAAGGGAGACAAGAAATTTCTGATGTACCCTCGGTTTCTCCAACAGCTGATTGATGCTCAGCTTCCTGATTTGCCAAAGATCACTGCCAATATTATCCGATTGGAGCACATGAATGACATTACTCTTAACAGGGTAATGTCATACAGAGGCAAGGATACGAAGCCTACAGTCCGGTCTTTGTTTGGACATCTGGTGAGGCCTGACTTTGTAGCTCCAGCTGGCAGGAAGTGAAGGCATGAAGATTTTGATTCTGAGGTAGAGGACATCATTGTTCCTGATGACGGTGGTGATGATGATGATGGTGTAGGTCATAGTGGTACTAGTGCTAGTGGTAGTGTGAGTACAGTTGCTATTAGCACTGTAGCTGCAAGCACTGTTGTGACGAGTACTGTTATTGATGATATCATTACTACTACTGATGTGAGCATGATTGAGGCTAGTGGTGTGAGTGTTGGTGGTGGAGTTGGCATGTCTACCACAAAGGGAGAGGATGTGGATAGTGATTGTTTGATGGAGTTAGATTTCTTGGCTACTTCTACAGCCACTGTATCTACTTCATTTGATATGACTGGTACCACATCTGTAGAGGACAGAGAGGATTCTGATGATTCAGAGGGTGAAGGTGAAAAGGCTGATGGTGAAGGTGGAGAAAGCTCAGACTCAAAAGATGCTCCTGATGATGAGTTTAAGAGTGTGTGGGTAGGAGGGAGATTAGTGAAGAGGAAGAGGAAGCGAAGTGAGGCTGAGATTGATGAGATCACAGATCTTACATTTATTCCTGAGTTTGATTTATATCTTCCTCCGCGTTCCTCTGCTTCAGTTACTACAGCTGTTTCTATTGCTGCTACCAAGTCTACCTCATCTCCTACTGGCAGAAGGAAGAGATCCAGATTTCTATTTCAGAGGAGGTCAGAACTGTCGACAGCTGCTACAACTACTGTTACATCAGTAGCAGTTGTCACAGTTTTTTCACTGACTAGGTCACAGGCTATTCTGACACGTACTACCATTGCCCCTCTGATCACCTCGGTTTCTCAGGCTCCTATATTTACTGCTGCCTCTTCTAGTCCCTCCACTTCACGAGCTGATACGTTCATACCTACTATTTCAGTTGTTGATCAGCTGAGCACATTGAACAGTATGGTACTTAGATTGATGGGGAGGAGCCTGGAACAAGAAAAGAAGAACAAGGAGCAGGAACTGATTATTTCCCAGCTCACCCAGCGGGTAAATGAGCAAGATTCTTTGCTTCTTCAGGCTGCCGATCAGAGAGCTGATCTGCGAGCTAGATCGGCTCAGCAAGAGGAACAGCTATTGAAATACATTGATGAGCATCATCAGTTGGCATTGACTGTCACTGATTTCAGTGATCGGCTTCTAGCTTTAGAGACGGAGAATGCTAGGCTTGCCGAACAGATTGACAGCCTTAAAGATAGCATTCCGAGGATTGAAGGCGTTGCTGTTCACTCTGATGATTCAGATTCTGAGAAGGAAAAAAGACTAGGAAGTTGAAGAAGAGGAAGAGGAATCTGATGAGGAGAAAGTTGATTACGAAGATACTGACAAAGATAATGACTCAGACGGAGATGATCAGGGTGAATCAGGGAGCGGGTCTTCGGGTTCGTCAAGTTCAGATGATGATGATGATGATCAAGCCCTTCCCCCTCCTGAGATCCTGTCCAAGTCCATGCATGACAAGAAGAACAAGGCTCCTTCTCAACCTTCTCATACACAGACAGAAGAATCAGCTGCTACTGAGGAAGTTGAAGCTGTGCCCGTGATACGTCAATTGGATGAGACACTCACTATGATTCTTGACGCTCAGGGCATTATACAGCACTCAGTTAGCTATGATAAAGAGGAGGATGAGATCATTCATAGCTTATCAAAGGAGCAGATAGCTGAGTTGTTTAGGTTAAATCCTGATGAGGTTATTACTGATGATACCTCAGTTCCAGTTTTTGATGAGCCAACTCCAGAAACTTTTGATGACATTGATGAGGTCATTCTGGAGGACATAACCGAGGAGGAGTATCCAAAGTATACATCGGCTGAGGACGAACTGCCTACTTTCACTGATTTATTTGATCAAGCCACTGAAGAAATGTTGAACAGATACTAGGATGAATAGGTTGAAGTCAGTAAGTCTGAAGCTGATGATATCATACAGAGGAAAGAAGAATGGAAGGCCTATTGGGGGATCCTGAAGATAGAAAGCAATGTAAAGATGCCAGCAACTCACAAAAAGGTTTACAGGATCAAAGGCTACAAAGCCGGAGATCAGATTCTGAGCTGGGCTTACTTTCATGACTTAGGATGTTATACTGTGAAGAGGGAAAGAGGAATATATTACCTTAAGCATCCTCATGACTTCAAGACATTGTCGGGATTCAATGTAAATCAACTTGCACGTCTGAGGATGCTTTATAGTGAAGACTCTGGGATGTCAGCATGGTTCACCCGACAGCTACAATACGAATACAGAAAAAGGTGGGTGAACTTCAGGCCTCAACAACCTGAAATATATTACTTTCCGGAGATAGATGGAGATACCCGGAAACATAAAGTTATCCTGAAGTGGCTTCCTCCTAAAGTTTTGAAGAAGATTCCGTTAAGGAAGATGCGACAAGACTTTATAGAGGGCTTCCGATGGTCGTACTACGAGGGGCGGAGTGGAGAAGCTGTGATTGTTATGTGCAAGGAGAAGAAATGGGAGACTGAACGTATATTTGACCCGATGTGGTTGACTAACCTGTCCCACAACGATGTCAAAGCTCTCTATCGCCACCAGATTTTCTTTGATGTACAAGACATGGAACATGCACTTTAGTTCATGAGGGTGATCAGGATCCGCATATGCTTAAGGGTTCATGCTGGAGCAGATTGGAAAGCCATCTCTGTCAAGTTTTTCAAGAAAGACACTTCCAAGGATTGAACTAGGTCCAAGGGGGATTTTGTAGATACATTAAATGTCCCTAGTTCTATTTTGTACTGTTCTTGATGTATAAAGTTTATTATATTAATGGAATTTGTCTTTCTATATATTTTTTTTAATGTTTAATATTGATTATAAGTGTTTGATTATGTTTAAAGTTGAAGTTGTATGGTTCAAGACCCATTTGGGCGAATGACTCTACAAATGAAGTCATTCGCCGAATGAACGCCCTAGCGAATGACATAGGCTAGCGAATGAGTCGTTCCCCGAATGACTCATTCTACTGACTTGTCCATTCGACATGGTCATTCGCCGAATAAGTTGCTTCGGCCACTCATTCGGCCGAATGACTACAGTCTATAAATACAAGTTCAAATCATTTTAAATCCAACTTCTGAGAGCCCTCCTTCTTCCCAGAGCACCTAGTGTCAAACCCTAGAAGATCTGAGCGGCCATTGATCGTCCAAGTTCGATTCTCAACCCGTGGTGTTCGATTCACACTCAAACGTCCTTCCTACACCTTCGGATCACCACGGTTGCTGTTGGTTTCGATTGGAAAACCCTAGAATAGGATTCCGCACTATTCCAGAGGCTGTCGAGTAGATATCCGTTGGAATCAGATTGTTTCCGAGCTCCAAATAGGTCCTACAGAACTCATCTGACCAAAGTTTGTATGACTTACGTTGAAAACGGTAGTAACATTTTCTATTATCCTCAGAAACATGCCGCCTCGCCATCACAACGGAGATGATACGAACCATAATGACGCTAACAATGGTAACGCCAACTCTGGCATACAAGAGTTAGCAACACTTATTACTGGATTGGTTAAACAACTGACTCAAGCCAATTAGACTCTCAATCAAAACAGAGGTGGTGCAAACCCACCGGTCTGCACAATCAAACACTTCAACTCCTATAATCCACAAAAGTTTACGGGTTCTGAAATAGCCATTGGTCTGCTGCAGTGGTTTGAGAGCATTGAAAATATCTTCATCAACAGTGACTGCCCAGAGAACTAGGGGAGTTGATGCTGCCCTAACACTGACATGGACTGAGGTCAAGAACCTGATGACCACTGAATTCTGTCGTCGCAATGAGATGAGGAAACTTGAGGCTGAGTTCTGGGAACTCAAACAGTATAGCGGGGTGAATGTAATTTACGATACTTGTTTCCATGAGTATAGTCTACTGGTACCTCATCTAGTGACACCACTTAAGAGAGCAATAGAGAAGTACATAGGTGGTCTACCGATGCAGATTCAAGACACGGTCTGTGGTAACAACCCTAAAACACTGGAGGCTGCAATTCGCTTATTTGCAACATTGAATGATAACCATGTGAAGGCTGGAAGACTCACACGAAAGGGGTTTAAGAAGACTGATACCAAAACAGCTGCAAAAAAGGCTTCAACTGAAGTCAATACTGAACAAGGCATCTCATCTAAAAGCAACAATTGGAAGAGAAAGGCCAGAAAATTTGTTGTAACTGCTCCTACATCAAAGTCTGCTCAACAATCAACAAACAACTCAACTGTAAGAAATTATGTTGGGGCTATTCCTCAATGTAACACCTACATATATCATAACATGCCTAACTTGCGTTGTCACGTCTGCAACAACTGTGGCAAGTATGGTCATTTTGCTAACGTTTGTCAGAGTGCACCGCAAGCACAAAGGATGCAACCTGCACCGCTTGCACTACCAGCTCCGCATGCTCAACTGATACAAGCTGTACCTGTTCTCCAAGTGCCTGTACAGGCAAGAGCCTGTTATGAGTGTGGCGAAGTGGGTCATTTCTGAAATCATTGTCCGAGGTTGACAGGAAACAACCAAAGGGTGGCGAGAGGCAGAGCTTTTTGAACTGAATGCTACGGCTGCTCAAGCCAACCAGGATGTGGTCAACGGTACATTTATGATTAACAACTCCTATGAATGTGTCCTATTTGATTTGGTGCTGATAGGAGTTTTGTTTCACATGATTTTGAATATATGCTTGGAATGACACGTACTAAGATAGACAAACCGTTTAGCATAGAGGTGGCTGATGGTACTACTATTTATATTGACACTGTTATTGTCGGATGTACGGTGAACTTAAATGATCACGTTTTCCCAATTGAGCTTATACCTATGCAACTTGGTAGCTTTGATGTTATCATAGGCATGGATTGGTTAGCCACCCACAAAGCAGAAATTGTCTTTCATGAAAAACATATTCGTATTCCCTTACCTTCGGGTGAAACTTTAAGAGTTTTTGGGAAACTTCTAGTAAAGGTTTTAAGCTGATGTCATGCACTAAAGCACACAAGTACCTTAGGAAGAAATGTATAGCACTTTTAGCACATGTTGTGGGGAAAAAGGAGAAAGGAAAGAGCATTGAACACGTTCCTGTGATAAGAGATTTTCCTGAAGTATTTCCAGACGACTTCCCGGGTCTTCCACCAGAACGTCAAGTAGAATTTCGGATTGACTTAATACCTGGTGCGAACCCAGTCGCTAAAGCTCTGTACAGACTTGCGCCTTCGGAGTTACAAGAACTGGCGAGCCAAGTACAAGAACTGACTGATAAGGGATTTATTCGCCCGAGCCATTAGCCATGGGGTGCACCGGTCCTGTTTTTCAAGAAGAGGGACGGGTCGTTCCGAATGTGCATCGACTACTACGAGTTGGACAAGCTGACTATTAAGAATCGATATCCACAGCCGTGCATCGATGATCTTTTCAATCAACTTCAAGGCTCGGCATTG
This sequence comes from Mikania micrantha, assembly GCA_009363875.1. Classification (NCBI taxonomy): domain Eukaryota; kingdom Viridiplantae; phylum Streptophyta; class Magnoliopsida; order Asterales; family Asteraceae; genus Mikania; species Mikania micrantha. Next base: position 43,285,955 of record CM018681.1, on the reverse strand, counting down.
TTTTCAAAGATCGATCTTAGGTCTGGGTATCATCAGCTTCGTGTACATGATGATGACATTCCCAAGACAGCTTTCAGGACAAGGTATGGCCATTATAAATTTCTGGTAATGCCCTTCGGCGTTACCAATGCACCAGCGGCTTTCATGGACCTCATGAATCGTGTTTGCAGGCCATACTTGGATAAATTTGTGATTGTATTCATAGATGATATTCTGATATACTCTAAGAGCAAAAAAGAACATGAACAACACCTTGAGTTGGTTTTGGAGATTCTAAGAGAGAAATGACTATACGCCAAATTCTCCAAGTGTGAATTCTGGCTTAAGGAAGTTCAATTCATGGGACACATAGTCAATAAAAAGGGTGTTCACGTGGATCCAGCGAAGATTGATGCGGTGAAGAATTGGAGTACTCGATCATTTCTTCGACTTGCCGGTTACTATCGGCGGTTTATTTCGAATTTCTCCAGGATTGTTGTCCCTCTCACTTCTTTAACTCAAAAGGAAAAACCTTATGAGTGGGGACCAAAGCAAGAAGAGGCATTTCAGACCTTAAAGCATAAACTTTGTGATGCTCTGGTCTTGACATCGCCTGACGGAAAAGATGATTTTGTGGTTTACTGTGATCCATCCAACCTAGGTCTCAGTTGTGTTCTTATGCAACAGGGAAATGTTGTGGCATATGAATCAAGGCAGCTGAAAATTCATGAGAAGAACTACACTACACACGGCTTGGAACTTGGTGTAGTCGTGTTTGCTTTGAAGATATGGAGACATTATCTTTATGGCACTAAGTGTGTAGTCTTTACAGATCAAAAAAGTTTACAGCACATTCTCAATCAAAAGGAACTTAACATGAGACAACGAAGATGGGTTGAACTGTTGAATGATTACGACTGTGAAATTCGCTACCATCCGGGTAAAGCGAATGTAGTAGCAGATGCGCTTAGTCGCAAGAGTAATGTTCAGATCCATAGTGTCCGAGTGCACGCTAATCTCCATAATGATGTTCTCACAGCCTGTTGATGCATTTAATGTCCCTAGTTCACTTTTGTACTACTCATCATGTAAAGATTAAAGTTATATTAATGGAAGTTGTCTTTATACGTTGTTCTTAATGTTTAATATTTATTATATGATTGTCTGATTTGATTTAATTAATATTTGAGTATGAGTATGACTCATTCGGGCGAATGACTCTAACGAATGAAGTCATTCGCCGAATGAGAATAGCGACTGACTATACTCAGTGAATGAGCCATTCGCCGAATGACTCATTCGATTGACTTGTCAATTCGACATAGTCATTCGCCGAATGAGTTGTTTCGGCCACTCATTCGGCCGAATGACTACAGTCTATAAATACATGTTCAAATCATTTCAAACCCAACTTTGCCGAGTCCTCATTCTTCCCAGCGCACTCTAGTGTCAAACCCTTGAAGTTTTGAGCGATTCTTCACGTCCAACTTCGATTCTCAACCCGTGGTGATCGATTCTCACTCACACGTTGATTCTACACACTCGATTAACCACGGTTGCTGTTGATTTCGATTGGAAAACCCTGATATAGGATTCCGCACTATTCCAGAAGATGTCAAGCAGATTTCCCTTGGAATCGGATTGTTTCCGAGCTCCTTCTTGGTCCTACAAATTGGTATCAGAGCTTTGGCTCTTGATTCTGCTTGATTTTCAATCCAAATCATCATATCTTTGATTGTTCGTTTGAGATCTGCAAAAACCCTAAGTTTCTTGTCCTTCAAGTCACTATTTCATAGAAAATCAGTCGGTTTGTGTGGTTGTTTTGTCAAATCGTTTATCCCAATTTGTTCATTATCATCTCATGATGTTTTGTACCAAATTTTGTACTTAGATCTGGTCAAAATCTCAAGTTATTGCGTTTTTGGTTGCTGAAAACCCCAGATCTGCCGAATGAACATGGCGGCCAAATAGGTTTGGCCGAATCAGCCTCATTCGCCGAATAGCTACATTCGACAGTCTCATTTGCTGAATAGCTCCATTCGATCAAGTCATTCGGCAAATAGCCCTCATTCGATCAGTCATTCGGCGAATAGCTTCATTAGGTCAAGTCATTTGGAGATTAGCACTCATTCGAACTCTCATTCGGCGAATAGCCTCATTCGACCCTTTCATTCGCCGAATAGGTTCATTCTCTCTGCTCATTCGTCAAACAGTCATACTCAGTCTTTCATTCGTCACAATTAACTCATTCGGACCCCGACATTCGCCCCTTTGATTTTCATTCGGAAATCAGTTTGCAAATTTTTCTAAGTGTGGAATCCTGTTGTTCCTGATCAAATGGAAGACTTAGCATTGATGGCGAACCAGAATCATCGTATTCAGACTTTGCTACTCACTGAGATTGAGACTGGGAACTCTAATAAAGCTCCAAAGTTGTTATCCTTAGACGATTATCCACACTGGAAGTATCGGTTTGAGATCCACATCAATGGGGTGGATACAAACTTATAGATGATGATTAAGGGAGGTTATCTGAGGCCTCTGAATGAAGATGGAACTCCTATGCTAGTCACACGGATGACTGAGTCTTAGAGGAAGCTTTATGATTATGAGAAGAAAGCTTATGCTATTCTATCTCAATCCATTGCTACTGATATATTCCATCAGTTCAGACAATTTACTTCTTCCGAGTATTTGTGGGATGTTTTTGAAGCAACGGTATGAAGGCAATGATGCTTTGAAGAACATCAAGTCTAAGGCATTAAGGAAGGAATTTAACAGCTTTTTGTATGTTGGAAATGAATCTTTGGATGATTTGATTGCTAGATTCTATCATCTACTGAGTGAGCTGTTCAATCATGAAGTCAAGACCACCACTCAGGAAAAGATTTAATGTTTAGCAGATGCTCTTCCTCCAAAATGGGAATCATTTTTGATGGTTCTTAAGCAGAATGAGATGATTTCACACGTGGATATCAATGATTTTATTCAGAAGTTGAAGGAGCAGGAAATTGAGAACAAATGGAGGGCTAAGAGGGTTGCTCAACTTCAGGATCCTTCATTGTACTATTCTACACCTACTGTGGAGAAAACTTCATCTTCTCATGCTCCACTGAAGACTGCTTTTGTTTCTCAGACTGCTGAAGCTCCATCTTCCAATCAGATTCTTTTCAGTCAATCATCATCCTCTTCAAGTTCTCAGAAAGAACATCATCAACCAGTCACAAGTCTAAAGACAGAGAATTTTGATAAAGTTACAGTTGAGATTGCTAAAGAGCATATGGGTCTTTCGTCTACTTTGGTCAGTTCTTATGATGGACTGGTAGCAGGACAGATTGGCAATCCCTATCTGAAAAATGATGACTATTCTCAGATAGATCCAGATGACATGGAAAGGATTGACATTATGTGGGCTTTGGCAAGTGCTGTGAGGAGAGCCAAGGAGTTTGTGAAAAGGACTGGCAAAGACATTAACTTGAACAAGGAATCTAAGTTTGGATTTGATATGGCCTCTGTCACTTGTTACAATTGTGGAGAAAAGGGTCACTTTGCCAGACAATGCAAACATCCAAAGAAAGCTGGAAACAAGTGTAGGATTCGATCTGCCCAAGATACATATTAAGTTGATGTGGCTAGTGTGATATGATCCAAGTCGGGTCATACCCAATAACAAGCTAGACAAACACCTGCAATATTTATTTACTGATTTGATCAATTAAATAAATAACAACACTTAATACATTTAGAAAATGGTTTTCTAAATAGATGCACTTGAGAATTAATAAATAACATGGGTTTATTTATTTTGAGAGATTACTTTATATTGTTATTTAAAAGGTTAAATAACATTATTAAGTTGATATACCATGTCTTGTTACATGTTTAATGTTACAAGTTTATTTAAAAAGGTTTTAAATAAATACTTGATACATATGACATTTTAATTAAATGGATTAATTAAAATCAAGTTAAATGAGTTGGTTGGGAAAATTTAAAAGGCAAGCCCCTCATTGGACCCCTTTAATTTCGGCCCTTAATGGCTGATTTAAACCCACCAATCACTTGGAGATTGCTTCATAAGATGGACAATCAAAGACACAAGGCATTAATCTGATTTTGATCTCAAAAATAAAGGATTGCATCTTCTTTTTCTTCTCTAATCCTTGGCAGAAAAGGGCAAGAAAGAGGGCAGTTTTTTTGTGCTGGAACAAGTGTGTTCTAAGGGCTAAAATAGTGTTGAAAACCTAGCAATCAAAGGGTGTCTTGTTGGAGCTTGGGGTATAGCTACTTGAGGTCTTCTAGGTTGAAGATTGGGCTCATAAACATCATCATCTTCATCTTATAATCCACGAGTTTTAAGAGGTAATATATGATGTTTTGAATGATTGTTTGATAGCATGTTCTTCCATATAAAGATCCTTGTTTATGGGTTTTGTTTTAAATCTAATGTATTTGATGCATAAACTAACTAATCTCAAAATGGTTTTTGATTATAACTCCGCTGCGTTTTAACATATTAATGGTTAATATGACTTTGATAAAAATCAACAAAACCCAACAATGGCATCAAGAGCCGGTTATATGGATACACGCTTCAAAAATCGAAATTTTCGGGTCCTTTTTCCATAAAAAGTGGGCTGGAAATTTCACCTATGGCAAACCCTTTGTTTTTCAAGATATTACTCTTATATGCATAGTAATGATCTTGAAAAATTATAGCCATAAGATGGCTTGTTTGTTTGGACAAAAACCCATTTGAGTTTGGTTAATGTTGGCCGAGATTTTGGGTTCAAAAGGGGCTGCCATTCACGGTTTTTGTATACATATTTGGATGTATTTTAGTGCATAAACCTAGCCATGACCTTGTGTTTGAATATTTGTGGTTGTGATTTTATTTGGTTGAAATAAAGGCATGTAATTTATTTGTTTCATTTGGCATGTAATAAATAGATTAGTTGCACTTTATTTTTCTAGAAAAATGTATTAGGATTTTTCTATGTAATTGTACTTTTGGGGCTGATTTGGATGACCAAGAAGGTGCCTAAAGAAGATGGAGAAATCACAACACAAAAAAGGTCACTTGAAGCATTTGGATGCAAGTTCAAGTGGGAGTTCATCAACACAACATTGTCTCATGTTTTACCCTTAGGAATGACCTTTTGACACACTTGTTATGGCAAGCAAGTGTGGTCAAAATAGTTGGCTATGGTTATGCACTTATATTTTATGTTTGGTTGATTATTTGGTTGTTTAGATGAGTTTGATTTTTTGAAAATGCATAAACTAGTTAAACAACTAAAAATAAAACAAGCATAAAAATTGGTTCTATAAAAATCATTAAAGGAATTAATAAAATGAGTTTATTAAGGGTTAATGATTTAATAAAAATGAGTTTTATTAAAAGGAATCATAAAAATTGTTTTTCATAAAATACCATGCATTTGAATGCATACAAATAGTATGGTATAAAAGGTTTTTCTAAAAACTAGAATTTAGAAACTATAAAAACCCTTTACAAAACAAGTTTTAACACCATCCTTTTAAACAACACTCGATTCACTTGTAACTCGTTTATGGGATAAAGGTCACCTAACCATAAATGCCGAAACTTGTGAAGTTGAGGTGAAATTACCGTATTTGTGGGATAAAGGTCACCTAACCACTTGTATTTGTAAAATCACACGTGTGTTTAAGTAGGACGACTTGATTTGGAAATCATGCATTAGGATCACCGAAGCATGACGTACAAACGGTGTTGATGGGATAAACATGCCAAACAAAACATAAGATGTTTAAAATCGATCCCATACACTAGAAATTGTAATAGGTTACAATTGTCAAAACGTTGACTACCTTGTTAATTTAAATAAAGGGATAAAGATCACCTAACCAATATTTAAATGTAACGTTGGATTCTAGATTTTAATTATTAATTGTCTATGAGACATAAAAGGGTATTAGTAATTAAAATACATTGATATTAAAAATACTAAAATTGAACTTTGAAAAATTGTAGATGGCAGCTAACAACAACAACGCAAACCTGAACGTCCACAACCTATCACTAAGAACCATCCTCGAAAAGGAACGTCTTAACCATGGGAACTTCATGGATTGGTATCGAAACTTGAGAATTGTTCTCAAGCAAGAGAAGAAATCCTATGTGTTGGACGATCCTAGTCCCGATCAACCCGATGAGAATGACGTGGAAGCCTTTAACGATTGGGTCAAGTACGTCGAGGACTCCGTGCAAGTCTCATGTCTAATGTTGGCAAGTATGACTTCCGATTTACAAAAGGACTTTGAGAAGCACAATGCTTATGATATGATCACCCAGTTGAAGGAAATGTTCCAACAACAATCTAGGGTGGAACGGTTCGAAACGGTTCGAGCACTTCATGCATGTCGGATGGACGAGACCCAATCAGTTTCATCTTATGTTCTCAAGATGAAAAGCCACATTGATCGCCTCGAGAGACTTAACTGTCGTGTCTCAAATGAGTTAGCTACGGATTTGATCCTTAACTCCCTATCCAAAAGGTTTGAAACCTTTGTTATGAATTATAATATGAATGGATGGGACAAGAGCATTGGTGAGCTTCATGCAATGCTCAAAACGGCCGAGGCAGGTATGGGTAAAAAGGTTTTACCGGTCCTTATGATCAATGAGGGAGGTAGTAAGAAGAGGAACCACCCCGACCCCAAGGCAAGTGTTGCTAAAGGAAAAGGGCACGTCAAGGGGAAGGGTAAGGGAAAAGCTAAAATGGAACCAACCAAACCGAAAGAAAAGAAGCAAAAGGTTGCTAAAGATGACCCATGTTTTGAATGTGGTGAGATAGGCCATTGGAAACGCAATTGTCCGGTCTATCTCAAAGAGTTGAAAGCTAAGAGGGATGCGGGGCAAACCTCAGGTACAAATTTTATGATACAAGTTGAGCTAAATGTTATTTCTTCTAACACATGGGTACTAGATACCGGATGTGGAACTCATATTTGCAATTTGTTGCAGGGGTTCAAAAGAAGTGAACATTATGCAAAAGGGGAAATAAGTCTCTTCATGGGCAATGGTGCAAAGGTTCATGTTGAAGCCCAAGGAGACTATGTTTTGAAGCTTCCAAATGGTTTGGAAGTTATTTTGAAAAATATTTTGTATGCTCCTAGTTTGACTAGGAATATTATTTCAGTTTCCCTTTTAAGACAATATGGTTATGATTTCAAGTTTGTTGACAATGATATTCATGTTTCTTTAAATCATATGTTTTATTTTAAGGCTATGCCTTGTAATGGTACTTATGAATTGGTTCATGATAACACAACATATCATAGCTCAATGTACCAAGCTACCACCAAAAGGCTCAAATTAGATTTGAGTGATTCCTATCTTTGGCATTGTCGCCTTGGACACATAAACAAAAATCGCATGCAAAAACTTCAAAAGAACGGTCTTTTGAAAACTAATGAAAATGATTCATTTGATGTATGCGAGTCTTGTTTACAAGGTAAAATGACAAAGGCCCCTTTTAGTGGGACTAATGAAAGGGCAAAAAATTTATTAGGGATCATACATTCAGATGTATGTGGACCTTTTAAACCGATGACTAGGAATGGTGAAAGATACTTCATTACCTTTACCGACGACTATAGTCGTTATGGGTATGTGTACTTATTAAGGCACAAACATGAATCTTTTGAAATGTTCAAAATCTTCAAAAATGAAGTAGAAAGTCAACTCAACAAAACGGTCAAGATTCTTCGTACCGATAGAGGAGGTGAATACCTAAGTAGTGAATTTCAAGAGTATCTTAGAAGTTGTGGGATTGTCTCACAACTTACTCCACCTGGAACACCACAACATAATGGTGTGTCTGAGAGGAGGAATAGGACTCTATTGGATATGGTTCGATCTATGATGGCTAGAAGTACACTACCTCTATCATTTTGGGGTTTCGCTTTGCTCTTCGCGGCCCGTATTTTAAATATGGCCCCAACCAAGAAAGTGGAAAGGACACCTTTCGAAATATGGCATGGAAAGGTTCCATCATTGTCATATTTAAAAGTTTGGGGGTGTGAGGCTTATCCTAAGCAATACACTCAAAACAAACTACAAACCCGATCCACTAAGTGTATCTTTGTTGGATATCCTAGAGATTGTATGGGATATTATTTCTATGATCCAACAGAGCAGAAAGTGTTTATTGCTCGAAAGGCAGAGTTCTTGGAAACTAAGTTCCTTTCGGAAGGAACTAGTGGAAGAACAGTGGAACTTGAAGAGGTTCAAGATTCACAAGACGATACACATTTGGTTGATACTAGCAATCAACATGAGGATGTTGAGAATGATCATGTGGATGATCAAGATACACAAAACATTCGCAGATCTGGTAGAATTAGTGTTCCTCCTGAGAGATATGGATTTTTCATGGATGGATGCTATGTGGTGGATTCCGATGAACCAACCACATACCGTGATGCAATGTCAAAACCTGATTTTGACAAATGGCAAGAAGCCATGAACATTGAGATGCAATCCATGTATGATAACCAAGTTTGGGAATTGGTTACACCACCTATTAAGTCCAAGGTAGTTGGAAGTAAGTGGGTTTTCAAGAAGAAAACCGATATGCATGGAAACTTGGATACTTATAAAGCTAGACTTGTAGCAAAAGGTTACACTCAAACTCAAGGCGTTGATTATGATGAAACCTTCTCACCTGTTGCGATGCTAAAGTCTATTAGGATATTGTTTGCCATAGCTGCATATTATGACTATGAGATTTGGCAAATGGATGTCAAAACTGCTTTCCTTAATGGATATCTTGAGGAAGATGTCCATATGGAACAGCCTGAAGGTTTTGTCGATCCAAAACATCCTAATAAGGTATGTAAGTTAAAAAAGTCAATCTATGGATTGAAACAAGCATCGAGAAGTTGGAATCATCGTTTTGATGATGAAGTAAAGAAATTTGGCTTCATCAAAAACGCTGACGAAGCTTGTGTATATAAAAAGGCTAGTGGGAGCATCATTACTTTCGTTGTATTATATGTCGATGACATTATACTATTTGGAAATGACATTCCAACCTTGGAAGGTGTAAAAACCTGGCTTGGAAGCTGTTTTTCCATTAAGGATCTTGGTGAAGCCGCCTATATCTTGGGAATAAAGATCTATAGGGATAGATCAAGGCGGTTAATAGGTTTAATCCAAAGTGCATACATTGACAAAGTCTTGAAAAGGTTCAAGATGGAAATTCTAAAAAAGGTTTAGTACCTATTCAAAAGGGGACTATATTGAGCACGTCTCAATGCCCTAGTTCAAAGGTTGAGCAAGAAAGAATGAATGGAGTCCCATATGCATCTGCTATAGGATCCATCATGTATGCAATGATATGTACAAGGCCGGACGTGTCCTGTGCTCTAAGCATGACAAGTAGTTATCAACAGAATCCTGGAAATAGTCATTGGATGGCTGTTAAAAGTATTTTGAAATACCTTAGAAACACTAAGGATATGTTCTTAATATATGGATCTGGTGAGGAGGAACTCGTTGTAAAGGGTTACACGGATGCGAGTTTCCAAACTGATCGAGATGATTCACGATCACAGTCGGGATATGTCTTCATTATGAATGGAGGAGCGGTCTCTTGGAAGAGCTCAAAGCAAGATGTAGTGGCACTATCTACAACAGAATCAGAATACATCGCTGCTTCATTGGCAGCTCAAGAGGCTGCATGGCTAAGGAAGTTCATTGCCGATCTAGGGGTTGTTGCTACCATTCAAGACCCCCTAGAGATCTTTTGTGATAACGAGGGGGCCATTGCTCAAATCAAGGAACCTCGTGCTCATCAAAAGACTCAGTACATAGAACGGAGGTTCAACTACATAAGGGATGAAGTTGAAAAGGGAAAGATATGTATTCGCAAAGTTCATACCGATCAAAACATTGCGGATCCATTCACGAAGCTCCTTGAAAGGACAAAGCATGATAGTCATACTTGTTCCTTAGGACTTCGATATTCTAGTGATTGGACTTGATCAAATTTTGTATTTGGATATCGGAACTTATGTAATTTGACTTAATAATATGATTATATCTTCTTTTACTGTTCCAATTTTGCATGTTTTCTCCATGAATAAGTAACTTATTCTAAATGTCCGTAGTCGGTCATATTTGTGGGAACAAATATGAATGTAAGACTATTATGAACTTGGATTGGTTGATATTCATAAGGAATGAATATAAAACAAAAGGTTGCTACCAAGGTTCATTGATATCTATGGGTGTCACACCCCTGCGCCGCGTGCGGAATCCACGGCGCGGTGACGTATGATCAGTTGAATCATGCACAAGTGTTGAATAAGAACAACCACAATGGATTACTATGTTTCATAATGTTAAGACAATTGTTCAGTTACAGACAAATATCTACCAAAATAAAGACAACTACAGACCCAAAATATATTTTACAAAATAAGACTCCAAACAAGACAATTAAACATTTAGGATTTAGTGAGTTTCTATTCCATCCTAGCATGTTTCTTCATCTTGTTCTATCTTAGAATGGTATCCTTAGTTGTCCCTGAGATTTGTCTTAAACCTGATTACCTGAAACACGTGAAAAGTAACTGTCAACTACAGACGTAGTTGGTGAGAACAATAGGTTTAAGCATTTGTAAACATGAGTATATGATATAAGACATAGGTAAGTTAAAGCATCATAAAATTCACACGGATGAGCTGCAACCCAAACTAACATCAAGTAAGAAAATGAGTGTAAACAGTCCAATCACTGTTTGCACATGAGTCAACATATAATATCAAGTCCCAAACCACGTTTGGAGTTAGATAATATGTCAACAGTTTTGAATAAACCATATGTAACCGAAATCTGCAGTTAGTTTATAAAACAGATTTAAAAACTAACTGCAGCAATCGGCCTGCCCCAATGTATGTGTCCGCTTTCCCTTGTTGTGATCACCCAGTACTAACGCTAATGAATATGATACTTGATGGGTTTATAAGTTTGTTTACAACAATGGACACCATGTTTTCTGAATCTTACTTTAACCGGATGTGTTAATGTCTTATTGAAAACCTGGATTTAACTCCACGAGTTGAATCCTTTGTTTATGTAACATGAAATGAATCTCTTGATTTGAATACCATGATGTGAACAACTTGACTTGAATACCATGTTTTGAACCAATGAATTTGAATACCATGTTTTGAACCAATGAATTTGAATACCATGATGTGATGACCTTGTGTAATAACAAGGTTTATAACAAAAGGGTTTGTAAAATCCTCTAAAAGAACATTTGAGTAAAACTGTTATAAAACATTTCAAGAAAACATTATAAAATCCTTTGTAGTAATAAGGGTTTAATAGTAAATAATTCCTTTTAAACGGTTGACAATTTCCTTAAACATTTGATGAATCCCTTGGATTCGTAAGATGAACCTGAAATGTTTATGACTTACACATAACTTGTATAATGAGACAAGATTGAAATAGCGGTTTTAATCACGTGTTCCACCCCAAAACAGTTGTAAAACAGTAAAAGAGGGGCTAGAGTTCTCACCTGTCTGCAGTAGACTCTGAACTTAAACAGATAGCAAATAGCAAACAGGACTTCTAACTGTCTCCTATAACATTGTAATCATACATAAGATATAGGATTTATAATTGTATAGACTTTGATTCATTGATTGACTTGCGTTCTCATGTTTAAGATTGTTGTGAAATCTTGAATGTTATGTTTTGAATCCTTAGATTGATCATGGGTCCAAGAAACTTATGAAATGTTCTTTGATGCATAATTCTTATGCATAAATGATATTTGTTTAAGAATTTTGATAGCCATAGATTACCATTTGTTGTGAAAAGATGTTCAATGTTTTCAAGTCTTGTGATTGTGATTTGATCTCACCATTTAAGTTATAAACTTAAACCCAATGAGATCGAATTACAATTTACTTTGAGTAATGGCCTATGATAGGCCTTAAGCCCAATAATTCATGGTAGCTAAATCAAAGTTCCATGGCCTTTTTAGGTTCACAATTTGGCCAATTAATTGTGATGTTAGCCCAATCAACATGTAATTAACCCTTGTAACAATTCCAAGCTCATGTCAACCCACTAAAATCTTAGTGGACCAATGGAATTTGAGGGGGCCTAAGGATTCAAGTTGACCAACAAGTGTGAACTAAATCTATGTAACGATCCAAGGCGTTATCGGACTAATTGAGAGTCTAATGGGCCAACATAACTCCCTTGGGCTTACCTCACACTTATGGGCCTATTACTAACGCGTTTGGACCAAGTAAATTGGAGTTGGGCCGAAGAGAAGGGAGGCTGCCATTTTGGGCAGCGAACCCTCTTGGGTTTAGCCTAAGGTTCGCCCCTAACCAAGGGTTCGGTGATGATAAGATGTGCAAGGGTTCGGCCAAAGTATCCCACGTGGTTCGGTTAAAATGAAGCCATGCAGGTTCGTAGATCATCAGGGTTCGGCCAATGAACCGATGAGGGTTCGGTGATAGCAGGGTGGTTCGCTGCTAGTGCTGACTGGACAAGGGTTCGCTGGGGTTCGGCTTGGGCAGGTGGGTTCGTGACCAGAAGCATCAAAAGGGTTCGGTTGGTCATGCCACGAACCATGCAGGGTTCGTGGTTCATTCGCAGCTTATGCATGGCGACAAGGGTTCGTTTCCTATGATCCAGCATGAAGGGTTCGTTGGAGATGCCCATGCCCACGAAGGTTCGACCGAAAGGCATGTGATGGTTCGTGAGGGTGAGCTGGTTCGGCAAAAGGGCTCGTGACCCCTTAGGGTTCGCTGATAACCCCACGAACCATGCAGGCTCGTGTACTCCTCTGAAGGGTTCGGCTTCTAATCCTCGACGAACCTGTAACCTGGATCGTCTTCATCATCAAGCTACTTGATTCTAGACCACGATCTAAGCCTGTACAACTTCGAGGGAGGTTGCTAGGTGTGCGAAACTAAGAATGGTGATGAAACATCCGGCCGATTATCGGTTTTTAAACAAAACTCACAACAACTTATGAAAACCCTATTTCCCGAATCTTTCCAAGGCTCATACCTCGTTTTTGGCTGGATGGATCTGAGATATTCTTGTACTTTCGTGTAGAGTTTGTCGAGAGCTTCGCGTGGACACCAAGAATGTCGAAATCCGTCGAGAAATAAGCGAGTTACGAACGTTTAAAGATCGGTTTTTAGAGAGAGAGAGGGTTTGCGAAATTTCTAGAGAGAGAGAGGGTTTGGCTGATAATAAATGAAGGAAGTGGCCTTCTTTAGGGCTTTTATAGTCCGGGTAGTGTTCGGGTCCGTTTCGGTCGCTCGGTTCGCGTTTCCGGAACGTAACGCGTATTTTACGCGGTTTTAAAATAAAAGAGTTGTTAAACTCATTTAAATGATGAGTTTCAAAATTGTAAAAATATAAAATAATTAATATAATTATTTTTACTCTTCGTGTGTTGTCGGATCGTTAAACATTCACAATTTACGTGTATACCCGCAATCGCGTACGTTTTCCGATCATATTAAAATATTTAAAGTCGTTTAATCGTAATTATAAGTTCAACATTCGTATTATTATGGATCGTCACCCATAACTATACTCAGTCTCGCTTACAGATTACGATCTTGGTTGAATTTATTAAATGTTATACTATTCGTCTCAACACTACGCACTAACACTAACCTGTTACACCGAACGCAGTATATGTATAGGGCTCACTCTCGCTGCCCACCACTGTTTCGATATAACAAGTTACTGTTCTTGCTTAGTGAAATCGACTGTAAATAGATAATACATACTTGTTCTCTGATTACTAAGATCCTGTAACACACAAGCACACATTATGAACATACGAATCACATTGATGAACTGAACCATGAATAGACACTGTTCTAACACTGTTTACAACTTCATGACTATATGCACAAATGTTACAATGGGATATAGATATAGGACTGACCCGCTCTCATTATTTCTGCATGGAATCTTTGTGATTAGTCATAAGAAATATTGAGTAAAGGCGAATATCATAAGTATCCTCAGACCTGAGATACATATTGGGTCTTGATATTCACCAAGTATCATACTTTGGCTTAGTTCTTTGCTGTTCTGAAACATGGCAGCAGATAAGACTGAGTTCAGGTACGATATAAGGTGATTGTGAGAGACGTATGTAGTCAAGATGGAATTTGTTCCTCTTATTCGTTGAGAGTAAGATGTCTAAGGCCTGATAAAGTTAAATCATCAGAGAATGACAATTCTATGTCTCCAGGATCTAACATGACATCTGTAACAAAAGGATAAAATGATTAATTCACCTAAATCATATTCAAGTAAGGTACTTGAAGAGGATGATGTTATTGAATGGCACTTAGTCATATACATTAGGAGTAGCAAACCGTTGCTAGGCGTTATTTGCTGCTTGCATCAATCTTCTATGAATCTTGTGCAAGTGGGAGATTGTAGGATTCGATCTGCCTAAGATACATATTAAGTTGATGTGGCTAGTGTGATATGATCCAAATCGGGTCATACCCAATAACAAGCTAGACAAACACCTGCAATATTTATTTACTGATTTGATCAATTAAATAAATAACAACACTTAATACATTTAGAAAATGGTTTTCTAAATAGATGCACTTGAGAATTAATAAATAACATGGGTTTATTTATTTTGAGAGATTACTTTATATTGTTATTTAAAAGGTTAAATAACATTATTAAGTTGATATACCATGTCTTGTTACATGTTTAATGTTACAAGTTTATTTAAAAAGGTTTTAAATAAATACTTGATAGATATGACATTTTAATTAAATGGATTAATTAAAATCAAGTTAAATGAGTTGGTTGGGAAAATTTAAAAGGCAAGCCCCTCATTGGACCCCTTTAATTTCGGCCCTTAATGGCTGATTTAAACCCACCAATCACTTGGAGATTGCTTCATAAGATGGACAATCAAAGACACAAGGCATTAATCTGATTTTGATCTCAAAAATAAAAGATTGCATCTTCTTTTTCTTCTCTAATCCTTGGCAGAAAAGGGCAAGAAAGAGGGCAGTTTTTTTGTGTTGGAACAAGTGTGTTCTAAGGGCTAAAATAGTGTTGAAAACCTAGCAATCAAAGGGTGTCTTGTTGGAGCTTGGGGTATAGCTACTTGAGGTCTTCAAGGTTGAAGATTGGGCTCATAAACATCATCATCTTCATCTTATAATCCACGAGTTTTAAGAGGTAATATATGATGTTTTGAATGATTGTTTGATAGCATGTTCTTCCATATAAAGATCCTTGTTTATGGGTTTTGTTTTAAATCTAATGTATTTGATGCATAAACTAACTAATCTCAAAATGGTTTTTGATTATAACTCCGCTGCGTTTTAACGTATTAATGGTTAATATGACTTTGATAAAAATCAACAAAACCCAACAACAAGAATCCTTTTCATCATCAGAAATCTTCTGCAGCAAATACATAAAGAAGACTTGTCCCTATTGATTCTCCTGCTCAGACTAGTTCTTCAAATGCAGGCAAAGCTTTGATGGTACAGCAGGATGAAGGTGAGAATTGAGATTTCAGATTTAATTCTGAACAGGGGGGGCAAGATAAAGCTTGTGTTGCTGAGATTCAGAAGACAGATGATCTACATGAAGAGAGTACTGCCGAAGGAGCACAGCTCAAGACAGAAGAAACATCTGGATCAGAGTCTGAAAGCTTGACTGATTCTGACACTCAATCTGAGTCTGAAGGTGATGTTGAAGAATCTCCTACTCAGTTTGCCTTGATTGTAAACTCATCTGCTACTCCTGCTGCAACTTCTCAATCTGATCAGGTATCTGATGATTGTTCATCTTCTGTTTCTAATTGTTTTAATTGTGTTGACCTTAAAAGCAATGTTCTTTCCTATTAGAATCACAATGCTGCTTTGATCAGTGATCTCAACCAATGTATTGATGCTAACAAAGTTTTAAAAGCTAATGAAAAAGATTTTCAAGCTAAAATTGAACTTTTAAATAGACAACTTCATGAGGCTGAGATAGCTGTTCTTAACAAGCAAGATGCTATAACTTCTTATCTCAATACCATTAATGAGGTAAAGAAGAAGTTAGCAATGGTTGAGTGTGATTATGAGACCCTAGGACAAAAGCTCAAGAGCTGTGAGAGTGAATCTTATATCATTGAGCACATGATCAGCAAAGAAGCTGATCATAAGGGTAAGGGAACTAGGAGTTATCAAAGATGTCCTCCACCAATCTTAAACAGCTTTGTCATTTCACCAAATGACAAAGATGTTAAATATTTTCAAGTTATAACTCCTTTAGTAATTGATACGATTGAGATGATTACTGATGAAGGTTCCTCTTTGTCAAAGGAATCTTCAGTGGATGGACTTGTAGAGGATGAATCTGATGATTCATCTGATTGTGTTACTGCTCAGAATCCACTCCCTGTTATCAAAAAGGGTGACCCAATCTCTTCTTCAAAAATATATCAAGCCTTAGGTTTTGTGAAAGCTTCAAAAGAAAATGAAGCTTGTGTGCTGAACAATTTTGACAATCTTGTTCAAAATGGAAAAAAGGGTTTGGGTTTTAATCAGAACACACTTAAAACAAATGTTTTCAAACCAAAAAGGCAATCTTTTTCTAAATTAAAACATTTTCATAAAAAAGGAGAACCGGTTTGTTTTGAGTGTGGTGCACCTGGGCACTTTGTTAGATCTTGCCCACAATTGATCAGACCAAAGGTTGCACCACCCAGAAAACAAAATCAGAATTTTGTTAAACTTGTCAGATCTGAGTCCATGTCATTTCTGACAAAACCCAAACAACCAAATCAGGTTAAATCTGTGGACAAGGGTAAAGGGAAATTGATGAACTTGAATGTTCTCAAGACTGTTAATGTTGATCAATCTAAATCATCATCCATTTATCTGAAAAATTCTTTCAGTAAAAATGCAGTTTGGAAAGTAAAGTCTGAGACTTCAGTTCCACCAAATTCAGACAAGGCTGTTTCAGATGGTAAATGGATCGATGTTATGATCCGAGACTCATTGGGTCAACCCAAGACTGTAAAGGCTTGGGGTCCCAAATTAAACTAATTGTCTTATTTTTTGTGCAGAATGCCCCAACAGCTGCTTTAAACAGTTCTTGGATTGTCGATAGTGGGGCTTCAAGGCACATGACAGGAAATATCTCTTTGCTCTCCAACGTTCAATCTGTCAATGGTGGTTATGTAGCTTTTGCTGGTGACAAAGATGGTTTTATCACGGGAGAGGGAATCTTGTCAAATGGACAAGTTTCATTTGACAAAGTCAGATATGTCAAGCAATTGGAGAATAATCTGCTTTCCGTATCTCAGATCTGTGATAAAAACTACAAAGTTCTTTTCGATGACTCCAAATGCTACATTCTAAAGCAAGGTGTAGTTATCCCTGAAGAATGGATTTTGATGTCTGCCCCCAGAAAGCAAGACTTGTACGTACTCAATATTGCCACAGCTTCAACTACATCCTCCACAGCTTCATGTTTTATGTCAAAGGCAATTGGGAAAAAGATTCAATTCTTTGGCATAAGAGGATGGGTCATCTGAGTCTGCGTAAGATGAATCACCTGGTGCACAACAATCTGGTTGAAGGGGTTAGTCTGAAGAATTTCAAGCTGTCTGACGTCTGTGTTTCTTGCAAAAAGGGCAAGCAAGTCAAGCAGTCTCACAAACCGAAGAAGTATCACTCAATCACTGTTCCACTTGAGCTGCTCCATATGGATCTTTTTTGTCCTGTTAACCGAAAGAGTATTGCTGGGGATCAGTACTGTCTTGTCATCACTGATGAATATTCTAGATACTCTTGGGTTTTCTTTCTAAAGGAGAAGTCTGAAACGTTTGATTGCATTCAAGTGTTGGTTACCAAACTTGAATCTCTCTATAAGCTCAAGATTCGCATACTCAGAACCAACAATGGGACAGAGTTCAAAAATCACAACATGGAGAACTTTTGTAATGAACGAGGTATTGTTCAACAATTTAGTGCTCCATATGTTCCCCAAATGAACGGTGTTGCTGAGCGAAAGAACAGGACTTTGATTGAGGCTGCCAGGACAATGCTTGTAGATTCATCTCTTCCAGTTCAATTCTGGAATGAAGCTGTAGCTAATGCTTGTTACACTCTAAATCGAGTGTTGATAGTGAAGAGACATGGGAAAACTTTCTTCGAATTGCTCCATAACAGAAAGCCAAATCTTAAGTATCTTCAACCATTTGGTGCACCATGCACTATGCTTAAGAAACATGAGCAAGGCAAGTTTAATGAAAAGGTGGAAGAAGGGTATTTTCTTGGGTACAGCACTCCAAATAAAAGAGTTTATAACAGATCAACTCAAAATGTGGAGGAGTGGTACCATGTTGATGTTCAGAAGTATTCCATGCCCCCACCTGGGAAGGGTCCTGATTGGATGTTCAACTATTCTGATCTGTTTGACTCCTTCAACATGCCTCCCATGTACACTGATGAAGATGTTGTTGTTCAGATGTTGTATGATGCACAAAATGCACCTGAAGAACCAATGCAACCTTCATCTATTTCAACTCCTACAACACAGACAAATGATGACAGCTCAGACACAGACGACAACTCAGTTCCTCTAGCTACCCCTGAACCAGCTGTTGACAATCTTGTGCCAGGACTTGAGGATCTGAATCTGAATAATCTTGATCCATATGTTGAAGTTCCCGCTCATCCTGTTGGCAGAATTAATCGGATTCATCCTCAAGAAAATATTATTGGAAGTCCTTTGGATGGGGTCAAAACAAGAAATCAGCTTTCTTCAGGAGGACTTGCAGACATTCTTGACTTTGCAGATGTAAACTTTTGTGCCCACTCATGTTTTATCTCCAAAATTGAGCCACGTACTGTTACTGAAGCTCTCAAAGAAGAATCGTGGGTAGATGCAATGCAAGAAGAACTCCTTCAGTTCAAAAAGTTAGGTGTCTGGCAATTGGTTGACAGACCAAAAGGTGTGAAAGTAATTGGCACCAGATGGGTTCTTCGTTGCAAGAAGGATGATTATGGTATCATTGTGTGAAACAAGGCACGTCTGGTTGTTCAAGGATTCAGACAAGTTGAAGGTTTGGACTATAATGAAGTATTTGCACCAGTTGCTCGACTTGAAGCCATTCCTATCTTCTTGGGTTATGCATCCTTCAAGAAGTTTAAAGTTTATCAGATGGATGTAAAAAGTGCATTTCTTCATGGTGTGATAAATGAAACAGTGTATGTCAGTCAACCTCCCGGGTTTGAGGATCCATTGCATAGAGACCAAGTCTACAAGTTAGATAAGGCCTTATATGGATTGCATCAAGCAACGCGAGCATGGTATGAGACATTGTCTACTCACCTTCTGAACAACGGTTTAGAAGAGGTGTCATTGACTATACACTGTTCATTCGAGAAAAGGATGGTGACTTACTCTTGGTGCAAGTATATGTGGACGACATTATCTTCGGTTCAACAAATGATGGTCTGTGCAAAGAGTTTGAAAAGGTTATGAAAGAGAAGTTTGAGATGAGCTCAATGGGAGAGATGAAGTTTTTTCTGGGATTACAAGTGGATCAGTCTGAGGCAGGAATCTTCATTCATCAAACCAAATATGTTGGGGATATATTGAGCCGGTTCAGTATGTCTGATGCGAAGCCTGCTGGTACCCCACTGGCTGTCAATCACGGGATTACACCAGATGAAAAGGGGGAGTTAATTGATGCTACTTTGTACCGAGGAATGATTCGGTCTCTTATATATCTTACTGCTTCTCGGCCAGACATCATGTTCGCCACATGCTTGTGTGCACGTTATCAATCAAAACCAAGAGTGTCTCATCTGATTGTTGTCAAAAGGATTATGCGTTATCTGAAAGGTACTCTTGATCTTGGTTTATGGTACCCTAATGATGAAAATTTTGAACTTAATGCATACAGTGACTGATTATGGTGGCTGCAAAAGAGACTTCAAGTCAACATCTGCGGGATGTCAGTTCTTTGGAACCCGATTAGTTACCTGGCAGTGCAAGAAGCAGGCGTCGGTGTCTACTTCAACCTGTGAGGCTGAATACATTGCTGCTGCTAGTTGTTGTTCTCAGATCATCTGGATCCAACAACAACTCAGGGACTATCGGCTACATTTTTCTAACACTCCTATATATGTTGATAATACTGCCGCCACAGCTGTCACTAAAAATCCTGTTCAGCACTCAAAAACAAAACACATCGACATTAAATATCACTTCATACGTGATTTTTTTGAAAAGAAATTAATCGATGTTGTTAAAATTCACACCGATCACCAGAAAGCCGATCTTTTCACAAAAGCTTTTGATAAACGCAGATTTTTATATCTGTTATCGGCTAATGGTGTTTTCCAAAAGAATGAAGTCCTACCTTCATCTGAATCTAACAAATGATCATCATCTTTCTTATATAATTTTTTTTTGTCTATTTATTTTATTTCAGTTTTCTTGTCTAGTTTCTTTTCTTAATAAAAAACTCAAAAAGATTTTCTGTTTTAGGTTTTTAGGGGGAGATAGTTGTTAATTGAAAAACCAAAAACATTTGAAAAATTGAAATACCAAAAACATTTGAAAAATTCAAAAATACAAAAACAGTTGAAAAAGTTAAAATTGACATGGTCTTTCTTTGAAAAAGTGACACATTAATCTATCATGATATAGAAACTGAGTTGAATGTGTAAGCTGAACACACAAGAAACTTATGATGTGATGTACTGATAGGCCAACTCTACAAATGAATAAACAGCTTGTGATAACTTAGAAAGTCCGATTTGTGCAATCTGTTTTATAACACCATTTATGTGAGAAATAGTTTTTGACTCAAATCAAGCATACACCGGTCATCATGGAATCAAATGAGGCTTCAATTAAAGAAAAACAAAAACAAGCTGGTATTAAGCTTGAAGAAAAAGAAAAGCAAGCTGGTATTAAGCTTGAAGAAAAATAAAAACAAGCTGGTATTAAGCTTGAAGAAAAATAAATGCAAGCTGGTATTAAGCTTGAGAAATACTTGAACAAATTAAGTTCGATTCCATACACGTGCCATATTGCTGGGACGAACCTAGCTGAAGCAGTCCATTTGGATAGAACAAGAAAAATACAAAAAGATAATAAAATTGAAATCTTATTGAATTTATGATGACTGGTATTAAGATATGCAGAAATGAGTTATAAACTGATTTTGATCTTTAATGGTGAAATGAAATGGGGAACTCAATCAGAAAACATGAGTAATCACAAAGTTTGTTTAGTAGTTGTGTATTGTATAGTTTAAGATTGGACAAATATATCAGTAATTGTATCATAAGATAAATGTGTCTAAGGTGAAACATTCAATGAAGCTGATATGATGTGAATAGATGTATGTGTTATTTTATCAATAGACTTCTCACAAAAACATGTGTTTCTTTGTTTTTAGTTACTAATTGTACAGTCGTAATTCTGTTTCAGAAAAGTACAAAAAGATTTTATGTTTTCGATTTAAGTTTAGATGATCATTTGTAGGTTCAGACGTCTGTCTCATATGAATCCTGAACCAACCAGACATATCTTCATAATTGTCATCAATTTTTCTGATTCAAACAGTAAAATCTTGAAATCAGTTTGTGTTTTGGGTGTTAAAATTCTCATTTGCCCGAATGAGATGTTAGATTCATTTATTCGGCCGAATGACTCCATTCGACGAATGAGTCATTCGACCGAATAACTCATGACAGAATCAGTCTCATTCGGTGAATGACTTGTGACGAATGACCCATTCGTCATACTTATTCGGCGAATGACTCATGCCGTATGACCCATTCGTCAGTCATATTCGGCGAATGAACAAACGTCGAATGACTCATTTGGCATTCACATTCGGTGAATGTGGGACCCTATATAAACAGTAATTCGGACGAACTACCTCATTCGCCAAAATTATCTTTCGCCCCTACTGTGTGTTTTCATTCGCCCGAAAAACTTCTTTCTTCGGCTGTTCTTTTTCTAGTGATTTCTTCTCACCCAGCCACTGATTATCTTCTTTATTGTCATATCAGGTACATTGGGATCGAATATCTTCAAGTTCTGACCATGAAATCATCAAAAACCGAACAATTTTAGGGTTTTAGGGTTTTCCATTTCGCCCTTGTAATAAACTGTTAATTTGGACTTGAAATCACATGATTCTTGTTTTAAAGTTGTTAGTCGGTCGATTCTGAGCATAGATATCTGATTTTTATGGACTGATTTGATTTTTTGAAAACTGATGTTTGAATTTCAAAAGAAAGCCGAATGACACCATTCGGCGAATGTCTCATTCGACGAATGAAGGTCATTCGGCGAATGAAACTCATTCGGCGAATTATTTCATTCGCTGTATAACTCATTCGGCGAATGAAACTCATTCGGCAAATGATGCTCATTCGGCGAATGAAGGTCATTTTTCGAATGACTAAGTCAGCATATAACTCATTCGATAATTGACTCATTCGACCAAAATGTTCAGTCATCCAAATTCATTTCATTCGGCATATAAGATTAATCTGAATCTGTTTTCTGATTTTTAATCTGTTTTCTGTATTTTCAACTATGGAATAGTTCTAACATGTTTTTATTCAATGTTCAGAATGGCTGGATACAAATCCGTGATGAAGAATAACATTTGTGCATACTTGGAGCTGAACACACCCAACGCCCGTCATTTCACTGAGATCATCACTTTTCTGAGGCGTTCGAGGATTTTCACAGCCATCTCTACTTTGCATGTGCCATACATTTCACATCAGCAGGATTTTTGGGCATCTGCTGATATTGACAGTGAAGCTGAGCCTACAGTCATTCGAGGCAACGTTTGAGGATAGGACGTGGTCATTTCTGCTGAACACATCCGAAGAGTTTGTGGTTTTCAAGATGTACCTGATCAGCCTTATCTTCTGGATCATTACTTAGTTCGAGGCTGTTTCATGAGATGCAAGTATGAGGGAGATCTTGGAGCTGGAATTCTGAACAAGGCATATATGTCTCCTCAGTTTAAGTACTTAGCACATGTACTTATACATTGCCTTGGGTCAAGGAGAGGAGGATTCGATGACATGAGAGAGACCATTCAGTGTGCCTTTGTTGCACTAGTGCTGAACCTGCCATTGAACTTCTCAGAAATGGTCTTCTCACATATGAAGGAGAATGTGACTCTGAAAGGGGATAAGAAGTTCTTGATGTATCCTCGTTTCTTGCAGCAGTTGATTGATGCACAGTTGCCGGATTTGCCAAAGATTAATGCAGATATTCTCAGGTTGGAGCACATGAATGACATCACTCTAAACAGAGTGATGTCATACAGAGGCAAGGAAAGGAAGCCAGCAACACAATCTTTATTTGGTCATCTTTCTAGGCCAGATTACATAGCTCCTGTTGGTCGAAAATGGATGCATGATGAGTCTGATTCGGATATAGAAGATATTGTTGTGCCAGATGATGGTGGTGATGATCATGGTGGTGAAGGTGGAAGTGGTGTAGCTGCAAGTGTTGGTTTGAGATCAGCTGGTGTTGGATCTAGTTTTGCTGTTGTCGTTGATATCATTTCCACTACTGATGTTAGCCTAGTTGAGGCTGTTGGTGTGTCTGCTGGTGCTAGTGTGAGTACCTCTATGGCTGCTGATGAGGAAGTTGACATTGACTCACTGTTGGAGCTAGACTTCATGGCTACTACTACCTTCACAGTGACTACTCCTCTCAATACGACAGGCACCACACCTGCTGCTGATGAAGATGAGTCAGAGGACTCAAGTGAGGATGAAGGTGAAGCTGGTGCTGATGAGGCTGATAGTTCTGAATCTGAAGATACACCTGATGAGGAGTTTGAGACTGTTTGGCTTGGGGGAGGATGACAAAGAGGAAAAGGAAGAGGAGTGAAACAGAGATAGAATAGATTTCTGATCCTTTATTCATTCCAGATTTTGACATTTCTCCACCTCCTAGATCCTCTGCTCCTGCTACTGCAGCTATGACTGCTGCTGCTATTCAGACTTCATCTTCAGGGGCTGGGAGAGGAAAGAGATCTAGGTTCGCATTCCAGAGGAGGTCAGAACTGACGACAGTTGCTACAACTATTGTCACATCAGTAGCAGCTGTTTCAGTTTCTTCACTGACACGGTCAAGGGCTACTCATGTTCGTGCTACCACTGCCCCTCTGACTACCTCTATGACTCAGGGTCCCGTATTCTCTACTGCTTCTGGTGGTCCCTCCATCTCACGGGCTGACATGTCTATACCTACTGTTTCAGTTGTTGATCAACTGAGTACACTAAACAGTATGGTACTAAGACTGATGGAGAGGAATATGGAGCAAGAAAGGAAGAGTAGAGAGCAGGATCTGATTATCACTCAACTTACTCAGAGCATAACAGATCAGGATGCACTGTTGCTTCAAGCCGCGGATCAGAGAGCAGACCTCAGAGCCAGATCAGCCCAGCAAGAAGAACAGTTGTTGAAATATATTGATGAGCATAATAAGTTGGCACTTACTGCCACTGATTTCAGTGATCGTATTCTGGCTCTGGAAGCTGAGAACGCCCGACTTGCTGAACTGGTTGAAGGTTCCAAGGAAGGCACTCCCAGGCTTGAAGGCACTGTTGCTCATTCCAATGAATCAGACAAAGAAGAAGATGATGAAGAAGAAGAAGAAGAGTCTGAGGAGGAAAAGGTTGACTATGAGGATTCAGAGAAAGATGATGAATCTGATGATGATGACAAGGACGGATCAGGAAGTGGGTCTTCTGGTTCATCAAGTACTGATGATGATGACGATGATGATCAAGCCCCTTCTACATCGGAGATTCGATCCAATAAAGCCAATGACAAGAAGAAACAGGCTCCTCCTCCATCTTCTCCCACGAAGACTGCTGAACCTGAAGCTACTGAGGAAGTTGAAGCTGTGCCTCTGTGACGTCAACTGGATGAGACTCTCACTATGATTCTTGACGCTCAAGGCATCATACATTGCCTATCAAAGGAACAGATTGCAGAACTGTTCAGGCTTAACCCATATGAGGTTGTTGCTGATGATTCCTCTGTACCAGTGTTTGATGAACCATCTCCAGAACCTTTTGATGACATTGATGAGGTTATTCTGGAGGACATAACCGAGGATGAGTATCCAAAGTACACATTAGCTGAGGAAGAGCTCCCAACATTTACTGATCTGTTTGATCAAGCAACCGAAGATCTACTGATCCGATACTTAGAAGAACAGGTTGAGGTCAGCAAAGCCGAAGCTGATGATCAAAAGAAAAGGAAAGAGGAATGGCAGGCCTACTGGGAGGTCCTGAAAAGGGAAAGCACCAGGAAGATGCCAGACACACACAAGAAAGTCTACAGGACCAAAGGCTACAAGGCTAGAGGTCAAATTCTAAGCTGGGCATACTTTCATGATTTAGGGTGTTATGCGGTGAAGAGAGAGAGAGGAATTGCTTATTTCAAGCATCCCCATGACTTCAAGACGTTGCCAGGCTTTGAAGTTAATCAGTTAGCATGTTTGAAGATGTTATACAGTGAAGATTCCGGGATGTCTGCTTGGTTCTCTCGACAGCTTCAATATGAGTACAGAAAGAGGTGGGTAAACTTCCAGTCTCAACAGCCTGAACGTTATTATCTGCCTGAGATTGATGGAGACACCAGAAAGCATAAAGTTATCCTAAAGTGGCTTCCTCCTAAAGTCTTGAAGAAGATTCCTTTGAGGAAGATGCGTCAAGATTTTATGGAAGGCTTCCGATGGTGGTATTATGACGGACGTACTGGAGAAGCTGTGATCGTTCTATGCAAAGATAAGAAGTGGGAGATAGTACGGATTTTTGAGCCAATGTGGTTGACTAACTTGTCCCACAAAGATGTTATAGCACTGTATCGTCATCAGATTTTCTTCGATGTACAGGACATGGAACAGGCACTTCAGTTCATGAGAGTGATCGGAATCTGCATACGCTTAAAGGTTCATGCTGGAGCTGACTGGAAAGCTATTACTGAGAAATATTTCAAGAAAGACACTTCCAAGAGCTGAACTAGGTCCAAGGGGGAGTTTGTTGATGCATTTAATGTCCCTAGTTCACTTTTGTACTAATCATCATGTAAAGATTAAAGTTATATTAATGGAAGTTGTCTTTATACATTGTTCTTAATGTTTAATATTGATTATATGATTGTTTGATTTGATTTAATTAATATTTGAGTATGAGTATGACTCATTCGGGCGAATGACTCTAACGAATGAAGTCATTCGCCGAATGAGAATAGCGACTGACTATACTCAGCGAATGCTGAAAGACTCATTCGACTGACTTGTCTATTCGACATAGTCATTCGCCGAATGAGTTGTTTCGGCCACTCATTCGGCCGAATGACTACAGTCTATAAATACATGTTCAAATCATAAACCCAACTTTGCAGAGTCCTCATTCTTCCCAGTGCACTCTAGTGTAAAACCCTTGAGGTTTTGAGCGATTCTTCACGTCCAACTTCGATTCTCAACCCGTGGTGATCGATTCTCACTCGGACGTTGATTCTACACACTCGATTCACCACGGTTGCTGTTGATTTTGATTGGAAAACCCGGGAATAGGATTCCGCACTATTCCAGAGGCTTTCAAGAAGATTTCCCTTGGAATCGGATTGTTTCCGAGCTCCTTCTTGGTCCTACACAGCCCAACAACACTTAGTGTCTCAAGATAGCCTGAAAAATGAGATGTCTTGCAGGGCCGAGTTACTATTGGAAACTAAGGATGAAGGTTTGATGTATTATTTGAATCGGTTATGGATACCGAACAGGGATGATCTTAGGATGATGATTTTGGATGAAGCTCATACGTCACGTTACTCAATCCATCCGGGTGCTGATAAGATGTATCAAGACCTTAGAGCCTTGTCCTGGTGGCCTGGAATGAAAAAAAGGACATTTATGAGTATGTATCCAAGTGCCTTAACTGCGCTAAAGTTAAGGCAGAACACCAATGACCTTCGGGATTGTTAATACAACCAAAAATACCCATGTGGAAGTGGGAGAATATATCCATGGATTTTATTACCAAACTCCCACGGAACGCAAGTGGCAATGATAGTTTTTGGGTGATAATAGATCGATTAACCAAGTCGGCTCATTTCTTACCGATACGCGAGACGTACCTTGCGCTGAAATTAGCTCGTATCTGCGTTGATGAGATCGTTAGCCGACATGGACTTCCCTTAAGCATAGTATAGGATCGTGATGCTGGTTTCACGGCATGATTTTGGGAATCACTTCATGAAGCTTTTGGAACAAGATTGGATCTTAGCACCGCATATCATCGTCAAACGGATGGACAGACGGAGCGGACGATTCAAACACTTGAAGAAATGTTGAGAGCTTGTGTCATCGATTTCGGTGGTGTGACAACTAGTACCTGACTGGCCGGCAAGTCCATACGGTACGTGTACTTTCAATAATTACTGTGTGTATATACATGTTTGTGAACAGTACTTGTATTAACAGAATTCAAAATGCAAGAAACAGTTGTACGTATTTATGTGTAAACTTAAATGCCATAAGTACAACACTCATTATAAACCATAGTTGTTAGTATTTAGGTGAAAACCTAAGTACAGTATACACAACTAATCAAGAGAAACAATAGTGTTCAAGAGAATAACAAGAACAAATCGGTTGCAATCTGATATCCATAGATGACAGGAATCTGATGGCCGATAAATCAATGTGAAAACAACGTGTAAACAAGATGTTTAGTTGAGTCCGACAGTGAGGAAATACCATTTAAAACAATATTGCAGTGTTGTTTCAGAATAACGAACTGACAGTGTGTTTGCGTGGGAGACGATTCATACAAACATATCTGTGAGTTTAACGTTCTGAAATCATGACTGGAAAGTTGAAAACAAAAGTCAGAAAGCAAAACCATTGTCGTCTTCGTTCGGGTGACGATTCGAACGAATACGCGCGATGGTGACGCGTTCTGACGAAACGAAAATAAATTAATAAAATAAAATATTTAATGTTTTACATTTTCGAAACTTATCAAAATAATTAAAACAAATCTTTTTAATTTATAACAATTTAAATGCGCGTTATGTTCTAGAAATGCAACGAAAACTCGAATCGAGCAACCGAAACGAACCTGAATACCCTCGGGGTATATAAACAACAAATGAAGTCATTTATTTCATTTCACCAACCTCCATTCTCTCTCTACACCAAGATTTCCGGATTTCCACCTCCCACCACCATTATCAACCTTCAAAGCTCCATATCTCACTCATTTCTCAACGAAATTGGGCGTTCTTGGTGTCCACGAGTAGCCCTCGACCTCCTCTACAAGAAAGTACAGCAGATCTAAGCGTTTGTCCAGCCAAATCCGAGGTATAGTTGCTTGAACAGCCACGAAAAGTAGGGTTTTTACATTATTGTTGGAACCAAACTTTGGTCGGGTTTTAGACCGCAACTTTCGACTCTACACCCTCGAAAGCTCACCCTCACACAACACCATCCTGGGAACGGCTCTGCAACTACCGAGATTCGAAGATGATGACAAAGCAGGTGCAGGATCGCATGGTGGCTGGGTCGGCCGAATTTGTTCTGCTGTAGCGAACCAGTGCCGAACCTTCTTCATCATCCACGAACCTTGGGGTTGTCACGAAGCCACCATCAGCCGAACCATCATCTAGGGTAGCGAACCTGTGCTTAGCGGGAAAAAGGGACGAACCTTGTGCCAGCCACGAACCCTAATATCCCGAACCATCCGGGAACGAACCTACATGCTCCCACTAGCGAACCTACACTAAGCCGAACCCCTTCTGTGCCTTGGCCGAACCCTCACCATTCATGAACCAATGACCGCCAAACCTCATGCAAGGGGGAATCTGTCGAACCTGTGGTAAGAATGGCGAACCTATGGAAAACATCAACCGAATCCCTAGGCTAACCATGAACCACTGAACCCCAGGGGGAAAGTCGCGAACCCTCACCTCAACGAACCAAGGCACCACGAACCTTGGACCTGCGCATTAACTTGGCCGAACCTAGTGCAACATCAATGAAACTAAGTTGGTCCAGCCACAAATGGTAGCGAACCTAGGCTCGGGTTGGTCTAACTTGGCTATCTCGGCCTAACATCCATGTCCGGTTATACAACTCTATCAACCTAAGATGCACTCAAACGGACTAAGACTGTTAGTTGGGTCCATGACCTTAGGTAGGCCCAGTTAACCAGCCCAAGAAGTTGATTAAGTCTACGTTGCTAAAATCCATGAGTCGGCCCAAGACTAGCCTCACAAACGGCCTATGTTTAACCCAAGCGACTTACACACACACACCCGGCCCAATATCATTCGGCCCATAACCTTAAACAAATCAAGTAAACAACCGGCCCATTGTTTTGGCCCATACATATAACACTTGGTCCAACCGAAGGCCCACAAGGTTTAGTGGTAACGAATACAAGGAAACAAACAATTAAAGAGATGTTATAAGATGCCACGGATTTATAACATTGATGTAAAATCTAAGTTATATACTTAGAATCCTTTTCGTCACAATAGTTATTTAAATGAAGTTTAAAGTTAAAAATAAGGTGAGCTAACATAAACCTAGTGGGATAAGGGTTGCCAAGTCAATAACAACCAAGATGGGCCGAATGAGGAACAATGACCGAGACAGGCGAGTGTTAATTAACTTTAGGGTTAGCACATACACACACACGAATATTTACAACTCATACTTACAAGTTACGAACAACATGAAACCAATACAGGATCATGAAAACAACAACGTATACAATCAAGAGCGCGTGCATTTCTTCGTTTAAGCTAAGTCAATCACTTCAAACGCAAGGTGAGTTCATATGCCCCTTTTCTAATCTTAACTGATTTTAAACTCTCGGGGCTGAGAAACATGCTTTACTTTTATTTACTTAAAATTTTTAATGTTTAACCTATTGCTTATACTATGATTAGATAATATTGTTTACTTTATTATCATTTATCATTGTATGCATGCTTGTATGATCATGATATGACAAGAACAACGAAGATGAATATGATAATATAATTTCTTAACTCATCAACACAATAGAATAACATAGTTGTAAGATTATATCTTAAAACACTTAGTTATTCTTACAAGTATGAACATGGAGATAGTCACAGATATACATGATGACAAGAACAAAACACAATAATGATATGAAGATAACACATCTTCTTAACATCATTCAACACTAGAGTTAACTAAGTGTAATAAGACAGGTGCTTATAACACTTAGCTTACAACTCAACACATATTACAAGAGAACATGGAACAAGGAATCATCCACCACCTGAGTCGACTAAGTGTAGTAAGACTAGTTCTTACTACAACTTAGTGACAACATGGTGACTACATGGAATAACAAGGAATGATAATCATGATAATGTAACTTCATGATAACAACATCATTCACACAATAATTAACATAATGTAATAAGACGAGTTCTTATTTAACCTTTTTAACAACAGCGAGAACATATAACATTGAGAACAAATAACACCGATGGACACGTAATACAATTGATTACTATTGAACTGTCTGCATTATATCATTTCAATCATGTGCCATGTACTTAATAGATCACTGTAAGCCCCTTATAATTCGCTGACCAGTTAATTTGACGTGACTAAACCGACGATAGCATAGTGGTACCATAGGTGTGACAAACCTCTAGCTTGTAGGGCTAGTATGTTGATTGTATTGATTCATTGGTCGGTAACGTATGACCGGTGACAAGGTGAGTTCAAGTCAGGGTCTGGAAAGCGACGCATGGTGATACTAATCTGCAGTGAAATTGTAATCAATCCAGCGGGATCCTATTGACTAGTAGATTTAGAAATTGATCTTCTCTCGTGTCATACTACTGGTAATAGATGTCGTTGAGGCCTACGGATACACAAGGTGGTAGAGGTAAATCGGATGCATTGTAATCTGATTACGTGAGGATTACAATAGATTCCTTTTAGGCTCTATGCACTATGATTGGGAACAAATATCAAATGGTTAACTAACACTCTTAATATTTAAAAGTGATTAACAGTTAACCCCACAAGTAATAGAATAATACAAGGATCATATTAAATTAATCTAATATCCTTAATACATAAGAGGGTTATCAATACCCCGGTTTGATAACTAAAACCCTATTATTATATTATTCTACATATGATGCTACTGGTGATTAACAAACGAGATGAACAGGTGAAGTAGAAATGGATATCGATAGTTGTATTGCAAGTAGTGTGGAGTTCTAGTAGGTATGTGGTGGGTTGTTTGTTAGGGCTTGGTTCCCCTACATATGCCCTATGTATAAGCATAAGTAATAGGATGATATATTACTTGTGAATATAGCTATTGAGAAGCCATTGGGTGAACGGGTGAATCAAACAACATACAAATAACATGAATGACATTGTGATTGTGCATGTGAACAAATGAAGGTTTTCTATTATCATACTTATGAACTCACCAACCTAGTGTTGACTTTGTTTAAATGCATGTTTTCTTAGGTGACGAACATGTGTAGTTACCTACATTCGAGAACTAAGCTAGTGGACTTTTAGAAGACCTAGCTTCATTTTGTGTTGCATACTTTTGGGATGACAAAAACTATGAATCATCTCTTGTATATCTTGTACAGTTACAAGATAGAAATCACAATGACTCTTTTGTTAGAATTACTTAGTTAAATTATAAACATGACTATGTAATTTAACTTTGTAATTCTGTATTGATGTCATATAGCATTTCTCATTTATATCTCATGTGCTATGTAAACAATCTGAACATTTCGATTATCAAACGATATTGCACCCCGGGAACCTTCTGCCCGGAGGGAAAGTCGATCCAGCCTGCCGGCTAGGGGTGTGACAGGTGGCAACTGGGATAGCCATCTACCGTTAGTTGAGTTCTCGTATAACAACAGTTATCACGCGAGCATTGGTATGGCACCGTTTGAAGCTCTTTATGGTAGAAAATGCCGGTCGCCTATTTGTTGGACCGAGGTCGGCGAATCGCAGATCACTGGTCTCGAGATTATTCAAGAAACGACTGAAAATATCCGCCGAATCCGTGACAATCTGTTAGCTGCACGCAGTCGACAGAAAAGCTACGCAGATAAACAACGGAAACCTTTACAGTTTGAAGTTGAAGATATGGTATTACTCAAAGGATCACCTTGGAAAAGAGTGGTACGATTCGGGAAGTAGGGAAAGCTTGCTTCACGTTATGTTGGCCTTTTTAAGGTTCTTGAACGGATCGGGAAGGTTGCCTACAAGTTGGAACTTCCTCCTGAACTTACCAATGTACACCGACGTTTCACGTATCCAATTTAAGAAAGTGCTTAGCTGATCAAGATCTTCAGGTACCACCCTATGACATTCGCGTCGATGATACCATGCACTTCGTTGAAAACCAGTCGAGATAATGGACTGTGAGGTTAAAAAGCTCAAACGTAGTAGAATTCCAATTGTCAAAGTACGATGCGAGTCGAAGCGTGGTCCAGAATTCACCTGGGAACAGGAAGATCAGATGAAGCTTAAGTACTCACATTTATTTACTACGGTCACTCCAAGTTGAATTTCGGGACGAAATTCCCTTAACTAGGGGAGACTGTAACATCACTATATTTCAGGTTGTCCGTACATGTTTCATTGTACTATTACAACCTGATATGATAGTTATTAATAATGATGATTTATTGGATATTATTACTGATATCAGGATACATATTGAGAACATACTATTATATGCATAAACCATGGGAAGTTTGGTTGAAACACAACAAAACACAACCAGAGAGTTTATCGCAGTTAAATTCACATATTATGGATTGTTGATTAGGAAGAGTTGTGGTTTAGGATTCTATAATCAAATATAGACAAGGATATAATCATGGTCTATCGAAGAGGTGGTGGGACGGTGGCTGAGGCAGTTGCGACTGACCTCTACATATGCACTATACATAAGACATCTTCGGTGTATCATGATTATATCAGTGTTGAGGCTTTGGTGAGGAGAGTTCGAGGTTTTGGTTTGGAATGGAAAGGAATTAGGAGTTGGTTATTGTTTGGTTGCTAAACATAGTCAAGGACACATGGTCATGGTTTATCGAAATAGTGGTGGGACGGTGGCTGGGGAGGTTGCGACCTACCCCTACATATGCCCTATACATTAGCATATTTCGGTCTATTATGGATGTGTCAGTGATATGGTTTAGTGGGATTGGATTGGGAAAACATAATTTTCAACATAATAAGATAATGAAAATGATATGGGAAATGAACATGCGATGGTGAGGTTACGATTATAAATGAAACCGAATGTTGTTTCAGAAATATTAACTTAATAATGTATTCGCCTGGGTGACGATTCACACGAATATAATTATTAGGAATAATATTTTGAAATGATGTTCCATAAATCGTAAATCGAATCGAAATACGGCACAAGCGTCGGATTCGAAAAGGTGACGATCTTTACCAATAGGTACGCGAGTAATGCGTTTCGACGAGATAACGAAATAACATTTAACGATATAAAATAAATAAATGGAAACTAATAACGTTTATTAGGAATCACAACCTAGAACAAAAACCGAATAAATCGTTTTATTTAATTAATTAATTTAACGAAAGAAAACGGAGGCATTGTGTTTAAACAATTTTATTTAAAATCATTTTATTAAAACGAAACATATTTACTTAAACTCTTCATGTTTTAAATATATTATACAATAAAAACCGAACGCTTGATAATATTTTACGCGATATAAACGAGACCAAGCACATGGGGACGGAACACGTTATAAGGAAGAAGAATAGCTTCTTCTCCCTCATTTCCACCATCTCCCTCTCTCTAAAAACCCTATTTTTGCCACTTTCTCTCTCTACCTTCTCTCTAGAATTTCTTCTTCATATCTCAACCATTTGGAAGGATATTGGTGTCAAAACGTTCATGAGACCAAGTAGATCGTGAACCCACAAAGAAACTCATCATTTGGTCACGCTTAAGAGGTAAATCTCGAGTTTTAGTTGGTTGTTTTCACTTAAAACATAACCATGTAATTATCATCACATTTAAATGACTTCTACAATTGAAACTACTAAAAACAAAATTGTATGAACTGGAAACAACGTGTACAGTGAGTCTATAACAAATTAGAGCTGCTGATGATGATGATAGGGCTGGGTTCGTGACAGCACCTGGATCGGCCGAACCTTCCCTCTGATTTACCGAACCCTGGCTGTCACTAACCTGTAACCAGCACCTGGGCGAACCTTTTTCTGCATAGCCGAACCTAGGTGTCTCGGTGACCTAGCCAAACCCTAGGCATGTTGAACAAGGGAGCTACGAACCTTCACCACGAACCCATCATGGGCGAACCTCCTTTGACAGCTAACCTGCAGGTGTCGAACCTTGCCACGAACCCTAGGCTAGCGAACCTAAGTGGCTGTCCAAGCATAGCAGCGAACCTGTGGGAGGATTAGACGAAGCTTTGGGCTGTTTGGCCCAGTGAGGGGCAGCGAACCTTCTTCTTAATCCAAGCCTTTGTGTTAGCCGAACCTAGGAAAAATAGTGGGGGCAAGAGTTGTTAAGACAAACATTTTAACTAAATGCTAATGGAAATAAAAGAATAAAGTGATAGTGTATCTTCATGCATGCATAAACAATTATCAGGTGTTTGCATGGAATTTGTAGCAACACTGTGAGAAAAAGGTTGCCACTGTCCATCAGATGCAACTTATGCAACATACATCATTTAGAAAACAATTTCCTCATCAGAAAATTCAGGAGGAATATTAAATGAGTCAAATAGGCCTGAGTAATCAAACATCCATTCAGGAGCTTTTACAGGAGGAGGAGAAATATAGTGTTGAACATCGATATGGTACCATTCTTCAACATTTCTAGATGATCGATTATACACCCTTTTGTTTGGAGTACTGTATCCAAGAAATTAACCCTCCTCCATTTTCCATTAAACTTTCCTCACTCGTGACGTTTTAGCATAGTGCATGGAGCACCAAACGGTTCAAGATACTTTAAATTTGGTGTTATGTTATGTAGCAAATCAAAGCAAGTTTTTCCACGTATTTTTACAATCAGTACATGATTCAACATGAAGCATGCACTAGAAATAGATTCATTCAAGAATTGTATGGGTAATGTTTAATCAGCAAGCATGTTACGAGCCGCTTTTATCAATGTCTGGTTTTCCCATTCAGCGAAACCTTTTATTTCTGGGACACAGGGAGCACTAAACTGATTTAGTATACCACGTTCAGAGATTTAATAAACCTAACGGAATCTGATTGGCGTGCCTCCGAATATTGCGGAATCCTATTCGGAAGTTTTCAAATCAATATTAATGCATCTCGTGATCAACCGATGGTGTGGAATCAAAGTGGACTCAAGAAACGAACAATCACGGGCGAAATCTTGAAGTTGGAGGCAGGGGCGGTGCAGTGAAACCTAGGAGGATCTTGTTTGATGTGACAACTGAAAAAATATTCTGCAGGGTATTTATAGTCTGAGGTCGTTCGTACGAATGAGTCATGCTAAAGACTCCTCCAAGCGAATGGCCTCTGACGAAGGAGATATTAATGCGAATGAGTCATGCTAATGACTCATTTGCCTGAGCTAGACATTCGCTAGGCATTCATTCGCACGAATGGACTCATTCTTATGTCTGATTCATATGAATGGTCATGCAGTTAATATAATTCAAGCTTTAACATGAAAACAAAATCAAACAATAGATAAAACTTCTATTCATTGATAATAATATAAGATTTATACATTCACAAAAGTCTATTACAATGAACTAGGGACAAAAAATGCATCTACGTACTCCCCCTTGGACTAGTTCTAAACGTTTATAGCTTTGGTCTTCAAGAACTTCTATGAAAGAGCATTGCACTCAGAACCGGCGTTGACATCAAAAGCAAAATACGATTGGAAGACCCTTGTGTACTATAGGGCCTGTTCCATATCCGCATTGTCAAAGAAAATCTAAGATTTGTATAAAGTCTTGACGTCTTCTTCTAACAGATTGGTTAGTCACATGGGATCAAAAATGCGTATGGTGTCCAATTGGTTTTCTCGACACAGAACGTTCGCTGCCTCTGCAGTTCTGCCATCGCAATAACACCATTTGAAGCGGTTAGAAAAGTTTTGAGTCATCTTCTGTAAAGGAATATTCTTCATCACTTTTGGTGGCAACAACATTAAAATGACTTGCCGGCTACACTTCTCATGGGTCTTGGGGTCACAAGAGCGTATGTCATTTAGGTCGATGGTGGAAAAATGCAGACATTGTTCGTTGTTTTCGTCGGTGAAAATGTCTGTGATGGTTGTTAGTTCTTCTTGCATTCGGATGTATTCTTGTGGGATTTCATTAATCCCGCTATTGGCTATGCTTTCGACTCTAAGTGTGTTTGCATTGATAACATTGATTTTATTTGGTAGCTTTTGTTTGTGATTCACATGCTTTCTTGATTGGACATCGATCTCTAGTAGGTAGTAACGTTCAGGTTGCTGAGGCTAGAAGTTCACCCACTACTTCACTACTCAAACTATATTTGCCTCACAAACCAGGAAGATAGTCCTTATGATTCACTATACAACATCTTCCCACGTGCTAATTGATTGACCTGAAAGCCTGTTAGCGTCCTAAACTCATGCGAGAACCTGAAATACTATATTCCCCTCTCCCATTTCACCCCGCAGAACCGTAGATCGTCTAACTACGCCCAACTGAGTAAGCAACCTACGGATCAGTATCCTTTGGTTCTGTAGACTTTAGTGTACTTCGTTGGTGGAGACGGAATAATCTTCATCATTAGCACAACCCAATAAGCTGCTCATTCTTCCTTTCTTTGTTGATTGTCTTCGCTTGAAGATTCCTTGATCTGAATTTCTAGTCAATTTTGGTATTAAATTCCTCCTCAGAATGTAGACTGAATAAGTCAGTGAATGTTGGCAATTCCTCTTCTGTAGATGTGTACTTTGTCGGTTCATCTTCATCAATGTCTTCCATGATGACTTCATCAATGTCATCATAGTTTTCTCGAGTGGGGAGATCGGATACAGGAATAACTTCATCATTAACGGCAACATCGACTATATTCAGTCTAAACAGCTTAGCTACCTGCTGCTTTGTTAAAGAGTGAATAATCTCCCCTTCCTCCTTGTCATAGCTCAACGAGTGTTGTATAATGCATTGAGCATCTACAATTATAGTCAATGTGTCATCCAGAAGACGTCTCAAAGGCACAGCATTAACTTCTTCAGTAGCTTGACTTTTATCCGATTGCTTGGAGGATGACTCTGGAGCTTTATCTTGTTTTGTCTTCCAGCGTTGTTCATCTTGGGTGGACTGCCCTGCAGTACCGGAACAACCTGCAGCGGCATCCCCCTCTCCATCATCTTCATCTCCATTTGATTTTTCAAATCGATCCTAATCCACCTAATCTTCGTCATCATCTTCTTCGTCTTTGTTGTCAGAGTCAGGGTTGTATCTCTCAAGTCGTGGAGTCGTATCTTTCAGGCTTTCAACTACCTATGATAAACGTTAGTTCTCTGACGCTATGCTGAGTATGCGGTCTTCGTGACATTGGACAGTCTGTGACAATTGCTATTGGTCCTCAGCTGACTTGATCAGTTGTGATTCAAGTTCAGCATTTAGTACTATCAAATCAACACGCTGATCTGCAGATTGCAGCAGCAGAGCGTCTTGCACATTGACCCATAGAGTAAGCTGCGCAATTGATTGATCTTGTTGATGGCTCCTCTACATCCGTCGAATAACAAAACTTTTTAAGTTTCTTAGTTGTTCAGCAATTGAGATAGTTGGGATGAATGTGTCAGTGTCGGTGATAGAGGGACTGGCCTATGCAATAGTAAACTATGATATTTTCATCTCAAAAATTGATATGGCGAAATTGGTAGACGCTACTTTATAGGAACTACTCGTGATAACGGCGGCAGCAACATAGAAGGTTTGGGACACATAAACATTAAAATGTGAGGGGATAGTGCCAGACCTGGGCAGTGAAGAAATCGGGAATGTTGCAACAGATAAGGCAGTAGAAGATGCAACAGGCACCAATTCTGTCCTACTTTGAAGGACGAATCTTGTCCTTTTCTTCTTGGCAGCTTGTGAAGAACATTGAGTAGGAGGCTCGACAATAGTGATGATGGGAGTTATAGAGATTCGAGATCTTTAATGTCTTCATTTTGTGAGGCTTTCTCCCTCAGTCGTTTCCTGGCCATAATCATTCTTGGACCAACAATTGTGGTCACAAACCGTAGTCCCCAACTGTTGTTGTATCCAATGTTCCGAGAGAGGTAGCTTGCGGTGGGAATGTACTTAGCTTCAAAAGTAGAAGTAGACACCGACGTCTGCTTCTTATATTGCCAAGTAACCAGTCGTTTGCCAAAAAATTGACATCCCGCATAAGTGGACTTCTAGTCACGCTTGCAGCCACTGTAATCACAATCACTATAAGCAGTAAGTTCAAAGTTATCATCATTAGTATACCATAGTTCTATATTTGGAGTACCCTTCAGATAACGAAAAATCCTCTTCATAGCAATAAGATGAGAGACCCTTGGCTTTGACCGGTAGCGAGCACAAAGGAAATTAGCAAACATGATATCTGGCTGAGATGCAATGAGATACATGACAGATCCAATCATCCTGCAATACAGATTGGCATCAATTAACTCTTCCTTTTCATCTAGAGTAATCTCGTGATTTAGAGCCAGTGGGGTACATCAGGTATTGCATCTAGCATAGTGAACCGGCTCAATATTTCTCCAACATATTTGGTTTGTTCGATAAAGATTCCTGCCTCAGTTTAATTTACCTGCAATCCAAGAAAGAAATTCATCTCTCCCATGAAGCTCGTCTCGTACTTGTCTTTCAAAACTTTCTCAAATTCTTCGCATAGAATATCATTGTGGATCCGAAGATGATATCATCCACATACACCTATAGAAAAAGCAAGTCTTCATCCTTTTTTAAACAAACAGTGTGCAGTCGATTGCACCTCTTCTGAACCAATTGTTCAGAAGGTGAATAGAAAATGTCTCGTACCAGGCTCGTGGAGCTATGTGTAATACATACAGTGCCTTGTCCAACTTTTACTTCATGATGTGATCAGCGAGACCGTGTATGTCCACCATCCTCCGGGTTTGAAGATCCATTGCATTGTGACAAACACCGCATTATACTCAATTACTTCAGTCTATCCGAACCCTTGCACAGCCAGACGTGCTTTGTTGCGCACTACAATCCCTTGATCATCTCGTTTGCAACGAAGAACCCATATAGTACCGACCACTTTTGTACCCTTTGGCTGGTCAACTAATTGCCGTACTCTAGGCTTCTAGAACTGGAGTAGTTCCTCCTATATAGGATCTAACCATTATTCCACTTTTAGAGCTTTTGATACTAATTTAAGCTCAATATGTGAAATGAAAAAATAATGAACAAAAAAGTTGATGTTTCCAGACTCAAGAATGTTAGTAAGTCCTCCTGAAGTTAAATATCTTTAAGTTCTGAGTCCGTAAGTCAATACTCCTATGATGTTCTCTTGAGGATGTATATTGTTGAATCTGTCAACCGGATGCCCAGGAACAAAAACATGCGAATCTAGATTGTTGATGCTAAAATCCTCAAGAGCAGGGATCACATTCTCAACATCTTGATGAACATGATCTGGATAACACCCTTGGGCTTTTGAATCTGAAGTGTCTTCATTTGTTTGCAAAGGTTTTGGAACACCAGATGAAGCTGAAATGGATGAAGGTTGCATTTGTCCATTAGATGCATTTTGTGCATCATACATCATTTGGACTGCAAGATGTTCATCTGAAAACTCGGGAGGATGTAGCACCTATGGAACGCGTCAATTCCTATAGGAATATGCTAAGTGTGCCTCTGAATAGTGCGAAATCCTATTCGGAGGTTATCCAATCGATACAAACGAACCTAGTGATTGTTGGTGTGAAATGAAAAACGATCAATCACAAGTGAAATCTCGAAGTTAGAGGCAGGGGCGACACGCTGAAACCTAGGAGAATGATTATTGATGTGATTGCTGAAGAAACACTCTTTTTGCATGGTATTTATTGTCACACCCCTAAATTTACCACTTGCGGTGTCAGAACGCTGGGTGTGACGTGGTAGGGTCAGATACGTTGGTCATATAGAACGACTGTATATGCTTGTGAAAACACGTGTAATACTTCTTAAAATATCCCAAATAATTAAACAGTTTTACAGTGGAAATAAAGTAATAATGCGGAAGCTTGTATGAAATATTGTATCGTTTACACATAAAGACAAATAAATAAAACGGTTCCAAAATGTTTTAGAATGAATGCTAGAGTCTCAGATTGGCTCCATAGGTGTAATCATATGCCTTATGCATGATGATTACCTGAGAAAAACATCCTAATGTGTCAACATAAAGTTAATGAGTTCACTGGTTTTGTTCAAAAGCATGTAAGCATTTGGATCATACATAAACTATTTTATCAATGTTTGATAGGCCCGAGGCCCAAGGTGTCAATTGCGTCACTACCGAAACTGGATTGTTTGTTCTTGCCTCCACCATGTCTATCTTGAAAACAATGACATGTTGGGTCCAAATTACACACGTCCTGACCTCAAGTCAGTATTGGTGCCGTGCGGGGTTTGTCAAACCCAATAGTACTATCTAAGATCACCTCATTGTGTTACACTAACAGCATGACTTTGTAAGGACTTTATACGATATACAACACTTATAGATTTCGTACAATAAAACCAGTTATATATATATATCCGGATGTTCATCAAATATTTTTGCCCAGTTTGTTTGACCCAGATGTTTGTCAAGAGTGTTTTTCAATCAAGTTTTTCAAATCTGAGGGTCAAAACATTTGTCCTGATATGTTCGTCAAAAGCGTTTGTCCAAAATATTTTTACAATATGTTTGTCAAAAGCGTTTGTCCAAAATGTTTGTCAAATGTTTGCACAATATGTTTGTCAAAAGCATTTTCATGTAATTCTCCCCTGGTTTTCATTTATAAACATTTAAGTGTAAAGGGGGCCATAAACTCACCTATGATTGAGTCAGTTTGCCTGTGAGATGTATGTTCTTTATCTGTTACCTATATCACTAAGGTGGTATGAGTTCGTGATTTGCGCAGGTCCATCAGACCGTGAGCGTGTCCAAGTAACTCCAAGTCTTTGTGTTTGACTATGTTTGACCAAGTTTGATCGTGTTTGACCGTGTTGATGTAACGACCAGTTGGTGACTCATTTAGTTTGTTAATATTCGTTTTGTCTTGTGTTTTGTGAAGTTTCTGTAAACAGTAACTTGTGCAAGTAAAATGTCATAGCACATAGCGTTTCCAATTATGGCAAGTATGCATAATGTATCCCTATCGATCATGTTGCCAATCAAAGCTAGTTGTCGCATATGCTCATTAATCAAGTTACAATTCATAGTAAGCTTCCTCATTTAGCAAGTAGTTCACATAATAATACTGAGCACATTTATTGAGTTACTTACTATTTATAGTAAGTTCTCATATTTAGCAGGTTTTATTCAAAAAAACATCTTTTATCAATATACGTATGTTAGCACCCTGGTGCGTTCATGTTAACACGTAGTATGACATGTTACTATAGATTATTCTATCATATCCCATCATACAACATGCATATACGTCCAT
The DNA here is from genome assembly GCA_009363875.1 of Mikania micrantha. NCBI lineage: Eukaryota > Viridiplantae > Streptophyta > Magnoliopsida > Asterales > Asteraceae > Mikania > Mikania micrantha. Next base: position 43,244,110 of record CM018681.1, on the reverse strand, counting down.
ATTTCACAAAATTCCTAATTAAAGTTTCTATAAATGGAAAGTTATGAACAAATGCTTATTTTACCATAATCAAACTATCCTAACATGTTACTATGACCATTAACATCATCATAATGTAGCAAGGATCTACATGCAATGCATGTTTCTTAGTGACAAAGTTTCCATATTTTGTAACATATGAACACAACATATATTATCTCATATCTAATCTTTATAACATATTATTAGCCACATCAACAGACATAAAACATCATTTGACAATATCTAACATGTCTAAAACACAATCTATCAATAATCTTTCATATTAAAGTTTTCATATATGATAACTATCATCAATAATCATAAAATGGCATCAAATCTCTTTATAATATCAACATATTATCACAAATCAGTCATGTAGTCTTCATATACAAGGGTTCAAGTGTGTAAATTTCGTACATGTGTGGTCATTGGAGTTGCATGTACATATTTGTACTTGCATGTGTGTTTTTAAGTGTCTTTTATATAAAGAGGCTTTCTTACACTAGCTCAATGGAACATGGAAGCTGAGAGTCGACTAGAACAGGAAGATAATAGCTCTATAAGCTGCTGATAGTGTTTCTCTAGCTGGTACTAGTGATGGTGGTGGTAGATGAGCCTTCCAAGCTTCCTTCAAGCTCCAAGACATCCAAATTTTCAACATGGTTTCAAGAGCAAGTCTTGAACATGCTTCTAGAGGTTGAATGGGGTCTTTGCATTGTGTATTGGCTGGAACCAGGATGTGAGTTCGAGCGGACTAGGTAAAGGTTGTAATAAAAAGTAATAGGTCGGTATTTATACAGTTTTAAGTGCCTGGGGTCTTCGTGTACCACCAATGGGGTTCCCCAGGACTCTCGGCGTACCGCCAAGGACAAACTCGAGTCTGCTTTCCGGAACACGCCATGTACCGCCAAGGGAATTTGAACTGTCGTCGTGTACCGTAAAGCTTTTAAGCTGACTTTTAATTTTCCCACTAACCCATCGTGTACCGCGAAGTGTTCCGCCAGGGCTGGTCGAGTACCGCGACGAGTCTTGGGCAGACTCATTTGCACAATTTTTGTTGCTCGGTTTGTTTCTCATTTGATTTACATCCGTTTTGTTAACGGTTTTCAACGCATGTTTCAATCTAGTTTGTTGTGTGTCAACATATAGTCATTGTTACACTTTTGACTTCCTTGTTCGTTAGTTCACCAACGTTCGTGTGTTCAGGACACATATGTGTGATTCTGGTAATTCCATGAATTACTTGTTCGAATTGTCTGCACTTGGACTATTGAGCCACGTGTCACACTAAATTACTCTAAATAAAGTGCCACGTTTGATTTAACATTTAAAAATAATATTAAGTTAAAGTTTCTACTGAACTTGATTTTACGGGGTGTCACATCATCCACTTGTTGAAAAGAATTTCGTCTCGAAATTCAGTTCTTCCTATAGAATAGGTATAAGTGTTCGAGTCCTCTCCATCTTCTCCAGTGTAGTCGTGGCTATGTGTGACACCCGGCAATTTCAGGTAAATTGCAACTCTTACTTTCTTTACATTTCACATTCATACTTGTTGCATTTCATTTAATTTTGTTAATTAGATGAGTTGAACACAAAAGACTACGAAACGATAGTTCGAGGAACTATCGAATCGTACATTGCATTGCACATTGGTTTTGGAAACCAAGTGTGGCAAACACAACACTAACACAAGAAAATAATTCGAGGAGTTATTGAATTGTGCATTACACGTTGATTAGGATTAATCAAACGTGCAAACACTTCGTTACACACCAACACAAACTATCAAAGATAATTCGATGAATTATCAAAACACACACGAGTCTCACGAACGTTGGTGACCAATCAAACTTATGTGCTACTTTGTATTTATATGCTTAAACGTGCATTAGATGTTTAGGATAAACGTAGGAATCAAGTACGAGCGAAATCCTATCAACGAAAGGCTTTGCGGTACGCGGCGCAAACCGGGAGTCGAGACTCCCAAATCCCATACAGATCAAATTTTCTTTTAAAAACCAACCCCATTCATTTCACTCGGTTTCTCTTGTCCTTCTCCGAGTATTACCACTTTAGATCGACCAAAACCCACCTAAAATTCACTCTCAAACCAGCTGGAATCATTTGGAAGTTATTCTTGGTGATTTGGAGCCTTTGGAGCACCAAGGAGAGGTATTGAAAGCCACCAACAAGCCAAGATCGTAGCACCAGCCTTCGTCCGAGCTTCCAGAACCTGTTCTACCACGAATCTACACTTCTAAGGTAGTTTTACATGATTTCTTATAGTTAGATTGTACATGATATGGGTTAAAACCCACATGCAACTCCATACGGTTATTGTACACGATATTGTTGGTGATTTGATGAGTATTTGTTGTAGATTTACTGATTTTAGTGTTTAGTAATGTTAGAATTGAGTTTTGGTTAGGTTAGGTTTGATTTGATGATGTTTTAGTGCACTTGCCATAAAAGGAAACTTTTATGTTGCAAGTCTTGGATTCGTAATAATCTAGACATGTTAGACATGTCTAGATGTTGTTAAATGTGTATTGGAGTGTTTAGAAACACATTGGGATATTTGATTTTTGTCAAAAATATAGTTTGTGTAAATTTTCTATAAATGGAAACTTTTGTAAATCTAAAAAGGGCTTTCGATGTTTTTGAAAGATTTGATGAACTTTGATTGTTGAAATATGGTTAGAAATGATTTCTAAGCATATTGGAAACTTTAATTTGTGAAAACAAGCATTCAAACCGACACTTACTATTTTAGGAAACTTTATTTGGGCAAAACGGCATAAATAGTGATTTATGCGCAAACGACATGTTTTAAGGGTTTAAACATATTTTGTAAACATATTGGAAGTCATTAGTGTTGTGAAATGGGATTTCATAACCACACTTTCCTAAATTGGAAACTTTCTAAAAATGGTAACTTATGTGATATGAGTCATAGGATGCATTTTGGGTGTCTTATGTGCATCAAGGCACATCAACACAACAATCGTGTCACCAACGATTCGTCGAGTCTCACTAGTTAACACACACACTCGGTTGAGCACACCGACACTTGGAGTTGTATGGGATACAACACACCACAAAACACATACTCACACCTATCTGGTTATAGGTGCATACTAGCAGGTGCTAGCTATCGCAGACGCGAACATTCACACATTAACCGGAACTGCTAATCAGGTGAGTTCACGGCCCCTTTTTACATTTTCTACCTTTGGGGGAGAAAACATTGCATACAACTGTTTTGAACAACTTACACACTTTTGGTTATTTTTGTACATGCTAATATCGTATATGCATATGTGTGGCATTCATCCACAAAACTGATAAGTCCTCATTAAACACACCTCGAACCGTTAATAGCGCGTAGCGCTCAGCGTGGTAATTCTGAATTGTACTATTTGGGCCTGACAAGCCCCGCTGTTGCGAGCCGTATGGCCACCCCGACTGGAGGTCGGAACAGTGCATAATTGACCAAACAACATTTGCCATGTCTTGGATGGATATGGCGGGAGGCAGCATGTTAAGCTTCGGTTGCGAACCTGCATATGATATAAAACATATTGACTAGCTATCAATTGATATTGCATTGTATTGAAAAATAGACCTGCAAACTTTACTTTAAACATTTTGATGTTTACTGCTGATTACAAACCTGTGCTCTCACCAACCTTTGTGTTGACTCTTTACTCGCATGTTTTCTCAGGTAACTAAGGCACGCGCACAAGGACTAGGATGCTAGGATGGAGTCCATGCATCTACTGTAGTGTCTTAGGCCATTTGATAATATTTAAACATTGATCGTATTACTTTTGTATTATCTAACCATCTTTAATCGCTTCCGCAACATTAAACTTGTGTTGTTTTGAAAACTGTTTTAAGTTAATGCTTCCGCTACCTATGAATGTTAAACTGTTTTGTTAACTTATATTTTACTTCCGCAACTCTGATTTTACAAACTGTTTTATCCAAGTTATTGGACGTATGTATGAAACCAGACATATAGGTCTCGCATGTTGTGTGACCGGAGACTGCGATCCTGACAATCTGCCGCCGCTCGCACCCCGGAAGGGACGGGATTTCTCGGGGTGCGACAGATTGGTATCAGAGCCTCCGGTTATTGCGAATTAGGTTTGCATTTAGTGAACTTAGTCTATAACCACTAGTCTCCACACAACACTTAGTGCTTAGTATTGTGATACTGGCATACATGATTGTACACACACGCTTATTACGCGCACCATAGCAAATGGCGTCATCATCGTCACCACATGTGACTACACATGACGGTGGAAGCCGATCGCTCTACATGTTCCTTACAAGTACCTACCGCACACACTACATTAGTCATTGGGCAAACACTAACACTTATTCTCGCTATGAAGATCATGGCTGGAAGACGTGGAGGACGCAGGAATGCGGGTGGACGTGGAAACATCAACCTGACTCAAGCTGAGTTGAACGCCCTCATCAACGAACGGGTTGAGGAGGTACTTGCTGCACGGGAAGCTCCCCGTAACCAAAACCTACTGAACCAAGGTGATGAATCCTTTTCATATTCACCTTGCATCACAATCACTTGTTTCCAATTCAACACATTTACCCGATACTTAACCCAACTCTACTCTTTGCATATCTCAGGAGCAAATCCTAACCCACCTCTCTGCATGTTCAAGATGTTCCTGGATTGCAAACCCCACTCCTTCAGCGGTACAGAGGGTGCCGTTGGACTGTTACGCTGGATCGAAAAGGCAGAATCAGCCTTTGTTATGAGCAACTGCAGGAACGAAGATGGGGTCAAGTTCGTTGCAGGGACATTCGAGGGAGCTGCCCTCACCTGGTGGAATGCCAATGTTCAAAACCTAGGGCTTGATGCAGCCAACGCTCTGCCCTGAGATAACTTTAAGCTAATGTTGAACCGCTAGTACTGCCCTCATGGTGAGGTGCAGAAACTTGAGACTGAGTTCTGCAACCACAAGATGATTGGTTCCGAGGTTGACGCCTACACTGCCAGGTCTTATGAGCTGGCAAACCTGTGCCCGGAAATGGCAAACCCACCTTTCAAGCACATAGAGAAATATATCGATGGATTGCCACCTCAAATCCAGGGAATGGTGCTCTCTGCTGATCCCATCACTATGCAACAAGCCGTGCGACTTACCCACAAACTCACTGACTCGACGGTTGCACAAGGACTCTTACCACCACGTGGTGCTGTGACCACAACCAACGACAAGGGCAAACGAAAGTGGGATGACACCCTGAGCAAGAGTTCCACTCTTCAACCACCACCACAACAGCGCAAGTTTGGATCGACCCAAGCTTATGCCCCACCCATCCCAACCACCCAGAACCAAGGAGGTTACGCTGGAAAACACCCCAAATGCCACAAGTGCAAGTTCCACCATGCACAGGGTCAGTGTGGCCGCTTTCAATGCCAGCGCTGTGGAAAAGGGGGACATGCAGCTAAAGACTGCAGGGGTGATGTCACACCCCGAGCCGGCGGGGTAGGATCGAGTTTCCCCGACGGGCGGAAGGTTCCCGGGGCGCGATATCGTGAGTGATAATCGAAGTGATCAGATTGTCTACATTGCACATGATGTAAATGAGAAATGCTAAATATAATAGAATTAAAAAGTTAAATTACAGCAGTAACGTTTATAATTTAACAAAGTAAATCTATTGTAAAACATCAATATATGACTATCTTGTATTTACACAAGATATACAAAATAATTTATATCATGATGTCTTCAAAAGTATGCAGGTCCAAAATACTAGTCTTCTATCTGAAGTCCTAGTCCAAAAGAAATGACTTCCTAATTGACCTGTTCGTCACCTGAGAAGTCATGCAAAAATAAAGGTCAACACATGGTTGGTGAGTTCATATAGTTTAGTATTTGAAAATGATTTGAAAACGATTTGAACATGATTTGAAAATGATTTGAAACTTCCTTTGGTAAAGACCCTAACCTCATTAACTCCACATGTATTATCCAGATCGGTATGCTTATGTATAGGGCATACCCCTGAGTCGAGGCTACAACCCCGCCCAGACGCCATCCCACCACATACTAATCCGCATAGGACATTGTTGTTAATGATAATTAGGCATTTTTACCCTACCATTTACCCATGACTCTTCTGTTTGTCGTCCCTGTAGTTACAATCATTTGAAATCCACTGTTGATTTCATAAGTTCATCACACAATATGATCAACCACACAATTGTATAAACAGTTATAAATGCTTAATTAAACAAGTAAATAAACATTTAATAAAATCTAAGTCCTTATGATTGGGGCCTATGGTCATACTCGAGTAGACTAGTCTGTCAATCTAGGTACTTAGTAGTTAGGGAAACTGTAAATATCCTCAAACATACGACCTACAAGTCAAACGGTCTAGCTAGGACTTCTTGAAATGCAGGATTTTATGTTTTGTCAATGTTTTTGGCGTATGCTATCTCTGATATTTCCCAGATTTTCCCTTAAAAATGTTTGTCTGATTTTGTCACAAGATGTACTTGATGTGTTGATCACAGAATACAAGATTCATTGATCGGTAGTACACTTGATTCATTGTTCAACAAACACTTGGTTTGTAGAACATTGAATGTTGTCTTTGCAAAGATTGTTTTGTTGATGTCTTGATGTCCCACACTTGTTTTGTCAAAATGTTTGATTTGATTCCTTGAATTCACCCACTTGATTTGTCAAAATGTTTGTTTTGATCCCTTGAACTCACACCCTTGTTTTGTCAAAATGTCTAGTTTGATTTGTTTGAAATGTTTTGACTTATTGAAAAGTTTAGTTTAACTTGATTATTCACTTAAAATATAAGTAAATCAGTTAATAAACCTGCATAAAATCTTCCTAGACATGGTCTAGGATAACATTTATATATATGTAAAACATATAAATTTAAAAGCATTAAAGTAAACAATTTAAGTAAACAGTTTACGCATGCTTCTCAGCCCCGAGTTTTAAAACAAAAATGTTAGAAAAGGGGCAATGAACTCACCTGTGCTGCTATGTAATTTGATCTAACACAAAATGCGCGCTCCTGTATGTAAGCTAAGTTTCTTCGGTTCCTGAGTTATTTTATAAGAATTCGAATATAATAAGTACGCGTAGTAGTCGTTGTGCCTAAGACCTTGAGTCTTGTTGTGTGTGCAACTAAGTGTCTTAGTACTAAGTGTATCTAAGATCTACTCTTTCTTAATTACCCTTCTTATGATCCCAATTCCCATGATTAGTTACTAACTTACTTTTAAATTTTAGAAAATTTCGGCAGAGTTTCCTTTGTTTTTAGAGCAAAATCCAGACAATTATATTGTCTATTTTATAACAAGTTCCCAATCTATTAAATCAAAATAAGTCATTTAAATCAAAACATTACAATTAGATCAATATTAAGTCAAAATCATTTAATGAAGTTTAATAAGTTATAACTAAGTGAAATTTTATCAATTTCTCATATCTTGAGTTTACAAAATCATTTAATACATGATGGGCTTTATTAAGCCCCATTGGGCCCCATTTAGGCCCAATTGAGTTTCCTTGTCTTCTATTTGATCATGATTCAAGTAATTGAGTGATCCCATATCCATTTGTCCTACTTAGTTAACAATTCTTTGTAGTATGTTCTATAATGCAGATGTTGACTTATCTAGTTCATCACTTGACCTTAGAACCTTGTTATTTGTCTTTCATACTCCTATTTCTAATAACCGGATTTGTTGTACAAAAGATGATATTTCATATCATCCACATGCACACACACAAACTCTAACTTGTGCATGCACATGCATACCCGTCCTATATATCATGAAAACCGAGGGTTGTATTGAAAATCCTAGTTCCAACACCTCTAGAGCAGCGAACCTATGCTATGTTGTAATAGGGTTCGGTTCCAATGGTGTTAGACGAACCCATAAGGTTTGGCCCCTCATGGTTCGTCCATTTCCTAGAGTTCGTTCACCTTGGGTTCGTGGGTTGTAATTGCAGGGTTCGGAGAGTAAGGGTTCGTGATATGGTTTTAAGGTTCGGTTGCTAAGTGAATGGTCACAGGTTCGTTGCTGCCAACTAATACAGTAACAGGGTTCGTTGCACTTGAGTTGTAGGGTTCGGCTGGGTCGGCACTTGCAGCATCATGCAGGGTTCGTTGACAGGAAAATGGTTCGGTGCAGGTGGCAGGGTTCGTGAGTCAGACAACAGGGTTCGGTGTCCAGAGTTCGTGAGGTGCCAAAAGGGTTCGGCTCCATCATTTCGCTGTGCAATAGGGTTCGACTGGGTTCGGCTGATGCTGTTTGGGTTTTGTTAACGAACCTGTGAAATTCCTTGGCTGCCAACTTCGACTTTGAGACCTCCAACCTGTTAAAATCCGTTCCTATGGTTGCCTAAGCATGCAAGATACCTTCATCTATGTATTCTAAGTGTTTGATATCGATTTTTAATAGTGAAATTGAATGAGCTCGTGAAAACCCTATAAAACCGTATTTAAAATGATGATTTACCTTAGGTTTTGTGGATGAGAACTGGAAATTCTTGTACTTCTGGAATCTACACGATGAGGGGATCGTAGTGACACCAAGGTGGCTTGAATCCGGCTCGAAACGTGCGAGATCTTCTAGAGAGAAGTTGAGAGAACAATCCTTGTAGAGAGAGAGAGAAGGTAGACGAGAATGAGAGAGAGATTGGGTATTGGTGGTGGTTGTTGGAGCCTTAATGGTTCATTAAATGTTTTAGAAAAATACCCGGTCGCTCGGTCTCGTTCGGTTTCGCGTAATAATGTTGTTTCGCGTGGTTTTCGCGACAAAACGACACGGTTATAAAATTAGAATTTATTTAATTATTTTAGGTTGTGATTCCTAATAAATTAACTAATATCTTTTCATTTATTAAAATTTAAAACAAAATTAACTGTTTAAATCGAAATGTACGGTCGTCGCGCGTATTCGTTCGAATCGTCACCCGTACGAACACGACGATAACTATACTTTTCAATCTTGTTTTCTAATTTAAGAACATCACTCAGAACGTTAAACTTTCAGATTTATTCGTACAGATCGTCACCTATACGAATAACCCGTAAATTTAACATTCACATAGCAACATTCGTGTGTTTTGTTCTGTAAAGTCTCACATACGTTTATACATAATAAATCCTAAGCAAATAATCATATGAGGGTTCTATGTTGCCAGATAATTATCCGACTCAAGAACCCTTGTTCTGAACTGCGTTTTCTGTTAAATGTTTCTGAAACTGTTCTATGACAACTCACTATGATAATGATAATTGATATGAATATGAAAAGTACTGAAATGTATATGATCCGTACCAGTTTTACTGTTCGTGTACTGTAGAGATCACTGTTCCGGTGACGGTTCCGGCACTGATGTTACAGTCTCCCCTTGTTAGAGAAATTTCGTCCCGAAATTTAAGTGTTGTTATCAGGTACAGCTTCCTCTTCGAACAGTTGGGGATACTTTAACTTCATGTGATCTTCACGTTCCCAAGTGAACTCGGGCCCGCGTCTTGAATTCCATCGAACCTTTACAATAGGAATACGGCTTCGCCTCAGTTGTTTAACCTTGCGATCCATAATCTCTAAAGGTTCTTCAATGAAATGTAACTGTTCATCGACTTGAATTTCTTCGATTGGAATGACGAGAGACTCGTCAGCAAGGCATTTCTTTAAGTTTGAGACGTGAAACACGTCATGCACACCACTGAGTTCATCTGGTAATCTCAATCGATAGGCTACAGGACCTATACGTTCGATGATCTCGAACGGTCCCACGTATCGTGGTGCTAATTTGCCTTTCTTTCCAAAACGTACAACGCCTTTCCATGGGGACACCTTCAACATCACACGATCTCCCACTTGGAATTCCAACGGCTTGCGCCGTTTATCGGCGTAGCTCTTTTGTCTGCTCCTTGTTGCTTGTAATCTTCTTTGAATCTGAGCTATCTTGTCAGTGGTTTCTTGGATTAGTTCTGGCCCAGTTATTCGGTTATCTCCAATTTCAGTCCAACAGATCGGTGATCGGCATTTCCGGCCATAAAGAGCCTCGAATGGCGCACATCCGATACTGCTGTGGTAACTGTTATTGTAGGAGAACTCAATCAGTGGCAAATGGGAATCCCAATTCCCACCGAAGTCTAGAACACAGGTTCTCAACATGTCCTCTAGGGTTTGAATAGTACGTTCGCTTTGACCATCCGTTTGTGGGTGGTAAGCTGTACTCAGATTCAACTGTGTCCCTAGAGATTTCTGTAATGATTGCCAGAACCTTGAAGTAAATCTGCTGTCTCTATCAGAAATAATAGACAATGGCACACCGTGGCGTACCACTATCTCATTGATGTATAATCTTGCCAGTTTATCCATGGTGAAGCTCTCACGCATGGGCAAGAAATGAGCAGATTTGGTTAAACGATCAATGATCACCCATATTGTATCATGACCGCTGGAAGTGCGGGGTAGCTTGGTAATGAAATCCATAGCTATTTGTTCCCACTTCCAGAGCGGAATCTCAGGCTGTTCCAGTAGACCAGACGGTCTCTGGTGTTCCGCCTTTACTTTCGCACACGTAAGACACTGTCCGACATACTCGGCTATGTCTTTCTTCATTCCCGGCCACCAATAAAATCCACGCAAGTCTTGGTACATCTTATCAGCGCCTGGATGAACAGAGTATTTAGTCTTGTGTGCTTCATCGAAGATAAGTTTTCTCAATTCATCTACCGCAGGGATCCATATACGTTCCTTATAGTAGATCATACCATCAGGCTTCGTGTCAAACTGTTTCTCTGCTCCGCAATCAAGTTCCCTCTTCAGATTACCTCGGTCAAGTGCTTCTTGCTGTGCTTGAACAATCTTGTCACTTAAACTGGTCTGCACGGTTATCCCCATTGCTCTAACACGTAGGGGTTTGACCCGTTCCTTCCGGCTCAAGGCATCAGCTACAACGTTAGCCTTTCCCGGATGATATTTGATCACACAATCATAATCATTCAGAAGTTCAACCCAACGGCGCTGTCGCATGTTGAGCTCCTTCTGATCAAAGATGTGTTGCAGACTTTTGTGATCAGTGAATATGGTACACTTGGTGCCATATAAGTAATGTCTCCAAATCTTCAACGCGAAGATTACTGCTCCCAGTTCAAGATCATGAGTAGTGTAATTCTTCTCATGAATCTTTAACTGTCTTGATGCATAGGCTATGACTTTGTCCCGTTGCATTAACACACAACCGAGTCCCTGATGGGAAGCATCACAGTATACAACAAAGTCATCACAGCCTTCTGGGAGAGATAGAATTGGAGCATCACATAATTTCTGTTTCAAGGTCTGAAAAGCATCTTCTTGTTTCTGCTCCCAGACAAACGGTTCACTTTTCTGAGTTAGCTTAGTGAGAGGCAAAGCTATTTTAGAAAAGTTTGAGATAAACCTTCTATAATAACCCGCCAATCCCAGAAAAGACCGTATCTCCGTTGGTGTCTTTGGAGTGTCCCAATTCTTTATCGCTTCAATCTTGGCAGGGTCTACATGAATTCCCTCGCTGTTGACCACATGACCCAGAAATTGAACTTCTCTTAGCCAGAATTCGCATTTGGAGAATTTGGCATAGAGTTTCTTTTCCCTCAACAGCTCCAAGATCTTTCTAAGGTGTTGCTCATGTTCTGTTTTGGTCTTGGAATAAATCAGTATGTCATCAATAAAGACAATGACAAACTGATCCAAGTACGGTTTGCACACTCGGTTCATGAGATCCATGAAAACCGCTGGTGCATTTGTCAACCCGAAAGGCATCACCATGAATTCGTAATGCCCGTATCTGGTTCGGAAGGCCGTTTTCGGTATGTCTTCATCTTGAACTCTCAGCTGATGATATCCAGACCGCAAGTCAATCTTGGAGAAGTATTGAGCTCCTTGCAGTTGGTCAAACAAATCATCAATCCTCGGTAATGGATACCGATTCTTGATGGTTAGTTTGTTCAGCTCACGGTAGTCTATACACATTCTGAACGATCCGTCTTTCTTCTTCACGAACAAAACCGGAGCTCCCCAAGGTGAGTAGCTCGGCCTAATGAAACCTTTATCAAGTAACTCCTGCAATTGATTAGACAATTCCTGCATCTCTGAAGGTGCTAACCTGTAAGGAGATTTAGCAACAGGAGTTGCTCCAGGAATTAAGTCAATACGAAACTCTACCGGTCGCACAGGTGGCAAACCTGGTAGGTCTTCAGGAAACACTTCAGGATATTCTTTTACTACCGGTACATCTTGAATCTTTTTCTTCTCTTTCTCCTTTACCACCACATGAGCCAAGAACGCCATGCACTGCTTCTGTAGACATTTACGCGTCTTTATGCAAGAAATGATTTTGATACTTCGCTTCGCTTGATCCCCTCTAACTTCCAACACATGATCACTCGGCAATGGAATTCGAAGCAGCTTCTCAGAACAGATGACTTCCACTCGGTTAGAGGAAAGCCAATCCATTCCAACAATGATGTCGAAACTACCCAACTCCATCGGTATCAAATCGATGGCAAATATATGACCATTAAGTGTCAACGGGCAATTTCTATAAACTGTGCTAACTGTAATCTGTTTCCCGTTAGCTACTTCTATAATGTAAGGGGAGTCTAACTGTTCCTCTAATGAATCTAGTTGACATGCAAAATCGGTAGAGATAAAACTCTGATCCGCACCAGTATCAAATAAGACAGATGCATAAAAGTCATGTAAGAGAAACGTACCAGTGACCACATTTGGGTCCTGGCGTGCAGCTGGTGCTCCTATAGCAAAGGCTCGTCCACGGGGTGCTTGAACTGCTGGTTGTGCCTTCTTCGGGCAGTTCTTCGCAAAGTGGCCTTGTTCGCCACAGTTATAGCATCCACCATGGTTCTGATTAGCTGGTGGAGGGAGAGCCAAAGCAGCATTGTTGACTGCTTGATTAGGAGTCATCCTACAGTGTTGGACCCAATGGCCCTTTCTTCCACATCCCGTGCAATGCTTGCAGGGAGTGTCAGCAGTGTGGTGATACTGACACTTGGCACACAAAGGAAACGTGCCAGTGTAGGGTTTGCGGTTGAGGTTTTGTGGTGCTGCTGCTATTTGTTGCAGAGGTGTGGCCACCGCGTAGTTCTTGATGGTCTTCTGTTTCTTCTTTTGATGGTGGTGGGGTTTCTTGGATGGCTCCGCTTTGTTCTTGTTGGGTTCAGCCTCTTTCTTTAAAACTCCAGAGGCCACCATAAGATCAGTGAGTTTCCCAGACAGTCTCACTGCAGACTCAACAGTAGTAGGGTTGGCTGAAACAACCATGCCCTGAATGCAGGCAGGAAGTCCACCTACATAACGGTCTATCCTTTTCTCCAAAGTTGGTACCATGTCAGGTACCAAAGCAACCAACTCGTGGTAACGAGTTGTATACCCCATGTGATCAGCCCCCTTCATCACATGGTTGGATAGTTCAACCTCCAACTTCTGCAGTTCATTCTTGGGACAGAATTCTGTTCGCAGCAGGGTCTTGAAGTCTTCCCATGGCATGGCCATGGCTTCTTCTCTTCCTCGGGCATTGATCTGACCGTTCCACCAGGTCAGAGCCCGTTTGTTGAATGTTCCCGCTGAGTAACGGACCTTGTGGTGTTCGGGGCAGCTGCAAAGATCCAATGTTGCCTCAATCTTCTCAATCCATTGGATTAATCCAACGGCGCCTTCAGACCCACTGAAACTGGGTGGCTTACATCCTACAAAGGACTTGTAGGAGTAGTGAGATGAATCTCCAGTATTTCCACTGGCTTCTCCTGATGTGTTGCCAGTGTTGAGGATCTCATTACGAAGACGAAGGAACATCTCCGGTATTGCCTCTTTCATCTGATTCGTCATCTGGCTACTCAGTAACGTCACCAGAGCGATAGTAGCAGGATCCATGGTCGGTACTGTGCCCGAACCAGATGCTTGAGTAATCAATGGAGGAGGGGGAGGAGGAGGTGGAGGAGGTGGTGGTGGAGAGTCATTCGGAGACGGTGTGGAGGAGTGTGGAGCCAAGTCTTGTGGTGGTAGCTGTATCAAAGGAGGTTGTCTTCGTGGAGGCATTCTGATCATAACCAATAAAGTCACCGGTTAGTGCAATGATCGAATACAGAAGACAATATGCAAATAAGTCTTAAGTCTTACTTTCTCTACATGCAGGGTCCCTAGGTTATAGTCTAGGCCAAACCATTTAAATAGTGACCTATATTTCTCTATAACCATGGCTCTGATACCAATCTGTCACACCCCGAGCCGGCGGGGTAGGATCGAGTTTCCCCGACGGGCGGAAGGTTCCCGGGGCGCGATATCGTGAGTGATAATCGAAGTGATCAGATTGTCTACATTGCACATGATGTAAATGAGAAATGCTAAATATAATAGAATTACAAAGTTAAATTACAGCAGTAACGTTTATAATTTAACAAAGTAAATCTATTGTAAAACATCAATATATGACTATCTTGTATTTACACAAGATATACAAAATAATTTATATCATGATGTCTTCAAAAGTATGCAGGTCCAAAATACTAGTCTTCTATCTGAAGTCCTAGTCCAAAAGAAATGACTTCCTAATTGACCTGTTCGTCACCTGAGAAGTCATGCAAAAATAAAGGTCAACACATGGTTGGTGAGTTCATATAGTTTAGTATTTGAAAATGATTTGAAAACGATTTGAACATGATTTGAAAATGATTTGAAACTTCCTTTGGTAAAGACCCTAACCTCATTAACTCCACATGTATTATCCAGATCGGTATGCTTATGTATAGGGCATACCCCTGAGTCGAGGCTACAACCCCGCCCAGACGCCATCCCACCACATACTAATCCGCATAGGACATTGTTGTTAATGATAATTAGGCATTTTTACCCTACCATTTACCCATGACTCTTCTGTTTGTCGTCCCTGTAGTTACAATCATTTGAAATCCACTGTTGATTTCATAAGTTCATCACACAATATGATCAACCACACAATTGTATAAACAGTTATAAATGCTTAATTAAACAAGTAAATAAACATTTAATAAAATCTAAGCCCTTATGATTGGGGCCTATGGTCATACTCGAGTAGACTAGTCTGTCAATCTAGGTACTTAGTAGTTAGGGAAACTGTAAATATCCTCAAACATACGACCTACAAGTCAAACGGTCTAGCTAGGACTTCTTGAAATGCAGGATTTTATGTTTCGTCAATGTTTTTGGCGTATGCTATCTCTGATATTTCCCAGATTTTCCCTTAAAAATGTTTGTCTGATTTTGTCACAAGATGTACTTGATGTGTTGATCACAGAATACAAGATTCATTGATCGGTAGTACACTTGATTCATTGTTCAACAAACACTTGGTTTGTAGAACATTGAATGTTGTCTTTGCAAAGATTGTTTTGTTGATGTCTTGATGTCCCACACTTGTTTTGTCAAAATGTTTGATTTGATTCCTTGAATTCACCCACTTGATTTGTCAAAATGTTTGTTTTGATCCCTTGAACTCACACCCTTGTTTTGTCAAAATGTCTAGTTTGATTTGTTTGAAATGTTTTGACTTATTGAAAAGTTTAGTTTAACTTGATTATTCACTTAAAATATAAGTAAATCAGTTAATAAACCTGCATAAAATCTTCCTAGACATGGTCTAGGATAACATTTATATATATGTAAAACATATAAATTTAAAAGCATTAAAGTAAACAATTTAAGTAAACAGTTTACGCATGCTTCTCAGCCCCGAGTTTTAAAACAAAAATGTTAGAAAAGGGGCAATGAACTCACCTGTGCTGCTATGTAATTTGATCTAACACAAAATGCGCGCTCCTGTATGTAAGCTAAGTTTCTTCGGTTCCTGAGTTATTTTATAAGAATTCGAATATAATAAGTACGCGTAGTAGTCGTTGTGCCTAAGACCTTGAGTCTTGTTGTGTGTGCAACTAAGTGTCTTAGTACTAAGTGTATCTAAGATCTACTCTTTCTTAATTACCCTTCTTATGATCCCAATTCCCATGATTAGTTACTAACTTACTTTTAAATTTTAGAAAATTTCGGCAGAGTTTCCTTTGTTTTTAGAGCAAAATCCAGACAATTATATTGTCTATTTTATAACAAGTTCCCAATCTATTAAATCAAAATAAGTCATTTAAATCAAAACATTACAATTAGATCAATATTAAGTCAAAATCATTTAATGAAGTTTAATAAGTTATAACTAAGTGAAATTTTATCAATTTCTCATATCTTGAGTTTACAAAATCATTTAATACATGATGGGCTTTATTAAGCCCCATTGGGCCCCATTTAGGCCCAATTGAGTTTCCTTGTCTTCTATTTGATCATGATTCAAGTAATTGAGTGATCCCATATCCATTTGTCCTACTTAGTTAACAATTCTTTGTAGTATGTTCTATAATGCAGATGTTGACTTATCTAGTTCATCACTTGACCTTAGAACCTTGTTATTTGTCTTTCATACTCCTATTTCTAATAACCGGATTTGTTGTACAAAAGATGATATTTCATATCATCCACATGCACACACACAAACTCTAACCTGTGCATGCACATGCATACCCGTCCTATATATCATGAAAACCGAGGGTTGTATTGAAAATCCTAGTTCCAACACCTCTAGAGCAGCGAACCTATGCTATGTTGTAATAGGGTTCGGTTCCAATGGTGTTAGACGAACCCATAAGGTTTGGCCCCTCATGGTTCGTCCATTTCCTAGAGTTCGTTCACCTTGGGTTCGTGGGTTGTAATTGCAGGGTTCGGAGAGTAAGGGTTCGTGATATGGTTTTAAGGTTCGGTTGCTAAGTGAATGGTCACAGGTTCGTTGCTGCCAACTAATACAGTAACAGGGTTCGTTGCACTTGAGTTGTAGGGTTCGGCTGGGTCGGCACTTGCAGCATCATGCAGGGTTCGTTGACAGGAAAATGGTTCGGTGCAGGTGGCAGGGTTCGTGAGTCAGACAACAGGGTTCGGTGTCCAGAGTTCGTGAGGTGCCAAAAGGGTTCGGCTCCATCATTTCGCTGTGCAATAGGGTTCGACTGGGTTCGGCTGATGCTGTTTGGGTTTTGTTAACGAACCTGTGAAATTCCTTGGCTGCCAACTTCGACTTTGAGACCTCCAACCTGTTAAAATCCGTTCCTATGGTTGCCTAAGCATGCAAGATACCTTCATCTATGTATTCTAAGTGTTTGATATCGATTTTTAATAGTGAAATTGAATGAGCTCGTGAAAACCCTATAAAACCGTATTTAAAATGATGATTTACCTTAGGTTTTGTGGATGAGAACTGGAAATTCTTGTACTTCTGGAATCTACACGATGAGGGGATCGTAGTGACACCAAGGTGGCTTGAATCCGGCTCGAAACGTGCGAGATCTTCTAGAGAGAAGTTGAGAGAACAATCCTTGTAGAGAGAGAGAGAAGGTAGACGAGAATGAGAGAGAGATTGGGTATTGGTGGTGGTTGTTGGAGCCTTAATGGTTCATTAAATGTTTTAGAAAAATACCCGGTCGCTCGGTCTCGTTCGGTTTCGCGTAATAATGTTGTTTCGCGTGGTTTTCGCGACAAAACGACACGGTTATAAAATTAGAATTTATTTAATTATTTTAGGTTGTGATTCCTAATAAATTAACTAATATCTTTTCATTTATTAAAATTTAAAACAAAATTAACTGTTTAAATCGAAATGTACGGTCGTCGCGCGTATTCGTTCGAATCGTCACCCGTACGAACACGACGATAACTATACTTTTCAATCTTGTTTTCTAATTTAAGAACATCACTCAGAACGTTAAACTTTCAGATTTATTCGTACAGATCGTCACCTATACGAATAACCCGTAAATTTAACATTCACATAGCAACATTCGTGTGTTTTGTTCTGTAAAGTCTCACATACGTTTATACATAATAAATCCTAAGCAAATAATCATATGAGGGTTCTGTGTTGCCAGATAATTATCCGACTCAAGAACCCTTGTTCTGAACTGCGTTTTCTGTTAAATGTTTCTGAAACTGTTCTATGACAACTCACTATGATAATGATAATTGATATGAATATGAAAAGTACTGAAATGTATATGATCCGTACCAGTTTTACTGTTCGTGTACTGTAGAGATCACTGTTCCGGTGACGGTTCCGGCACTGATGTTACAGGTGAACTACTTGCAAAGACCCCACAACCCCAACAACAACAACAGCTTTAAGCACCGAAGGGTTGCTTCGAATGTGGGAAACCAGGGCACTTCAAGAAGGATTGCCCGCATCTGAAAAACAACAACAACAACCTACAGAACAACAATAATGGGAACAATGGCACGAGGGGACGAGCCTTCGTGATTGGGGCCAAGGAGGCCAGGAGGGATCCCAACCTTGCAACCGGTACGTATCTCTTAAACGATAATTATGCATCTGTGTTGTTTGATACTGGAGCTGAGAAAAGCTTTATATCTAAGGATTTTAGTGAGATACTTGCTATTACCCCAACACCCTTAGATGTTGAATATACGGTAGAGCTAGCTGATGGTAAATTGATTGTGACTAAGCACATTCTGAAAGAATGCACGTTAGAGCTAGCAGGCCATACATTTAAGATTGACCTCATGCCGGTTACACTAGGCAGTTTTGATGTTGTAGTGGGCATGGATTGGTTGTCTGAAAACCAGGCCGAAATCATTTGCCACGACAAGGTTGTGCGCATACCTCTCCCTGACAGAGAAACTCTAGACATCAAGGGCGAAAGGAGTGACACTCCTCTGAACATCATCTCGTGCATGAAAGGTCACAAATGCTTACGAAAGGGATACACAGCCATTCTAGCGCTTATCACCGACAAGACTGAAGAGGAGAAGAAAATAGAAGACATCCCAGTCGTATGCGACTATCCTGATGTATTCCCTGAGGATCTACCAGGACTACCACCACCTCGACAAGTGGATTTCCGCATAGACCTTGTGCCGGGAGCAGCACCTATCGCTCGAGCACCATATCGACTTGCACCTTCGGAGATGCAGGAACTGTCCAATCAACTACAAGAGCTGTTGGACAAGGGTTTCATCAGACCAAGCTTCTCGCCCTGGGGAGCTCCGGTCTTATTTGTAAAGAAGAAGGATGGCACGTTTCGCATGTGTATCGACTACCGTGAGTTGAACAAAGTGACAATCAAAAACCGTTACCCCTTACCTCGCATTGACGATTTGTTCGATCAACTTCAAGGGTCGAGTTATTACTCTAAGATCGATCTGCGATCTGGGAACCATCAGTTGAGGATTCAGGAGGAAGATATCCCCAAGACAGCTTTTCGCACTCGGTATGGCCATTATGAGTTCTTGGTTATGCCGTTTGGGCTGACAAACGCACCCGCAGTATTCATGGATCTCATGAATAGAGTGTGCAAACCATACCTCGACAAGTTTATCATTGTCTTTATAGATGATATTCTCATCTACTCCAAAACCTAGGAGGAACACAAAGAGCATCTTCAATTGGCTCTTGAACTACTCCGGAAAGAGAAGCTGTACGCTAAACTCTCAAAGTGCGACTTCTGGATTCGAGGAGTCCAATTTTTGGGACATGTTGTTAATGAACAAGGGATTCATGTGGATAAATCTAAGATAGAGGCAATCAAGAACTGGGAAGCAGCAAAGACCCCAACTGAGGTGCGACAATTCCTAGGCTTGGCAGGCTATTATCGACGATTTATCGAAGGATTTTCAAAGATAGCACAACCCCTTACAGCCTTAACCCATAAGGACAAGAAGTATCTCTGGACTGACAAACAAGAAGCTGCATTCCAACTTCTCAAGCAGAAGCTGTGTAGTGCACCTATCTTATCACTTCCTGATGGAACGGATGACTTCGTATTATATATTGCAATGCCTCGATACAAGGACTCGGCTGTGTGCTAATGCAGCGAGAAAAGGTGATCGCATATGCTTCTCGACAACTGAAAGTCCACGAGAAGAACTACACCACCCACGACTTGGAACTTGGAGCCTTGGTATTTGCACTCAAGATCTGGAGGCACTACCTGTATGGTACAAAGTGTACGATATACACTGATCATAAGAGTCTCCAACACATATTCGAGTAGAAGGAACTAAACATGCGACAGCGTCGCTGGCTCGAACTCCTAAACGACTATGAGTGTGCTATCAAGTATCACCCGGGGAAGGCCAATGTGGTGGCCGATGCGCTAAGCCGGAAAAACGCATCGAAACCCAAGAGGGTACGAGCTTTACAGCTCACAATCCTTCCCCACCTCCCTGAACAGATACGTAATGCCCAGGTGGAGGCACTGAAACCTGAAAACTTAGCGGCTGTATCACTAAGGGGAATGGAACAACAACTTACGGAAAAAGCCGATGGCTTACTTTATTTCATGGAACGCATCTGGGTTCCACGTCACGAAAACCTACGAGACCTTGTGATGGACGAGGCTCACAAATCACGGTATTCCATTCACCCTGGATCTGATAAGATGTATCACGATCTGAAGGTACTTTACTAGTGGCCGCACATGAAAGCCGACATCGCCACCTACGTGGGCAAATGCTTGACTTGTGCCAAAGTCAAGATCGAGTACCAGAAACCATCTGGATTACTCACCCAACCCGAGATCCCCATGTGGAAATGGGAACAAATCTCCATGGATTTCATTACCAAATTACCCCGAACACCTAGTGGATGTGACACAATTTGGGTAATTGTGGACCGACTGACCAAGTCAGCACATTTCCTTGCGATCAAGGAAAATGACAAAATGGAAAAGCTAGCCAGAATCTATGTTAAAGAAATAGTCTCGCGACATGGAGTGCCAATCTCCATCATTTCAGATCGAGACGCCAGATTCACTTCTAACTTCTGGAAATCATTACAAAAATCGCTTGGCACACGGTTGGATATGAGTACAGCATACCACCCACAAACTGATGGCCAGATCGAACGCACGATACAAACTCTTGAAGACATGCTACGAGCGTGCGTAGTAGACTTTGGTAACAGCTGGGAAACTCACCTGCCGTTGGTGGAGTTTTCCTACAACAACAGCTATCACACCAGTATCAAGGCAGTGCCTTTTGGGGCACTCTATGGCAGGAAATGCCGATCACCCATCTGCTGGGCAGAGGTGGGCGACAGTCAGCTCACTGGCCCAGAACTTGTGCATGAAACGACAGAAAAGATCGTGCAAATCAGAAACCGCTTGGCAGCAGCTCGAGATCGTCAAAATAGCTATGCTGAAAAACGCCGAAAGCCTCTAGAATTTCAGGTAGGAGATAAAGTCCTTCTGAAAGTTTCACCCTAGAAAGGCGTCATTCGTTTCGGTAAACGAGGCAAATTGAACCCACGGTATATTGGACCATTCGAGATCCTGAAAAGGATTGGTCCAGTGGCATACCAACTCAACTTACCAGCCGAACTCGATGGAGTTCACAACGTGTTTCACGTCTCAAACTTGAAAAAGTGTCTATCTGACGAAACACTTATTGTCCCACTGGATGAGATCCAGGTGGATGAACAACTACGGTTCGTGGAAGAACCGGTTGAAATCATGGACCGTGAGGTCAAACAACTCAAACAGAGCAAGACACCCATTGTCAAAATTCGATGGAACTCGAAACGCGGACCTGAATTCACGTGGGAGCGTAAAGATCAGATGATGCACAAATATCCCCATCTCTTCAAGCAGACAATGTCGAACGCCGACAACAACGAATAAATTTCGGGACGAAATTCCTTTCAACAAGGGGATGATGTGACAACCAGAAAATTTTTGCTTCTCAAACACTCTTGTTTCTCAAACACCACCAACAACAACCAAATTTCGGGACGAAATTTCTTTCAACAAGGGGATGATGTGACACCCGGCAATTTCAGGTAAATTGCAACTCTTACTTTCTTTACATTTCACATTCATACTTGTTGCATTTCATTTAATTTTGTTAATTAGATGAGTTGAACACAAAAGACTACGAAACGATAGTTCGAGGAACTATCGAATCGTACATTGCATTGCACATTGGTTTTGGAAACCAAGTGTGGCAAACACAACACTAACACAAGACAATAATTCGAGGAGTTATTGAATTGTGCATTACACGTTGATTAGGATTAATCAAACGTGCAAACACTTCGTTACACACCAACACAAACTATCAAAGATAATTCGATGAATTATCAAAACACACACACGAGTCTCACGAACGTTGGTGATCAATCAAACTTATTTGCTACTTTGTATTTATATGCTTAAACGTGCATCAGATGTTTAGGATAAACGTAGGAATCAAGTACGAACGAAATCGTATCAACGAAATCGAAAAACAAGGAAAAGGACCCATCGCGGTACGCGACGTTCCCTCGGCGAAAGGCTTCGCGGTACGCGGCGCAAACCGGGAGTCGAGACTCCCGAATCCCATCGCGGTACGCGATAAACATTTTTGATCGGCCTTTGCGGTACGCGAAGGCCATGCGGATCAAATTTTCTTTTAAAAACCAACCCCATTCATTTCACTCGGTTTCTCTTGTCCTTCTCCGAGTATTACCACCTTAGATCGACCAAAACCCAACTGAAATTCACTCTCAAACCAGCTGGAATCATTTGGAAGTTATTCTTGGTGATTTGGAGCCTTTGGAGCACCAAGGAGAGGTAGTGAAAGCCACCAACAAGCTAAGATCGTAGCACCAGCCTTCGTCCGAGCTTCCAGAACCTGTTCTACCACGAATCTACACTTCTAAGGTAGTTTTACATGATTTCTTATAGTTAGATCGTACATGCAATGGGTTAAAACCCACATGCAACTCCATACGGTTATTGTACACGATATTGTTGGTGATTTGATGAGTATTTGTTGTAGATTTACTGATTTTAGTGTTTAGTAATGTTAGAATTGAGTTTTGGTTAGGTTAGGTTTGATTTGATGATGTTTTAGTGCACTTGCCATAAAAGGAAACTTTTATATTGCAAGTCTTGGATTCGTAATAATCTAGACATGTTAGACATGTCTAGATGTTGTTAAATGTGTATTGGAGTGTTTAGAAAAACATTGGGATATTTGATTTTTGTCAAAAATATAGTTTGTGTAAATTTTCTATAAATGGAAACTTTTGTAAATCTAAAAAGAGCTTTCAATGTTTTTGAAAGATTTGATGAACTTTGATTGTTGAAATATGTTTAGAAATGATTTCTAAGCATATTGGAAACTTTAATTTGTGAAAACAAGCATTCAAACCGACACTTACTATTTTAGGAAACTTTATTTGGGCAAAACGGCATAAATAGTGATTTATGCGCAAACGACATGTTTTAAGGGTTTAAACATATTTTATAAACATATTGGAAGTCATTAGTGTTGTGAAATGGGATTTCATAACCACACTTTCCTAAATTGGAAACTTTCTAAAAATGGTAACTTATGTGATATGAGTCATAGGATGCATTTTGGGTGTCTTATGTGCATCAAGGCACATAAACACAACAATCGTGTCACCAACGATTCGTCGAGTCTCACTAGTTAACACACGCACTCGGTTGAGCACACCGACACTTGGAGTTGTATGGGATACAACACACCACAAAACACATACTCACACCTATCTGGTTATAGGTGCATACTAGCAGGTGCTAGCTGTCGCAGACGCGAACATTCACACATTAACCGGAACTGCTAATCAGGTGAGTTCACGGCCCCTTTTTACATTTTCTACCTTTGGGGGAGAAAACATTGCATACAACTGTTTTGAACAACTTACACACTTTTGGTTATTTTTGTACATGCTAATATCGTATATGCATATGTGTGGCATTCATCCACAAAACTGATAAGTCCTCATTAAACACACCTCGAACCGTTCATAGCGCGTAGCGCTCAGCGTGGTAATTCTGAATAGTACTATTTGGGCCTGACAAGCCCCACTGTTGCGAGCCGTATGGCCACCCCGACTGGAGGTTGGAACAGTGCATAATTGACCAAACAACATTTGCCATGTCTTGGATGGATATGGCGGGAGGCAGCATGTTAAGCTTCGGTTGCGAACCCGCATTTGATATAAAACATATTGACTAGCTATCAATTGATATTGCATTGTATTGAAAAATAGACCTGCAAACTTTACTTTAAACATTTTGATGTTTACTGCTGATTACAAACATGTGCTCTCACCAACCTTTGTGTTGACTCTTTACTCGCATGTTTTCTCAGGTAACTAAGGCACGCGCACAAGGACTAGGATGCTAGGATGGAGTCCATGCATCTACTGTAGTGTCTTAGGCCATTTGATAATATTTAAACATTGATCGTGTTACTTTTGTATTATCTAACCATCTTTAATCGCTTCCGCAACATTAAACTTGTGTTGTTTTGAAAACTGTTTTAAGTTAATGCTTCCGCTACCTATGAATGTTAAACTGTTTTGTTAACTTATATTTTACTTCCGCAACTCTGATTTTACAAACTGTTTTATCCAAGTTATTGGACATATGTATGAAACCAGACATTTAGGTCTCGCATGTTGTGTGACCGGAGACTGCGATCCTAACAATCTGCCGCCGCTCGCGCCCCGAAAGGGACGGGATTTCTCGGGGTGCGACACTATGTTCGTGTATCTTTTTCTTTCGTGGTCCAATACCTCGACCGTTCCTTCGAAAGGACATAAGTGTTCGTAAATCCGAATTGTTTCAAGTGGTATTAATATCATCTCATTTGATTGACACTAATTTTTGCTTGAATGTGTGAGACGTTTTGTATACTGATATGTTCGTTTGGTAAGTGTAGTTCGTAGGCCATTGGCCGATTCGTCATGTGGTTTCAAAAGTCTATTATATCGTGGGTTTCACTAACCCCGTTTCTTGGATTACATCATACCTCTCCAAGGCAAAACATTGAGAAGAACTTTGTCCTCTGTTGGGGATGCCAGAGGCTTGCATCCGTTGTCGGCGTAGTTCTTTTGGATAGTCGTGCACTCCCGTCATGAGGTCTTCACATGTGCATGAGCTTCCCACTGTTTCGTGTATGAGTTTGAGACCAATGAGTTGGCTTTCGCCTACTTCTGCCCAGTAAATGGGTGATCAGCACTTGCATGTATCAAGTGATTTAGGAGGTGAAGTGTTTATACTCGAGTGATAACTGTTGTTGTAGGAAAGCCCACTCGTTGAAAAGTTAAACTCCTGATTGTTTCTAAGTCGATCTCACATGCCCTCAGCATATCACTTGTAGTTTGTATTGAGTGTTTGCTTTTTCCGTCGGTATGTGGGTGATACGCAGTCCTCATATCTAGTCCTGTTCCAAATGTGTCATCTAACGATTTCAAAAGGTGTGTCATGAATCAAAAATCATGTCGGAACTAATGAAGTTGGCACTCCATGCTGAGTGACTATTCCGCTTAGAGTTGTCTGGGTTTGTGACAATTCGCAATTTCTAGGTTAGAATCATAACTCGGAAATAAAGAAGTAAGCGAAATCACGAAACGAGGCTCCGATTTCAAGATACACTAAGTCGAATATAGGTTAAGTAAGAGATCAGATATTTTGAACTCTTCAGTTAATCTTGAAATTATTACCAATGGAAGGAGCTCGAAAAATCGTGAATGTGGGCGTAAATGGCGTGTCAAATGGAGTTCTTATGCTCCAGGAATCGCGAAAACAAAATTCAAATCTGACTATGGCGGTGGAGGTATGCCAAGGACTCTCTTGCCACCCTTGGCGTTACGCGACGAACCCATCTGATATAAACATCTGATCTGCTCGATCAAATGTCATTTCTAGTCGAATATACTCAACTTCCAGACAAAACAGGGCTCTTTTCTACCATCTAAACTCAGATTTGAAGCCGTCCAAACGTCCGGATCGAGCTAAGGAACGTTTGTACAAGTCCTGATCTTCGTTTTCATCCGAGAAATCCGTCCGAGCGGGTAATGATTCGTTTTATGCTACTAGTTTGATAATGTATTGTTTAGATCTAGATTTTAAATGTGCTATCATGGTTGTTGTTGTTGAATATTGCCTA